>JARWLC010000004.1:128275842-128990842 GCA_033318265.1 Phyllotis vaccarum | reverse complement strand
ACATAGTACTAACCAAGAGATCATTTCAGACAGACAGATGCCATCCTAGGCTGGTTGCTTTTTCACCTATCAATTAAATGAGTTAGATTCCTCTTGGCATTCTCCTCCCACTATTCAGTTTCTTGCTCAATGATCTGCTGCTTAGGCTTGATGTTTTATAAAGAAAGGATCTTTATCTAGTTTACAACTCTGAAAGCTGAAAATCCAGGATGGTATCTATCTGGTGAAGGCATCTATGGTTGGAACCCAGCATGCAGATGACATCATGATAGTGCCATGTGTTCAAAAGGGAGGATTCACATAGCCAAACAGGACACCAGAAAGAGATCTGTGGGTCAAACTTGTTCTTCATAAAGCTGCATTATACTTTAAGGGAATGTCTTCAATGACATTACTATTTTTTCATTAGGGGCCACCTCTTAAAGGTTCCATCAGTTTGTAATACATCCACTTTGGTGACCAAGTCTCTAACATACAAGCCTTGGGAGGCAGTCTACATATTTGCTATGTAACGAAACTTACATTTAACATGCCTACCTTCCTTTGTTAAAAGTACAGAAAGGAAAGCATCCTGACTAGAAAAATAGTCTTGTTCTTAGACTGCAGTGTCTGAAACTCTAAAGAAGGCTTTTGTAAAAAGATATATTACATCACAGTCCCCTTTGCTGAACCATTGCTGTTCTGTAGCATACGTAGCAGGGAAGTTTATATGTAGAACAAAGAAAAATCAATAAAAGCCTGGGGACTAGGAATTGATTTTCCTTGCCATGTTTCTAGGGAAAAACAAAACACTGGCAATATCCCTGAAAAAGTGACTTTTCAATGCATGTGTCTTTAGCAGTGAGGTTCCCCCCCACCCCCCGGGCTGCCAGAGGTCTAGACCCACAGACCTGTATCCTCAGATCCCTTAGCCACCCACCATTGATTCGGCCCTTAGAAATGCTCTTTGTAGAACTTTTATTTTATTTGCAAATGCCATCATTTCTTAATAACATACAATCAATTAGTTTTCAGTGTATTACAAAATATAAAAGGACACGGACTTTGCTTTGTAAGGATGAACAGAAAGGAGCCTCTTAGGGGTTTCTTATAATACTGTGTTTTCTGAGTTCTCTCAGATAATTGTGTCATTTTTTAAGTTTACTCTTGGTTTTTCTGGTTTTGTTTTACTGTGTATTTTAACTATGACTTGCATAACTTTCCTAAATTCCTATCATTTCCTTTTAGTTTTCATTCAACTAAGAATTTTAATATCTAAATAAAATAATAACTTTCCATTATTAGGATATGAATGCTTTATTTCTCTTGAAATTCTACAAAAATAGATCTACATAACCCCAGTGGACTAAGCAAAAAGGTGTTAATTAAGACCCTCGAGTACTCATTTTTGGTGACTTTAGGCAAGTTTTCTAATCTTCAAATGTCAATAGTATTAATTAATTTTATTCTTTCCAAGCTAGAAATAATGCTTATTTCTTGAAGGTTCACTGCTTGATGCAATCAATACTGTATATGGATTAAAATTAGGAGGAAGTTAGTCCATTCAAGGGAAAAAAAAGTTTAGTTATATTTCTGGGTATACCCAACTGAAGCCAAATGTTGAGTTAAAAATATTATTACTATGAGTCTCTTTAAAGCCTCTATGCTTAGAGTTTCCTCACAGATAATACTTTTCCTCAAATTCTTATACCAACCAGTTGCTTTCATTTATGTATTCAAAGACTACTCCTTATAGTTTTTTCCTCTTATTTATATCTATCCACACTACCTTGATTCTTTTCCCAGAAGACTGGCAGCCAGTTACACTCTATAAGTCCAGCCCTTTATGGCTTTGCTATAAAGATACTACCATCATAGACAACCTGCATGTCAGAGCTTGGCAAGTTCCAACTCTTAGTCTTCCTTTAAGCTTGCTTTAGTTGCCCTGCTGATGAACGCCTTCAGGTGCAAAGAGAAAAAACACCTATACATCAAAGACATAAGTATTTCCACCAGTGTTACCTGTTTGGTCTTTTTCCTCGGCCATGCATGTTGCTTAATGGCCAGAAATGGCTGCTAGAGTTATAGACATTTAAGCCAAGATCTCCTTCTACAGTTTCATCTTGTTTTACTTGTAACTAATTATCAAGTTAAGCTATTGGCACTGCGACTGAAAACATCCTTTTTATAAGATTAAAATTCTTTCTACATATCCATAAAAATTTCTGTTTTGTGATTAGTATACTTGATTATATACTTGCCAGAGTTGAATCATAAAAGATATATGGATAATAATTAGTAATCATGACTTATGTAACTGTATATAAGTTTAGAGACATAACAGATACTACAAAAATAATTTTAGGGGCTTATTTTTCAGTTGTTTTTCATTTTATCTTCAATATCTAAAACCTACAGGTAAAGTGTCAGCTTCATTAAGAACATGAATATATAGACCATTTTTATTAGTACTATTTAATCTAAAATGCACCAAACCCATTAGATTGAACTATTTATGAGATTATGTATTATAGGACCACAGGAGGCTCTTTGTTTTTCTGTTTACAGTCTTAGATTTTTGTTATATGGTTTTATTCCTTTTGAGGAATATTTAGCTTCTCGAAGCAACAACTGTGGGACAGAGACTCCAGAGTTGCCAGACGAGCCAGAAGATGCAGAGCACAACTATACTGCTCTGAGAAAAGGTACTGAGCCACATGGCTGAACAGGATAAGAGTAATGGGTTAGTTTAAGGGTAAAGAGTTAGCAAGTTATATGCCTGAGCTTTAGGCTGATCAGCCTAAAATTTATGTAAGTATCTTTGTTTCTCTGTGGGTCTGTGGATCTGCAGGTCTAAACCTTGAGGCAAAGCCTAAAGCCCGGGCCAGAAATCTCTTACTACAAACAACAAAAGCAAAACAAAAATCCACCATTTTTTAAGAAGTCTCTTTGGTGATAGATAGTTAATAAAGTTTGTCTATAAATCAGAGGACAGAGGCAAATCTCATCTATCCACAAAGGTCAAAGAATTGTGGCCCATCACTTCACAGAGGGATCTCAGTGAGTTCAAGTTTAAAAATGGTCAGGCTATGGTGGCACACACCTTTAGTTATAGCACAAGAAAAGTTAAATGAGGAAATGAGAAAGCATGACAGAATAAGAGAGAGGAGCCGAGAGTTCATCTCTTTTTCCTGCACTTCTCTATTTTTCTTTTTTTTTTTTTTTTTTTTTTTTTTTTTCAGCTGAGGACTCAGACGTTCAGTCTCAGGACTCCTGAGGAGTGGATATGTGAAAAGCAGCTGTGGCTTGTTTCTCTCTTTCTCTAATTTTCCAATTTTCCCCAATATCAGGCTCTGTTTTTGTATTTTAGTCTTTTGACCAAGTAGAATTTATATAATATATGTCACTCAAATTTTTGGGCACAAATTTTTGAAAAAGTGGATTGTAGTTTTCCCTAGGCCCCCATCTGGAGCTGCTGCCACACATCACAGTCACCTGAATTGTTATTGTCAGAAGATTGGGTGAGTTGATTAGGATTTCTTAAAATGGCTATTAGTTTAAGGCAGAAAGTGTTTTCCAACATTAAAAACAGGAAACAGTAAAATGGAAGACATTTGGACTTTGATAATGCATAAGTTAGTATGTAAAGGAAATAAGCGAGAGAATAATTGATATATATGGGAGTTTCATAAAGTCTTTTATAAATATTCTTTGTTTGATTATTTATGTTTTATTATTTTAAAATGGTTAATATAAATGCCAAGATAAAATTCTTAAAAAAAACTTGTTAATACAGATCATAGACATATTCAGACTCAGACAGGAATGTAAAGGAGAACCAATCTCAACATTGCATTGTAAGTTTACAGAGAAAGAGCATAAATGTTTCAAATAGCTAATCTTGTTTTATCTAGTAATTTTACAGGAATTGACACATAATAGAAATCCCCAAGACTGTGTTAGAGGTAAATGGACTTCTGTGAAAATGTTAGATGAAGAGAATCAAGGAAGCAATACTCTCATATGGCATGTTTTCACCCTTTGTAAAACAGATGTTAAATTCATGGCCAACTTGTAATATAATTGTTCCTAAAGGCTAGACAGATATGGTTACAGATGTTTTAGAGGTTGGTTACTAGTTACAGTAGAAGACCTGGTAAAAGTATAAAGCTAAGATCATTAAATAACAAAGTAGGGATAGAGATATTTAAGTTACCCAAGACCAATTTTGGGGTAGAGAAATTATGCTAATCATTACATGACAACCACACCCTGAGTTTATACCAAATGGTAGCCTTGAATGAATGAGAAAAGTTGAAAAAAAAATAGGAAAGAAAATTAAATGATTTAGAAAAGTGATCCAAGGACCGAAAGAAATTTTCCCTGATTTCTTATAAAGATTAACTTTAGGAATAAATGGAATAATATCAAATTCAGAAGCACTGCAAATAATAATTCAATCTCTGGTTTTTGAAAATGCTAATGTACAATGTAGGAGACCATTAACTAGGCCATTAAAGGTAAAATCATCACCCTTGGAGGATTGGATTCTGAATACAATTAATATGGAATCTTATAACTATGATGATGCTTGAATAGGAAAAAGTTATTTCTAGATCTCTGAAGAAAATCGAAGTATCAAATGTTTCAAGTGTGGAAAACAAAGTCACTTAAAAAGGGACAGTAAACGAGACAGAATTCCTAGAAACAATGTTTTTACTAAGAATAATCCCAAAAGAATAGCCTTCACTTCTGAAATATGCAAAAGGTGTAATGAAGGTGGCATGGGACTAAAACATGTAGATAAGAAAGGAACTGGCAAGATAACTTTTTGACATAGGGAAAGACCTTAAGGGACCTATTGCAGGCCCCCTATAAAATGAAGTTTATTCGTTTTCTTGATCATGGAAGAAACAATTTCCAGGAGAATTAAAGAACTTAAAGCCTATTCTAAAAAAAAACAAAAAAACAAACAAACAAAAAAAACCATACTGCTGTACTGCTGGACGGCTGTAGAAAAGAAAAGAAAAAAATTGGGAAAAACAATAATTCAAATATTTTGGCAAACTTCTATAAATTAGAAAAGACTAAAATTAAAAAATACAAATAAATGACATTGACATCAAAGGTCTTATAAACACAGGTACAAATTTAAAAATAATTTCATAAGCCTATTGGCATCCAAATTGGATCCTTTAGGAAGCAAATGTTCAGCTTTGGGGAATTGGAAACTTACCCCAGGTAAAACAGAGTGTGTGACATCTCAAATGTATAGAGCCAAAACAGAGACGAAAATTGAAATCACATGTGGCTAACATTAGCATGAGCTTATGGAGATGTGGTCTATTACAGCATATGGAATACTCAAATTAACATTCTCCTAGTCTCAGAATAAATCATAAACTAACATGTTGCAAAAAAAAAATAGAAGTTATTATGAAAACAGTCATTGATCATTTAGGTTCTATAAAACAAGGTACAATAGCTAGTAATCTTTGAAAGGCACCAACAGCTTTACCTTTAATATGGTTAACAAATAAGCTAATATGGGTTCATCAATGGCCTTTAACAAAAGTAAAATCACAGTCCTTAGGATAGTTGGTACATGAGCAGTTAAATGCTCAGCATACTGAATAATCAACCAGCACTTGTAATTTCCTTGTTTTTTGTTATCAAAAGAAATCTGGAAAATGGAGAATGGTAACAGATCTAAGAGTGATTAACAAAGTGATTCAACCAATGAATTCTTTACAATCTTAAACTCCTTTGCCTTCTATGTTACCTAAAGGATGCCCTTCTATAGTTATCAATTCAAAAGATTGTTTTTGCACTAGATCATTACAAAAAAAAGACAAAGAAAATTTTTTTTCACAATGTATGCTTAAAATAATTTTCATTTTTAAATTTTATTAAATTTTATTTTTTCATTAAAAAATGCCATCTCCATAAATGTATCTCCCTGCTCCCCCTTCCCTAACCCCTCCAAATCCCTCTCAGCCAGCCCTCAGCCTTGCCCCTCCCTATCCCCCATCCCCTCCCCCAAAAGGGCAAGAAGTCCCAAGGTGGGTCAACTCAATGTGGCACATCCATTCCAGGCAAGTCCAGTTTACTCATCCCAAAGTCAAGACTGGATTAGGTTTTCCTCTCAGGGAATGGGCTCCAAAGTGCTAGCCCATGAACAGGAACACAGTCTGATCCCATCCCTCATGGCTCCACAAACTGCTCACACCAGTCAAAAGCTGCCCATTCACAGAGGGCCCAACTTCCCTTCCTTATGGATCTCCAGTGGCAATTTCCAATTCAGTAACAAAAATATTCTCTCAAAGGTAATGTTAAATTCCGCTACTCTGTGACAATATTTTGTACAACAGCCATTATAGTTGATACTTAAGCAATTTCCACTGTTTATCATTTACCACTACACAAATGATATCATACTGACTGATTTATATAGAGATATTTTAGAAAGAATGTTTGAAGTATTGAAAAAAATGTACGCTTTGGGATTGCAGATTGCTCCTAATAATGTACAAAGAGGAGATACTGTTAATTATTTAGGACATAAAATAGATCTGCAGAAATATTAGAACCAAAAAGTTACAAATTAGGAGAGATGAATTGAAGACTTTCAATGATTTTCAAAGATTGCTTGGAGATATTTCCAATTTACAAACTATTATTGGGATAAAAAAAGTTATGAAGTGAATTATTCGTTCAAAATCTTAGTCAGTGTCTAAGATTTAAAAAGTCCAAGAGAATTATCAGCTGAAATGGAGAAAAAAATTGGCTTTGGTGGAAAAGAAATTACAGGATGCACAAGTGGATCATGTGGGTTCAGGCCTTAAGTACATTCTAGTTATTTTACCCTCTAAGCGTTCTCCTACAGGAATTTTAATGCAAAGGGAAAATATTATATTTTAATGACTATTTTTACTACATAAACCATGGAAGACATTAAATACATATGTGAAAAAGATTTTCAATTAGAATTTTAAAGGAAAATTGACTTCATTAATTGACAGGGATGGACCCAGAAGAAATTGTTCTATGTTTAACTAATGATGAAAATGACCAATTGTAGGCAGAAATTTAACCTTGGCAAATGACTTGAAATAATATTTGTGGGAGAGATAAACAACAGATATTAATAAAGCAAAATAATTCAATTTATAAAAGAAACTAACTGGATTCTTCCTCATGTTGTATGGGGAACATGAATCTGGGATACCTACATTTTATATTGATACAAATGAATCAGGAACAGCAGGTTACAAGTCAGAAAATATAACTAATGTGACCTAAAACCTTCATAATTCTCCACCAAGTCATAATTATATGCTATTATGATGGCATTAATAAATTTTACAGAACTTCTTAACATAGTTACTGACTGGAAGTATGCAGAAGAGTAGTAATTTTATACACTGAAACTTCTGACTTTATTTGTTTTGAGGAATAACTTTGTAATTTATTCAGTTATAAGAAATAATCAGGAATAGGAATCATTCCTTATATATAACACACATCTGATCCTATGTGTGTCTACCAGACCCTCTAGCATAAGGTAATGATGAAATTGTTTGATTATTGATAGGAAATGTGACACAGGTCTCAGAATTTTTCATAAAAACCATAATAGCAATAGCAAAAGATTTTTTTCATCATTTGACAAAAAGCTAAAGAAGTTGTAAAAAAAACTAACAAAAGAAACCAAACTTCACTACCAGCAGGAAATAATTTTAAAGGTATACATAGAAATGAAATTTTTCAGATGGATGTGTTTCATTTTACAGAATTAGGAAAATTAAAATATGTATACCATACAAAAGTTTTCAGGATTTCAATGGACAACTGCTTTGGACAAGAATGATACATTTTCTAGAAGTTATGGCCATAATGTCTTACAGCATATGTCTTAATGAAAATAAAAGTTACATGTTTTTACAATATAAAACATATTTCAGGTATAAAACACAATCCTACAAAGGTAAGCAGTCATAGAAAAATCAAATTGAAATCTAAAGGATATGCTAAATAAACGGATAGGAAAAAATCCTCTATAAGTAGTCTATATAATACTTTATTAACTTTAATTTTCTGTGTTACCGAGAAAGGAACAACAGCTGCTAAAAGACATTGGACTATAGGAAAAAACTATTAAACTAAATTAACCTGTCTACTTCAAAGATTTTTTGACCTCAGAAGGAAACAAGAATATGCTCTATGTTGAAGAAGTGGTTTCACTTTTGTTTCTGCAGGTTAAAAAAAGGTATAGGATCCATCAAAATTAATAATTAATAAAGATGTGAGCCAAATAGAAGCCTCTTGATAAGAATAAATGATGGCACATCCACCAATGTGGCAATTATGTAAGTATTAAGAAAAACTTACCAAAGGCCAGGGCAATATTCTGGCTTTTTTTTTGTCTTTACAGGAATGACATCTTCAATAAGTCAAAAGACCTTGGACATCTAGACATATAAAACAGAAGGTAAGGCTATCTTGAAAAAAATTATAAGCAAAGTAAATTAGGTCTTTTGGTACCAATATTCTCTACAAGGTAAAATATCACTACCTAACATCTATATATTGTTTACTTCTAAAAAAGTTGAGGTCCCAACTCAATTAGGAATTAAAACTGACTTTGGAGTTGGAATGTGGCTGGCTCTCTTCTTCTCTAAACACAAGCATGCTTGATAAAGGAAAATGCAACATTTTGTATCATATCATACTTGATATGGAACAGAAGAAAAACCAAACTTAAGTGACTATTCTATTGCTACTGATTTCATGATGTATAAATTTATATCAAAATTTATAAGATATATGTATATAAGGTTTTTGTCATGATATTAATGATCATATAAAGTACTAATTCTACAAAAAAAGTTTCATCTAACTTTCTGTGCCTTGTCTTTGGTTGGAGTTTCGACCAGTTTTCTGCAGTGAGCTGTGACAATGCCTGAGACCTTTGAAATCTACAAAAGAATGATAGGGCCCCCCAACAATGATTTTACATGAACTATAGTAATGATACTAAGCTGACAAATACAACGCAAAGATTGGCTTTGAACTACAAACTTTCAGGACAGTTTTAAGGTTGCTAGCTGAGCTGATCTAGCCTCACACACTATTTTAGTCAGAACTTGACACAAGCCCTGCATTTTCCCATTATTCAGAGACTGGACAAAAATTAATACAACTACCTCTCCCAGTACTTGAAAATTAACCAAAATTTTTTTTTTCAGGAGTCCATAAAGATGGCATTTCCCATAGAGAACAGAAAGTAAATTTAATAATACATAAACACACATTCCCAAGAGTTGGCATGGGTGTTTTTTGAACCTTCAATGTGTCACAGATAATCATCATGGTTTAGGGTGATTGGTTACAAAGTTTTATTGGTAATGATTAGGAAAAAGGCTGCACAAGGGGGATTATATTAAGGTTACTTGTTTGAGAAAAATAAAAAGAAAAGAGGGATACAAATACGATATAATAAAAGGGTAAATTAGTACTCTAAGAAAAATGGGAAACATAGATAAGATAGAATAGACTGGACTATTAAATCTATTTTTTAAAGGAACTACTTGTTTTAAAAAATTACATTATATTGGATTTTGTATATTGTATATAAACTGTGTATATTAATACAAAGATGAGATTAATATTGTTAATGCACATATATTTCTACTCTTGTTCCAGGTATTGTACCTATACAGCTCATCTAAAAATGTTATACAAATTTCTAGTCCTTGAAAGTTATTATTCCAACTTATTAGAATATAAAGAAATGCAACTTATTAGTCATTATAATCAACCTAATAGTCATATTAGACGTGTTTTCAATATCAAATAATGATATATTTTTAGATAAACAGATTTTCTTCAAGCACTTCAGAGATCTACAGAATATGGCATTGAAAATATTTTAATAACATAGGTTCTTTTTATTTTATGACAATGGGGTTTTATTTTATGGCAATGTTGCTCCTGGCAACACCAGTATACTTCAGAGAAGGTGATGGGCATTGATGAAACTTCATATAGAGTTTACTTTATTTGTAGCATATAGAGTTTACTTTATTTGTAGCAAAAGTTAGATACTGGGCAGGAAATTGATCTTGCCTTGACTGCTGACAATATGCTATCCAAATTGGACAAGCAGGACATAGACAAAAGGACAGCTGAGCATTCCCAAGACAATGTAGGAAGGTCTTTAAGAATATTCTGCTTCATAATTAAATCTGCCAAATATATTAGGCCAGCAGGCTAAAGATAAATATCCCAGTGTTACAGAGGAACCTTTCAGTGACTGTCCAGGCAGTGAAGTGTCTGTCATTATTTTTTTTTTTTTTTACCATTTTTGGAAGTCTCTTTCTTGTACTTCCTGTTTACTCAGTTAATATTATTTCCTTCTTGTGTCCCTGAAGGAGCTGAATTTTAAATATCTATAGTTATAATTTTCCTAGTTACAGATTCAGAACAGAAGGTCACTAAGAGGTTTAAAGTATATAAGCTTGAGAGACATCAGAAGATTTTTTTGTTTGGTAATATAAGTTAAACAGAATGTGAATTAGGTACAATCCTTCAGACTCACCAAGCATAGGATAAATAATAAGGTATTTTTTTCTCAATTTGTCAATTGTTATTGGACATGATATTATAGATGTAATTATTGCTTATATATTGTATATCTAGTTATTATACTTATTGTATATAGCTTTTCTTATCCTAGTTATAACCTTATTTATTTTTGATGTGAAAGGTGATATTTGGTGACTTATTATATATTTAATAAAGTTTTCCTGTAAATCAGAAGACAGAGTCAAGCCATATTTTGCCTGCAAGTTCAGGGAGAAAAGACTCATGACTTTAATCCAAGCCCTCAGAGGCAGAGATCCTTCTGGATATCTGATGAGAAGACTTTTGGGATGAATATGACCCCAAATATATTGAAAAAGACCAATGTATAACTGGCAAATTCACAGTTAAATAACTATGCACGAATATAGGGTTTTGCTTTTGTTAACTGCCGATGAAACTGACATCATTCATATTGTTAACATGATTTCATCTGCAGGTGATGATACTTTGAGATATCAATAAGACAACTAACAGAGAATATATATATATATATATATATATGTATATATGTATGTATGTATGTATGTGTGTATGCTCAAATAAAACATGCATTCAGGCTTAATCTTATCTACTTAGATGTTAATAAGATTATCTCATGGTGTGTATTCTTCATATGAGAATTAGTTTCTGCTTTGTCAGTAGAGCATAATTAGAAAATTATAAATGTATAATATTTCAAGAAACATTCCTAATGTAACAATATTTTTTTAAAAAATAAAAAACAGATTGTTTTTTCTGTTTCCCAAAGAAAACTATGCATAGACTGTCATGAACTTATTAACTATAGAAAAAACTGTATCGCTCAATAACTATAGGATGAATATCATGTTGTATGGCTTGCTGTGAGTGACTGCCTTAAAAAACCAAAAGGTACTTATTTTTATTTACGAGTACATATGGTTTTTTGAATGGGTATCTGTCATACATATACAGTTAATAAAAATCCGGAAGAGGGAGTCTGGCTCCCTGGAGAAGTGAGCCAGCAGTTATGAATGTTGGGAACTTAGAATAAGGTCCTCTGGAAGAACAAAAAGTGCTGTCAACCACTGAGCCATCTCTAAGGATTCAGCTGTTGCCTTTTGAATGACCACATATAATGAGTTCTCACAACAATATATAAAAGTATTATTGTATCTGGTTGTATGGCTTGGAAATATCAAGTATAAATTGATAAAGCAAGGTCATTTAATCATCATGTGAAGAAGAAAGATTTTGATTCATCTCTGAGCTTTTAACATGTGCTCTGCAGGGACAACTAATTGCTAAACAATTCTACTAAATACTTTTTTAAAAAAATCAAGTTAAGCTGAAAGTCATTTCCTTAAGGTTAAGATAAAATGATATTTTAAAACATTTAGCCATGCTACACAGGAAGCATTTTATAGTTATTTCACAGATATATTGTAAGCTATAAATGTCTATAATATCAGATATGACTTGGGAGCTAATTACAGTGCTAGAAGAATCAAGGACATTAATGTGGAAGCCTGTTAAAACATGACAAGGATCATAAATGGGATGGATTAGTGAATCAAAAGCACACCAATCTTTGTTAAGTGCAATTTTACAGCCTTTCCAACTTGCTAAGACTAAGCAAAACTTATGTACCCTGGGCTGTGGCATTGTTATATTTATGGCACCAGGCTGAAAACTCTCACTCCCAATTCATATTATTTTAGAGAAAAGGCATTTCTTCCTATCTACAAAATAGTGAGAACATCATTATAGCTAAAAGTCTTGTTCATTTATATTGTGTTCTGCATATTTTTACGCTTACTTCTGATAGTTATGTGGGAAGAATCTATCTTTTGAGTGTATTTTGTTATATGTTAAAATAATAATGAAACACCCATGTTATTTTGATGTCATCTTAGAAAAACACAAGACTGAAGTATCCTGAAGTTGAGTTAATGGAAGTTATTCCAGTTAATTTGAAGGAAGAATATGCAGAATATCTTTACATTTTAAAGTTTTCCTTCCTCATATCAATCAAAGAAAAAACAATAATAACCTTGCTTTTAAAATATTTATATAATGCTTTGAAAGTATCCCAAAGAAGAGAGAAAGATGCATGCAAAGTTCAGAGTCAGCATTCTGAAAATACCTCAAAGTACCTCATTGTCTCATAGCATGGAGACTTTCACTCTATTAGGTAAATGAACATGAATCAAACTAGAATAATGTGGTTTAAGAGATGACTATATACTGTATTTTTAAAAGAAATTTTATAATTAGAAGTATCTATTAAGCTATGACTTTTACTACACACACCCAAGTCCATAGACATTGGCATGTAGGATGTCTCCCCACACACAGAGTTCACAACCACTGGCATGCAGGATGTTGCCTCCCACAGAGTCCACAGCCATACATTGATATGCAGGATGTTCTCTCTCTCTCTCTCTCTCTCTCTCTCTCTCTCTCTCTCTCTCTCTCTCTCTCACACACACACACACACACACACACACACATACACACACAGAATTCACAGCTAGTGGCATGCAGAATGATCCCTTCACAGAGTCTACAGCCACTGGCATGCAAGATGCCCCCCCCCCGACAGAGTCCACAGCTATACATCGACATACAGGATGTTTCACACACACACACACAGAGTCCACAGCCATACATTGGCATGCAGTATGTTACACACACACACATACACACACACACACACACACACACACACACACACACACACACACACACACACACTCACACAGAGTCCACAGCCACTGGCATGCAGGATGTTCCCTATAAAGAGTCCACAAACATACACTGACATGCAGGGTGTTTTTCTCCCCACACACATACTCACACAGAGTCCACAGCCTCTGGCATGCAGGATGTCCCCCTCTCTCCCAACAGAGCCCAACAGAGTCTACAGTCATACATTGACATGAAGGATGTCTCCATCACACACACAGAGTCCACAGCCATACCTTAACATGCAGGATGCCCCCCCCAACACAAGCACACAGAGTACATAGTCACTGGCATGCAGGATGCCCCCCAAGAGAGTCTACAGCCATACATAGACATGCAGGATGTCTCTCTCCCCTCCCACACACACTCACACAGAGTCCCCAGCCATACATTGAGATGCAGGATGTTTCTCCTACATACAGAGTCCATAGCCATACATTGGCATACAGGATATCAGTCTGTTTCTTTCTACAGTGTAATATATATTTCTAATTTTTCTGTCAAAAGGACATTTCTGTTTTCTCCTCATCATTTTATGACTTTAGTGTTTGGTTGTCTTACATTTTCACCATTTCAAGGTATGCTCAAAACTCTAACAAGTATGTGTATGAGGGTTAAAAATAAAGCCCAGATCCAACCCTCTCTATGACCTCCAAGTTACTTAAGCTCTACTGGCATCATCACAAGGACAACTCATTAGCTTTCTGATAGCAACTTATTTAAAATGACTTCCCTCTGTGTGGTGGGATTCAGGTGTCAGCTGATAAGGTCCAAAGACACTTATCCAGGGTTGCAGGCTCCTGAAGCCCCCTTCACAAGGAACTGCCGGGATCTTGGGGTTCCATTCTTTTTCTTTTGTCCTGACCAGGAATCAAACCCAGACCGCTGTGGTGAGAGCACTGAATCCTAACCACAATCCTAACTATTAGACTGAGCCAGCTGCCCTCGAACCCGGGCCGTGATGGTGAGAGCACAGAATCTTAACCACTAGAATGAGCTGGATGAACAAGATGACAGATGGAAACTGACAAAACCTGCCTGGACAGAATAAGACAATCCCTCCAAAATTGCCCTGCTTGTGAAAAAAATCTGTCCAATATCATAGGCCTGTAGCCAATATGATGAATGCTCCAACAGCGCACAAAACCAGAGGTGATTGTCCAAGTAGCTGTGTCGCTGTCTCCTCCCAAATTTTGGAAGCTACTACTTCCATGTACTTCTGACTTTCAGGTGATACATTTTCCTTCTCGGGTCTTGAAGAGGTTGAAGAATAGGTATTTAAGGTTACTACCCTATTATCCCTTAGTGAGGAACATTCAGATATTGGATTTTCACTTTCCCAGATGAACATTTTTGAAATAATTTATAAACCCTACCATCTACCAATATTCTAGAAATATATGATGTACTTTATATGTGTTAGGTTTTGGTTGTAGTTTGTGCCTTATCATCTCCTAGATACTACCTCATAATAATTCCTATTGTATATAATCTTAGTTTAGAACCTTCTTAGTTAGACAAAAGGGGGAGATGTGGTGAGATTCAGGTGTCAGCTGATAAGATCTGAGGATGCTTATCCAGGGTCCTGGGCTCCTGAAGGGGGAGTGACCAACCCCATTCACCTCTGCCCAGCAAATTTTCTTCAGTCCAACAAGCTTTCTCTCAATTTCTCAGCTCCAATGACATTGTCTTTAACTTCTCCCATATCCTCCTTCTCAGATACATTCTGGTATATTATTTATACTTTTTTTTTCCTTCTACTACACTCTTCTGATACAATTCAATTATCTTCAATTCCACATAGAATTCTAGTCCAGTGCCTGGTTTGTCTATCCTTCTCAGATATTTAGTGACCTCTCTATTTTCCACTACAGTTGTTATCAATTGAATTCATATGACAATACTGGAACCTAAAGAACATGATAGAGGAGAACTTATCCCTTTTCAATTTCTGTTTTTGGTCATCCACTGGGAGGCTGGCGATTCTGTGATGTCCCTTATTCTTCATGTCCCTTCCATCTTCCAACTGCACAGTTCTTCCAATATAATGCCAATAATTCTTGTGGCCTAGTGTAACCAGAAGCTCAAGCCATCCCACTCTCCTTAGTGGGAAAAGAAGAGGGAAAATGAGTAACAGTGTGGAGATTCCCCTTCACAGAGTTCTCTTGAAGGTTTTGTTTGACAACCCCCTTTTTAAAAACTTGGTGATTTTAATCTTCAGGGGAAGGTAAAAAGAGTATGGCATTGCAGTCTAGTATTAAGTTTATACCAGATCCCTTTACATTGAAGGCTTGGTTAGCAGCTCAGGATATAATTGGGAACTGATAAAATTCTAGATAAGAGAAATTCTGAACAAACAAACAAATAAACAACAACACCACCACAACAACAAAACACTAGGATCTTGGAGTGTATTAGAGGACCCTAACTTCACTTTCTATATCTTGATTACCTTCCTGGATTCCTTCTTCCAACAGGCATTAGGACACTAGGATCAGCTGGAAATGGGCTGAAACCTTTGAGAACATGAGTCAAAATAAATTTTACTTTGCTATATAGGTTTATCTAATATATTGTTATAGTTATAGAATGCACTCCGGCCCTAGTGACTGCTTATTCAAAACATGGATTTTATTAGTGAAAAGGAAAAATGGGTAAAGACATTGGAAAAGTGGCTATACTTACCTAATTTATTTTAGTAAAGATAATTTGTGTTTTTCTGAGCATAGGACTGTTTGTATAGCGTATAAAATCTAATTGTTTTTAATATTGAATGATATATACTAATACTATGATAAAAAACCCCTAAATGTAAATTAATCTAGATTTTAGAGAAGCATTAGTCATTTACTCATTTCTAAAAAAATTCTTAAAATAAAGAAACTAAAGAAAACATTTTAAAAATCATGGTTATTTTCCTCAGGGTGTCATGAAATACTGTAGTTATAAACAGAGTGAACAGATGATTATAATCAGCATATGTAGTGAGAAAAACAAAATGTCCTCAAATGCAAGATCTTTTGTCCACAAAGGGAAATTAATCTTGTATTGTAGAGGCAATATACTGTGAAGTGATGTCTATAATTCTATGAGGACTGCAGTTATAAACTCACATAGGGCACTCTACTCAGCACATAGTAAATGTTTGATAACGTTTACATTGCAGATGAATGAGAGATAGGCAAAGAAAGAGAGAACATGATTATTTCCTACTCTAAGTGAACCTTATGCTAAAATATGAAAGGGTGATTTTAGAATTCTCAAAGTGTAAGTAGCTTAGATTGGTTACTGTAACTTCAAAATTGGAAACATAGGTGAGTTTAAGTTAGACAGCAGGTAGAAAAATCATGACATAGCTTCAATAATGAGCAAAGATGGTGTGAGACTTTCTACATAATGGAAAACTTAGCTATATTACAAAGCTTAGCCAAAATATCAGTTAATATGTAATGCAGTCAACAATAGCTAAAGGGTATTCAGGATAGGAATGGGTACAGTCTGGAAGGACATAAACTTGTAGATCAAGCATCATCAGATCATCAGTGGGACTCTGAACGAATGGAGTGGTGTTGTGGAGATGGAGCAGCATTCAAAGGTTTCTGCTGATGGCACTGCCTGCTTCTCCACCTTTCTTCTTCAACACCATACCTTGTATTACTTGTTTAATGTATCCTTTGCTTTTCTTGAATCCTTCCCATTTTTTATATATTTGAATCTCATGCATGTTCTAAGATGCACTCAAGCATTGTTTTTCTGAATTTTTTCTTACCTACATTAAATTTATGTTATTCTCTACAAATTTCTCAAACAGTTTACTTTCCCATTAGATTTCAAGACCATTGAACATAAGAACTCTGTCTTACTCATCAATTTCTCCAGATTTGTGAGAAGTTTCAAGAATAATAAGAGCAATTAGCCTTTTAAAAAAATTATTTATTTATTTATTTATTTATTTATTTATTTATTTATTTATTTTGCAAATGAAGAAGCTATGATTTTGTAACATGCTTCATCAAGCAGCTTTGTTCTGGGTTTATTACTGACTCACTTTTGTGAATCATGCAGTTTGCCCTTCTGTTAAATAACCTGAGAATATAAGAAGGTCATGATGGTATTCATTCCTCAATTTATTTATTCTTCATTGTTTATCAAACACCTATTATTTACTATGCTTTGTTTGGGAGAAAATAAATGTAAATATGGCTGGTTTTCATCTTAGGAGGATAAATATGAGAAATGGAGGATAAAAGCAAAGAGTTGAGGATAGATACAGACACACATACACACACAGAGGGAGAGAGGGAGGAGATTTAGAGTCCAAAGAAACAATCTAAGAGGTGGAAAGTCAAAACATTGTAATAGTAGTTGTGTCACACAGAATAGCTCGACAACATTCTGAAGGTAAAACATTATTAGCAACTCTATAGGAACACAGAAAAGTAGAGCAGCATGCAAGGGCATTGACACTTGGTAGGATATAGGAAGTAAGGAATTGTAGTGTTAGAGTGGACTATTGGTAGATCTTAAAAGACTCTGCAAACATACTCAATAAAATACTGCAAACTAAATCTAAGAACATTTTAAAATCATCATCCACCCTGTTCAAATAGGCTTCACACCAAGTAGGCAGAGCTTGTTCGATATATGCAAATCTGTCAATGTAATCCACCATATAAACACAAAGAAAGAAAAAAAAAGTTCATCTCGTTAAATTATGAAAAATTCAATACCCCCCTAGGAAAAAGGTCTTAGAGAGATCAGGGATATAAGGAATGCACTTAAACTTAATAAACACAATATACAGTAAGCCTAGAGACAATATCAAATTAAATAGAAACTAAAAATGATTCCACTAAAGTCAGAAACAAGACAAGAGGGTCCACTCTTTTCATATGCATTCAATATAGTACTCAAAGTTCTAGCTAAAGCAATAAGACAGCAAAAGGAGATCAAGGGGATTAAATTGATAAGAAAGAAATCAAATTTTTACTATTTGCTGATGATATGATTATATGCATAAGTGACCCGCAAATTTTTACCAGGGAACTCCTTAAGCTTTTAAACATCTTCAGTAATGGGGCTAGATACAAGATTAAATAAAAACATATCAATAGCCTTCCTGTGTACAAACGATCAATCAGCTGAGATAGAAATCAGAGAAAAACAGCACCCTTTACAATAGCCACAAATAATATAAAACACCTAGAGTTAACTCTAACCACACAAGTTAAATATATGACAAGAACTTTAAGTCTTTCAAAAAATAAACTGAAGAGGATATCAGAAAATGGAAATATCTCCCATGTTCAGGGATACGAAAGATTAACATAAAAACATCAAAATTCCAATACAAATTGTCACAGACCTAAAAAACTATACTCAAATTTATATGAGAAAACAGAAAACAAAACAGGATAGATAAAACAATGCTGTATGATAATAGAACTTCTGAAGGTATCATGACCTCTAACCTTAAGTTCTATATAATACTTAAGTTAGATATAGTATATTATACAGAGCAATACTAGTAATAAAATAGCTTGATATTGTCATACAAACAGACATGTGGATCAATGTAATTAAACTGAAGACCTTGACATAAATCCGCACACCTTTGAAAACTTGATTTTTGACAAGAAGACTGGATGTCTGCACGTAGAATACAAACAGATCCACATATATTACCCTGCATAAAACTCAAGTCCAAGTGGCTCAAAAATCTCAAAATAAATCCAGTTACACAAAATTTCAAAAAAGAGAAAATGAGAATTAGCCTTGAATATATTGTCAGGATACCAACCTAAAACATATAGCTCCAGAGAAGCTAGATAATACAGAGGGTCCAATGAGGAATGTATGCATTTCTCTTGGAAGGGTAAGTAGAAGAGATCTCCTTGGTAAACTAGAGGCAGGGTTAAGGGGTAATAAGGAATGGGAACTGAGGGAGACGTTTGGGCAGACTGGGCATGGGAGGCAGGTCAGGATTAGGATGGACAGAAAAGTAATGAAAGGAAAAAAAAAAAAACCTGCACCAGGGAAACTCCCAGGAACCCACAAGGATGACCCCAGTTAACATTCTTAGCAATAGTGGAGAGGGTGCCTGAACTAGCCATATACTGTAATCAGATTGGTGACCATTGCCACCTCAGAGCCTTTATCTAGTAAGTGATAGAGGGAGATGCAGAAATCCACAGCCAAACACTGGGCTGAGCTTCGGGAATAATCCTGAAGAAAGGAAGAAATATTTTAGAGCCAGGGAGGTCAGGGTTAATAGGCTTTCTGAAGCCCAATGATAGGTTTCTCCTCCAGCGCAATAAGCCAGATCAAGCTGAATTTACAAAGTAAAAGATAGGTTTATTTTGGGCAAAGCAATTCCCGGGTGAGTACTCTAGCTCACAGAGACTAAGGCAGTAGAAGAGGCAGGAGAAAATCACATTGCTAAACTAAAGGAGGGAGCTTAAATACCTCATAAATGAGGGACAATGATCTGCCTTCTATAATCTGGGTTTGCGAGCAATTATAAAACTTTAGTTGGGAATTGGGAAAGTGTCAAGTTTGGAGAAGGATCTACTACAGTTGTCAAGAATGTGGAACTGACTTTTCCAAGGCTCTTTTCTGTTGGAGATTCACTGAAAGGGTGGGTTTGTAGAGAGAAAAATGGGGGCTTTTGCAGGAATAAGTTGTTTTCCATGTTAGATTACCACAGCCAATCTTGCTACAGAGGGAGGAACTTGGTCATATCTCAGTTTGATGTGCCAAGCTTTGTTTAAGCCTATGTGAGGACTGCCCCTTTCTTAATGGAGATAGGGGAGTGGATGGGGATGGTGGTAGACTGGAGGCTGGATGAAGGCAGGAGAAGAGGAGAGAAGGGAGGGGATACTGGCGTGGTATGTAAAATAAATAAAAATGAATTATTAAATAAGATTAAATAAAAAACCTCCTAGATAAAAGTGAGGAAACTGAGTTTCATCTTGAAGATCAAGAGAGCATCTCTTGTTTGCTTGGATGTTTTCTAGATAAAATTATAGCACAAAGTGTTGAAATAATTATGTTTATTAATTTATTATCTCTCCTTCCATGTTCCTTATGTACTTCTTATGGCTTTACCCAACAGCTTTTTACTCAAAGATACAAACATTAAAGATGTGGTATCAATAGACAATGATATTTTAATTTCTTCAATTATACAATTTTTATCTCTCTCTAATACATTTGTTTGCATATGCATATGCATACCCAACATCTCTTCATGGCTAATATTTTGAATCTTCACTAGATACTAATAATTTTGAACTCATTTGTATTTAATATGTTTTTATGATATTATAAACTTGGAAATACACAGGGCATTTATCTTTTAGAAATCACATGTGTTTCATTTTTGAAGATTTTCTTATGATTCAGCTCAATTTAGATTTTTTTTTAACCAATAACAGAACATGGGAATTAACATTAGGTATGTGTTCTTCAAGGACATATAAGTATTTTAATTTTGATCTTGTAATTTTTGATCTCTGTTTTCAGCAGAGTTTTGAAACTCTACCACTATTGGAACATACAACTTGAAATTTCCAATTACAGCAGAGTCTAGTGGACTGTTCCACTTTTGATTTAACTTAATGGTGAAGCAGAGGAAAACCTTGCTTACCTTTTGGTGATCTAAAATAAAATGGCATGTTCAAGCATTTGGGTTCAAACACCAAGAATATGCTTTTCTGGACAGAGGATTAAGATGGCCAAATGTCTGCTTATCAAAATTATACCTGTTCCAGTACAGATGAATTAGAGGAGGAGAAAGTAGAAGTGGATAAGCAGTTGAGAGTTAAAACAGAAATCATGAGAATTAGGAGGAAGTGTTGTCTTATAATAGCACCAAATAGTTGTCAAAACTTAAGGAGAAAACTAATGAACTTTAAGAAGACAGAATTATATGTAAAAATTCCAGCATTTAGAAAATAATTTCCACTTTTCTATATTCAATGGACACTTTTTATGTAATATAAAATATAAATCTTGTGAATAAAGGGATTGGAGAATATAAGGATACAAAATTAGTTATCTCATTATTTACATAATAATATGTCTCAACTAAGGATCAAGGAAGGACAACCACAAGAAATCAAAGCAGGAAGACAAAGTTTTGGAGCCTGACCTATTCACAGACTAACAGGGCTATGAGGAACATGGGGATGGGCTATAAATCCCTTGTTTATTTAATTGATCTTAAAAAGTACAATCAATACTTATTCAAAAGTCAAGTATGTCCATTTATGTGCATGTTTGTTTCCTTGCAGGAACAAATACCATAGGCACATTACTTAAAAATAGGAAATAAGGCTGAAGATAGTACACATCCTAGTACCTGGAGATCTCTGTGAGTTTATGGGTCTCTGGTGAAGAAAAACATTATAATAGAAAGTACTTGGTTATAAAAAGCTATAGACAGGAGGGGAGAAAAGGGAGTTCAGAGTCTCAGTATCCTTCTAAAAAGCTGCTTACAAAGACCTAATTTTGCATGCTGCCATCACCATCATCCCATAGTTCCCTAGAATGTTAAAAAAAATCATTAATAAATAAGTCTTTCTTTGGAGAACACTTAAATGCAAAGTACAAGAAATTACAAGGAACTCAACGGAATCATTTGCTCAGGATATGGAGAGCAAACATTCTCTCTAAAGAGTGACATCAAGGAAGATGGCTCAGGAAGATTTAGGAATACAGCTTCTTATCTATCAGTGTGGTATAATCATTTTGTATCTATCTATGCAGTCTTTTAAAGGTGTTTCCATCTAGAGGAAGGCTTGAATAACAAACTGCATTTATTTTGGGGTATCTTTAGCTCCTAGACCAAAAATCTATCCTGCACTAAATATTACCAGTGCAGGAAGTTTTATATGTGCTCACAGAGACATTTATAAATAGATGGGAAAATTAGGTTAAAGAGCAAAAATCTTTTTCTATATATATTATAGATCTTCTGGCCAATAACTAAAACTTGTGACTATTAAGATTCACACTGTGACAACCTTTCATATCAATGGCTTAGGTCCCCTTTCCTTGACTTGTGGTACTTTCTGGGACATTTGTGTCTAGTGACCTTATTCTTCTTCACTTCTATTTTCTTCTTCTTTTACTAATTGAAAAAAATAAGGACATAAACATTCAAAGATATCAAATATGAAGTGGAATTTAGAAGTTCACCAAACATAACTATAGCTTATATGCAGATTTATAGAAAGTACAAGAAACTTCCAATTTCTGCTGAAGCCTTAACAAAGTGAATATCTGAAATAAAAGTGAATAATAATATCAGACATGAGCCCTAAAAATCAAGGCTATTATCCCTAGAGTTACCACATTAAAATATCCAAAATCCATTTTCAACAAAAATTCATGTAATCAAAGAATTTTTAATACAATGACATTTGACAAAAAGTACGGCCATAAAACACATGCATATTAGATGGTCAAATTTACAAGACAATGACTTTTTTTTTACCCTATTTTAATTTTTTTTAAACAAGTTTTCGTTGTGTAACCATGGCTATCCTAGAACTCACACTGTAGACCTAGGTGGCCATGGTCTCACAGAGATCTTCCTGTCTCTGTCTTCCAAGTCTTGGGACTAAAGGTACGAGCCACCACTGCCTAACTCAAAGATTTTGAAGAACTGTTTTATAGTTGTTTAAAATATTTTAAAAAGGTGGTCTGAAAAATCAAAATAATATGGGCTAAAAATTTTAAAAGGTATGAAAAGTAAAATATTTGCTTTCCATGTAAGATGTTGATTTGAGAAACAGAAATAAAAATAGAGTGTATACTCTAGGATCGCAGCCAAACATGAGCATATAGAAGAATAAGTTAAATTTAAGATGGGAAAACAGAAATGTCAATTTTTCAAGGAAAAAATAGTCTTTGAGTTTGGTAACATAATTTATGAAGAAGGAATGTATGTTATCAATAATTGAAAGTGGTGGGAAGGTCTTAGAATTGGAGCTTCTTGATATCTGTGAAGTATATTTGTTATAAGTAAAAGTTTAAGCACTGTTAACTTAGTTTAGAATATTCTCATTGTAACCATTAGGAAAGAAATTTTAGATTATGCATTAAATGATTTCTAAGAATTTAAAATAATAGAAAATCAAGTAAATTTAAAAGAAGTTGGTAATAAAAGATATGAAACACAAAACAATCTAGCAAACACAAAAGGACACAAGAGACATTAATTTCTTTCATCTGGAATACATTTTTGTTGTTGTGAAATGGCCATTAGCCTATAGGAGCAGAGACTAGAATTCAGTGGTTTGAATAAACAAGGTGTTCTATTCATTCTCACATTGGAACAATCAATCCCCAGAGGAGGTGATACAGTGATATAGTGTGTATTTAATAGTTTGCCTGTAAATCAGAGGGCAGAGTGAACCCACATTTAGCTATGAAGTCAGGGAGTGGTGACCTATGCTTTAATCTTAGCACTTGGGAAGCAGATTCGCTGGATCTCTGTGAGTTCAAGATCAAGTAGAGCCAGGCAGTGGTGGCTCACATTTTAATCCTAGCACTAGAAAAGTTGAAAAAGGAATTGAGGTAGCTGGGAAGAGAAAGAGGAGGGAGGAGCTCAGTCTTTCACCTGAACTTCCTTTTCTTTTATGCTGTTGACTGAGAAGTATTCAGTCTAATGATTCCTGAGAATTGCATAGATGAGAAGTGGCTGTGGCTGGCTTTTCTGTCTCTTTGATCTTTAGATTTTCCCCAAATATCTGGTTCTAGGTTTTCTTTATAAGATCAGGTAGAATTCATGCAATACCTGGCACCCGACTTTTCAGGAATAAATTTGAAAAGGGTGGTGCTTGTTTATGGCTTTGCAGCCACAAGCACTGACTGCAAACAGGTTTAAAAAAGAAAAATCTCAAGTCAACAACTAAAATCTACAACTTAGGAAAACACACAAAAAAAAACCCAATAAACTAAACCTACAATTAGCACAAAATAATAGCGTGATGAATAGAACTTGGATGAACTATAGAACAGAAATCAATAGAGAAAAATAAAGCAAATAATTGGTTTTACAAAAATTCTAAAATAATAACAATCTCTACCTACAGTGACAAAGTAAAAGAAAATAATTAAATAGCTTAAATGAGGAATGAAAGAGGAAGCATTTGATTCTATAGAAATGACAAATATAACAGAGAGTACTGTAAAACTAGTTAGATGCCAAAAGTTCACACTTGAGGGACAAGAAAATGCCTTAGCAGATAAAAGAACTTGTCATGCAGTCTTGATTACCTGAGTTCATATTTCCAGTTCCACATTACAAAACTGGATACAGTAGTGTGCACCTGTAACCCCAAACTCTTATGACCCCATAAGAGAGAGAGAGGTAAGCAAAATGTGTGGAAGTTTACAGGCAAGTTGGTCTCAAATGTTCAGTGCAGAGCAGGGACAAGAGACTTTTCTTCGGAAATAGAACCCGAGATCTGACTATTGAAAGTTTCCTCTGACCTCCCCATAGAAACACACACACACACACACATGTGCACATATATCGACCAAGTCCCTCTCCTGTTTCACACAGAAATACATAGACTACACACACAAATACACATGCACACATGCACACACACCAAAAACAATTAAATCATGAGACAATTAAAAATTCAGATAGACTTACATTAAACATTTTTGATAATAAGCATTTTTTAATGTTTCTTGGCCACTGGAGTTTTATCTGTTGAGAACTCTCAGAAAGATTGTAGTTAGTGTTTGACTAGAGAGAAACTCTTTTCTATACAAAGCAGGGAAGCTGCACATATGAACTCAGCAGTTGTGACATCATTCATAAGGGTTGTGTAAGGTCAATACAAAGCAAATCCCAGCAGAGAAGAGGGAGGTGGTTGCAAAGTCCCATCTCTCACTAAGAATTGATAGATGTTGACAGAAGAATAATTTAGCTTTCTTAAAAACTGTAGATCTTGGTTGACCACACTCAAGTGGAAGGTCATAAATAAAATGCCAGCAGCACAAATTGGACTTCATGGGTCTGAGAGAGAATAAAACAATTAAGTAAACAAACAAAAAAAATCAATGAGGTATTGGAATTTAGCAAAACACGTTGCAGGAAATTCTCAAAGAACTATGAAAAAGACTTCTTAAGGATGTGGGGGTGAGAAAGACAGAGGGACATAGTAGAGGAGAGATGATTGAAATAGGGGGACATTTAGAGGGTGATATGGAAATCTAGTGTGGTGGAAACCTTCTGGAACCTATGAGGTTGACCCTAGTTAGGACTTCTAGTAATGGAAGGTATGGATTCTGAACCAGCCATCTTCTTTAATCATTGGTAGAACTGGGACACCAACTCAGCCACAAAATCCTTGACCCACAACCTACACTGCCTGTAAGATGCACTAGGGTAATGGTGTCTCAGAACTTGTGGTAGTGACCAAAGACTGGTCTAATCTGAGGCTCGTACTCTAAGAGGGAGCCCATGTCTAATACCGCCTAGATGACCAGAATCAGAAAGCAGAATGACTCAGACACTTATGGAAGTCCTCAATCCCTTAAAAAAAAGGCAATGAAATGGTGCCTAATAATATTCTGCTCTTTTTATAGGATTGGTGCCTACTCCAGTGATCATCAAAGAGTTTTCTTCCAATAGCTGATACAAGCATATATGAAGACCCACAGCTGAACATTAATGACAGAACTCCGGCAATCCACAAGAGAAAGAGAGCAAGGATTATAAAAGCCAGAGGGGTTGAGAACATCAGGAGAACATGGGCCACTATTCAACTAAAAAGGGTATCACAGAGACTAAGGCAGCAACCACAGAGCAAGAATATGAGTCTGGAGCAAGTCCTAATTTCTTCACATCCATGCTATGGTATTTTATCTTGGGTTTTTTATTTATTTATTTATTTTTGGTTGTTGTTGTTGGACTTTAATAATGGAAGTGGAACTTCAATAATGGGAGTGGGGGTGTCTTTGACTCTTTTGCCTGGTCATGGAGCCTATTTTTTTCTACTGGGTTGCCTCACCCAGGATTGATATGAGAATATTTGCCTAGTCTTATTGCATCTTTTTATGCTGAGTTTGGTTGATATCCCTGGGAGGCCTGGTGTTTTCTGAAAGGAAACAGAAAAGGTGCATCTGAGAAAAGCCTGATGTGTGAGTGTTTGGGAAGAGAAAAGGGAGAAGAGAGTGAGGAGGCTAAGGTTGTGGTGTGAGAAAGAGTAAATTAAATTGATTTTTTAAAAGAAATTAAGGAAATATCCTTTGCTTCCTTGAGATATCTTGGAAAATCAATTGGCATCCTAAAATATCAGTTTATAAATATAAAGGTAGGAAGAAAGAAGACCCCAGATTTTTTTTCTATTTTTGTTTAATATCTCTCCAAAAGAGCTTTTTAGGGATTTATCTAAATATTTGATGTAAATATTTCATAAAGACTTTACCAAAGTGAGTTTTGATAAGGATAAAGACAGAGAGATCATTGTCATGACTTACCCCAAATGACGAGGGAAGGAGTTTATAATGACATCATTACTAAGAGTCATTGTTGCATAAACATTTTTTTAAAATAGCTTTCTATTTTCCCGTGTGAATCAGAATGCTTCATGTGCTCAGTAAAATAAATGTGAGTCACTGATTGAATTCCCCATAGACATGCTCCAGATGTTACATTAAAAGAATACTCATGGGGATGTTAACATTCTAACCCAAGCAGCTCTGAAGTCTATATACACTTGAAGAACTTACTGGACTTTCATTTTCAGTTTCAGCTACAACAGCATAATGCTGTTCTTTACATTGGAGGATTAGAAAGGATGTGGTTCAGGAACAGAAAGGGGTGACTTACACATATATTATCTTATTGAATAGGCACTGCTGCTCATTTTCACAATTGGTACCATTTCATTGTATCATTTTACTCTGACCTTGGTCGATATCAAGGGCTTCCTGCTCTTTCCTGAAGAAAAACAATGGAGCAGTGAATTTAGGGAAAAGAAAAAATGGGGGTCAGATTTAGAAGGAGAGGAGGAATGAATGGATGTAATTGAGATGTTTTATATGAGAAAGAAATAAGCAAATGAAATCTGAAAAATAATTGAAAAGTTCTTGCAAAAAATACAGGTGGAATCAAATTAGAAAGACATTTAAATAGTAATTTTAGAATATTCTGCCAAAATATGCTTGGGACTGGCCTCAATGATAAGGTTTACTTATCATTTAAATAATCAATGCCAACTGCCAACTCTTCCAAAACATGAAAGAGAACACACTCCATTGTTACATAAAGGCTGCATTACCCCTATACCCAAAGCCAGATAATGACATAAAGAAAAGAACTCTACAGGGAATTGTCTATGATGAATATTGAAATAAAAATACAGTCGTAGAGTTGGATGGCTAGGGAGCTAGGGAAAATCTGGGAAGAGTTGGAAATGGGAAAAGCACTTTAAGAACGTATTGTATGAAAATATTTTCAACGAAAATAAAAGCATGTTAAAAAGTATTTCACACCAAAACAAAATGAAAATAAATCCTATCCTTATTAATTAGAAAATTTCAATAATAACTTTCTATTATTTCAAGATATCTATATTACTCACATTTTCTACAATTTAACTTAACCCTTAAACAATTTTACAAAATACTTTTTAAAGAAATATGTAAAATCTTCCTATAGATTACTTATAAATTAAAAATAATTACAAACAGAAAAAAAATGAGAACGTAGAACACAATTACAAATTTCTTTTTTACTTCAAAGTTGCTACAAAGTACTTGCAGTATATGGTGATAATGTGATTTAAAAAAAAGAAAAACGGAGTTATAGAACAATGAAGTAAATTAGAAAGACCAGTCTTTATAAAAGCTGCTATTTAGGGAAATTGAATTTCCATGTAAAATAAATAGGTTGATTTCTTATAATCATTTGCAAATATTAACTACATTTGATCAAAAACCTAAATATAAAAGCTAAATAAATAAAAATTTCAGAAGGAAGATTTAAGAGAGGTCATTAGAAAAAGATTTATAATAATGGATCCGAGACTTTTTTCTTATACATGAATTCCACAGCACAGGCTGAAGAAAAAAAATGAATTTTATCAAAATTAATATTTCTGTATCAAGAATATTAAATAGAAAAAGACAACTTAATAAAAATATTTGCACATTATGTATTTTATAACATTATGCATTTCTATCCTCATACTCAGAAACCACAAAACTCACAGATCAAAAGGAGAGAATAAAAATCGACTGAGCATCATCCCAAGGTGATACACTAATGACAAATAATATACACGTAGGTCCAGGAATGAATGCACAGACATGTCACATGCTCCAGAAAGGAATATCAATTAAATTACAGTGTGATACTATGGTACATTCCTTAAAATGATTATCAATAGAAACAGAAAGAAAAAGAACAGACTTTGATGAAGCTTTTTAAAAACTAACTCCTTTGTTTATTGCTAGTTGAAATGTACAATGATCTAACTGCCTTTTAAAAATCTAACATGGAATTGACATATGCTCTACTGATTCTTCTTTCTAGTGTATTTCCAGTCAAATTGAAGAAAAAGAATGACAGGCTTTTGTAGACCTATGTTTGAAAAAATATTATTCACAGAAGACAAAAAAAAAAAAAACAACCCAAATATTTATACATGGATAGTAAAAAGTTACACATATATATGTATTTAACAAAAAATTATACTTGATGTTATTAAGTTTGTTAAAAAGAAGAAAAATTGGAAATGTTGAAAAGGGATAGCCAAAATAGGCATGAACCTTGCTGATGTCAGATGCTAAATCCTTTGATTCTGTCATAACAGATAAGTTCTATTTGATCTCACATATAGACTATATTTAGTTCAGAAACAGAAAATAGAATGTGATGACCAGAAACAGATGAGTTATTTTCCAATGGTTAGATTCTATGTAGATAGCTGAGAAGAATTCTGCAGATGACTAGTAGTGATTGTTTCATAGGAAATGTACTTAATGCTATTTTTATAGAGTTAAAATTGTTACAGTGATAAATTTTATGTTTTATATACCATCAAGGCTTATAAAACCATATTTTTTAAAGTTGGTGATCTTGATTATGACTTTAGCGCTGCTACCCACAGATGTATAACAATAAACACATCACCCAGTCTTATTTTCTGGTTCTCTTTTATGTAAGTCAGTTATAATAGGCCTGCCTTGTCAATTACTCTGCCGATAATGTGGATAAAAATAGAATAAGTAATTATAAGAGGTTGTTGCCCATTGCTTTTTCTTAAAAATAAATTAAAAGTATCAATAAGTGCATCCTTCAATTAAAATACAAGAAAATAACATTGCTGAGAATATGAGTATTGTACAAATTATTTATTGGCAATTTATTATCTAAAAATTAATATTAATGGGTCCATATAAACACTCTCTGATACAAAATGAACCTTAAGGTTTTAATTTATTGTGGTAATATGTTATATATCTATTAAAACTAGTCTGTAATATCAGAGAAGAGATCTACCCATAGGCAATCCAGGAGAGAGGTAACTCACACCTTTAATCCCTGCATGGGGAAAGACCAGGAGTGGTGATCTACACATTTAATCCCAGGAGATCTGAGTTTGAGGCCAGCTTGGTTTACAGAGGGAGTTCCAGGCTCCCAGGCAGGCAGTGGTGGTACCAAGCCTTCAATCACATAACTCCCAGAGACAGAACTCTTTCTGTGTTTCTGTGAATCCAAATAGTAGTAGAACATGCCTTTAATCTTAACCTCGATGTAAAACAACTGGGTGAAGAAAGTATTTAAGGCAGATGTAGGAAGACAGATGCAACAGTAGAAGCCATGAGGAGTGAGGCTGAGGAAGCTGGAAGACAGCTGGATGAGATCTAACAGTGGTGATTCCTCTCTTTGCTATTTCAGACTTTCCCCCAATATCTGGCTCTGAGTTTCCTTTATGACAATCAGAATTCATGTAACATTTGGCATCTAACAACTTTGGGGCACAAATACAACCCCCTCCCCCCAAAGCCACTTGCCAGCCAGAGCAATCCATGGTCAGAGGAGTAATTACGGGCTGGCTAGGATTTCTGTTCTGAGTTAGCCTTCAATTTTAGGTAGACAGGCCACACATGCTTCCATTTCACTTTCATCTGGGTAAGTTTTCAGACAGTAGCCTCTTTCTCCTGATGGGTTTCAGTTATTTTATTCTCTTTTTGGACCCCTCCTTGGGCTGCTATCACACTAGGTAGCTGTCCCACTTCATAGTCATTTTAATCAACACTGACAACTAGATTGGTGAGTAAACTGGATTTTTTTAAATGGAAATTTGTTTAAGGCAATGGAGAGTGTTTGGTCTTTCTGTGGTCTTTCTCTCGATGATTTAATATTGGAACCAGTAAAGGAAAAGATAAACAAAGTAGATGAGATTATTATAATGTTCATCATATTGTTTATTATGAATATTTTGTTACATTTTTGTTTTATCATTTAAAAAGTCAATTAATGTAAATGCCAAGAAAGGTCTTTAAAAGCATTTTAAGAGACAACAGAAAGAGGAATATAAAGAAGAATAAATCTAGAGTCATGATGTTGATGATAACTAGGTAGGAGAGGTTACTTCTAGATGTATAAGAAAGGGTCAAAATGTTAAATGTTATAATTGTGGAAGACAATGTCATATAAAAAGAGATTATAAACAAGGCATTCCCAGAAGCAGGGCTTTTATTAAGAATAATCTCAAGAGAATGCCCTTCCTTTCTGGTGTATGCAGAAAGTGTGGAAAAGAAGGACATTGGACTAATAAATCAGGTCAACAGGGGACAGTAAAGGTAACTTTCTACCTTTAGGAAATACGCCAAGGGGGCTTTCAAAAGCCCCCATATAAAATCCAGTTCAATCATACCTTCCCATCATGGAAGAAATAATTTCTCCAAAAAATTAAAGAAATTAAAACCTATTTTAAAAAGACATACTACACTTAATAATAGAAAAATCTATAGAAAGGAAAAAACTCAGGAAAAATTATAAAGCAAGTATTTTGGCAAGCTTATATTAATGATCAAAAGCCAAGAATAAAAATATGAATAAATGATGATATTATTGAAGGTTTATTGGAAACAAAGACAGGTGTAACAATAATTTCACCAGAATCATGACATCAAAATTGGCCCCTCAAGGAGATAAATGTTTAGTTATTGGGAAGTGGGTTGTTATCCCAGATAAAATAGAGTGCAAGATAGCTTGAGTGTATAGGACCTGAAAGACAGAAAGGAATATTAAAGCCATATGTGGCTAGAATTGTTATAAATTTATGGGGATAAGATTTATTATAAGAACAAATCATACAGATTAAAATTCCTCCAAACACAGAAATAAACCATAAACTAACATATGTTTCTGGAAAAAAACATTAAAATGTATTATAAGAAACAGTCACAGACCATTCAGGTTATATAGAAACAAGGCACAACAGCTGCTGATCTTTCAAAGACACCCATAGCACTACCTTTAAAATGCCTAACAGAGAAGTTTATATGGGTTCATCAGTGGCCTCTAAAAGAGAAATTGTAGGCCTTAGAGCAGCTGATACAGGAACAGTTAAATTCTCAGCATAATGATGAATCAAGCAGCCCTTGGAATTTTCCTTATTTGTTATTAAAAAGAAATCTGGAAAGTGAAAAATGGTAGCAGATCTAAGGGTGGTGAGTAAGGTGATCTAGCAATGGGCTCTCTACAGTCTGGCATTCCTTTGCCTTCTCTGTTACTCAAACAATGGCTTATTATTGTTATTGATTTAAAAGGCTGTTTCTTTACAATACCTTTACAAGAACAAGCCAAAAATATTTGCCTTTACAGTGCCCACTTATACTAATTCTTGGCCTGTAAAGAGATTTTGTGCAGGGTCCTCCCTCAAAAAATGCTGAATAGAGATGTGGGAATGCATTTATGTATGCTGTGAATCTCAATCTTTAAACAAAGGAGCTGTTTTGGGCCATGACAGGCACCATAGAAGAAGTAGGAGGTGAAATCAGAGCATAGGTAGGAGAAGCAGGGCAGAGTCAGGCAGATCGAGCAAGTCACCCAAGGAGCAACATGTAAGGAACACAGGTGAGCCATGGGCCATGTGGCAGACAGATTAATAGAAATTGGTTGATTTAAGATGTAAGAGCTAGCTAGCAAAGTGCCTGAGCCATAGGCCAAACAGCATAAAGTTAATATAAGCATCTGAGTCGTATCTGGGGGCATGAGCAGCAGCAATGGCTAAGGGGTCTGGCATGGCAGGGTCTGGGCCTCTGGCTGCCTGGGACCAAGAAATTACATTGCAACAGAATAGCCCAATTCCTGTGCCAAGGTTTTATTTTTTAAAAAAGCTAGTAGAATAAATAAAAACAACAAATTCCCACAATCTATACTTTATCATTACATGACTAGCATATTGTTGGCTGATTCAAATATTGATACCATAGAAAAATATTTGAAGAAATTAAAAAAAAGTTTGCCTGCTTGGGGGTTATAAATTGTCCCAGAAAAAATAAAAATAGGGGATGCCATTAACCATTTAGGTTACAAAACAGGTCAACAAAAATCAGACCCCAAAATGTACAAATCAGGATAGATAGATTAAAGACACTTAATGATTTTCAAAGATTTCTAGGAGACATTGCCAATTTATGACCCAATATTTGACTTAAAAAAAAAAAAAGATGAACTGGATAAATTGTTCAAAATCTTAAATGGTGACCAGGACTTAAGTAGTCTGAGATAATTGTCACCTGAAACTGGGAGAGAATTGGCTTTAGTGGAAAAGAAATTACAGGATGCACATGTGGATTGTGTGGATCCAGACCTTAATGCATTCTATATATTTTGCCTTCTAAGCATTCTCCTACAGGGATTTTAGAACAAGGGGAAAATGTTATATTGAAATGGATATTTCTACCACAAATAATGAGTAAGACATTAAAGACATATGTGGAAAAGATTTCTGAACTGATTTTTAAGGAAAAATTAAGGATCCCTCAATTGACAGGAATGGACCCAGAAGAAATTGCTGTACCTTTAACTAATGAAGAAATTGACCAATTATGGGGGGAAAGTGGCAAAGAGCCTGCAGTAATTTTGGGGAGATATTAACAATGAATATCCTCAAGTAAAAGAATTGAATTTCTAATGTAAACTAATTGGATTATTCTTCATGTTGTACAAGTTAGACCAATTTCTGGAGACCCTACATTTTATACTGATTCAAACAAATCAGGAAAGGCAGGTTATAAATCAGAGTATATAAGTAAAGTGGCTTAAAGCCCTTGGAATTCTGTTCAAAAATCAGAAATAAATCAGGAAAGGCAGGTTATAAATCAGAGTATATAAGTAAAGTGGCTTAAAGCCCTTGGAATTCTGTTCAAAAATCAGAATTATATGCTATTGTGATGGTATTAATGAATTTTACCGAACTTCTTAATAGTCACTGACTCTCAGTATACAGAAAGAGTTGTTTTACACATTGAAATGGCTGATTTTATTAATGATGAGTAAGAGTTAATTTTATTGTTTATTCTGTTACAAGAAATAATCAGGACTATATAACACACATTTGATTCCATATGGATTTGCAAGGTCCTTTAGCACAAGCTAATGATGAAATTAATTATTAATAGGAAATATGCTGTAAGTCTCAGAGTTTCATAAAAAGCATCATGTCAATAACAAAGGATTAAAAAAAGACAATGAATTTGTAAAAAGGATGTCCCACCTGTTCCTTCTATAACCAAACTCCATTGCAAGCAGGAAGTAATCCTAAAGGCATACACAGAAATAAAATCTGGCAGATGGATGTATTTCATTTTACAGAATTTGGAAATTGAAGATATGTATATTATATAATAGATACATTTTAAGGTTTTCAATGGGCAACTGCTTTGAGTTCATAAAAAGCAGATTCTGTAATCACACATTTTCTAGAAGTTATGGCCATCATGAAAATAGCTGTACAAATTAAGACTGATAATGCTCCAGCATGTCTCTAGTAAAATGAAACATTTTTTTTGCTTATTATAGTATAAAGCATATTACAGGAATATCACACAATCCTACAGGACAAGCAGTCAGAAAGATCAAATTGAACTCTAAAGGATATGCTAAATAAACAGAAAAGAATAACAAAGAACCCTAGAAATAGACTACATAATGCTTTATTAACTTTGAATTTTCTCAATGAAAATGAGATGTACTGACCTCTGAATGAAAGTCAGGATATGTGCTATGTTGGGGAAGGGGTTTTGATTTTGTTTCCACAGGCGAAGAAAAATTATTGATACCATCAAAAGTAACCAATATTCAATTTGAACCAGAGAAACTTCAGGAAAATAAGAATTAATGGCTTATCCACCCATATTACAATTCTTTAAGTTGTAAGAAAAAAAACATAGGGTTTGGGCAGGTTTTTGTTTTTGTTGTTACAGAAAATTAGAAAATTAGAAATGCCCATCTTCAAGAAGTTAAAAGACCTTGGACATATAAACATCTAAAGCAGAAGGGATGTTATCTAGAAAATTTTACATGCAAAATAATATCGAACCTATTGGTACCAATATACTCTACAGGGTAAAATCTCATTGTTTGACCTCTATATATCTTTATTTGTAAGTCAAAGCTCCAGTTTAATTAGAATTTAGAGCTAGCTTTAGGGTTGGCGTGTGGCTCTCTCCTTCTCTGAACTCAAGCATACATGTTAAAGGAAAATGTATAATCTCGGTATAATTTCAGAAGAGTCACCTTATATGGGACAGAAGATTAGCTGAAAGTAAGGGACTATTCTATTGTTACTAAATCTATGCTGAATAAATACTTATATATTTATCTTCATGTACATTGTGTTGGGTTATAGTCTCATCAGTTTTATGCAGTGATCCATGACAATGTGTAATTATGAATTTAAGTTTCCAAAAGGAAGAGGAGGCCCCACAATGATGATTTCACATGAACTACAGCAAAACCACTAGGCTGACAAAAATCAGCCATAGATCAAATTTAGACTACAAACTGCTCAGGACAATTTTGAGGCAGGTCGCTGAGAAGAGCCTCCTTCACAGACTACTATAGCCAGGACTTGAGACAAACCATGCACTTTCCTGTTATGCAGAGACTGGACAACAAATGACTTGACAATTAACAAGACTTTTCAGAATCCTCTAAAGATGCCATTGCCCCCAGACAGTAGGAAGTAAATTTATGAACATAGTGTCCATCTTCCCAAGAGGTAGAGTCCGTGGTTTTTGGCCTTTCAATTGGTTATGGATGATTGTCATTGTTTAGGGTAATTTGTTAAAAATTGTTATTGTTTAGGGTTAGAAAACAGCAAAACAAGAGGGATTACATTCAAGGTTCTTGTTAAAGAAAGAAAAAAAAGGGGAATACCGATATAGGATATAAGGCTAGATTATTGAATCTTCTTTTAAATGGAATTACTAGCTCTAAATATTTTACATTGTATTGGATATTTTATATTGTAATGAAATTGTTTATATTAAGATTAGTTTTGTTAATGTACTTATATCTCTATGCTTGTTCAAGGTATTATACTTATTCGGTTCATCTAACAATGTAATACAAATTACTAGTCCATGAAAGTTTTTATTACTAACTAATTAGGATATAAAGAAATGCAAGTTAGTATTTGGACATTATATTCAAACATAGTCATATTAGATATGTTTTCAAGACCAAACATATATTTTAGATGAATAGGTCTTCTTCAAACACTTCAGAGATCCATAGAATATGGCAGTTAAGATATTTTAATAACATAGGTTCTTTATTTTTGTAACAATGGGACAACTGCTCCTGGCAGTACCAAACTACTTGAGAGAAGATTATGGACATCAGAGGAACTACATACACAGTTGACCTTCTTCGTAATGAAAATTATCCAGTAGGTAAGAAAGTACTCTTGCCTTGACTGCTGACAGTATGATGTTCAAATTGGACAAGCAGGAGACACATCCACAAGAAAATTGATGAACCTTGCCAAGACAAGTTAGGAAGGTCTTTGAGAATATCCTGCTTCATAGAGAAGTCTGTTAGACATGTTAGGCCTGTAGGCCAAAGATGGATGCTTCAATGATATAGAAAAACCTTAAGTGACTGTCTAGGCAGCCAGCTCTTTCATTATTACATTTTTTATTTTTGGAAGTTGCTTGCTTGCTTGCTCATGCTGTTTAGTTAGCTAATATTTCTTTCTTGGGTCTCTGAGGTAGTTGTAGATGAGATATTTATAGTTATAGATTTTCTAGTGGCAGTTTTATAGAAGAAACTTCAAAGTTAAAGCATATGTTTGAGAGACATCAAAATAATATTTTTTAGTCAATAATACAACTTAGATAGAAAGTTAATTAGGTGTAATCCTTTGGACTCACCAAAATAGGATAATTAATAGAATATTTTTTTGAATTGTCAATGTACTGGACATTACTCACATACTTATTGTTTGTTTATATTATTTATAATTATTTTACCTATTGTATATGGTTTTTCTTATGTTAGATATTGCCTTTCTTATTTTTGACACAAAAGGTATATGTGGTTATATGTTTCAGATTTAATAAAAGCCAGTCAGAAATATTAGAGAAGAGATCTACTCATAGTCAATTCAAGAGGATCATACAGTGGTAACTCACACCTTTAATCCCAGCACAGGGAAAGACCAGGAGTGGTGACTGATGTGGGAATGCGTTTATGTATGCTGTGAATCTCAATCTTTAAATAAAGGAGCTGTTTTGGGCCATGGCAGGCACCATAGAAGAAGTAGGAGGAGGAATCAAAGCATAGGTAGGAGAAGCAGGGTGGAGTCAGAGACAGATGAGCTGAAGCTGCCCAAGGAGCAACATGTAAGGAGCATGGGTGAGCCACGGGCCATGTGGCCAACAAATTAATAGAAATGGGTTGATTTAAGATGTAAGAGCTAGCTAGCAATGTGCCTGAGCCATAGGCCAAACAGCATGAAGTTAATAGAAGCATCTGAGTCGTTTCTGGGGGCCTGGGCGGTGGTGGGCAGCTAAGCGGTCTCGGGCGGCAGGTCTGTGGGTCTCGGATCTCTGGCCGCCCGGGACCCGAGAACCCACTACTACAGATGGCGCCCAACTACAACAGGTGAGCTACGCCCTTAATTCCAGAAGAGCTGAGTGTGAGACCATTTGTTTTACAGAGGGAGTTCCAGGCTCCCAGGGAGGTAGTGGTGGTGCCAGGACTTTAATCCCATAACTCCAGAGACACAGGAGATCTTTCTGTGTTTCTGTGAGTTCAAGGCTAACTACCAAAGAACACTAGCCCACACCTTTAATCTTAACCTGGATGTGAAATAACTGGGTGAAGAAGGTACTTAAGGCAGGTGTAGGAAGACAGATGGGGCAGTTGAAGAGACAAGGAGCAACGCTGAGGAAGCTGGACAACAGCTGGGTGAGATCTGACTTTGCTGTTTCCTCTCTTTGATATCTTAGCATTTCCCTAAGATCTGGCTCTGAGTTGCATTATTTGTGAAACACTTGGTCATTTCTAAATTTTCCATAGTCACATACTCTGGACAAGAGACATTAAAACCTACCATTAATTTCCTTAGTGGACATTTTCCTAAATATTCTGAGCTGCCCTTGAATTTGTTCATCAGAAGGGTGATGTGAGTGCTAGAAGACACTGGCTGACATTTGAAGTTTTCTCCTTCCCTTTTGAGTAATCTTTAGTGTGCTAAGTCCTCAACGTATATATCAGAGGGCTGGTTTTCCCCTTGACCTTTCACCTTCGGCATATCTCATTATTGACATACTTTATTTCTTATCTTGCTACAGTTTCCAGTGGCCTGGAATATCTCCCTGCATCCACTTTCCACTTCTTAGTTATTTAGGACATGACTAAATTGTATGAAGCTCAGGGGAGAGAATTTAAGGAAGGCATTCTATATGAGGCTGACATATACAAAGAAAAAAAAATCTAGGGGACAGCAATCACCAATCTGACCTGAACAACTGTCATGTTCATTTGGTGTGTAACATGCTGCTGAGAAGGATGCTGGAGAGTCCCTCACACCAAGGAAATACTTCACAGAATGAAGAAGCAGGCCTTCTGTGACCTACTTATTTCTTCAGCATGCAGTGCTGGCCACCTATATCTGTAAGTAGAAGCAAAGTACTCTGCAAAGCTTGAGAATAAGCAAAGAAACTAACCTAGAGAGGCTATATGATATAATAATTTACATAATAATTATAATTCTAATATAAGTCTACCATGATCTGAGTTCTATTACTCTGAGAAAGGGGTAGTTCATGCCTTCTGACATCTCTTGAGGAGGCTAGAGAGCCACAGAGAGATTTTCAGTTTCCTAGAGTAATAGCTAAAAAATACACATGTTTAGAAAATATGCTGTTAATGGTTATAGAAGTAGAATTGCAATTCTTTTGTTCTCTTTATTTTATTAATTTTGTTTTGAAAATCAGTCTCATTTTTGGCAGGGTAGATGCATACTTACTCGAAACCTAATGACTTTGAATTTCTGGTCCTCCTGTTTCTGTTTCCTAACTGCTTGGATTGCAGTCATGTGCTGGAGTATTGGGACTCAAAGACAGGTTTTTGTACATGTTAGCTAAGCATTATATCAGCTGAGTTCCTTCTCCAGGAAGAATTTTAATGTTTTTATGTAAATTATGCTTCTGTTACTAATTCCAGTTAAAATCAGTATTTATTTCACTGTTTTCTTTTGCAAGCAAAGGCTCATGGTACTTAACAAAATTTGTGGAAAGAATAATAAATTATAATTACTTACATTGTCTAATTCAAGCAAGTTGTCACCATCTATATGCTTGTCATATACTTCTATTTGGAAAATACGATGTTTTATTTATTGAATGATATAATCATTATTTCCCCCTAAACTGGTACTGTTTGAATAACACAATGAGTCAAGTAGATGGCTTTTACAGTTGCTATAACACCAGATGTTTCAAAAATATAAACAAATTTTGTTAAAACTCTGTTTATCAGACTCAGAAGCCTAGAAGATTCAAAGAAAGGCAGCAGGGGAAGGACAGAAATGACTTTGAACATCCAAGAGCTGAACTGATTTGAATCCTTATCCTGCTGAATCTTTGTACAACATCTGTGCTTCGCCTGAGTGGATGAACAATAAATACAGTGCTGAATGTGTAAATACCCAATAATTACAGGTCACAGGACAGTGTCATTTAAAATACATTAAAACACAGATTAATTCATCCTTCAATTGGTAAACATTAATTGCCTAGTATCTTATTTGTGTCAAAATGTATTGCAGGATCTACATTTAGGTATTCATCACGTGTAGCACTTAGCACTGCTTAAACTGTCGAGCACCACATCTCTGTAGGTCCCTTCCTGGGAGCATTAATCTTTCCTGTCAGTGTGACTGGATTTAGACTCACTTAAGTAATAGACCTCTTTATGTGTCTGTAACCCCATCCAGAAGGTTTAAAAGAGTAAAGGTCATTGTGAGTGTGTGTGACACTGTTCTATGGCCTATGACTTGGAATGAGTGCACATAAAAAAGGAAAGTGGGAGTTCCAGCGTGCATCTGCCACTGCTCTAGAGTGCAGGTGTAATGTGACTGGCTTCCTCCTTCCTGCCACAACACTTCCCTATCAAGATAGACTACATCATCTCAGTTTGCAAGAACCATTTTTCTCTTAAAGTGTGTTTTGTCAGGTAACTTTTCACAGCAGTTAAAAAACAGTTACCAAGACACTCTCCTTATTTATACTATCATTTCAATGGCTCTTTTCCCCAATCATTTCCCACTGGAAATACCTAATGTGTACCATGCTTAATGTCTTTCAAATAACAAAACCAAAAGGTGCTGAGAAGGAAGGGTTCAGAATACATTCATAGAATTTAGAAAAAGTTGAAAACAAATGTCACAACAAAAGAGAAAAAGCTACAATAAAACACAGATGTCAAATATTGAGGATTTAAGAGGAAATAGACTGTAATAAGAGTGACTGAATTCAGTATGAATTTCATATATTCTGACAAAGAGGAAATCATGAAAAAAGTGAGAAACAAAGAGAAAAGACTAAGACAAATAGTTTAGTCAATTTATAGTGGCTGAGCATTAGACATTATCAGTTAAACTTGATAAAAAAAAGAACAGCTTATGAAAAAACTAAAGAAAATTGATAGTAGATATAGAAAAAGATTGAATCATATATTAATCAAGAAAATGAAGCAAACACCTTGAAAAAGGGGAAGTGCATCATAGTGATGTAACTAATTATTATTATAACATAAGTAATTGTGAAAATTAATATTAAGGAATGAATTTCCTTTCTGTTCCCGGACACATCAAGTGAAGAAAAACAAGGAGAAATCAAGTGTGCTGGTATACTTCATAAATATACATTTATCATTCCATCTTTTAATTTATCCTCCCAAAAAATTTTAGAGAAAAGAATGGAATATTTAAGCCATAAGTCAATAAAATAAAGAAATTAAATTAAAATATTGAAAAGAACATTTCCAATGTTTGAGAAAGTCTTTCTAGCCCCAAACCTTGATGCGTTCAGAAAAATAAGAGCTGTTGATATCTACTGCTGAATACAGCTTCAAGAGAAACTTTGGATACACTTAATTTATACTTACTAAACAAAGCTCAGACAAAAGAATTGAAGTATCACAAAAAATAACTATCAGCATGCAAGCCAATTAAAGTAGACATTGAGTAATGATTGAAATGATACATTTTCAGACTAAAATAGTACTAGAGTAAATTTAGATAAAAAATGAATTATCAAGATCAAAAGTTTCTAAGCCACTGATTCTATTTGATAAAAAAAATTAAGACAAAGACAAAGTTAGGGTTTTTTCATACATATGAATAAGAATTTTGTAAGGAAAATATAAAAAATAAAATAAATCACATTGATACAGTAGATATAGAAATGAAAACTACAATTAGAAGAAAATGTAAAAGCCCATATATGCAAAATTCAGTGAAAATAGAAAAGATGAAAAAATGCAGAATTAAGGTCAATAAGTTACCATGAATGCTAGTTCAACTACCATAATTCCTGTGGTACCATTGCTAAAGCCAATGGTTTCCTACATAAATTGCTTTTTGTCGACATGCATTATCACAGCAACAAAAATTACCAGGTTACTAGCAGCTGACTTAGGCCACCATAAGCCCTCTGTCTAACTCTCTTTATTTCCATCTCAATAGGTCTCTGCTTTTCTGACTGTCATTTTTGCAAGACTGTTGTTTTTATGAATGTGCATATAATATTTCACTGGAATTTGGAGTATTTGCTTATTTTTAAATTTAAGGAGGCAGTTACAGTTTTTAACATACACTCTTTTCATGTTTTATTTGTTGTTTTCAGTTTCCTAGGAAATTTAGGAACGTGAAGTAGGGCTCCTTCCATTTTATTCTAGAAGTCCTCAGAATTAAACTGCAATCACAGGTAAAGAATGAATAGATCATTAATGTAATGGAAGCCAAAGTATGATGTTTTCAAAGTTATTTAGAGAATAAAAAAGTAGAGGAGATTCATTTCCCAAGAGAAGCATAGTAAAGAAGTTTCATGAAAAGAAATGAAGCTCTTACCATCAAAAACATTCAGCCTGACAACAACTTAAATGTGAACTCAAAGTCTTGAATTAATAAATGATTGTTTATACTTTAAAATAATTCATAAATATAAATAATTTCATCATATTGGCCTTAGGTGTCTGTGAGACATTTTGATGATTAATGAGTGGTTGATTTAGGAATGCCCAGCTTGCTATGGGTGGTGCTACTTCTGGGAAGATGCTTCTGGGTGGTATCAGAAAACAGGTTGAGTAACTCATGAGGAGCAAGCCTTGACTTCTGCTTCAGTTCATACTTTCAAGTTCTCAGTTCTCTTCCTACACTGACTTCCCTCCTTGATAAGTCAAATAAACCCAATTTACTCTTTTGTTTTGGTTATCACAGCAACAGACAACAAACTAAAACACTAAGGTTAAAAGAAAGACAAATCCATCTATTTATTTACAAATTTCTGCAACAATCCATTATTTAAATAGTTATGATAGGAGAGATTGGTAACTTGTTCTACAGAAAATAAATCCAGTGTGAATAACACAAAGGAATATGTATAAAAACATACTTACTGGTATTTAGCAGTTATTATTTTAGAAGAATTACAAAAAGTATATGAAGAGTTGTAATCAGTGCAAATGTCAAGTATTTTAAAATAGGAATAATAGTTTCTAGCAACCCAAACTGTAAAAGCAAGTTCCTCCAGAAGCGCCTACAATGCATGCTTTCATAACCGCATAGGTCAGCAGCAAGGAAATTGGAGGTAGGAATATAAGCCTTATAGAGCGAGCATGGTGTCTTAGTCTAAGCTCCTATGAGCAACGCTCACCTTTAACATCTACTGTGTGTTCAAAGAAACAATTGCTTTTTTTCCCCTCTATTTTCCTAAAAAAAAATTGACTTCTAAGAAAAAATTACCAGGACAAACATGAGTAATATATTTGTAATGTAAAATATTTTATGACAATAATACTGTGATAATAAATTATGAAAAATTAAAAATAATGTTCAATTATATGAACATAAAGAGTTCTGTGAATGCACCTTGGGGTACACAATAAAGGGAGATAGATAATGTATTGATAATCAATATTCTTGTAATAGATGATGAGAAAGACAAATGAAATGCGATATACCAAGTTTTGAGACAACACAAGAGAGGTTTAAAGTAGTGCAGCTGTTTTGCTGAGTAGTAATCTTGAGGGAAGAAACTCTTGGTCTTCTTGATACAAGCTGCTGTAACAGAAATCATGATATGAAAGTTTTTCATATTATTTTTATTTATGAGTTAAATCAATAATAATTTTTCATCTGCTTCATTTCTACTTTCTATGTGTGAAAATGTTCTTTTAACACCCTCATTTTTCTATTGACTTGGATGGTATTTAGTTAATTTGTATATGTACATTTTAAGTTAGGAAAAATAGCCTGCTGTATATTAGTGCATACTTTCCTAGTTTCTCATTCTTCAAGAGAATATTTCTAGATTTTTACTTTCCTACTTGAATAAACTTAACTTTTGAAAGCCAGAATTGCCACTTTAATAATTTTATAACCTAGTTAAGGCATAATTCTTTATTTGAAGATGATAACTGAACCCAGCTGTGTTTTATCATTTATTTAATCACTTCATTTTAAATTTACATATTTTAATCAAGAAAGTGGCTTCTAGAGACAAAAAAAAATCCATCTGTCTTTGCTTCATTTTTGATTCTCTACCTTTCTGGTCAAGCTGTTCATTCAGTTTAAAATCATGGAGAGTCAAGAGTCAACAAAGTCTGGTATATATAATTGAGTCAGAAGAACTCCTCTCTCTCAGGCAGACATCAAGGCTGAGCAAGGAATTCTTCTATAGGAAGTGGGCTCCAAAAATCTAATTCACGCACCAGGGATAAATCATGGTTCTACTGCCAGAGGCCCCACAAAAAGCCCAAGCCACGCAACTGTCATCCACTGTTTGTGTGTGATGATGAGGTTTGCAGCTGGCCTAGTTCACTTTCACACAAGTTCCCTAGCTGTTAGTCCAGAGTCAGTGATCTCTGAATAGCTTCAGTCATTGTCTCTGTGGGTATCCCAGTCATGACCTTGACCCCTTTGCTCATATGATTCCTCCTTTTTCTCTTCCACTATGCTACAATCTAAGCCCAGTGTTTAGCTGTGGATCTCTGCATCTGTTTTCACCAGTTGCTACATAAACTGTTATGGTAACAATTAGGGTGGTCAACAAATTTATTATGGGCATCCTATCTACTATTGCTTGGAATCTTATCTAGTGTCATCCTTGTGGATTCCTGGAAATTTCCCTAGCACCAGGGTTCTCCCTAACCTCACAGTGGCTCCCTCTGTCTAGGTAACTATTTTGATTTTCTCCATCTCTGTTCCACTTCCAACTCTATCATCCCATTCCCTCATGTTCTCTTCCAACCTCCCCTTATCCCTGCCCCCAGTGCCTTCAATTTCTCAGGAGATCTCATTTATTTCCCCTTCAAAATGGGATCCATTTTGACCCTCTGACAACTAGAGACTCTAGAGTCTCTGATCCACAGCTGACTATGTGGTGAAGGGCACCCTGACCCTAAGGCCAAACTGAGACTGTGGTCAATCCAAAGCTCAGCATGCAGACACAGCCCCCAGTCCCTCAACAACACCTAGCTCGGTCCTAAATCAAAAAATTTCTGGCAGAGATGCCCCCTCCCCCCCAAGCCCAATCCCCAGAAAAAAAGCTGGATGGACATCCCATAGCCAAACCCAACCCTAGCTGCAAATTGCATCATCACACACCAACAATTCAATAATCCTGAAACCTCCTGGTTTACAGCTGACTAAGAGCTGACTAAGAATGACCCCTGCAATAACTGGAGACACACATCTCCTTGGCTGAACTGAGCATAACACAGAAGAGGAAAAAGAAAGAAACAACCTTAAAAACCAACTTTATAAAGATAATAGAAGCTTTAAAAGAGCATATAAAAAATTCCCTTAAAGAAATAGAAGAAAATACAAACAAAAAAAAATTGAAGAGATAAATCCCTGAAAAAAAAATAAAGAAAACCAAGAAAAAGAAAACACACAGATGAAACATTCCAGGAATTAAAAATTGAAAATAGAAAACATGAAAAACAAACCAGAATTACATATACAAGCATAACCAACTGAATGCAAGAGATGTAAAAGAAAATCTCCAAAGAGGAATATTCAATAGTGGAAATAGATATGTCAGCTAAAGAAAATAATAAGAATCAAAAAAAAAGTCATGGCACAAAACATCCAGGAAATCTGGGACACTATTGAAAGACCATATCTGAGAATAATTGGAATCAAAAAATGAGAAGAATATCAGCTCCAAAGCATAGAAAATGCATTCAACAAAATCATAGAAGAGAACATTCCCAATGTAAAGAAGGAAACAACTATAATGATACAAGAAGCTTAAGAACAACAAATAGACTAACTGCCCCCCCAAAAGTCTGCTCACCACATTATATTCAAGTCAATAAACCTATAGAACAAAGAAAAAGTATTAAGAGCTGCAAAGGAAAAAGGCCAAACTGTGAACACAATGAAGTACTACTCAGCAGTAAAAATAAATGGCATCCTAAAATTTTCAGGCAAATGGTTGGACTTGGAGAATATCCTCCTGAACAAGATATCACAAGCCCAGAAAGATAGACATGGGATGTACTGACTCATAAGTAGATTTTAGACAAAAAGCAGAGAATGCCCAAGCTGCAACGGTAACCCCTGAACATCTTGGGATTAAAAGGAATTTAAGAGAGACATCTAGAGATTCTCCTAAGAAGAGAAAATAGAAATGATCATGGTGGCAAATTGAGTTCATTACAGCTTGCAACCAATAAAAGTTGGGAACAAATCTTGAAAGAAGGAAATGGTTGAGTGAGAAGAAAAAATAGGGAGGTGGAGGGAGATGGATATCTCAATAGAGAAAGCCAATGTGGGGTTTAAAAGAGACTGGGTGTTACAGAAATGTTCGGGAACTCATTGAATGTTCCTGACCAAGTCTTCAAACAATGGTGGAGGGAGTACCTAAAGGGGACTTCCTCTATAATCAAATGAATAAACATCATTGGTGTCATCACAGAGCCTACACCCAACAGGGAATGGAGGTGGGGGTGGAGATCCATGTCTGAGCACTGGGCAGAGCTCCTGGTCCAGCTGAGAGCAGAGGAGAGGAGAGTCTGTATGAGCAGAGAGTTAGGGAATATGAGCAAGGTTCCCATGGTCCTGGCTGGCTGGAGTTTTGGGGAGATCATTGAATCAAAAATTGCCACTGAAGATCCATCTGGAGGGGAAGCTGGCCCCTCGCAGTATAGGCGGCTTTCAACTGGCATGAACAGTGTGTGGAACCACAAGGGATGGGATCAGACTGTGTTCCTGTTCATAAGCTGGCACCTTAGAGCCCATTCCTTATAGAGGAACACAACCAAGAATTGACTTTGGGATAAGTATATCGATATGCCTGGAGTGGATGTGCCCTGCTGGGCTGGCCCACCTTGGGATTTCTTGACCTTTTGGGGGAGGGGATGGGTGGATGGTGAGGGACGATGCTGAGGGTTTTCTGGGAGGGACTGGGAGGGATGAAAGAAAGTGGAGCAGGGGGGTACAATTGTGGAGATGACATTTTTTAAATGAAAATAAAATTGAAAAAAGAAGGCCAAATTATCTATAAAGGCAGACCCCTTGAAATAATATCCAATTATTAAATGGAAACAATAAAAGCAAGATGTCAGATGGTATATAGACACTAAAAGAACATGGCTACTAACCCAGACTACTATACCCACTAAAATTGTCAATCAACATAGATAAAGTGAAAAAGATATTTCATGACAAAACATATTTAAACAATATCTATCCACAAATCTAGCCCTATAGAAAGAACTAGAGGGAAAACTCCAACCTAAGGAAACCAGATACACCCATGAAACCACAAACAATCCATAATACCACAGAAGAAAAACCCAAAGAAGGGAAATACACTCAAGCTACAATTAAACAAAATAGGAAATAATAGTCATTGGTGATTAATATTTCTTAATACAAATGGATTCAATTCACCTATAAAAAGACACGCCCTAACAAGATGGATACAAAGCAGAAAAAATCCTTCTACTACATACAAGAAACACACCTCAACTTCAAAGACAGACATAGTATAAGAGTAAAGAGTTGGGAAAAAACTTTCCAATGGAATGGTCCTAAGAAACAAGCTGTTGTGGCCATCTTAATATCCACCCAAATAGACTTCAAACTAAAATCAATCAAAAGGGAACAGGACAGACATCACTTCTTAATCTTAGAAAAAATCTTCCAAGATGAAGTCTCAATCCTGAATATTTATGCTCCCAACACAAGGGCAACTACACACACACACACACACACATATATATATATATATATATATATATATATATATATATATATATATATATATAAAACCAAAAAAAATGACCACTAAAGCTTAAACCCCACATCAAACCACACACACTAATAGTGGGAGACTTCAATATTACACTTTTACCCTTGGATAAGCCAACCAGACAGAAACTCAAAAGAGAAATAAGGAATATAACAGATGTTATGACTGAAATGGACTTAATAAATATATACAGAATCTTCCACCCTAACACAAAGGAATAAAGCTATTTCTCAGAAACCCATGAAACTTTCTCTAAAACTGGCCAAAGACTCTGTCATAAAGCAAATGTCAAGAGATACAAAAATGGGAATGACTTCTTGCATCATACTAACTTAGACAATGGTTGAAAGTTAGAGTTTAAAAACAACAAAAATCAGAGAAAGCCTATAAATTAGTGGAAACAGAACATCTCTCAATTGAACCACCTCTGGGTCAAAAAAGTAGTTAAGAAAGAAATCAAAGACTTCCTAGAATTTAATGAAAATGAATCTACAACACACTCAAACTTATAGGACACAATGAAAACAGTGTTAAGAGGAAAACTCATAGCACTAGATGCCTATATTAAAAACATACAGAAATCTTACACAAGAGACCTAACAGCACACCTGAAGGTTTTAGAACAGTTTGAAGCAAACTCACCTAGAAGGAGTAGGTGGCAGGAAATAATCAAATTTAGGGTTGTAATCAATACAATAGAAACAAAGAGTACAATAAAAAGATTCAAGGAAAGTTTTCGTGCATAATTCTATGAGACAGTCAAAGAATAACTAATACCAACACTCTTCAAACTGTTCCATACAATAGAGACTGAAGCAACATTCCTAAACTCTTTTTATGAGGCCACAATCACTCTGATTCCCAAGCTACTCAAAGATGCACCAAAGAAAGAGAATTACAGATTAATCTCCCTCATGATGATCGATGCAAAAATACTCAGTAAAATTCTGGCAAACTGAATCCAATATCATGTGAAAAAAAATCATCCACCATGATCAAATAGGCTTATTCCCAGAGATGGAGGGATGGTTCAACATACAAAAAACTGTGAATGTCATCCATCATATAAACAAACTGAAAAAAAAATACCACATGGTCATCTCATTAGACGCTGAAACATCTCTCTCATGATTTGGAAACAAATTATGAGAGAAGGAGATGGTTGAGTAAGAGGAGACAAAAAGAGGGAGAAAAAAAGAGATGTATATCTTGCTAGAGGAAGCCAATGTAGGGAGGAAAGAGACTGCTTACTGGGAAAACATTCAAGAACCCACAGGATGTCCCTGGCTAGGTCTCCAACCAGTAGTGGAGGGGGTGCCTAAACAGGACTTTCCCTATAATCAAATGAATAACCACCCTAAGTGTCATCACAGAACCTACATCTAACAATGAATAGAGGTGAAGGCAGAGATCCATGGCTGAATACTAGGCTGAGCTCCTGGTTCAGCAAAGAGTAGGGAAGAAGAGTCTGTATGATCAAGGTGATAGGGATTATGAGGATAATTACCACAATGATAGATGGCTGGAGCTCTGAGGTGGTCACTGAATCAATAACAGCCACTGGGAAACCATGGAGAAATAGAGCTATGCCTTCAATGGTAGGCAACTATTGATTGGCATGGGCAGTATGTGGAGCCTAAAAGTATGGGATTAGAATGTGTTCCTGTACATGGGCTGTCATCATGGAGCCTATTCCCTATAGAAGAACATCTAACACAGTCTTGATATTGGGATAAGGAATTCTAACTGGATGTGCCATGCTGAGCTGGCCCACCTTGGGACTTCTTGCCATTTGTGGGGAGGGGATGTAAAGATGGGGATGGGGAGACTGAAAGTTGACTGGAAGGTATGGGGGTGGTAAGGGAGAGGGAGCAGGGTGATGCATGGATAAGAAGACTTTTTGTAAATAAAATAAAATAAAATGAACATAGAAGGTATAGGTGGGACAATCAGAGTAGAACAGTGGGAAGAGGAAAGGCAAAGAAGTAGTCACCAATCAGATGCAGGGAATACAAGATGAGAATGCTAGACTAGGAATTGGCTGTAAGCCACATATTACACAAACTCTAAGTAGCATATAATGAAAACTTGGAGCCAGATATTTAGGAAAAGCTAGAATATCAGAAATAAACCACAGCCATCCAGCCATGTCTTCAGACCTGTCTTCAGAATTCCTCCAACTTAATGCATCATAGTCCTCAGCCAAAATGGAAGGGAATTTTTCTGAAAAAACTAAAACCCTCTTCTTTTGCTCTATCCAGCTCTTTTAACTTCTTTCCATATTCCTGAAATTAGGATTAGACGTGTGGGTCATCCCTCCCAACCTGGTTTTGTTCTGTGGTTAACACTGATATTCCAGATTAGTTTTATTAAATATATATTGCCACTTACCTCTTTTTGTGTCAAAAATAAAAATGTTATAAATAATATAAGAAAAATGATATGCAATAGGTATAGTAATTGTATATAATAATACAAGCAATAATTACATCAGTAATATCCATTCCATTAGCAATTGTCAAATTTGTCAAAAATACTTCGTTATTTATCCTATTTTTCTGAGTCCAAAGTATTATACCAAATTCACTTTTATCTAATTTGTATTACTAGCTGAAAGCCCCCAACATCTGGCTTTCTGGACAGTCACCTAATGTTCTCCTGTAGCATTGGAGCATCTATCTTTTACCTACAGTCCTAGCATATCTGAAGAACTGGGTGGAGTAGGATATTCTTAAAGACCTTCCTGCCTTGTTCTGGCAAGGTTCAGCATTTCCTTTCATGAGTGTCCTACTTGTCCATTTTGGACAGCTAGCAATGTGCCTGAGGCATAGGCCAAACAACATAAAGTTAATATAAGCATCTGAGTCATTTCTGGGGGCCTGAGCAGCAGAGGCAGGTGGCTATGGGTCTGGCGGGCAGGTCTGTAGGTCTGGGCCTCTAGCCGCCAGGGACCAAGGAACCTCATTGCAACAGCCTATGTTTGCATACAATGAGAATTAAAGTTCATTTTGTCCTCTGTGAACAGTTTAGACTCAAAATATAGCTCAACCACTTTCATACAGGAATGTTTTCATAGAATTTTATTGGGTACATAGATGTCACTTAATTTTATAAGTAAGGATATTAGAATTTTCTCCTTCCCTTCAAACCTTTCCCTTAAGTGTCTTCACAGCAATTATGAAAGTCAAAGTGGCAATAGGATATCTGTCTGACAAGTTCTTGTCCAGGGGTTTTGATTTAACCTGTGATTTTCCAAGACTTTATCACCATGAATAAATTAGGTTTTAAGATTTGGGAAAGCGAATTTCTTTACATTTATTTAGAAATAATGGCCTTATTTCTCTTGGTGGAATTATGTAGGAAGTGTGTTTTGGAAATTTCAGTGACTTTATGGGACTATGAATTAGTTAATTGAATCCTGAAAAGTCACAAGGCAAATTTCTCTGTAAACATATGACTGTTCAATGTCATTCCAAAGTTAAGAATCTTGGTATATAAGATAAATATCATAGTTTTGGATATGTTCATAGTATATCATTTATTATAAGGTCCATTCATTACAAGCTTCTCAAGTATTTGTCCGAAATATAAGCAAGCCATTTCAAAATTAAGAGGCTTAGAAAATTGAGGTATAGAAGAAAATCCTAGAACTGCTACTGAACACATCAAAGCAAAGCTTCAGGCTACAAAACACATAAGAAACCTAGAAATACTAATGTTTGAAAGGAAATTTGGAAGCAATCAAATCATTAATTGAGTTTATTTGAAAAATGAGTAGAGAAAGATTAATTTTAGAAATCATCTATCAAGTCCAGAATCATTCTTCTGGAGATAAAGCATATTCTTGATGTTCTACACAACATTCCTGTCAATATAATCTCATTTCTATACAAGTATATAAAAACATGTGACATAAATTATAATACAAAACTGACATGAATACTAAGTAACACTTGACACTGGTAATTTTGTACCCTCTCTGATTTGTCTTTTTATTATAATGCAAAATTTTAAGAATTTTGTTTATTACTAAATTACTCATTCCTTGTGGAACAATGCGCATGATGCATACTGGAGGAAATTAAACAGCACTACAACAATCATGTCATGCACAACATTCCTCAATAATATACCTTGTTATAAAGTATCATAACCTTGAGGTAGCTAATGGATAATGGCATTAAGTCCACTTGACAATTTTCATTTAGCTTACCTGCCTAGCATAACTGTCGACCTCTCGGTCACAAAGAGTTCAAAGCTCTTTAGGCACTATAAATTACTCAAGTTTTTAAAAACAAATTGAATCATCTATCTTATAATTTCAAACTTCTAACAGTAGTCTTTTAGGTAAAATTAAAGTGCCTCTTGACAAGTTCAACTCATCTTGTGGCTCCTTCAAATTTCAGGCTATTTTGTTATATAAAAATGTCTCCAAGGGATGTTTGTGCCATTAATTTGTTGGCCCATTTTCTGTAATTTCATCCTTTACCTGGGGACATGCTTTTCCCAGGAACTACCTGAACACAAACCTCATTAAAATAGCCCTAGAATTTTTGTAAAATTTGTGGATGCTCTCCATATCAAGTGAAAGTAGGCCTGGTAGTTTAGGATGTCTTCAGATGTACATTCTATCTGGACTTGATTTAAATGTTTATGACTTCATTCTGTTCCAAAATAATGTCAGTCCTTTTCTAACTATGATCTTGTTTTTATTCTCTGCTTTCACTGAGACATCCTGCCCTTTCACCAGCAATGGACACTCTGTTCTGACACTTAATTACTATGGTTGGTGGCCTTTGGTTAATTGTCTCAATTGCTTTTTTTCAATGTAGCAAACCAATTGCTGCCGTGGTCGATATGAATAATGACTGTTTCATTTAGAAGTAATTTCCTAGTTTTTTATCCATGGCCTGACAATTACTTTCACTGAAAACATCTCACATATGCTATCTCAGCCAATTAATCGACCCCAAATACTGCTGACTTTGTTTATTATATTTGTAAGTGTCTACTTATTGGAGGTGGTTTAGAAAGGAGTACTATTGATCAAAAAAAAAAAAAGAAGATTCAACCTCCAGATTTCAAAGAACTATTAAAACATTATAAGCAGTGATAAAGCCATATTGCATGATTATTTATAGTCTATTTGTTGCTAATATGCCAAGAATTTATGTCATTGCAGTGAAGATTTGTGTTATTTTTACACTTTCAGTGGTTCAACAAAAGTCTTTATTTTTTATCTCCATTTTATTTTAAGAAAGGAATAAATATGGAAGTCAGATTTGCTTGAGAATTGTGATTATCTGACCTCAGTTACTTAAGTTCTGACAATATTGGCTTTCACCATTCACAAACTACTTTAGACTCTTAAAAAATAGAAAATTAGATTTAATAAAGCCTATAGTTAGACTACTCTTGTTAGTTGCCCAATGTTTTATTTGAGTGTGTTTTCCACATAAATTTTGTGATAAAATTAACCGTACTCATAAAAGCCTTTTCTGTGATTCTGATAAGAATTGTTTTGAATCTATTCGTTAATTTGAGAATATTGCATTACTTATAAATTTTATAATCTCTGAGTGTGGTGTGCCTTTTAATTTATTTACCATATTTAGCACCCCTGACTAGTCAGAAATCTCTCCAAATCTGTTTATTACCATCTGCCATCTTCACATGTATGTGAAACCATGCTTTGCTTTCACTTATGAGTGCTGGAAATTCAAACCCACATATATACTCTTGCTTGCAATGTAAGTACTCTTTTCACTGAGAAATCCGCCTGGATCCTTGACACATAATTTTTATTACATTAGTCATTCCTATTTTTTTCATTCCTGAAATTAGTTGTTCTGTTTCCTAGGCATGAAGTACCAGGCTTTTATGTAGAGAATTTTTTTTTTATTTCATTACAATTAACTTTTTTTTTTTGCTTATCAAATGTTGTCCACAGTTCATATACATTGTGCTATTTTGGTACATTTACAAATGAGTTGTTTTCTTAACTTTACTTAAGTTGTTCATTGCTATTATTTACAAATAGAATTGATTTTTTCATTGATCTTTGACAAGTGACCTTAGTGGAATCCTTACTAGCTTTAGACATTTTTGTGTATTGTGTGAGGTTTTAACACATATCTGCGGGTAGAGAAAGATCATATATTTTCTTTTAAAATATATTCAATAGTTTCTTAGTTATTCTAACTATAGTTTACAATATAATATTAAAGAGATATGGTGAGAATCTATGGATTAATGACCAAACCTGATCACAGGGTGAAATTATACATTGTTTTACCATTAAGTAAGAGTTTTTTTTACAAGTAAATTTAACAGGGCAACTGTCTTCTCTCATTCCTAAGATGCTTCCTTGAATGCATCAAAGCCTCTTCTTACCTCTAATCAGATAGTCATTTGCCTTTTAAAACTTATTTTAATACTTTGTGTCACATTTATTGCTCATCTTGTTTTGTGTCAGTTTGTAGTTTGTGATTAATTTTAACAAATCTTGGTCTATCATTCGAGCCTCTTAGAGTACACTTTCTTTACCATTTCTTTGTTTGTCAATTCTATCTCCTAATGCCTGATGTCTCCTTTATTATATGTCTTATAGCAAGATTTTCAATTAATTTATAACTGTGGATTTTTCTGAGCTTCTATTATTTTGTTTCTTTACAACATTTTAATAAATACATTATTAGAGAATTTCAGATTATGTATCTCAATTACACTAACTTTCCAGAACTCTCATGTGTTGTATTAGGTTTTGGCCCAGACTTTCTGGTCTAGCCTCCTGGCCCAGACTTTCTGGTCTAGCCTCCTGGCCCAGACTTTCTGGTCTTGTCTTGTGACTTGGACTTTCCTATCTAGGTTGGTGGCCAGACCTTCAGACCCACAGTCCCATAATCCCACTGAAACATGCAGATGCTTGTATTAATCATGTGTTGATTAACCTAAGACCCAGGCATATATCTTTCTAGCTTTTGCTCTTAAACTAACCCATGACTTTTATCTTGTTTAGCCATGGGGCTTCGTACCCTTTCTCAAAGCAGCATTTCAACTTCTTTCCTCTGCATCTGCTGGCATCTCATTGTGGTGTCTCTGTGGCATCTCTGTTCTGTTCTTCCTAGTCCCAGAGTTTTGCCAATCTGCTCGCTCTGCCCACACTTCCTGTCTGTCTTCAGCCAATCAGCATTTTTATTAAACTAGCAGGTGTGACAATTATTTACAATGAACACCATAAATCCACTACACTCATGTATAACTTCCTCACCATTGTGACTTCTATCAGAAGAAGAGAAGAAGGAAGAAGATTAAGTAGCGAAGGAAACAGAAGCATTAGAAGGAAAAGCAGAAAGAAAAGAAGGAGGAGAAGAAGAAGGTGGAAGAAGATAGAAAAGGGTTCAATTTGTGTTGTCCATATACTCATACTCACTGGAGCATGGTCAAACTTCCAGTGGTCAGCCCCTTAAAGAAAATTGAGTTCTTCCCCACCCATGTCATTGTCAGAAACCATCATTTATGGCAAACTACACTTTATCATCCTCCTCACAAATTTTTTAAAGAAATTCACATATTTTAAACTTTTCTCATACCCAATACTGTTCCCCCTTCTCATAATTTTAAGAGTTATATTCCATTATTTTCTGTCTTGGTTGTTTCTTTTGGGGAAAGGAATAGGAGTTAGGGATTTTCACAGAAGCCATTTATGTCCCTCTTTCTTAACTATGAGTCAACTATAGTCATAGAAGCCACCACAAAAGTAGTTTATTGTCATTTATAGTCAGTAGAAGCACAAGTCGTGGAATTCCATATAGTTTCTGGCAACAGCATGGACCATCAACAACCATATGGTCTCTAGAGTTAGCATGTTCCACGGACCTCAGTATGGTTTATTAAAGCAGTACAGATCATGGACACTAACATGGTCCCCTGCTGCAATGGAATGATGAACCAATACATGACCCTTGGCAGCAGTGTATACTACATACATTGACATGTTGTCAGGTGGCTGCATAGGCCACTAATATCAATCTGGCCTCTGTATATCAGAAATATCAACCTGATTTTAAGCTGTAGAAGCATAGCCCATAACTATACAAATGCCTTTCACTAGTAACATGGAACACAGACATCAGCACAGCCCCCAGCTGCTTTGTTTTATGTCATATAATTTTCATAATTTCTTAATTGTTTGAGCATAAAATTCCTTATTCTCAAAATTTTAATGATAATTGGTTAAATGTTTACTTCAAGAAGTTCTTCCACCTGGACATCCTAAGGTACAAAATCTATTAGATTCTATTTTACCAAAGTATAAGTAATACAAATTTCCTATTAAGTTGCATGCTTTATAACTGAGATGTAAAGCAGACACTAAAATTATTATTTGAATTTTTTTCTGAAACTTAGAATCCTCCTTCTTGAACCAGTATTGGCTATATATTCTTAATATTGTAGTTTTCCTGCAGGTTTATTTTTCTAATGAATCTGTAACAAAACTGATTTTTTTGTTTATAACACTGAAGACTTGCTTATGATTTATTCAGTGGTGGGCTAAATACAAATTTTTGATGCTTGAAAACAGAAAATTTTCTTTATTAAAAGAGTCTACAGGTATGCTGCAGCAGCTTTTCAATATTGTAGCAGGTGACTTAAAACCCTGCTTTTATTTTTACAAAAATTTAAGGATAATATGCATAATCAAAAGCTTTCATATCTTTTCTAAGCATATACACAGCCATGGTATGCATGTATAATTTGCTAGGATTCCAATAATAATTAAAAACATTTCAAAATTCACTTATATATCACTCTACAAAATATTTGCTTTTAGTTGATTAATTAAAAATAAATCTTACTAGTTTCAATAGAACTATAAGGTTTCACGATTTTAATCAATTTCCTCTATTGTTTCTAGTAAATACCACTGGATTCACTCTGTTTGTACAAAGTATGTTTTAAATCATGTCAAACAATACCAGAGAGTAAAAATTTTAATAGAGCTTTCGGACAAATACAATAGTGACAGCTTTCTGTGAATCAGGCTTTAGTGGATCCTAAATTCATTCAGCTCCTGTAATGCACACTAGACAGCTAGACTTGATAGCTACAATATTTATAAGGTTATTAGTTTTGAAGGCACTGGAAAGTAGTGGGTAAATCAAAGCAAGTTAAAACAGAACAACTAAGTATTTTCTAAATCATTATCTTTTACATTTTTGCAACATTTGGACAAATTTCAAAAATTCTTAACCTTGTAACTCTATTATAAAAACATTAATTTGGTACATTTTGCTAGTGTCCTGATCTTTGCAAAAGAAAATTAATTTTAAATGTCTTCTTTTGCTATATCTATCTGCTCCTTCATCCAGAACACTTTTGTTTAAAATAAAAATTGTCTTAATGATATTTTACTTCTATTAAACCAGTGTCAATTAATGAAATTGACTTATCAAACAGAGCTAAATTATTTATTTAGATGTCCAAATACTCTGACTCCTAACCATCATTTAACTTTTTGTGAATACATAAATCACATGCCTCAACTTCTTTCAATCTCCTAATGTTATTAGATTTACTTGAAAAATATACATATTTTTAAAAAATAAAGTAAATTTACCTGGAATGTTCTCTGTAAGACTAGAAAAAGATATTATCTATAACATAAAATTATTTAATGAAAGAGACATAAATAATAATCTATAAATATATCCTTTGATAAAACATATGAAAATAGATCAGTCAATGTTTTATGAATAAGTGAATGAGAATACTAAGGGATCAGTAAAGCAACATATCTAAACAGAATGAAGGCAATATACAGCAAGTTCAGACAACATCAAACTAAATGGAGAGAAAGTAAAAATGAACTGTAAATCCCTCTAAAATTAGGAACAAGACAAGGTTGTCTTTTTGCATATTTATTTAATATAGCACTCAAAGTCATAGAGCAATAAGACAATAAAATGAGATCAAGAAGATACAATTTGCAAAGGAAGAGGTTAAATTTTCACTATTTACAGATGATATGTTAGTATACTAAATGACCCCAAAATTCGACCAGGAAACTCCTACACCTGACAAATGTCTTCATCAATGAGGCAGGTTACAATAATAACTCAAAAGTATTAATGACACTCCTATATAAAAAATATAAACAAGATAAAAATGAAATCAGTAAATATCACCCATTACAATAGCTACAAATAACGTAAAATATCTTGGAGTAACACCCACTATGCAAGTGAAAGATCTGCATGACAAGAACTTTAAGTCATGAAGAAAAACTTGAAAAAAAGATATGAAAACATATAAAGATCTTCCTTGCTCTTGGGTAGGTAGGATCAACATAGTAAGAATGGCAATCTTATCAAAAGCAATCTACAGAATCAATGCAATCCCCATTAAAATCCCAACACATTCTTCATAGACCTTGAAAGAACAATACTCAATTTCATATGGAATAACAGGGAACCCAGGATTACAAAAACTATCTTGTGCAATAAAAGAACTTCTGAAGACATCACCATTTCTGAAGTCAAGATCCACTACAGAACTGTAGCCATTAAAACAGCTTGGTATTCGCTTAAATACAGACACATGGATCAATGGAATCAATAATAATCCACATATTTATGAATATATGATTTTGACAAAGAAGTAAAAGATATAGAATGGAAAAAGGAAGCATCGTTAACAAATTGTGCTGGTATAACAGGATGGTTGCATATAGAAGACATGAATATTATTCTGCACGAAACTCAGGCCCAAGTAAATGCTGATTTCTCCTTACATTCTTTCTTTGAGCAGGACTTATTTGGCAATCCTGGGTTTCCTATTATTCCATAGAAATTGAAGTGTTATTTCAAGGTCTGTAAAAAAATCTGTGTTGAAATTTTGATGGGAATTGCATTGAATCTGTTGATTGCTTTTGGTAAAATTGCCATTTTTACTATGTTGATCCTACCTATCCAGGAGCATGGGAGATCTTTCCATTTTCTGATATCCTCTTCAATTTCTCTCTTTAGTGACTTAAGTTTTTGTCAAACAGGCCTGCTACTTCTTTGGTTAGCAATACATTTATTGCTACTTGTAGCTATTATAAAGGGTGATGTTTCCCTTATTTTTTTTTCAGCCCTTTTATCCTTATTGTATAGGAGGGCTATTGGGTTTTTTTAGTTAATCATGTACCCTGCTACATTGCTGAAGGTGTTTATTAGCTGTAGGAGTTCCTTGGTAGAATTCTTGGTGTCCCTTATGTATACAATCATATCATTTGCAAATAGAGAAGTTTGACTTCTTCCTGTTCAATTTCTATCCCCTTAACCTTTTTTTGTTCTCTTATTGTTTTAGCTAAAACTTTGAGAACTGTATTGAATAGATGAGGAGAGAAAGGACAGCCTTGTCTTGTTCCTGATTTTAGTAGGATTGATTTGAGTGTTTCTCCATTTAGTTTGATGTTGGCTGTCAGCTTCTGTATCACCTCTGTTATATTTAGGTATTTTCACTGTACCCTTGATCTCTTTAGGTCTTTTATCATGAAGGAGTGTTGGTTATGTCAAAGGCTTTTCTGGCATCTAATAAGATGGGCATGTGGTTTTTTTCCAGATTTTTATATTATGGATGATATAAAACATTTTTTTATGTTGAACCATCCCTACATCTCTAGGATGATGCCTACCTGATGTGGTTGATGATTTTTTTATATGTTGTTGGATTCAGTTTGTAAGAATTTTACTGAGTATTTTTGCACCAATGATCATAAGGAAGATTGGTTTGTAATTTTCCTTCTTTGTTACATCTTTGAGTGGCTTGGGAATCAGGGTGATTGTGGCCTCATAAAAAGAGTTCAAAAATGTTCCTTTAGTATCTACTATGTGGAAAAGTTTGAGGAGTATTGGTATTAGTTATTCTTTGAATGTCTGGTAGAATTATGCACTGAAGCCGTCTGGTCCTAGGCTTTAAAAAAAAAACAAAAAAAATAAACAAAAAAAATTGAGAGACTTTTAATAATAGCTTTAATCTCCTTTCAGTTTATAGGTCTACTTAGGTCTTTAGTCTGATCTTGATTTAGTTTTGGTGAGTGGTACCTGTCCAGAAAGCTGTCCATTTATTTTGAGTTTTCCATTTCAGTGGAGTATAGATTTTCAAAGTATGACCTGATAATTCTCTGGATTTTTTGGGTGTCTGCATTTATACCCCCTTTTCATTTCTGAATTTGTTAATTTAGATACTCATCCTCTGCTTTTTTTGTTAGTTTGGGTAAAGGTTTATCTTTCTTATTTACTTTCTCAAAGAAACAACTATTTGATTCATTGATTCCTTGTATTGTTCTGTTTTTATTGTATTGATTTCAGCCCTAAGTTTCATTATTGCCTGCTATCTACTCCTTCTGAGTGAGTTTGTTTCTAAATCCTTCAGCTGTGCTCTTAGGTCTCGTGTGTAAAATTTCTGTAACTTTTTCACATGGTTTTCCTCTTAACACTGCTTTCACTGTGTCCTATAAGTTTGGATAATTTGTAAATTCATTTTTATTAAATTCTACTAAGTCTTTGATTTCATTCTTAACTTCTTTGACCCAGAGGTGATTTTATTGAGAGATGTCAGTTTCCATGAATTTTTAGGCTTTCTGTGATTTTTTGGTTGTTGTTGAACTCTAACTTTTGACCATGATGTTCTAAGTTATGGTATGATACAAGGAGTCTTTTCCATTTTTTGTGTCTATTGACATTTGCTTCATGACTGAGTCTGTGGTCATTTTTAGAGAAGGTTCCATGAAGTGCTGAGAAATAGATATATTTCTTTATGTTTGGGTGGAAGCTTCTGCATATACTTATTAAGTCCAGTAGGGTCATAACATCTGTTGAATTTCTGGTTTCTTGAACTATCTAAGGGGAAAAGTGGAGTATTGAAGTCTCCCACTATTAGTGTGTGTTTTGATGTGAGACTTAAGCTTCAGTAGTGTTTCTTTTACATATGTAGGTGCCCTTGTGTCGGGAGCATAAATATTCAGGATTGAGATTTCATCTTGGTGGATTTTCCTGCTGTCCATCCTGCATGATCATATATATATGACAGAAGGAAGTAGCAGTTCAGTCCCTTTTTTTTTGAATTCCCATGCAGACAGGCTGAGGACTTGTGAAAATAGGACCTATCCTCTTTTGTCTGAGGATTTGGCTGAGAGAGATTAGCTGTGGTTTGCTCTTTGTCTCTCTTATATCCCATTTTTTTACCAATATCCGGCTCCCAGTTTTTATTCTAATATCAAATAGAATTTGAGCAATAAATCTTGAATTAGTTTGTTGTTTTCTTGTTGAATAAATGTAAAAACAATGATATCATAGGTGTAAATTTAATGTGAAACTCTATAGCTTCTGTTTCCAGTTGCATATTCTAACTTTATAGAATTAGAATGAGCTTTATATGCTTTGGTCTGGCTAATTTTGGTATGTGAATTTTTATATTTTCTTATAAGTTTTTTTTAAATAAAAATTATAAAATTTAAAAAGAATTCAGTTGGAAATTATATTTATTTAGTTAATTGGCAGCAATTAATTCACAATTAGAATTATGACCTTTCTAGCCGCAGTTAGTTGGTTTGATTCACAAAATCAGAAATGAATTACCTTCAGTTATGTGAGCCTTATGTTCAATTTTACAGCTCTTGCTTTTGCCCACAATTAAAATATTGCTATGGAACCCTTCTGTATTTTGTCAGGCTCTTCATAATCTTTTAAACCTGGAAAAACTCTTCATTGCTTTTCTTCTTTGGTTCATAGCATAAAATCTACAGATATTATGAGAGCTAATCTGTCTTGAGCAATAAAGACTTACTTTGGAGTTAAGAGATGTAACCAAAGGCAATAGTAATAGCCTAAATGTATAATACTAACCAAGAATGTTTTCAATGTACAGCACTGGAGTTTTTTTTATATAATCTATAGAACATGAAGAAGCATTATCTCTCATAACTCCCTCCTCTCCTTCTATTCATTAGACATCCATACATATGCATATATATGGATATATGTGTGTGCATTTATGTAAATTGTAGAATACTATTTCCTCATGAATTTTCTAAGCATTCTAAGTGTTTTTTTCTCCCTTCTCTCTTCTCTATCCCTGTATTACCCTCTCCCCCATTCCTATTTGAAGGCTGTTCCCATTTTTTTTATTTCCTACCTCATAACATCCTAATATATTCCTCTTTAGAGTTACTTCTCATCATCCTCTATGGTCCCTAACAGCTTTCATTGCTTCTGTACTTTCTTCTAAATATATACTCAAGTCTAAGGGTTCAGATTCACAAGAAAGAGGGAACATGACATGTTATTTCTCTAGGGCTGGATTCATAAGCTTCAAATTCTAACTTTTACTTGTATATCTATTAATTGAATAATTAATAAGTTAAAAGAGGTTTTATTTTGGTAAAAATACTAATGACTCTTTGTACAAACAAAAAACACAATTAAATTTATTTTATTAATACAAGGAATTAATTGCTTACATATAGCCACAGAATAAAGTACTTAAAATAACTTAAGTATTTATTATCTCTTGATATGACAACATGAATATGTCACTTGAGAATGCATTATTTTAACTCTATTACTCAACGTGTGACCTGATTAAAGGATATTAACTCTTTTTGAAATTTTTTTGAGATTATAATATGGTTAAATAATTTTCCGTTTCAATTTTCTCTCCAAACGCTCTCATCTGCCACCTAATATATCTTTCAAATTAATGGACTATTTTAAATTGTTTTGCACACTTAGACATTTTGTCTAATGTTACTTGCATATAAATGTTTTAGAGTTTGTCAATTTTTATTGGTTAAACAATTGTTTTTTTTTTTTTCCCAGAGAAGACTATTTCACTTGTTCTCAGATTTCCTTAGTTGTCTGTAGTTTTTTGTTTTTTTTTTTATCTTTGATTGAGACATTCACTGGCTTCCCTTATCTCATGTTAATATGTCTATTGCTATTATAGCTTATTGCTGTTTTTTTCTTTGTTGTCCCCTAAAGGTGTAAAGTTTATGTCCCTATTGATGAAAACACTATTTACATCAGAGACCAAGCACAGGGACCTTGAGCTGAGTAATGACCTGAAAGCCTCCTACATGAGAACCAGCTTTCATAATACTATAAGGAATCATGCAAACAGCCAAAATTGGGAAACAAGCAACAGCTCTACCCAGTTGTCATGTCTATGAACCACAGCAATGGTCAGCATGGCACATTAGCCCTAAGGGTGCAGCAGTAGAGTGCATATCTTGGTGGTAGCCAATAGTTATCTAATGTATTTCAGTATCACTCAAGAAGAAGGTTGTCATGTCTAGTACTGGAAACTGAAATAACTACCTAATGCTGTGGGAATTCACAGATCATGGAGGAGAATTTACAAGCATAACTTTAGAAAACCAGCATGACTCCTGTGTTCAAAATATGTGTCATTTTATCCTCACATAATTTTAATCCTCATCTCTCATTAAGGAAATTTCTTTTTGCAACAGATGGAAACCACTTTAAAGAATAACAATGATCAAAATGCAAAGTTACAGAACCTCATTCCAACAAATGAATATATAATTCAATCTCTGAATCTAAGGCTCAGAAATCATTGAGGGACAGAGGATTAAAAATTATAAGACCTAGAGGAAGACCAAGTTTGCTGGGAGGCTTAGTCTCCTAGAAGTGTCAGAATCACACCCATGAGTTCCTGCTATCATGACAGCTACTGACATTCATGCACTGATTTTTAACTTGATCTTAACTGGATTCTTTGATTAGATCTGTTTTTTTTCTTTCTTTTTTATTTATAAACGTCTTCATTGTTTTTCTAGTGCAAGTTCCTGTCTTCTGTAATGGAGATATTTTAACTAATATTCTGATGTGAAGAGCAGTATTCAGATGTAGGGGCAAACCCTACTGAACTTTCAGTGGCATTCTTCACTGAGGCAGAAACTTTAAGAAACCTCAAGACAAAGTCAAGAAAAACAAATAAACAAAGTACCAGCAGATAGAATAACAATAATGAGAAGAAAACAAACGTGGAGGTAGATGTACTACATCCTCAGTTAAAGGCTTCATAAAGCTATAATGTAAGATAGTATAATCTACCATAAATTGGAAATTTAGACTAATGTAGCAGAATAGATTCACCAACTCCAAACGAAATCAAATAGATTCACATGGGAACTAAGAGGACATAGTGGACGATAGTGCATCCTCAATGAATGGTGCCGGGAAAACCGAACTTCCCCTGCAAAGGAACAAATGGCCCCTTAGCATACATATTTCATACCACGAAGCTAAAGGAAAGATTTAAACTGTGAAACCACTAAAGAGCATGCAGGGGAAACAGCTGGACATGGCCTTTGACATCAACTTTTTGAATAGCAACCAAGAAGCTTTCCAAAGAAAATGAGACAATTCACAAAGTAAACAATAATGACTACTTTATTTTTAAAACCTGCTATATGTAATACAATAACTATCATTTTAATATTGAAGCACATGAAATATTTTCTTTTACACATTTAAGTGTTGCAACTTTGAGTTATTCTAAGAATTGTTTTACTACCAATGATGCCAAATTATAAGTCTTTTGTCATCATGTTAAACTTTAGCAGTGATCCAATTCTCTCTCCACTACCCTATGCTATATTTCTATAATTTGTTCATCATCTCTACTGAAAATAACTTTAGGATTTGGTAGCAATTCTTTATGGGCATATTCTTTTGTTTTCTCTGGCATGCTGAATCTTTACTGTAAAATAAACAAGAATCCCAAACTGTTCCATATTCGTCTCAGACAGCTTCTGTTCAAGAAAACTCAGCCAGTGACTTGACTTCCCTGCTTCTTTCTTTTTTCCCTGGTAAAAGCCTTGAGGAAAACATACTTGATCCAAGAGTCTTCTCATCCCAGGCCTTTACCAGATACAATTAATAATGACCTTAAATGTATGCCTCCCTTGTGGAGTTTATTCTCCACTGTTTTAATCAGCATGACAAGGAATGCTGCTTTTCAAATACAGTTCATCTTGGAACTGACATTTGATTTCCTTTTAAAAACTTTGTCAAGATATCAAGGAAGTGTTGACACATTAATTATAACTTTAAAGATGATTCAGCAAAAGTGGGTGGAAAAGGAAATGAATTCAATCAGAAATGTGATCAGTAGCAGACACAATGTTTATCAAATTGGTTTTATTCCTCCAATAGATTTAGAGCCTGTCGTGCATTCACTTGAAGATCAGTTGTCATTATTTCTTCATATTTGTCTGACCACTCTGAAGGCCAATGAATTAATATTTTCTCTAATCTGTTTTATTAAGAATAATTACATAATTTAATTTTGAAAATATGTGCAGAACAATGCTTCCTGAAAATACTATGCCACCTGAACTACAATATATGAAATGATCATTAGATCCAAAGGTAAACTGCTGCTCAATTTACTAAACAGAATAAGAATTTTGCTTTAGAGCTGTATAGTGTTATTTAAGAAAACATTCTGTGATCTTCACAGCATCAGGTAACATCACTCTGCTGATTCTTCCCACCACTCTTACATAGATTCTTTTCAAATGGTATCTTCAGTAAATTTCATAAATAATTACAATTTTTATAGTTTTTACACATTTTACACTCTGAAGTTTTGACTAACCCCCACACACACATACAAATAATGCTTTTCTCTATAATTCTGAGTGTTTCATTTCTACAGCTCTAGTTTCCTTATATTTTAGGAAAGCTTCAGCTAATACTGAACATGATAAGTTGTCACAAGACTTATAATGCCTTTCTGATAGAATTTTAACCTCCAGTATCATCTGCATCTCAGTTAAACAAAAACTCCCATAACAAACTTTGCTGTCTGATCTGACTTCTATAATCCCTTAGTACATTGTTCATGTACTTTATTCCTTAATGAATTGTTCTACGCTATCTGTTTAGATGTCTTCTCCTGGATGAGGTCTAGTGTTACAAAGAGGTTTCTCGGTCCCGGGCAGCCAGAGGCCCAGACTCACAGACCCTGAAGCACCAGACCTCTTAGCTGCCCACCATTGTTCAGGCCCCCAGAAATGACTCAGATGCTTCTATTAAGTTCATGCTGTTTGGCCATGGTTTAGGCACCTTGCTAGCTAGCTTTTACATCTTAACTCAACCTATTTTCATTAATCTGTCTGACACATGTCCCGTGGCTCACCTGTTTCCTTACATGTTGCTCCTTTGGGCTTCTGGCTCCTTCTATCTGACTCCACTTTGCTCCTCCTACCTACTTTGATGCCTCCTCCTACTTTTCCTATGGTGCCTGTCATGGGCCAAAACAGCACCTTTATTTAAAGATTGTTATTTACAGCATATAGAAAGACATTCCCACATCAGTCTAGGAGATGGATTCTGCCCTCTATAGTGAGATCTTCAGACAGTGTCAGCCTGATAATAGAATATATGATGATAGTTGAATGGCTAATTCTGTAATGATGTGTGCAGTGACACAGGCTGCTAGCCATTTTCCCATTTCAGTCTCACATTTTTTTTCTTTCTGTATTAATAGACAATGACTTCTTCTGTCTTAGACTATCTCTGTGGTATGTTGTCTCCCTTGTAGGAAAAACACTTTGCCGTTTTATGTAATCTAATGTGTCAAATTTTATTTTTAGAAGGGATTTTAAAGATAATTTCTATAATAGTTTTTATTTTAAATAAAAGTATAATATATTGTAATATAATAAAAGTAAATTAATTAAAATATTAGTCATAATAATTTATGTAAATATTTGAATTTCTACACTGAGAAGCCAGCTACTGTCTCTTAGAGAATTATATAATATATTTGCAAATTCATATTTGTCTTTATCATAGTGCATAATGCTATCTTGCTAATATAAAACAAAATAAACACTGTATATAATCTTTTTTTTTTTTGTCTATCAATCTGTCTGTCGGTCTGTCTCTGTCCTTTAGATTCTTCAAGCAGGGTTTATCTGTATAGTCCTGGCTGTCTTGGAACTCACTCTGAGGCCAGGATAGCCTCAAACTCACAGAGATTCAACTGTCTCTGCCTCCCAAGTGCTGGGATCAAAAGCATGTATCACCACTGCCTGGCATGTATATTATAATTTTGGTGAAATTTCAGATCTTTTGGCATTTTGTAATCCAATAATATTAATCCATCTAGGTAATAAAAGTTTAAAAGTCTCTACTTGCTTCAGAAACCTAACACATTAATAAAAATTCAGGAGATCATTTGTTTAGAGAGTGACAATAATGAAAGAGGCACTTTTCTTTTAAATTATCATCATTTTCAGCAACTATAATGGTAATTTAAAATCTTGCCTTATATCCAACATGGGCAGCAGCAGACCTCCTATATTTTCTGATATGTCTGACTGTACCACTGCCTTGTGAACAGACTTTCATTACCACTTCCTGTCAATGCTATGCAATAACAGGATCAGTATCAATATTTCTGAAAACCCAATAGAGAATATATTCCCCAAGCATTCTACAGTAAGTATGTCTTTTTTATATAGACAACAAATGTGATATTAAATTAAACTTTCATTTTATATGATTTGGAGAAAAAGGGTTACCTCAAATCACATGTATGTTCTAAAACAGCAATGCCATGACATCAAGTGAGTACTTGAAGGTGTGCAATATAAAAAATTCTTTGTGAGCAACTGAACCACTTATGGAACTTTATCATAATTTATAATTAAAAGAAAGCAAGATAAAATGTAAAGTCAGAAGCCTCTGGCTCCCAAGTGCTTGCCTAAGGAGTGACAGTTGGCTCTGAGTGCTTTCTCACCCACTGGTCTGATTCATGCTTTCTATTGTTCATGATTATCTTCATATAATTAGTTCCTCTGAGGTTATATTGACTTCCTTCTCAGCAGCTTTCAATAGTCTTTAAACATAAAACACAAATAAGCATAGAAAACAAAACAAGTACATAACACATGAAAAGCTCCATGGATGTGGTAGTCTCTAAAGGCCAGTCTACAGATGGTTGAGTGAAACAGATAGTGGAGATTTGAAGAACCTTTTAAACTAACTGATAGCAAATTAGCTTTTCAGGATTTGAATTTGTAATATAATGAGGGATTTCAGGGGGTTTAGGATGAGAAGGGAATTACGTAAGAGTTGCCTAGGAAGGGAGACCTCACAATCATGAGGTGGCATGTCATTCAACATATGAAGAAGGAAATGCTCTGAATGATATGTGCATTCATGCTAGAATAGCTTCTCAGCCAGCCAGGGCAGGGTTAAAATAGGAAATCCTAACTATGTTCTCACAGTTAAATAATAAAGAGAAATGTACAAATACAATTGTGTGATTGTCTATTTTTCTGCCAACTTGACTGTAATTGGAAAACATCTGGGGAACTTATGAAGACTCTATTAGGATGCAAATAGACATATAATAATAATAATAATACAATAAAATCAAAACAAACCAGAATAAGACCAAATAAACAAACTGAAAAAAAATGCATGAGAAACACATACAAATGCAGAGACACAAACATGCATTCACACACAGAAATTTGGTAAAGACACAAAACTGAAAAAATGTAATACATAAGCAAAAGACCTATATGGTTAAAAAATGCCTGGACCAAACATTATAAGACAAAACTCTCCAAACACACCACTCCGTTCTTCCTGTTCTCAGAATTTTCTTAGTCTGGTAATCCTGCCCACATTTCCTGTATGGCTTCAGCCAATCAGCATTTTTATTAAACTAGTAGGCAGGACAATTATTTACAGTGTAACATAATCCCACTGCATACAAAGAGAGAATATTGCAAATAAACTTATATAATACACAAAGGTATAATTTATTTATTTTATAGTACTGTTTTCTGAGGATGATGGCAGTTTATATTTTCAATTCACAGTATAAACTATCCCCATACATTATCAAAACATGTCCTTGTATAAGAGTGATATTCAAAGACTGGTGTTAGCAGTTAATCTCTTACAAAACCCATGGATTAATGCTTCTACATTTTACAAAAGCAGTGCAGATTGATTTTTCAATATGGTGGGTATCTTGAGCATGTTTTCTTAAAGTTAAGATTATAAAACAATAGTAAAAACAATATTCATCACTTATCACTGGAAAAGAATAAATTAACCGATGAAGAGATTGTCAGGAGGACAGCAGGATGGTGAAGAACAGAACATACTGTACAAGGTACAGCAATTAATTTTGGTTTGGTTCATAGTAAGTAAGGGAATGTGAAACTGAATAAGATGACACAGTCTTACAGTTGTATTACATATAAGCACTTCTTAATAAAGAGACAGTACTTTCATCCACCTAAGTCACATCAGTGCTTCATTGGAAATAATGGGCATGAAATTATTTGACAATATAACAGAAGCAAGCCTAAAGCTATGTCTTTTGTGTTCTGTTAAACTTAATAAATATGTTTCCTGATTCACAGTCTGCAACCATAATGCCCAGGAAAAATATTTTTAAAAACATGCTCAGAGACATACCCATCATTCCCAGTGGGATAACTATCTGAACAATTTCTATTTTTTTTTAATTTCTCTTTCCTGTGATCATGAGTTCATGAAAGGATCAGTGAATTTCAAAATTATAGCAACAGCAATAAATTTCTCTGAAACACTTAAAAGATATTTTATTAAAATATAATGGAGCTTCAAATAATCTTTATTTATATGGTTATTTAGATGAAAGGTAACAAATCACAAAACTGAGATTATTAGTAGTTTGTTGAAAGCTGAAATAGGCTGTCTTCTTTATTTACAGATTTTGGCAAAATAGTGTAAATGTGCATTTTGACAAATTTAATTTGGCTCATCCATGTTACTTTAAGGGAAATGTAAAATGTATATGTAGTAAATGTTCTGTTTGTCTTCTATAAAATGCTTATAAAAGAGCTACTTTTGCTTTCTGTGAAAGTGCAGTGTTATTATATTTTTCCAGGTTTTATTTTCCTCAAAATAGTTAGAAACAATAAGAAGACTTAAATTTTATATGAAACCTATGTGTGTGTATGTATACTTGTGTGCACATCAGTGTCACGTGGCACATGTAGAGCTGAGAGGCCATCTCAAAATATCTGGTCTCTTCTTCCATTTTATAGTGCTCTGGAACTTAACTTTGGTCTCTAAACTTGGCTGTAACTGCTTTTATCCACTGGATTGCCTCTCTGGACCCTGATGGCATTTCTAAACACAAATTATTGAAAGAGAAGGAGATGGTCCTTTGTCCCACGTTGAGTGCCATCTGTTATAATATATTTTTGGGCCCATTTGGCCAGAGGTTTAGACTTATAGACTTGTAGTCTTAGACTTTTTAGTCACTTGCTGTTTAGGCCTTAAAATGATTTATATGTTTATATTAGATTTATGTTGTTTGGTTTATGAATTAAGTATATTGTTAGCTTTTTATTTTAATTTAATTTATCTTTATTAATTTGTTTGTAATGTGACTTGTGGCTTACTTCTGTTTTTTATATGTTATTTTTTGGGGTTTCTGGCTTGATTTTTTTTTGATGAAGTAGTTTTTTAATGACTTTATAGAATTAGTAATTTTTTGATCTATATTATTAACATAAGTTATGATATTTTTGTTTTTGTCATTAATGTAATTAATGAGTATTTTGTTTCTATTATTTATGTAAAGTTTGTAATTTTGTAAAGTTTTATTTGTATTAGAAGAAGTCTGATCTGAAAGCTTGTTGTAACTAATTTTTAGAAAATTAACTTTGTTATTTTAGAGTTTGAAATTTTATATTATATATCTGAAACTATTGTTGATTTTTAGATTTTATTTTTCTAACTTTATTATTTTAGTGTTTGTAATTTTTATATTATATATTTTAGATATTAATTGTGGTTTTTTAGATTTTAATTTTTTTATTATGTTTTGAAGCATACGATATAGACATAAGCCAAAAAGTAGTAGAACTGGGGTATTGAAACCCTCAAGATATTTGAGAATTGTTCAATCACCATGGAAAAGTATGACTTGAAGTCATGAATAGAATAATTTTTAGTAATTTAGTTGCAATGACGACATTTGGTCAGCAGGTATCACAGTAGCGTTCAATGTTCTGTTCACAGGCAATATGGCGGATGCAGGGACTCTCAGTGGTGTGAGGCTACGTATAGGCCCTATATGGTCTTAAGATGCCACAGCAGGCACACAGACTGAATATGAACCTTAGGAAAAGCAAGGTCTCACAAGACTAAGACAAGATGGTTTAACAAAACCTGCATTTGCCTGGGGACCTAAGCTCAGTGCACAGAAACTGAGCACAGACCTCACTCAGGGGTCCAGAAGCTGGGTGCAGATTTGGCAGTCTCTGGAGTGATAGTTAGGAGTGAGGGGTGGAGTGTCCAGACCACGCACAAGAGTGCAGGCTGCCAAGCTAGACCCTCTGCCTGTCCTCTACTTTCTGGTAGTGCTTAAGGCATGGGTGGCTTGCCAGCCCAATATGCCACTGGGCTAGATGCCCAGCCCATCCAGGGATGCCAGCAATAAATCTTACATGTAATATATTAAATATAGGATTAATATTTATTGGAAAGTAATTAAATACTCTCTATCACAGGTCACACCTTAGGAAGATACTTGAGCGATCAGATGGTCCAGGTGATAGATGCTGATCTAGTCTCTTAAAAAGGCAGGAACAAGATGGGCCACTCAAGATCTTAGCAGCCCCTTTTGAACGGGGTTGGCCACACCTCCTTCAGGCACCTGGGACTCAGGATACATGCCCTCTAACCTTATCAGCTATCACCAGAATCCTACCACGATGGTCTTCATTCAATGTATCTATAAAATGTCTGTTGTTACCAATCAGAAAAAGATAAAATATTGATCTTTCATAAAAATTACATTTTAAAAGTGTGATGTTAGACTTGAAACCTTTTAATTAGGAAAGTGTGAGGAAAATGATGTGTAGGTTGAGATTAAAAAAACCAAGAAGGACAAATTTTGTTTTGAAAATATGATTGCTTGTGAACCAAACATCACCAGATAAAAACAGCCAAAGTAAGTACATTTTATAAACCTTTTAAATAAATATGTAATTTCTTCAAATCTAAATTTTACATTTTCAAATTAATCTGTGATTAAAAATTATTAAAAATCATTGGGACTGAGATATCCAGTGTATTAGTCACCAAGTTTGAAGGCCAAACTTTATCCATGAGACACAAATGGTAAAAGGAGTTTCATGTGGGTTGTCCCTTGATCTCTACAAGCACACTCCCTCCATACCTGTCCATCTTTGTGTCTCTGTCTATTACATTATATATGTACAAATAATATTATATATGTATATATAATTATTACTGATATATGTATTAGTATAAAAATAACAATTGCTCCCTAAAAGGAAGATGCCAAGTTTGCATCTGTTGTATTTCAGAGTATTTGAAAAACTTAAGATATGAGTAGCCTGTCTGGTGAGCATATGAACTGACTTTGAGGCTTTACTGGCATCTGGCTAGGCTACTCAAAACTTCATAGGTTGCAAGTAGAGGTACATTTCTGAAGTCCTGGAAAAGAACTCACATATATTTAAAAATATCTTACTGGTTAGTAAAATCTGAATTGTGCTGTACTCTAAAGTTGACAGAATATAAAGTTCAATGTCCTCACAGTATGTTCTGTTTGAATACTAGAAATGGTAATGTCAATTCCACAAAAGCAAAGTGGACAGACAGAATAAAAGTTGTGATTGACTATTTCAAATTTGTTGCTTCATATAGCTAAAGATTTTCTTAAGGTAGTTCAGAAAATTTTGAAAAACAAAGAAAATTTATTAAAATTATCTTAACATACCACTGGAGGGAATCTAAGCATGCTATGAGGATTTTCACTAAATATACATATAATTGCTTAAATAATTTATATTCTCATTTAAAGATATTCTTATATTCATAAGTAATGGATAGAGGTTATGTCCTTAATTACATGTAAGATAACTATAACATATCTATAGCCTACAAAATTTGAATATTCAATAGGAACAACACAAAAATGTTACATTTTCTTGTTTACATGTTACTTATAGAAGTAGTCTTTGAGTTTCTTATTTGTTTATTTAAATTAAAGCAGGGTCTTTCTATGTAGACAAGATTGGCCTCAAAATCACAGAGTTCTTCCTTCCTTTGCCTCCTATGTATTGGAAATTAAGGTATGTAACACTATATCCAGCATAAATAGTTTTGCTATAAATTAGTGGTTGGTACTATTTACAGTAAAAATATATATGTGGATTCAATAAAAACACTTCTGCCTTTGCACATTTGGTGTAAAATTGATACTATTATGATACTATTACTGTTGGTGTCCAGTTGTGCACCTCTTTAATAAACTGGTTATTGTACATCACATGACAAGATCTTTGATTTTTCCTTTTAAAGTTATAGTTTCTTGTGGGCAGAAAGCAGTTCCTTGTAGTCCAAATTCAGCTGTGACCTTATTTGTCTCATATCCCTGCCATTTTTATCTATGAATGCCTTGTGCTGGACAGAAAAGAATTTTACTGTTTCTCATCTAGTGATTAAGAAATCTGCTTGGTATAAGTACACCATCTACATATACTCTGATGTGTTATTATCAGAGCTATTAAGTTGAAGAGAAGCTTCCTTCATGGGTAGTTTTGTCATTTGAATGTCTAGCAATGTTAAGATGCTAAACTCTTGCTTTTACTTCATGTAAGTCATTTTGAACATCAAGAAATTTTCAGCTGTCACATTTTTATTTTTCTACATCCTCTCTAGAATTCATGTACTTCCCATCACTGTGTCAATTGTATAAACATTGTTACTGTCCCTGTATGTACATTGTTCCTATATTATTTATTCCCCACCAACTATGTTGTTCTTCAGATATTCTAACATTTCACTTGCTGTCAGTAGCATCCAAGGCAGGTTATCTAACTAGTCATTTTTCAGTGATATGTGCACTGAAGTGTTGAAACAGATATTTCCCTTTTGATGTGTTCTGTTGTTATTGTTTAAACAGATGTATTGGGTCAGTACTTGATTTTATGTTGTAAAACTGAAAAGAAATTTAATAACTTCTGCACTTCTTAAAAAAATATATTTGAACCAGTATATAGAATCAATTAAAAAGAATTTGGAAATGTAACAACCAAAAGGGTTAGAAAGATAAAAATGAGATTTGAGTGTGGTCTTTTGGGAAATGAAAAAAAAGCAAGAGAAATTTAGAGAAAGGAGTTTTGATTTGGTGTCAAAACTCAAATCCACTATTTAAAAGTAAAGTTGTCAAAACTTTTATAAATATATGAAATGATTGCTTATAAGATAATAATAGGAATAAAATGTTTAGAAGTAGAATTCACATTCTTTGTACAACTATGGTATACACATTTTTACAGAAATTAACGGTTTAGTTTGTATCCAAATCAACTAAGATTCAAGACTCAACAGTTCATTTTTTTTTCCCTACAACCACCACTGCTTCCCCTTCTGCTCCTTCTCCCAGTACCCCATCCCCATCCCAACCCTCCACTCACTCCCCATAAAAAGCAAGAGATCCCAAGGTGAGTCAGATTGGTCTGGCATATCCAGCTGAGGTAGGACCAAGACCTTCCTCCCAGTATCAATACTGAGAAAGGTATTTCTCCTGAAGGACATGAGCTCTAAGAGCCAGTTCATGGGCCTGGGATAAACTCTGGTATAAGAACAAGAGGCTCCATAAACTGCCCATGCATTTAGACTGTGATCCACATTCAGGGGGTCCAACTGAAGAGAGAGAGAAGAGATTACACGAGGGATCAAGATCATGATGGTGAGACCCATGGAGTAGGCTGTCTTATGCTGTTGGGAGCTCACAGAATCTGAAGTGACAGCTGAAAATCTTCACGAAATAGATATTACCCACTTTTACTTTTCATTATTTTATATGTGGCTGTTGCTTGACCAAGGGGATTTTTTTCTTAGCAGTGTACCCGTAGTATAAGCTGTGAGAGAATTCCTGCAGTGGAGGAAGATTTCCTTATAACATTTGAGAAGATTATCAATGGACTTAACATAGGGTTTATCTATCTCTTTGATTGATTGTTTTCCAATTGTGTGTCACTATGTAGCCTTGTCTGCCTTAGACCTTCCTATGTGTACAAGGTTGGCTGGAACTCAGAGAGTTCCTTATGCCCCTGCCTACTTTTTGCTAAGACTAAAGGTGTGGGCTACCACATCCACCCCTTCTTATGTTTTAACTCATACATTATTTACCATGCTGTTTCTTTCACATAAATAGGTAAATACAATTCAATCTTTCACATCTTTTGAAAATATATCCTAAATACTTTCTCTATAAGCAATCTGAGGGAGGCATTTGCTCAAGTGAGATTCCTCCTCCCAAATAGTTCTATCTAGTACCAAGTTGACAAAAAATAATCCACACATAGTCTTCTCATACTTATACCTACACCATCACATGCTTCAGTTCTATCCTTTCTCTATTAAACAAGTAGCCATTTACTCAATTTTTAGGAATATGACGTGAAAGAATATCTTGTAGACTCTGGACATATGCTAAGGTGGTTGCTTGTTTGGAAACAGATCTCTAGATGACATATCTTTGTGAGCATTAACTGTGTGTGGGATATAACTAGAAAGGGTTCAAAGTGAGACTTGAATTCAAAATGTCTCAATTGGATTTCCCAGGTGCCTGAATGTATTACACACTTAAATTATCCCAATGCCTGTTAAAGTATGGAAGAACACAAGACAACAAGTAAGTTCTAGTAAAAGATGACAATGTTTACTGTAGTATGAGGTTTATGTCCTGACTTTCAGGCCTAGCCTGAAGGTTTAGACCCACAGACCCACAGACCCGCAGAGACACACAGATGCTTACAGTAGTTTCAGGCTGATCAGCCTAAGGCCCAGGCATATAACTTGCTAACTCTTTACCCTTAATCTAAACCATGACTCTTAACCTGTTCAGCCATGGGGCTGGGTACCTTTTCTTAGAGCAGTATAGTTGTCCTCTTATTCTTCTGGCTTCTCTCTGGCATTCTGCTCTGTTCTTCTAGATCCCAGAGTTCTCCTAGTCTGGTAGTCCCGTCCACACTTCCTGTCTGTCTTTGGCCAATCAGAGCATTTTATTAAACCAGTGGGTGGGACAATTATTTACAATAAAATAACATAATCTCCCACAGTTTACATACACATGACTGTTGATTAAATACCTCTAAGAAATGATTATACATTTAAAATTTATGCCAGATTTTTTTTTCTTTCCCAGCTTGGAAGTTTTCAATTAAATCTTAAATATCTTCCAAAGGCCTATATGCTGGATCCCTGATGGCCAGTCCATGGCAGTGTTAGCAGATGGTAGTACTTTTAGGGGTCTCATTTGGAATGAGATATCTTAGGGTTTTTATTGCGGCAATACAACACTATAATCAAAGGAAAGGCAAGAAGGAAAGTGTTTATTTGGCTTATCCTTCCATATCATGCTTCATCGTCAAAGGAAGTCAGGATTACAGCTCAAACAGAGAAAAACCTAGAGGCAAGAGCTGCTGGAGAGGAGTGATGGTTGCTGGTTGGCTTCCTCAGCCTGATTTCTTATAGAAACCAGTGCCACAACCCCAGGGGCAGTAACACACACAATGGGCTGGCACTCCTCCATCAATCACTAATTAAGAAAATATCCTGCAGGCTTGCCTATAACCAGATCTTATGGAGTCATTTTCTTAAAGTTCCTTTGACATAGGACTTCAGCTTGAGTCAAGCTGACATAATACTATCCAGCACATGAGTAAATCTTTAGGAGAATAAGGAGGAAAGCTTTCATTTCAGCTTATAACTCTCCAGTCACAATCCATCACCGAGAGAAGGTAAAATTACTTGGTAACTCTGCTTTGCCTTTGTCTTCCTTTTGAGGAAGAGGTATATTCATCCTTGCACTCACCTTTCTTCTTTTTCTCATCATTACTTCTGTTTTTCTGCTTTCTGGACACCACTATGTAAGCATCCTTCTTCACTGTCTTCCCCCAGCCATAATCAATGTGTTAGCACAAACATAAAGACAATGGGGGCAAACAAACAAGGTCCTAAATCTCTGGAACCATGAATTAAAATAAAGCTTTTTTACAAACATGCTGTTTATGTCAGAGATCTGGACTCAGCCACAGAAAGTTAGCACAGTTATCTAAAGCATGTTAGTCTGTAGTGAGAGCAAGTGTATCACCTTGACCTAGAGGTGTGGCCTCTTGGCTAGTGCAGGTCTGAGATTTACCTAAAAGGGGAGTATATAGAACAGATAAAGGTAGATAATTATATCTACCTTGTAAACAAATTTATCCAAATATTAGACATAGACAATGCACTGTTATGATTCTTGCATTTTGATACAAATGTAAAATTATTTTATATGCCTGTTTAAGATTATTTAAATATTGATACAGATTCAAATCTATATTTGTCATATGTACATACTTCTACCTCTGTTTAAAATAGCTTGTGCATTAATGCCTATTAAGCATATTGTTGCCATTTGCACTATACAATTTCTACCTCTGTTTATATTTGTAATTTAATACCTCTGTTTAAGATATTTGTATACTAATACATATTGAAGATACTATTATCATTTTGTACTATACCTTTCTACCTCTGCTTAAGATGTTTTTATGATCGTCATACTTGAAGACATTATCCCAGCACAGTACATCTGTTTATAGATTGTCTATCTTTATAATATAAGCTTAATCTTTAGGTTATTTATGTTGATTAAAAATTATAGGTCATAGTTACTTATGTTTGTAATATAATACTCACATTAATTAGATCTAAATATATAGCAGAAAATGTCAGATAGATAGGCAGTCTTCAAATACTTCATATACCTAGAAAATATGGCCACTTAAATGTGTTATTCAGAATTTGGTTATGAGAGACACAATTGCTTCTGGCATGACTGTTCTTTTCCTGATATGATGTTGAGCATCAAGACAGTACATGGAGTTTGTTTTCCTTGGTAGATAATGGCCCGTTGGGCAAAGAACTGCCCTTGCCTCAACTGCTGACAGTAAGCATGCTGTCCAATCCGAATGAGCAAGACAGAAGATAAGAGACTGCTAAAACCTGCCAAGACAGGATATGACAGTTTTCAAAAATATCCTGCTTTTGAAAAAAAAATCTGTCAGATATCCTAGGCATATAGCCAAGAAATTGGATGTTTCAATGTTGCAGAAAAGCTATAGGTGACTGTCCAAGCAGCTGGCTATTGCTGTCTTCTCATAATAAGTTATGTAAGTTTCTCACTTGCACTTCTAGCTACTGAGGTAATATATTTTTCCTTCTTAGGTCTTTGATGGGGTTGAAGACTAGATAGTTACAATTATCATTTCCTATCTCAGCTAAAGAACATTTAAATACAAGATTCATATTATTCAAGATAAACAACTTTAGAAGAATCTCTGTATTTTGCCATGCATCAGTACTCTAGATGGTTAATATATGTTTCGTGTTTGTTGTTTTGTTAATTGTAGTATGATTTTGTTTATGTCATTGCCCTTTTCACCTCCTGGACATTACTTGATGATTGTTGCTATTATGTATAGTTTTGTAGATAGGTTTAAAACTTCCCATCATTCTCAGCTTATTTTCTCCTCCCATTCTCTCAAGATCAATGATTTAAGGAAGTGAACCCTGTAGTCTAACATTTCTGTCCCACCCAGCCAGTTCCAGAGTCATTTAGTCCCAAATAATTACACAAAGGTATATAGTAATTATAAACTGTTTGTCCCATGGCACAGGCTTATTACTTGCTAACTCTTACTCTTAAATTAACTCATGATTCTTATCCATGTTTAGCCATCTGGCTTCTTCTACATAAGGCAGGCCTCTTCCCTGCTTTTCCTCTTCCCAACATTCTCCTCTTCTGATCACCCTGCTTGTACTTCCTGTCTGCCTAGCTTCTGGCTAATCAGCATTTTATTAAATCAATATTTACAGTGACAAATATTTATAATTTTCAAGAGCATAATCCCACAGCAAAAATCCATTCACAGAGTTGGCAATGATGAAACACTGTTAGCTGAACTAACTAAATAAACTCAACTCCTGTTAATTACCCTCAGTTGGGAATTACTCTCACTTTGGAGAAAAATGAGGTGCATATATTCTAGATTCTTCTCTCAAGTCTATGATTTGATGCTTCTGTCTCTTTTGTGTAAAATTTGCACAGAGAACACATTTTCCAAATGACTTGCCAATGAGATAGTTTTTAAAGTATTTTCTTTTTAAATAGTAGACTTGATAATTTGGGATTTAATATACACTTTGATTAAAGAAAGCAAAGTATTTTCATAGTAAATCAATTGTCATAAGACATAATAAATATATTAATTATTATGTTTATTTAAATACAAGGCCAAAATAATAATACAAACTGAATAGATGAAGTCATGTTATACACAGCTGTTATATCCACACACACACAGGGATGCCTGTATTGTAAAAAATTGCATTGCAGTGGAATTCACCATCTTTATAGATTTATTTAATGCACACATTATATACCTTGTATCACATTATATGATATTTTATTTAAGGGCTTATTTATTTATTTATTTTTCGATAAAATTAGTATACATGATTAGTATACAAATCATCTTTTTAAGAACTTGTATACATTACCAAAATGAAAAATATCCTTTATTAAGACACAAAGGAGAGATGTAGTAGAGAGCAAGTACATCACCTTGACCTAGAGGCATGGAAAGCCTAGACCTGAGATTCACCTATGACCATAGAGGCTACAACATTGAAGCATGGATAAAGGTAGCTTAATATTGGTGTGCACATTCATAATCTTTCTATTCTGCTTCCTGTTTTCTCTTGAATGAAGAACCTCATCTTAGCTGATGAGTTTCAGTACATTGATCAGTTTTCCAAACATAACACACCTGTTTAATCTCTTGTATCTGTGAGCATTTTCCCTATAAATACTTTAACAAATATTAACATATCTGTCATTTCCAGTGACTAATTACTAACAACATTAGTCAGATTGGTATTCTGGTTTTAGCATATCACAATTAAGAAAATGTCCTAACTGATGAAGGCCTTTAAGATCATTAAATAGTAAAGAATAACTTTCATGAGAAATCTTGAGCTGTCCTGGTCTTATATTAAAAGCCTCTTGAGCTCATAATAAAGACTATTATCAAAATTCTTAATCACAATAAATTCTGCTTAAATGTTTACACAAAAGATGAGTGCATGTGTTTCTTCAAGATGTATCAGCAATTTCAACAACATTCTAATTTGATTATGGATACCCCTGGCTTTAAACAAAAAATAAAGGTATATTAATAATTGACCCTCAGAATACAGTGTCATCAGAGAACGATTTTTGCCATGATGTTATTATTCCCATGATTAAAGCATTCATATTATACTACAAATTGATAGCTAGCTTTGTCAACATTTCTAGAATAATTGATGTGTATACAAGCTCTTAGGCATGTTTATTGACAAAATTGGCAAGGGCAGTCTTAATCTATACTATGTCTATATTGAGCAATCATTACTCATTTTCTCTTTTAAGAAATGACATCACCTAGGAGTCAGGATTGCTACATTAAACTCTAAATCCATATGCCATATTTCTTCTCTCCCCTTTCTTTTACATGTTGCTGATGGGATTTCCCATATACCACTTCCAGGCACAGAAGGGGAGACCAATGTAGGGAAAGGGTGCCCTTTGATATGTTGTCAGTTCTGGTGAAGTGATAGTAGGTTTAAATGTTTCACTGTTATATGAAATTGAATATGTTCTTATGAAAAATCAGAAACCTTATGACACATAGATAACCTTGTTAATTCTACACATGAACAGAGAGGAAGGCTATGAAAGAAACATCAATTGACAACAACCTAGAGAAAGCCATAGGGAAATCCTGAACAATGTCTGAAAGCTTTCAGGTGGTCAGCCCTATTCATTGTTTTTATTTTCAACTGTGGTCCTTTCGTTTTCCAGATCTAGGAAGTTCACATAGTACTCCTCTATGCCTCTTCTTTGAAATTCTAGCTAACAACTAGCATTACTGCTATAAATGGTTCTCCCTATTATTAATACAAATTCCATAATTTTCATGTTTGTTTTGGTGTTCAAATATCATGTAGTCCACAAATTTCCACAGTTCATCCAAGTATTCCACAATTCTCATTGCTACAATATTGAGCAAATAAGACTTGGTGTCAGCCATCATGAAGGAAGAAATAATGTAAGAATATAAACAAATGCATGTACAACAAAATACCAGAAGGGTTGATAACACAGGACTACATTGAAGTCCTTAGTTAGAATTTGAGTGTTTAAGAATACCTCAGGAATAATTTGATATAATCAGATATACTAATGAAACAAAGGACTCAGCCAAGTAAACTCATCTAAAAAAAATTACCCATAGGAACACTGAGCTTAATATATTCCAGGAGGAAGAAATTCAGTGTGCTCATAGCAAAATGCACATAGTAAAGATAAGCATAAAATAGTTAATTAAAGTAATATATATAAAGCTTTTTCTATAATCAAATTGTTTGGATTAGTAGAAAATTGGGAGATTAAAGAAGCATACTTTTGTATGATTTCAAAGGCATTTTCAGAAAAAAAAGTTGCATGTGAAACAGCAACTGAGGGAGAAAGACATGCATTGAATGTATACAGTGCCATCTTAAAGAGTGGAGAGCAGGATAAATTAAATGTGGGCTTAATGGAAGGCAACCCATTTGTGCAAGTTTTATCCCACTTGAGTGAGAGTGGTTGTTCTTGTATCCATTCAGCTACGGATATCAGACTTCAACTTGTTCAACTTTCATCATGTCCTCACATTAGTGACCCCTAGTGAACACCCAGGCTTTCTTATTTGGTCAGGTGATGAATTATCAAACTCTCACCTGCTCAAAGTTTTCAGATACTGTGGAGGAGAGTCCCTGTGTTCTACATCTCCAGTATGTAAATACCCATATATACATACACATATATATATAAACATATATATATATATATATATATATATATATAACTACTTTGCTTTTAATTCTGTGATCAAACTCAACAGCTATAGTTTATAAATGTGTGTGTATGTCACACACACACACACACAGAGAGAGAGAGAGAGAGAGAGAGAGAGAGAGAGAGAGAGAGAGAGAGAGAGATGGATAAATGGGTGGCATTAGTTCCAAGTTTATATTTGAATATTTAAATAAAAGTCATTATGAGGATTATTTTCTTTAGCAATAATGAGTGCTAGAAAATACCTACATATGTTGAAAGGCTGGCTTTATGCTTATGAAAACTGATGTAAGTGTAATAGCAAAACTAAGGTAAGATTTAGGAATAAATTATTGTATCTCTACTTAAATTATATAAATAAACTGAAGATCTAATAAGTGCATTTCAAGAAATGAAACACAACTCACACAGTGAACATACATAATTCCACTATCATGTGCTGGTGGGTTGATTAAGGAAGGATAGTGAGATTTGGAGTGTGTGTGTGTGTGTGTGTGTGTGTGTGTGTGTGTGTGTGTGTGTGTGTGCGTGTAAAGGCAATGTCCAAGTTAGAGAAAGTAGCTTGGAGGTAAGTATGCTATCATTCTATATTTACCACTCTTTTTGTTTAATTGATTGATGTGTATTGATACTAAGGACAAAATCTTACATGTTAACATGCATTCCACATCTGAGTTGAATTCTTCTTCCTGTGCATTCCAGATAACATGTTATGCTTGTGGGTTTTAAGTGAAATTCCATACTTTTTAAAATAGTTGTTATCCCACTGTACAGTAAATATGGAAATGATTGCATTTGTTTCTAAAGCTTATTAGTGTTTTCTTCTGCTTGTGCAAAAAGATTCCTTACCCATTTACTTTTTACAGTACCCTGGAAATTTGAAACTTTAGGAATGCTATTTCTGAGAACTATAAAGTGTCAAATGAAGAGTATCTTAAACCAAGGGAAAAGAACTACCATCTTACCTGGCAACAGAATTCTAAGATTAACAGCCACAAAGAAAACAAAACTATATATTGACTTTTAGAAAGTAAAAGGAATGAGAGGAATAGAAAAGTCACTTTGAGGTAAGGCCACTTCAGGCTGAAATAATTTGAACAGGAGAAAATCACAGGATTGTCACTGTTTAATTTTAAAAAATGATACTAGACATGAGTATCAGATACTTAAGTGTATTCTACTGTCAACTAGCCATAACACCAGAACAATTGATGTATGATTATAAAAAAGGTTCCAACTTCAAATTTAGGAAGGTCAAATCAGAATGGTTTGCAATGGAGACAATGAATGACACTGTGGGGATATTTTTAAATATAATAGAAACAGTCAGAGATATCAGAGGTATCAGAAGGATCTACCCATAGTTAGTCTAAGAGGATTAGACAGTGGTAACTCACACATTTAATCCTAGCACAGGGAATATCCAGAAGTGGTGACTATGCCCTTAATTCAATCAAATCTGAGTTTGAGGTCATCTTAGTTTACAGATGGAGTTCCAGGCTCCCAGGCAGGCAGTGATGGTGCCACATAAGGCACGTAGAGAAGACATAGCAGGCAGAAGAAGCTATGGTTCAAACTGTTAGTCACAGAACTTGGGAAACATAGGCAAGAGAATTTCTGCAAATTCAAAGCAGACTAGTCTTCAAAGCAAGTTCCAGGACAAATGCCAGAATTAAGGAGAGTAAAAGAAACAATTGTAACATATGGGATACAACAACCATTTGTTAAAAAAATGTTGAACAGCTAGTCATGCTGTAATGTGGTCATCCCTAAAGATTGGTTAGATATGGTTACAGCTGTGTTAAAGGTTAGGAACACTTATATAGTGGAAATTGTTGTGGAGGAAGGATGCTAAAACCATAGAACAAAGAAGTAAGTCCAGAGGCATAGAAATCTCCCAAGACCAACTCTTGGGGAAGGTGATGTGGGAATGCCTTTCTGTATGCTGTGAATATCAATCTTTAAATAAAGGAGCTGTTTTGGGCCATGACAGTCACCATAGAAGAAGTAGGAGGAGAAATCAGAGCATAGGTAGAAGAAGCATGGCGGAGTCAGGCAGACCAAGCTGAAGCCCAAAGGAACAACATGTAAAAAGCACAGGTGAGCCATGTGCCATGTGGCAGAAAGATTAATAGAAATGGGTTGATTTAAGATATAAGAGCCAGCTAGCAATGTGCCTGAGCAATAGGCCAAACAGCATGAACTTAATATAAGCGTAAGGGTCATTTCTGGGGGCCTGAGTGGTGGCGGGCTACTAAGGGGTCTTGGGCGACAATTCTGTGGGTCTGGGCCTCTAGTCACCCACGACAAAGAAACCCCACTACAACAGGAGGAAGATTATGCTGATATTGAAAGGCAGTCTTCATACAGTGAACATACTCTGGATTTATGTCGCATGGGACTTTTAAATGCCTGGGACCAGATTGAAGAAATAGGAAAGAAAATTGAATCATTCATGAGAGTAATTCAAAGCCCAATGGAAACTTTTACAGACATTTTGCACAGATTAATTTCAACAGTAAACAGAATAATATAAGAATCAGAAGCCAGGCAAATAATAATTGAATCACTAGCTTTTGAGAATGCTAATGCACAATGTAGAAAAATACTTAGACCATTAAAAGTTAGCTCAGCACCCAACTGGATTCATGAGACAATCAATCTAGAGTCTTATAACAGTGATGATAACTGGGTAGGAGAGCTTATTTCTAGAGGTATAAGAAAAAGTCAAAATGTTAAATGTTACAGCTATGGAAGACAAGGTCACATAAAAAGAGATTATAAAAAAGGTGTTCCCCAAAACAGTACTTTTGTTAGGAATAATCCCAAGAGAATGGCCCTCCCTTCTTAAGTATGTAGAAGGTGTAGAAAACGAAGACATTGGACAAAGGAGTGCAGATCAACAAGGGACAGACAAGGCAACTTTCTGCCTTGGGAAACACCCCAAGGGTGCTTTTGAAGCCCCCATATCAAATTCAGTCCAATCTTACCTTGCCATTGTGGAGGAAAAAACATCCCAGAACAATTTAAAAAATTTAAACCAATTAAAAAATATTACACTGAATGATAGAAAATCTATAGAAAAAGAAAAGAAATTGAGGAAAAATTATAAAGCAAATATTTTGGCAAGCTTCTATGGATGAACAGAGGCCAAAATTAAAAGTACAAATAAATGATGTTATTATTGAAGGCTTATTGGATACAGAGGTAGATGTATTAATAATTTCACCAGAGTCATGGCATCCAAGTTGGCCCTTTCAGGAGGTAAATGTTCAGTTTTGGGGTATTGCGTCGATATCCCAGGTAAAACAGAGTGCAAGATAGCTTGAGTGAATAGGATCAGAAGGACAGAGAGAAATATTAAAGCCGTATGTAGCTAACATTGCTATAAATTTATGGGGACAAGATTTACTACAACAATGGAATACACAAATTAATATTCCTCCAATCATTGAAATAAGCCATAAACTAGCACATGTTTCTGGAAAAAAAATATTAGAAGGTATTAGGAGAAATAGTCACAGACCATTCAGGTTATACAGAAACAAGGCAAAACAGCTGCTGATCTTTCAAAAATACCCACAGCACTACCTCTAAAATGACTACCAGAGAAGTCTATATGGGTTCATCAATGGCCTCTAACAAAAGAGAAATTGCAGGTCTTAGAGCAACTGGTACAGGAGCAGTTAAATGCTCAGCATATAGAAAAATCAACCAGCCCTTGGAATTCTCCTGTATCTGTTATTAAAAAGAAATATGGTAAGTGAAGAATGGTAACAGACCTAAGGGTGATAAACATGGTGATCCAGCCAATGGGCTCTCTACAGTCTGGGATTTCTTTGCCTTTTCCGTTACCTAAAGAATGGCATATTATAGTTATTGATTTAAAAGACTGTTTCTTCACAATACCTTTACAAGAACAAGACAAAGAAAAATTTGCCTTTACAGTGCCCACTTACAACAATTCTCAGCCTGTAAAGAGATACCAGTGGAGGGTCTTTTGTCAAGGAGTACTGAATAGCCCCACTTTGTACAAGTATTTTGTACAAAAGCCAGTAGAACAAATACATAAATTCCCACAATCTATAATTTATTATTACATGGACGACATCTTGTTGGCAGATTCAAATATGATACCTTAAAAAAATTTAGAAGTGAAAAACTTTTGCCTGCTATGGGATTACAAATTACTCCAGAAAAAATACAAAGAGGGGATTTCATTAATTATTTAGGCTACAAAATAGGCCAACAAAAAATTTATACCAAAAGGTATAAATCAGGAGAGAGATAGATTGAAGACACTTAGTGATTTTCAAATACTCCTAGGAGACATTGTCAATTTATGACCCACTATTGGATTTAAAAATAATGAATTGGATAATTTGGTCAAAAACTTAAATAGTGACAAGGACTTAAATAGTCCAAAAGAATTGTCACCTGAAGTTGACAAAGAATTGGCCTTGGTGGAAAAGAAATTACAGGATGCACATGTGGATCATGTGGATCCAGACCTTAATTGCATTCTAGTTATCTTGTCCTCTAAGCATTCTCCTACAGGAATATTAATGCAAAGGGAAAATGTTATGTTAGAATGGGTATTTCTTCTATATAAGCTGAGTAAGAAATTAAAGATATATGTGGAAAAAGTTTTTGAACTCATTTTTGAAGAAAAATTAAAACTTTGACAATTGACAGGAATAGATCCAGCAGAAATTGTTGTGCCTTTAATTAATGAAGAAATTGACCAATTATGAGTAGAAAGTGAACCTTGGCAAAGAGCCTACAGTAGTTTTTCTGGAGATGTTAACAACAAATATTCACAAAGCAAAAAAAAATGAATTTCTAAAGAAAACTAATTGGATTCTCCCTCATATTGTATGAGATAAACCAATTTCTGGAGCCCCTACATTTTATACCGATGCAAACAAATCAGGAAAGGCAGGTTACAAATCAGAACATATAAGTAAAGTGGCTCAAAACCCTTATAATTCAGTTCAAAAGTCAGAATTATATGCTATTGTGATGGTATTAATGGATTTTACTGTACCTCTTAACATAGTCATTGACTCTCAATAAGCAGAAAGAGTTGTTCTACACATTTAAACAGCTTATTTTATTAATGATGAATCAGAATTAACTTCATTATTTATTTTGCTACAAGAAATAATTAGGACTAGAAATCACTCCTTCTGTATAACACACATTTGATCCCATATGTGTCTTCCAGGTCCTTTAGCAGAAGGTAATGATGAAATTGATAAATTACTTATAGGAAATGTACTAGAGGCCTAAGAATATCATAAAAAGCATCACATCAATAGCAAAAGATTTAAAAAGATTTATCTATCACTTGGCAACAATCCAAAGAAATTGTTAAAATATTTCACACCTGTCTTTTTCTATAACCAATATCCATTACCAGCAGGAAGTAATCCTGAAGGCATATGTAGAAATGAAATCTGGCAGATGAATATATTTTATTTTACAGAATTTGGGAAATTAAGATATATCTATTATACAACAGATATGTTTTCAGGATTTCAATGGGCAACTGCTCTGAGTTCAGAAAAGGCTGACTCTGTAATCACACATTTACTAGAAGTTATGGCCATCATGGAAATACCTGTACAAATTAAGACTGACAATGCTCCAGCATATGTCTCTAGTAAAATGAAACAATTTTCTGCTTATTATAATATTAAGCATATTACAGGAATACCACACAATCCTCCAGGGCAAGCAGTCACAGAGAGATCAAATCAAACTCTCAAAGATATGCTAAATAAACATAAAGGAATAACAAAGACCCCCAGAGATAGACTACATAATGCTTTATTAACTTTGAATTTTCTCAATGCTAATGAGAAAGGAACAACAGCTGCTGAAAGGCATTGGACCATAGAAAAAAACAGCTGAACTAAATCAGCCTGTTTACTTCAAAGATGTACTAACCTCTAAATGGACGCCAGGGTATGTGCTATGTTGGGGATGGGGTTTTCCTTTTGTTTCCACTGGTGAATAAAAGTTATGGATACCATCAAAATTAATAAAGACTTTATTTGAACCAGAGAAACTTCATGAAAATAAGAACTGATTGCTCATCCACCCATATTACAATTCTTTAAGTTGTAAGAAAAAACAAAGGGTAGGACATGTTTTGTTTCGTCTTTACAAAAAACTGGAAATACCCATCTTTGAGCAGTGGAAAGACTGTGAACATTTAGATGTCTAAAGCAAAAGGGAGGCTACCAGGAAAATTTACAAGTAAAAGAGTATCTGACCTATTGTTACCAGTATACTTCATAGGGTAAAATCTCATTGCTTAACCTCTTTATATTTTTTTGTAAGTTGAAGTCCCAGTTTAATTATAATTTAAAGATGGCTTTAGAGTTGGAGTGTGGCTCTCTCCTTCTCTAAACTCAAGCATACATGTTAAAGGAAAATACAAAATTTCTGTATCATATCAGAAGAGCCACCTGATATGGGACAGAAGAATAACTAAAAATAAGGGATTATTCTATTGTTCCTAATCCTATGCTGAAAAATACTTATGTATTTAGCTTCCTGTATATTCTGTTGGGTTTTAGTCTCTTATCCGTTTTCTGTAGTGACCCATGTATAATTGAGAACTTGAAGAATTTAAAAGGAAGATGGGCCCCCTCAAGATGATTTCACGTGGATTCTGACAAAGCCACTAGGGTGAAAAATACCAACCAAAGATCAGATTTGGACTGCAAACTGCTTAGGACAATTTTGAGGCAGCTCGCTAAGATGAACCAGCTTCACAGAGTACTCTAGTCAGGACTTGAGACAAACCATGCACTTTCCTTTAATGCAATGACTGGACAACAAAATTATTTCAGGGCTTGATGATTAACAAAACTTTTCCTTTCAGGATCCCCTAAAGAGTCCATCACCCCCAGAGAGCAGCAAGTTATTTAAGAACACTGTGCCCATATTCCCAAGAGGTTGGGTGGGTTCTTTTTGGTCATTCAGTGGGTTATGGATGATTGTCATTGTTTAGGTTAATTGGTTAAAAATTCTTAATGGTTATGGTTAAAAAATTTAAGAATGATTAGATTCAAGATTTGTGTGAAAAAATAGAAAGAAAAGGGGAAAACATATATAGGATATAAGGATAGATTATTGAATCTTCTTTTTAAAAGGATTTACTAGTTTTAAATATGTTTTCAAGATCAAACAAATGTATTATAGATGAACAGGTCTGATGCAAGAATGCCTTTCTGTATGCTGTGAATAGCAATCTTTAAATAAAGATGCTGTTTTGGCCCATGACAGGCACCATAGAAAAAGTAGGAGGAGGAATCAGAATAAGAAGAAGGAGCAGGGCATAGTCAGAGTCAGAGAGAGACAGAAGGAGCCAGAAGCCCAAAGGAGCAACATGTAAGGAACACAGGTGAGCCACGGGCCATGTGGCAGACAGATTAATAGAAATGGGTTGATTTAAGATTTAAGAGCAAGCTAGCAATGTGCCTGAGCCATAGGCCAAACAGCATGAAGTTAATATAAGAGTCTACATCATTTCTGAGGCCTGAGCAGCAACGGGCAGCTAAGGGATCTGGTGCGGGAGGTCTGTGTGGGTCTGGGCCTCTGGCCGCCCAAGACTAAGAAACCACATTGTAACACAGGTCTTCTTCAAACACTTCAGTGATCCATATAATATGGCATTTAAAATATTTTAGGAACTCAGAGACAAGTCTGCTCCTGGCAGCACCAATCTACTTCAAAAGGAAAATGGGCATCAAAGAACCTCCATATGGCATCTACTTTCTTTGTGATAACAGTTATCCACTGAACAAGAATCTATACTTATATTGACTGCTTGATAGTATGCTGTTTAGTCTGGACATACAGGTTCCCATAGGAAAATGACCTCTGAACTTTGACAGAACAAGCTGAGATGATCCTTCATGTTCCTGCTTTAAAAAAACTGTAAGATATTCTTTAGGACACAAGGAGAAGCAACTGAAGAACTATACCAGAATGGGCAGAGCAGATTTCCTGCTTTATTGAAATGAAAAGAGCCTCTAGGCCTGTAGGCTGAAGATGGATGCCCCAACTTTATAAAGGAACTTTTGGTGACTGACCAGGCAGATAGGTGTCATATCTGTCATTTCTAGATTTTGAAGTTGCTTGCATTTCCTGTTTACTTGGGTAAATATTATTACCTTCTTGGGTCTCTGAGGTAGTTGAAGATGAGATAGTTATAGTTTTCTAGTGACAGTTTTAGAAAAGAAACTTTGAAGTTAAAGTGTATAAGCTTAAGACATCAAAATAATTGTTTTTAATTAATAATACAAGTTAGAAAGAAAGTGAATTAGGTATAATCCTTTGGACTCATCAAAATAGGATAATTAATGAAATATTTTCTTTGAATTGTCAATTGTTAATGGACTGGTCATTACTCATCTATTGTTTGTACATATTGTATATAATTATTATACCTATTGTATATGGTTTTTTTATGTTAACTATAACCTTCTTTTTTAAAAAATGTGATACAAAAGGGAATATGTAGGTGTAGTAAGAGGTTTCTGGCCTGGACTTTTGGGCCTAGCCTTAAGGTTTAGAACTGCAGACCCACAGACCCACAGAGACATGCAGAGGCTTGTTATAGTTTTATGCTGATCCGCCTAAGGCCCAGGGATATAATTTGCTAGCTCTCTACCCTTCATCGAACCATACTATGCTGCTCTAAGAAAAGCTACTGAGCCACATGGCTGAACAAGGTAAGAGTAATGGGTTAGATGAAGGGTAGAGAGCTAGCAAATTATATGCCTGGGCCTTAGGCTGATCAGCATAAAACTATAGCAAGCCTCTGCACGTCTCTGAGTGGGTCTGTGGTTCTGTGGGCATAAACCTTGAGGTTAGGCCTGAAAGTCTGGGCCAGAAACCTCATACTACAAATAGCAGCCCAACGTATGGCAAATATACTCGCATAAAGCCGTAGAAAGCTTAAAAAATGGTCTAGAGCCCAAAGCAGCATCTGAGTTGTGTTTCTCAAGTGAGCCATGGTACAGAGACACCCTGGTGAGGCATGTAGGCATGGTCTACATTGGCAGGCTTTTGGAGTGCAGCTTAAGGTGTAAAATGGCTGGTTCCTGAAGTCTCACGGGACCCTCAATATAAGCAAAAAGTTGTAAATGATGTATTTAAGGTTTCTGTTCATAAGGACAAAAAGGGAACAGAATCAAGGTTGGCTTCTTAGTGTTGATGTTTTCATGGATCAGCTCTGTTTGCCCAAGACAAACTGAGGCTTGACTTTTTTGAGCTTCCTAATTCAGACTTAGAGGCAAACACTTTTTAAGATTTTAAAGAGACCCTGTTGCCTAATACTTAAATAGAGTTAATGAACAGCAGATGGCAAAGTTTTACTTGGTGATTATATGGACCCTAGAATTCCGCAGAGTTCCTGGTTTAAAAAGATAAATTCTGTGAAATTAGAGTAGGAGCTGGGTGGAGCCGTCCATCAACCTTGAATCTAAACTTGGCAGATTAAAAGGGTGTTCAGAAACAGAAATAAATAGAAGAATCCTTGGAAGATTAAAGGTGTGGTCAGAAACAGAAAGAAATAGAAGAATCTGGGTGGAGTAAATCACTCTAGCCAAGCAAAGGTGTGGCCAGAGACAGAAAAATTTAAGAAATAAATATACAGTAAAGGCAGTTTTTTTTTTTAAAAAAAAAAAGTCTAAGTGATTTAAAGTGTGTTGAAAAATATATACATAGGCTCAGAGAAAGAAAAAATAAAAGGTAGAGAAAACCTTTAAAAAAGAAATAGAGTAAAATAAATAAATAAATACAAAATAAGCCACTTAAAAATGGAAAATACAAAAAATGTCTGGATACTGTATATTATTGTCTTAATCCTTAAGCTTCTTGACTGAAAATGACTTAGTAAAAGCTGCTAAAAGACAGTTTATTATAAATTCTGTTTGGTTAATTCAACCTATATATTTTGTAAGTGTGTTTACCTTAAAATTGAAATCCAAAGATATGCTACTTTGGAAAAGAGATTTTCTTTTTATTTCCACAGAAAATGAGAAGCTTTGGGTTTATTCCTGGATAAAAAACATAAAGTTTGATAGAGGAAGACCCCCTGAAAAATCTCCAAATGGAAATGGATGGTCCAGATAATTCATCATTTCAGAGCACGTGTGTTGAAATTTCCCAAGCTCTGTATCCAGAAAACTTCAAGGAGACTGGCTGAGATGACCCAGCCTTAGAGACTACTTCACTAAAGACTTGCCCATAATCCTAAATTATTCTTTGGATTCCCATGGGATTACCAATGCCCCCATTCAGCAGGAAGTAGCCTAGAGAATGGTGCCCACATTCCCAAAACATGGATTATGGATGCTTACATTTATTTACAGTGTTGTTTATAAGTTGTTATAGATAAGGGGGGAAAGAGTATTAGATTTGGAGTTCTTTTTGTTTTAAAAGGAGAAAAGGGTATATGTAGAGGTATTATGTTGTTCCACTGTAAATAATTGTCCTACTCACTGGTTTAATAAAAAGTGCTGATTGGCTAAAGTCAGTCAGGAAGTGTTGGCAGTGCTACCAGATTAAGAAAACTCTGAGAACAGGAAGCACAGAGCAGAAGGCCAGGGAGAATGCCAGAGAGAAACCAAAAGAAGCAGAGGACAACTATGCTGCTCTAAGAAAAGGTACCAAGCCGCATGGCTGAACAAGATAAGAGTAATGGGTTAGATGAAGGGTAGAGAGATAGCAAATTATATGCCTGGGCCTTAGATCAAACAGCCTAAAACTATAGTAAGCCTATGCATGTCTCTGTGGGTCTGTGGGTCTGCGGTTCTAAACCTTGAGGCTAGGCCTGAAAATCCAGGCCAGAAACCACTTACTATATGTGGGGATATTTTTGAATATAATATGACACAGCTAGGGCAGTACAAGCAGTGGTCATAGCAACAGAAACTAAGATGTGAGGTAAACATGGGAGTTACCCACACCAGAAGAAAGAGGAAAGGGCCACAGTACTAAGAGGAAGAGGACAAAGCTCCAAGAAGCATGTGAGATCTGAGAACCAACCACAGTACTAAAAAAGGGAGCCACTGAGTTAAGAGTATCTCATGGGTGTCACTAGTCTTAATGGTCATAATTTTTTTCATTTCATAATTAAATATGTAAAAACTATCAGACCATAAACATGAAGAAGCAAACCTCTAAATTCTTTGAAAATAAAGTATTGGTATAATATTTGACTCATGTTTTACCTAAACAACTCTACTTTCCATGGTTAAAGTTATTAATATGAAATTCAGATGCAAATCACCACTTTTATCTCATTTTCCAAATTTAGGTGTATAAATGTTCATAAGCAATTTGATATTTCTGTAAGGAACTGAGCTCTGATAATACATTTGTTACTAAATGATCAGGTAAAAGTTTGGAGTGTGAGCTAGTAGTAATATAATTGTGATGATTTAAGAAGTAATGATTTAATCCCCAATATAAAGTAAAAATACTTATAAAAGTCAATAAAATCTGTATTGTTTTATAGTATTTAATTATTCTTAAGTGGAAGTAGATACCAAAGGCTAAGAAGTTTGATAAGAAAAAAATCTTTAATATGGCATAAATTTAATTATTAGTAATACCCTTATACAAACAGCTAAAACAATGTGGAAAAATATTATGATGGCATTCTAGCCTATATAGGCCAATCAAGTTAAAAATTTAGAATTCCTATTCAAGCAGTAGCTCTGAGTAGGTTTATTATACCTTCGGTTACCTTGAAAAGTTATCATTTGTACCTGAGCATAGAGTGTGAAGAGGATGCAAGAGCAAGGGCCCCTCACATTGTAGGAAAGAGAACAGCCTCTCACAACAGTGTTGACTAATTGATAAGGGTTCTAAAACTGGAAAAAGAGAACAGATAAACTTTAGAGAGTAGACTATGGCTTTAATTTTTAGTGCACTATAATGTACTGAAAGTGACATTAAGTGTAAATAAAAATGATACGCAAATTAATAAGATTAAAGGAGTGCATATAAAACGTGCATTAAGTAAATATATTTTAAAAGCAAAAACTTATCAGACAAATTTCTTCTTAAGCAAAAAACCTGTGTCAAGTTACTAAGGGCATTTTGTGACAGCTGAAGATTCAATCAGCAATTTAAATCTGAGATAAATTAATTTGCTTTTTTTTCTGATAACAGAATAGCCTGTTTTACAAAACCCTCACAAGAGAAACATAGAAAACAGTTAGATATCCCCTCAGGGTTAGCAAACAAATTCTGGAGGGTCTGATTGAGCTGAAGTACACCACTGAGATTTCTAGCTTCATCTGTAAAGTTATATTGATTTTTCTACCAAATATGGAAAGTTAGGTTCATATTAAGAGAAACAGATATACTGGTGTGGAAAGATTTTGCTAATAAAAACCACAACAAATAGAAATCATGTTCAGGGTAAAGCTTTAAAAAGATGGAGTTTAATTAAAGAAACTAGAAACCTTATGCTATTCTGCACTCCAGGTTTTGAGTTACTTCTATGATGAATTGCTGAGTAAGATTTCAGTAACTCTATAGAAACAGTGACTGGAAGAATAAAGGTCCAAAACGATTCAGCAACTATTGATTATATATGGAGTGGAGAACCACAAAATTGGAAAAGGTTTTGGTGATATTTCTGTACTTTGGAAGTTCAAAACACTGCACTAAGTAATGGAAATCACATTCCAAATAGAGAAGACAAACAGTGTGCACCTAAAATATCTGAAATCTAATATTTAGAAAAATAAGTTACACTTCTGGAAATCAGAGGATTTTTTAAAATATACATATATAAATTTAAAACATATAAATGTGTATATATTATCTATCTATCATATTATCATATATATGTATGTATGTATGTATATATATATATATATATATATATATATATATATATGAAGTTTATAGCAACCAGGGATCTGTAATATCTTTATTTAGTGTCAAGCACTAAATAGTACTTACAATATTGTCTAAAAAAAATTAAACATAATGAAAATTCCAAAAAAAGGCAGAGAAAGAGACCTATTATGATTTTTGTTTGCATTGGACTTTGAAGGCAATTTAAAATGAAGCATTAAGTTTATGCACATTAAGCAATGAACAAAATATCAAAGCCTTATTTGGAAGCCATATGCTGGCACACACAATGCCAGCCATTGCATACCATCTTCTCATCTCCAAAGAGCATAGTGACTAAGCTAAGTGAAGGGTCTATATGTTAAGAGGAGAAAAAGAAATAGAGCACATAGCTGCTTCCCATAGTGAGTCCCCTGTGAGCAATCTGGTGAGACGTATGCTGCTCAGATAGAGATTAAATTTTGTAAATTATTACTCAGTACCTGTGAAGCTTCAAGACTATAATAACTAATGTGAAGTAAAAATATGCAAATAGTAGCTTAATCCCCCCAAAATTGGATTAGAAAACAAAATGTCTGGTTGATCCAGCCAAGTCAGTAGAGATGACAGCAACATTTGAAAGAATAAAACAAATTAGAAAGTCCCTGGAGAAAAACAGAGAGAGAGAGAGAGAGAGGAGAGTGAGAAAGTCTGAATGCTTGAAAATAGTTTCTCTTTTTAGTTTCTTCTAAATATCTATTGATGAAGATAGTCACAAAAGACGAAGAGAGAAACTACTACTGCAGTGACATTTCTCAAATGAGGAACATACATTTATAATCAGCATTTTACTTCAATCAAATACTAAAACATAAATTAAATATGGCCCTTTAGTTGTTATGCTTTAAGTGACAAGAAAATTCAATGATCTCTTATGTGGGGATGTGTTTCTGTAATCTCCCTGAACATATATCATTAAATAAAGAAACTGTTTTGGCCCTTGGTAAGCACCGTAGAAGAAGTAGGTGGGAAATCAGAATAGTTGGGAGATGGAGGACGGAGTCAGACAGACTGAACCAGCAGCCAAAGAATAAACAAGTAAGGAACACAGGTGAGCCAGGCCATGTGGCAGAGAGATTAATGATAATGTGTTGAGTTAAGATGAAATAGTTAGCTAGCAATGTGCCTAACCCAAAGGCCAAAAGGCATGAACTTGATATAAGTGTCTGAATCATTTCAGGGGGAGCCTAAGGAGCAACAGGCAGCTAGGTACTCTGGGAAGACAAGTCTGTGGGTTTGGACCTCTGGCCAAATGGGGCCAAGAAACCTCATTGTAATAGTTCTCATATATAGGAAAAAGTGTAATATCACCTTGATATGCATGTGAGAATATTTGTTTTATAACATCAGATATGTATGTGGGAGCACAGATAGCTCCTGTTCAACATAATACTTATTAGGCAGTAAGATTTGGAATAATTTTTGTTATGTTTTTCTTCAATATTGAAGCTTCCTATAATTACTATATATATATATATATATATATATATATATATATATATATATATATATATATATATATATATATAAAATATTTGATGATAAAATTGCAACATATTTTGAAAGAGTATGAACATGGCTTAGTCTTTCTATGCCACTTAACACAGTGCAGCTTTGATGTATTTACAAAGTTAAGGACTCATTGCTATAGCCTGTCCATATGGTAGATATATAATTCTAAATACTTGGGTGTTATCTTATTTTCTGCTTGATAATGACTTGTGGTAATAAAATACAGTATAACAAATGCAGTACAATTTAAAAGCCAAATAAAATTATTTCCTGAGAGATATAGTAATTTTTAAAAATCAACAAAACCTTGGATTAAACATTATATTATCCATTGCATTGAGAAATATAATATAGCATAGTATGAGTTTGAAGAAATAGAGGGCACCCCGTACCCTACCAGATTATCTTCACCAGCCTTTGTAATTAGAACCATGGCATCTCCCATTGTGAAATAGGTACACAGTAATTTCATTAGGTAACAACATTTAAAGTTTTGTTATGTATGAGTGTGTTTTCTTATATGTACCTGTGTATGTTGTTGCTCAGAAAGTCCAGAAGAGGGTATTGGATTCCTAGATACAGGTTTACAGTGAGTTGTTAATTGCCTGACCTGGATGCTGAGAACTCAACTCAAATCCTCTGTAATAGCAGGGATCAAGCATCAAAATAAAACATAGCACAATCAGAGGACTGATGAAGGATTGGAGCCAAGAAGACAAAGGAATATAGAACCAATTGATTTCCTCTACTGGATAAAATTTTGTAAGTAGGTATTTATGGACTTTTAGGAGGGTGTTGACATTAGTTTTAACAACGTTTGATGTTCCAAGGGCCATGAGAGTATATAGCAGGTGACACATGTCTGACAAGCCAACCTACCAGACATATAATTCCCTGATGGGTGACCCACCTGACAAAGCCATGAGGTCACTGACTGTTAATGACCAGTTATTTTCTGTCTGTATCTTTATCGGGTACCACTGTGATACCTCTCTAGTAAAAGAGCTTTTGGATTCCTTCTGTCATATTTGGGCACATATACAGTTGTGGATGGTCGGGAAGTGGATTTCTGTTTAAGCTGTATAATTCTGATATGTATAAATAACACCAGAATATTCTTCTTAATTGACAATTAATTATATAACTAATTTTAGACTTCAGAACAAATTCAAACAGACTAAACTGCCCCTGTAGAAAATATAGCAATAATTCACTGGTGTTATTTGTTGCTAAATAAAGGCCAGGATATTTTGAGACATACACCCAACTCTTGCAATAGTTGACTTTATACACATACCCTAAGTGCTTGAGTTTCTATCTGCTACTATAGTTGTTAAATCCTGAATTTTGATGTCATTATTTGTCTGGGAAAAAGTTTTATAAAAGACCAAGCTTTTAGACTGGCCAATCTTTTTTTAAAAACCTTACTAGCCTGAGAAAAACTGTGACTTCATGTGATATGAGAATGGTTTGGGCCCTGAAAATGTAACATATAATTGTTCAGACTTTGACTAAGGTAGAAGCAGCAGCAATGCAGTGATAAAGCTATGAAGTATGTGAGTGAAGTGTATGGATGCTGTGTGGAAAATGAAGGAGGAGGACACAGTAGAGGAGAAGGAGAAGAAGAAAAAGCCTAAAGAGAGGTTCAGAGATATTGGGAGAATGAGTAAATGTGTGAGTGAGCAAAGAATAAATGAGTGACGTAGATGTATATATGTGGAAGTGAATATCTGAGAGATACGACTGTGTAAAAGAGCTACTGCTACATATAGGAACTGTGTAAAGAGCTGTATGAGAGTGTGTAAAAGCAGTATAAATTGTTATATGATGAGAGAGATGTACAGCTATGGCTGTGTGGAGATTTGTAAATGTGTGGAGACAGAAAGTGTCAGATGCCATTTTGAAGAAGTAAAGAAAAAGTTATCATCAGAAAACATGTGTGTTTTCTTATTTTACCAGTAAGTTAGATAGAAACTTATGTTTAATTACTCTCACATAAAAAAGTTTATTATCCCTAGCTGCTTTGAGTCATTCCTTTCATTACTTTGCAGCATATCATGGGATACAGACTCCCAGGGTGAGCAGTACTGATTTGTTTACATAGAAACAACATTCTTACCCAATCCCAAGTTAGTTCCCCATGTTTAGCAGTTATTGTGTCTAGTGTTCTTTGCTTTTAGAACACTACCCAGACAAGAGAATTCATCTGTCTTTTGGGGTGACTAGAAGCTCTCGGTTGTAGATATTATGGCATGTTCCAGCTTGTCTCAAAAGTTTCCAGCCAGATAATATGCTTTTATAATGGCAGTTGTAGCATTGGAACAAACAAGAGATGACAATACCTACATTTCCCAGTAGAGGAAGAAATATCTCTCTTCATTCATTAGCAACAGTTTTGCTTCTTTCTCCTCATATAGACAGATCTGTGAAATAATCACAAAAGAGGTGCAAACCCTGGTGGGAGTGTCTATGTAGGAAGTTATCTTTCCCTTAGACCAAAGAAAAAGTTGGAAAATGAATGTCGCCCTGGAAAGAGTGATGTTAGAGAGACATAGGTCCTAGGGTAAAGGAGAGTGCTATTGACCAGTACATTTATCAGCAGAGGTCTGTTGCTGGATGTATGAAAGAATCAAACTGGATGCATTAGGGTTGTCCTGACCCACAGGACTTCAACAGGGTCCCTGTCACCTGTAGGGAGAGAATAATAGGGGGCAGGAAGCGCAGAAGAAGGACCATAGGACAAGCTGTTAGATTGGTCTATCTTTTATTATCAGGCTGCTTATAAATGCTTTTGCCAGGCTATAGATGCAAGGAGAAGGGAGGGCTAGTGAGGGGTGAAACTGTGAGCCAAGGTCAGTGTTAGGCCATTATGAGTCAATGATCAGTGGGTTCTCTTGTGGATTTTCCAAGGACTGTCTTAATCTAAAGAATGCTGTCCTATCTGAAGAATGATGAAGAAGGGAATTCTTTAGTTGACTCTTGGCTAATGCACTGGCTTCTGACATAGGGTAGGTGATGAAAGGGGAAAAGTTAACAACTTATAGAACACACTGTAGCCAGTGTGGACTGAACAACTTTTTTTTGGTTATATCTCCTATTTAAAAATATTTTTATGCTTTGATTGGCAGGTCTTTACCAGTTGTTGAGAAATATGAGTATAGGAGAGGTATGTACAACATAACCAGTAAGAAATAGTTTTCTCATGATTCCTGTTTTTTTATTTTTTATTCCAGGGTTCCTCCATAGTAATAGAGAGATTGTTATTTAAGTTTTGAAATAGGAATTGCATCCTTGGTTGGGCAGTCCATTAACCCAAAGTCTTGTTTTGTTTTGTTATATTGTTCTCATAGGTTTTCTGAAAGGGAAAACTAAACCCACCAGTGATGAGTGTTGGGTTGCAAGTTGGAGGATTAAGCAGTGGTATGACAGGCCTGTAATATATAAGGACTTATTGAAATACTAGAAAGAGTGGTTGAGGGCATATGGCTTGGACAATGGCTACCATTTCATGAACGTTCTTTCAGATTTTGTTTTTCTCTAGTGGAGCTATCATTTATTCCATATTTTCTTTAAGCATTGTACATCAGGTCCCTTTCATATACCATCAATGGAGTAATGCCATCATATCAAAATAGGAGTGTATTTAGAGATTTTATAGATATTATTTTAAGGTAGACATTGCTATTTTCAGTTGCACGATTAAAGGAATAGATGCTCATTTCTTTTTGTTGATGTTTAAGTTAAGCCTTTGGAATTTGATGTGATTTTTCTGTGATCTTTTGGCCCTGGGGATTGCAGGGAATCCTTGTGTGGTAGACAGTCTTTCGTTATAGAAAGAAGGTCTTGAATTGAGATCTGGTTAATGTAAGACTCTTGGTAATTTATTTTAAAAAAAAATTAAATTTGGAACAAGGTATGTGAACCATACTCTGTAAGAGGTAAGAACTGAGGGACTGTAACTTTGGGTAAAGTTCTTAAAAATATTGCTTTGTAACTGGTTTAACCTGTTCAAAAGGAGGAAAAAATAAAAAGGGAGTAAAAAAGAGAAAGAGAGAAAAAGAAAGAAAAAAGAGACAAGAAGGAAGGAAGAAAAAAGAAAGAAGCCGTCAGTGTTGGAATTTTCCTCATAATCCCTGTCTCCTTGCTTGGAGCTTTGGAAACTGTGGGAGGTTGTGTTGTTACATTTTAAATAATTGTCCCACCCGCCGGTTTAATAAAAAGAACTGATTGGCCAAAGGCAGGCAGGAAGTGTGGGTGGGGCTACCAGACTAAGAGAACTCTGGGAACTGGAAGCACAGAGCAGAACGCCAGAGAGAAGCCAGAAGAAGCAGAGGACAACCATGCTGCTGTGAGAAAAGGTACCGAGCCCCATGGCTGAACAGGTTGAGTCATGGGTTAGATTAAAGGTAGAGAGTTATTGAGTTTTATGCCTGGGCCTTAGGCCAATCAGCCTAAATTATCGAATGCATCTGTGTGTCTATGTGGGTTTGTGGGTCTGTGGGCCTAAACCTTGAGGCAAGGCCCAAAAGTCCAGGCCAGAAACCTCATACTACAAATGGGAGCCCAACTTGGGGCAAACATACCCACATAAAGCCATAAAAAGCTTAAAAACTGGTCTAGAGCCCAAGCAACTTTTAAGTTGTGTCTCTCACATGAGCCATGGTACAGAGACACCCTGGTGAGGCACATGGGCTTGAGCTACAATGATGGGCTTTTGGAGTGCAGCTTAAGGTCTAAAATGGCTTGTTCCTGAAATCTCACAGGAACCTAGATGTAAGCAAAACATTGTAAATGGTGTATTTAAGGCTTCTCATAATAAGGACAAAAAGAGAATAGTGTCAAAGATGGCTTCTTAGTGATGATATTTTCTTGTATCAGCTCTGTTTGCCTCAGCTAAACTAAGGCTTGACTCTTTTAAGAGAAGCTTCCTGATTCAGCCTTAGAGGCAAAACACTTGTGAGTTTTTTAAGAGGCCTGCTGCCTAATGCTTAAATGAGGTTAATGAGTAGCAGAGAGCAAAGCTTTACTTGGTGATTATATGGACCCTAAAATTCCCAGAGTACCTGGGTTAAAAAGATAAATTCTATGAAATTAGACTAGGAACTGGGTGGAGCCATCTACCCATTCTACCAACCTTGAATCCTGGCAGATTAAAGGTGTGTTACGAAACAGAAAGAAATAGAAGATTCTGGGTAGAGTCATTCACCCTAGCCAAGCAAAAGTGTGGTTAGAGACAGAAAAAGTTAAGAAATAAATATACAGTAAAGACAGTTTTTAAAAAAGTCTAAGTGGTTTAGAGTGTGTGGAAAATATAGATACATAGGCTTAGAGAAAGAAAAGAAAAGGTAGAGAAAGCATTTTTAAAAGAAATAAAGTAAAATAAATAAGCCACATAAAGATGGAAAATACAATGAATGTCTGGATACTGTATATTATTATCTTATCTTTAAGCTTCTTGATTGAAAATGACTTAGTAAAAGCTGCTAAGAGACAGTTCATTATAAATGCTGTTGGTTTAATTCAACCTATGTATTTTGTAAGTGAGTTTACTTTAAAATTGAAATCCAAAGATATGCTGCTTTGGAGAAGAGTTTTCTTTTTATTTTCACAGAGAATCAGAGGCTATGGATTTATTCCTGGATAAAGAATAACTTTATGACTGAGATGACCCAGGCTTACAGACTACTCCACTAAAGACTTGTCCATAATCCTAAATTTTTCTTTGGATTCCCATGGGATTGCCAATGCCTCCATTCAGCAGGAAGTAGTCTAGAGAACAATGCCCACATTCTCAAAACATGGATTATGGATATTTGTATTTATTTACAGTGTTGTTTATAAGTTGTTATAGATAAGGGTGGAAAGAAGATTAGATTTGTAGTTCTTTTTAAGAAGAGAAAAGGGGATATGTGGGAGATTGTGTTGTTTCATTGTAAATAATTGTCCCACCCACTGGTTTAATAAAGAGTGCTGATGGGTCAAAGGCAGTCAGGAAGTGTGGGTGGGGCTACCAGACTAAGAGAACTCTGGGAACTGGAAGCACAGATCAGAATGCCAGAGAGAAGCCAGAAGAAGCAGAGGAAAATTGTGTTGCTGTGTGAAAAGTTACTGAGCCCCATGGCTGAACAGGTTAAGAGTCATGGGTTAGATTAAGGGTAGAGAGTTAGCAAGTTATATGCCTGGGCCTTAGACCAATCAGCCTAAACTATCGAATGCATCTGTATGTCTCTGCGGTTCTGTGGGTTTGCAGGTCTGTGGGTCTGTGGGCCTAAACCTTGAGGCAAGACCCAAAATTCTGGGTCAGAAATCTTGTACTACAGGAAACTTCAATGGATTCTCGAGGGGTGGGATCAGACTGCATTCCTGTGCATGGGCTGGCACCTTGGAACCCATTTCCTTCAAAGGAACACCTTCCCTGTCTTGACTTTGCAATGAGTGAATCGGATGTGCCTGGAGTGGATGTGTCTCACTGAGCTGACACACCTTGGGACTTCTTGCCTTTTTTGGGGGGAGGGGATGGGTAGATGGGGAAGGGGAAGCTGATGGCTGATTGGGAAGAATTGGGAGAAGGGAAGAGAGGGGAAGCAGGGGATACATGGAGAAAAAAAGACATTTTTATAAAAAATTAAATGAATATACAAAAAAAATTGCTAGAAAGCCACAGAGTTCGATTTCAGTTTAGATTTTATTTATTTTTTCTTGTTTCTGATAGGGATCCCTGATTTCTCATTAACTTGTCTTTTTGAAGTTAATGATTGTACATAAGAGTTTTCTATATCAATAAATTCAAAAATCCCAAATTCAAAAAGGAAAATAAAAAGAAAGTAGATGGGAATAAAAACTCTTATCAAGGCTGATTTATTGGCACAAAATATTCATATTTTGTTTGTTAAAATTAATTTGTAAGTCAGACAAATATCAAATGTCACCCACATATTTCCTGTTAAGGAAACAATTCTGGCAGATTCCTGTGAAGTCCTGCTGTTAGGAAGGAACAGCACTGTGAGAATCGCAAAACTGAAGCAGGGTCATGGAAATACCAGTCTGCCTACAGATTCAATTATTACAGAACCTTCAAAAGTAATTAATACAAGTTATTAGTTGAAATATATTCCTCAAGATTCCATGTTTAACTACTATCTAATTTGAGGCGGGATCTCATATCCATTAAAAGGATTTGTTCCAGCCCTCTGCTTGAATTCACTGAATTTCTACACTCTTTTCTGTTCTAAATCACCAAGTGGGAAGGAGAGGGAAAGAAGAAGGGAGAAAATGGGAGGAGAGAGAAGAAAATACATTAAAATGGAGGAATTGTTTCTAACACCTAAAGTCAGTCATTACTTTTTCAAAAGTCATTAAAAGATAGTTTTAGGCAACACATGGATTTGACTTAGCAGTCCTAAAAATTTATTTACTGGGTAAGTAGCAGATAAGAATTGCCAATGAAATTATTTGTTTCCAAGGATTCCTCTTTAGTTCTTTCATGAAACTTGATATTATTTTAGAACTACTTATCTGTTTAAACCCAGTAATTTTACATCCAGTCTGTCTGTCCTGTTTCAGGTAAGGTTATCTAGCTCCCCTTTTCCCCTGCCTGGGCATAACAAAAGAGCTTCTGAGCTCCTTGTCCTTGACTCACCAGCAGAGAACCCTGTGGAGTTGAAAGGTTTGCTGTCTGATTTCTAAAGGGATTTTTGAAGAGGGTAGAGCCTAATCTTAGATTAGTGGCTATGTATTTACTTTTAATAATAGATACTCTCATGCCTCATAACCTTGCCACTGTGTTTGAAATGTATGAGAAACAAAATACTCAGATAACAAGTCAAAGGCATTTAAATTCTTGTGGTAGAATGTTTTATCTACAGTTCCCACCCCTGTTCTCATATAAAGTTTCTCTGTGTAGCCCTATCTGACCTAGAACTCATTGAAGGCCAGGCTGTACTTGAACTCAGAAATTTACCTGTCTTTGCCTCCAGAGTGCTGGAATTAAAGGCATGTACCACCAGTACTCAGCTATGGTTCCTTTCTCAACTAAATAAAATATATTTTTAACATTAATAAAAATGAGAAACAGTATTCTTCAGTTTCAGAATTTAAAAAGATATGGCCCACTGGGAAACGTGCTTGCTATGAAAGTTTAAGGACTTGAGTTCAGATCCTGAGGATATAGGCACGGTGGGTCACTCTGTATCCTCATGCTGTGAATATTGAGACAAGCAGATTTCTAAAGTGTACAGACCAGCTGATACAGCAAACATGGCATACTGTATATTTCTGTGAATCCCTTTAAAAAGAAGAGGAAGGAAGGGTAGATAGACTACGGTTTATAAATAAATAAACATATATAGGTGACCATGCTTATGCACACCTGGGTATACTACACATTTGAAACAAAATAAGACAGAAAGAATATAAAATTCTCACAAAAAGAGAAAATCAGAATAACAAAAGAGCACTTTCACTTCATGAAGATGCAGCATATTAAAGAGGAAACACAAAACTCTTACAGCTCATAATGTGACAAAGATAGCATTTCTTTGCCTTTGGAGGAATACTCTATGCCTCAGCCAAACTTATGCAGTCTTTGTGAGCGTTCCCTTGGCAGCGGGCTCCTTATGATGGGATGATACAGCTTTAATCCATAGTGGTCAGATAAGATCTGTTTAGATTGTTTTGTACTAATTATATGGTCAATTTTGGAGAAAGTTCGATGAGTTCCTGAGAAGGTATTTTTTTTGTGTTTAGATAAAATGTTCTGTAAATAATGTTAAGTACCCTTTGTTTATAATGTCATTTATCTCAAGTACTTCTCTGTTTAGGTTTTGTTTAAATGAACTGTCAATTGGCAAAAATATCACGCACTAGCACCATGTTAGGGTCCATATATTATTTTAGATGTAGTAGTGCTTCTTTTATGAATTTGGGTGCCCTTGTGTTTGGTGTATAAATATTCAGAATTAGGATATCCTCTTCATGATTTTTTCTTTTGTTGACTATAAAGTGTCCTTCCATATATCTTCTGATTAGTGTTGATCTGAAACAAAATTTACCATATGTTAAAATGGCTATCCAAGCTTGCTTCTCAAGCTCATTTGTTTCTAGTAATTATTCTATCCTTTTACTCTGAGGTGATGTCTATCCCTTTACTCAGAAGTTTCTTGGACCTGCCTAGTACCATGGTCAGAATGAACTTATTCCCATAGCCACTCATAGAACAATTAAGTTGGAGGCTTAACATTATAGTAAATGCTGGGCCAGTAATTTGGGCATGTTATTGACAAGCTTTTAAACTTAAATAAATGCACAACTCTTATCTATGTTCAGCGAATTAATTGGCTTGGTACCCCTTTTCATAACAGTATTTTCACCTTCCTCTGTAACTGGCTGATGTCTCTTGATCTGCTCTTCTTTCCAGAATTCTTCTAGTCTGGTAGCTTTGCCTCTACTTCCTGACTAGCTTCTATACAATTAGCATTTTATTAAGAAAATACAGGTAACAAATCTTTACAGTATATGGGATCATTATCCCACATTTCTCTCTTTTTTTTTCTTTTTAAAACAAGAACTCTGAATATAATCTTGTTTTTAGCCTCTTTTTCTGATCATGTCCTTTAACAACTTGTAGCCAATATCTTAAACAAAAACAAGCATCTCTAATCCATTTTTGGGAATGTGGATGTAGTTCTCTGGACTACTTCCTGATGATTGGAGGCACTGGTAATCTTATGGAGACCCAATGGAAATTTAGCATTATGGACAATCAGAAGTAGAGTACTCTGTGAGGCTGTATCATCTCAGTCAGCAGCCTTGAAGATGTTCCGGATGTACAACTCAGAGAAAACTTCAACAGAGGTGCTCTGAAAAGAATCATCTGAGTTATCATCTGAGATATTTCAAAGGATCTTCCTTAGTGAAATATTTTTCTTATTAACCTATAATGAATCCACAGCCTTTCATTTCCTATGGAAATAAAAAGAAAGTCTCTTGTCCAAAGTAACATGTCTTTTGGCTTAAATTTTAAGTAAAGGCATTTTCAAAATATATATGTTGAATTAATTCAGCAGCTTTTCATAATCAACTCTTGCTCCTCCATTGCAGTCAAAAAACTAAAAAAATACAATAACATACAATATCCTGACTCACTTTGTATTTTTCATCTTTACATGGTTTATTGAATTTTTTTCTTTACTTTATTACTTTTTTAAAGAACATTTTATAACTGTTTTAATTTCTATCCCAAGTTTGCATATATTTTAAACTTACTATAAATAATTTAGAGGTGTTTTTTTTTCTACATCTGTCTTTACTGTATATCTCCATCTTTTTTTTCTGATCATATTTTTAATATCCTAAACTGTGCAGTAAGGATTTAAGCCTAGAAGCTAGAATTCAATCTTCTGTGCATGCTTAGCTTTCTGGCTGAGATACTGGCTTGAGACGTGTTTACTATCTCAACTTTCAGGAAATTTAGGAACACACTCCCTCCAAGTAGAGCACCACCACCCACTGCTCATTAAACACATTTAAATGTTTTGTAGCAGGTCCTCTTAAAGGACCCTAAATTTTTTTTACTAATACTGAGTCAGAAAACCTTTCTTAAAGGAGACATGCCTCTGTACAATGCCAGCAAACAGTAACCACCAAGAAAATGCTGCTAGCAGGAATCAGTCCTTGATTCAGTTCCCTTTTTGTCTTAAATCCATCATATTCAACCTGTGCTTATACTAAGACTTCTGTCAGACTATGGAAGCCCACCATGTTGTAGCTCATTCCAGCATGCATCAGTGTATTGAGGATGACTATAAAATACTATAAAATTTGTATAATATATGTAATTTTAATAATAATTTCTTCAATATGGCAGACAATACAACTTCCCAAGAATATTTTTTACTGCTGCAATCAAGAACTTCTTGCATAATTATATTTTTGAGAGATTCATGCTTACAGTCCTGTTACTTCTCAGCTTGATTCTATATTTTATATTTCAAAATAAATTTTCTGACACCTATACTTGTTACAATGTGTTCTTCTTGGTCCCAGGCAGCCAGAGGCCCTGACCCACAGACCTGCAGCCCCAGACCCCTTAGCCGCCTGCAGCTACTTAGGCCCCAGAAATGACTCAGACACTTATATTAACTTCATGCTATTTGGTCTATGGCTCAGGCACATTGTTAGTTTGTTTTTACATCTTAACTTAACACATTTTTATTAATCTTTCTTGTCACATGACCCGTGGCTTACCTGTGTTCCTTACATGTTGTTCCTTTGGGCTTCTGTCTTGGTCTCTCTCTCCTTACATGTTGATCCTTTGGGTTTCTGGCCTCTTCTCTCTTTGACTCTGCCCCTGCTCCTACCTATTCTGATTCCTCCTCCTACTTTTTCTATGGTGCCTGTCATGGGCCAAAACAGCTCCTTTATTTAAAGATTGCTATTCAGAGCATACAGAAAGACATACCCACATCATTTCCTCCTTTTAGTCTAATAAAAAAGGAAGGCTTCAATTTTAACAAGGCAAAATTATACATAAGAAAACAGCTATCAAGCAAGAATTACAGTTATAACATATAGTCTACTTGTATTTAGCAAAATTAAAGAAAATACTCTATCATCTACCTTATCCTTATGAATCTAAAGTTTTATATATACTTTTAATATACCTTTTAAATAACTAAGAAAAACTATACCTATAACTATATAATCTTCAACTACATCAAAGACCACAGAAGGATATATTTACCCAAGTAAACCAAAAGTGCAAGCAACTTTCAAAATCTAGAAATGACAGAGATGATACCTATCTGCCTGGACAGTCACCCAAAATTCCTTTATAAAGTTGGTGCATCCATTTTCAGCCTACAGGCCCAGAGTCTCTTTTCATTTCAGTAAAACAGGAAATCTGCTCTGCCCATTCTGGCTCAGTTCATCAGTTGCTTCTCCTCGAGTCCTGAAGAATGTCTGACAGTTTTCTCTGCAAAGCAGGAACCTGAATGACCATCTTGGCTTGTTCTGCCAAAGTTCAGAGGTCACCTTCTTATGGAACTTGCATGTCCACTTTTAACAGCATATTGTCGAACAGTCAATATAAGAACAGGTTCATGTCCAGTGGCTAACCAATGCCAAAAAGAAACTAATCTCCGTATGGAGTTTCTTTGATGCCCATTTTTCTCTTGAAGTAAATTGGTGCTGCTAGGAGGAGACCTGTCTCACTGTCCAGAAAAGACTAAGTTCTTAAAACATTTTAAATGTCATATTCTGTAGGCCTTAGAAGTCTTTGAAGATCATCTATCTAATTGAAATATAATTTGTATAACTAAAAATTCAGACTAACTTATCTATAACTTTGATTATCAAAGGTGACTATTAACCAGCATTTCTTAATTATACATTACAAATTTAAATCAGTTGCATGAACATCATACCATAAACCGAAGTAGAAAAATGCATTCAGCATAACAAAATTGGCCTTAAATTTGTATCTGTAAACCAAAGTCCATGCCAATGTAAAACATTTTGAGATTAAGAGCTTATTTTTTGATCTAAGTAAATTCAATAATGGAATTTTTTTAAAAAAATATTTTTATACCATATTCCCTTTTTAATTGGCCTAATGGAAGACTTGAAGTCTAAGAATGAAAAATTACTCTCTAAAATGTGTAATATAGAATCTGCCAAAGATAAATTGGCATGCAAAGTTAATTTTCTGAAAATTGGTTACAACAAACTTTCAAATAGATATACGTTCTTTGACACATATATTAGGTCCTTACAAGAGAAGTTTAGAGCTGTAGAAATCTATGTTAATCATGAGAATAAGAAATGTATTAATTCCATGGAATCATTAGAAATATTTTCTAGTCAAGAGATTGAGACCTCAGAGAAATCAGTAGTTTCTAAATTGCAATAATGAGAGTACTGTGCTGCTATGATTGAGAAGGATATTAAGGCATGATTAACCAAGAAGAGTTCAGGTCAACTATCATCAGTATCTTATGGAAATAGATGAAGGCTAAAGTATATTCCTTTATAGCCTTCAATGATCTATTCAGTAACCATCTAGAAAGAGCATGTGTTTGATGAATCTCTAGAATTTGTAAAATATAATTAGAAACCTATACACATGAAAGACATCAAATAAGCTATTTTGCTTTATGGGGTCCTTTCTACATATGTGAAGCAGGTATATACCTCATGGTCAACAAACTACCAATAATGTCTAATGATTGGATGCAGTTTACAAAGGCTGTAATTGGACTATAACCAACATTTACAATGGAGAAATTGTCTGAGGGAAGAGACTATGGCCACTGAACAACAAGGAAAGAATAGAGGTTTTAACATTTCTCAAGATCAAATTTTTGGTGAGGGTTCATTTGCTGATGTGAAGGTTCAGACTACTTTTAAAGAACATACATTACTGTTACATCATACTGTTGCTTTTAATGCTTGGGAAAATGATGTGGGAATGCCTTTCTGTATGCTGTGAATAGCAATCTTTAAAAAAAGCAGCTGTTTGGCCTATGACAGGCACCATAGAAAATGTAGTAGGAGGAATCAGAATAGGTAGAAGGAGCAGGGTGGAGTCAGAGAGAGACAGAAGGAGCCAGAAGCCCTAAGGAGCAACATGTAAGGAACACAGGTAAGCCGCGGGCCATGTGGCAGGCAGGATTAATAGAAATGGGTTGATTTAAGATGTAAGAGCAAGCTAGCAATGTACCTGAGCCATAGGCCAAACAGCATGAAGTTAATATGTGTCTGAGACATTTCTTGGGCCTGAGCAGGAGCAGTGGGTGGCTAACGGGTCTGGGGCTGTAGGTTTGTGGGTCTGGGCCTCTGGTTGCCCAGGACCAAGAAACCACTTTATAACAGATGGCGTCCCTGGGTGGGCAAAATATCCACTTAAAGCCTGAGAAGGTTTCAAAAGGGTTCTAGTTCACAGAATCTGAGCCAGAGCAGCTTCCAAATTTTGTATCTAAAGCAGGTAATTTTACAGAGAAAGCTCGGCATCCAGTCACATTTAAAATGGTGCCAGCAGACTGGCAGCAGGCAGTGTAAGCTGCAATCAGGCCAGTTTCTGAAATCTCACAGAAGACTCAGTAGCATATGATTGATTTAAGGTTTCTGTTTATTTTGAACAAAAAGGAAGCAAAGACAGATACTTAGTAGCAGCATTTTCCTGGGTCTGCTCTGTTTGCTGGCCACAAACAGACATGGTCCCTTTAAGAGAACTTACAGATTCAGCTTTGCAAAATCTATGTGGTTCTTTAAGAGAGTGTGAGTATTTTAGAAGCTCTTATGGTTAGATGATTAAGGATTCACAATAAAACAGATTCAGATGAAAAGAAAAACCTGTAAATGGGTTACAATGTGTGCAAAAGGTACATAGGCTTCAGAGAGAAAAGAAAAATGATAGAGAAAGTCTTTAAAAAGAGAAATAGAGTAATAAATAAGCCACGTAAAGATGGAAAATAGACACAAAATTCGGATTTTGGTTGTTATTGTGTTTTCTTTTAACTTTTTTAACTGTTAATGAGCTAACTGCAGAAAGACAATGGGTTGCAAATGTGAAGTCTACTAAGTTAAATAAGAATATATATTTTAAAGGTATTTGATTTTGAAATTTGTGTCTAAGGATTTATTGCTTTGGAAGAGTTCTGCTTTTGTTTCCACAGAAGATGAGAACCTGTGGATTGTTTCTAGGCAAATATGGTTTTATCAACCAAGACGCCCTGAAAAAAAAACCTCTGATAGGAAGAGATGGCCATATCAGCTTCAGGGATGCAGACTATGATCCAGTCTCAAGAACCCATGAGATTTTCAACACCCCTTAATCTGCAAGAAGTAGTAAAGGAAAACTACGCCCAAATTCCCAAAATATTGCTTATGTTTGTTTTCATTATAAATGGTTAATGGTCATAGTTAATCTCTTACTAAGAAGAAAAAGGGGATATAGTATGTGAATGATTTTTTTAAAAAAAAATTAGAATATTGAACTTACTTAGATCAGAAAATCAGCTGTTAATCTCAAAATGTTTGCATTGATATAGAAAATATAGATTGATATTTGGTTTATTGATACAAATTTAAGGTCAATTCTCTTATGCTGTATTTTTCTACTCTTGTTTAAGTTGTGATATTTATGTAACTGATTTAAAATTGTAATGTATAATTAAGAAATGCATATTAGTTAGATTCTTAGGTATACAAACATATATTTCAATTAGACAGGTAATCTTCAAACACTTCTAAGATCTACAAAATATGGCATTTAAATGTTTTAAGAACTTATACTTTACTGGACAGTGAGACAAGTCTGCTCCTGGCAGCACCAATTTACTTCAAGAGAAAAATGGACATCAAAGAAACTCCATATGGAGATTAGTTTCTTTGTGGCATCGGTTAGCCACTGGACATAAACCTGTTCTTATGTTGACTGCTTGACAGTATGCTGTTTAAACTGGGCAGAATTCTCCTAGTCTATTTGCCCCACTGATATTTTCTGTCTAGCTACTAGCCAATCAGCATTTTGTTAAACCAATATGAATAACAAATCTTTACAGAGTACAAGAGAATCATCTCACAATTCCTTGATGGTAGGATGTGTTTCTTGGATGCGATAGAAAAGTATAATATATTTTTAAAGATAAAATTAGTCTGTCTGTATATTTTTATTGGAGAATTGAGAACACTCACTGTTGAGTGATGTTGAAACTTATCACTGAGGAGTGTCTAATGATTCCTGATAAGTTGGCAGGCTTTTGTTTGTAATCTCTTTTTTTTCTGGTCTGAATTTCTTCCAGTTAATATTTTTCTTCAAGTACCTTTTGTAGAGCTGGGTTTGTAGATAGATTTATTTTATTAGGTTTAATTGTGGAACTTTGCAGAGCACTAAGGGGGACAAAGGCTGGAGAACTGAATCTGTCATGAATATATGCTTATTCCCCATGTAATGGAGAAAGAGGTAAGACAGGCTCCTGAAGGCTGTCTGCTACAGACATGAAGATGAGACTTGGAGGTTAGAAATGGAAGACAGGAAAAAGAATAAAGATTATGTATCCAAGTCCCCTGGTTTTTCATCTCGGTATTAGTGGCTGAGACAAAGAGATGGGGTGGGGAATGAAAGACTGTAAAAGAAAATCAGTGTCAACAATGGACTTGTCTGAAGAAACTTTGAAAGTAAAATGAGTCTTGACTGATGTTGTAAAAGTCCTAAATGCCAACAAATATCAACACAAACTACTATACTAAACAAAATTATCAGCAGTAGTAGGAGAAAGAAAACATGATTAAAATAGATTAATAAATTTATGTTTACAAATTCAGCTCTACAGAGGATAGTAGAATACATACTTATCTGAAGAAAGATTAAATATATCCAAATAGGCATTTATATATATTACAAATATATCACCTCAGAAGAGTTAAATAAAAGAGATCAAAAAAAGCAAGACCAAAACAAACAATTAAATTCACAGACAATTTTAGGAGATGGCCTGTATTCAAATCAATTTATTTTTAGCAAATATGGAACAGTGATGAGGTATCATAGTTCATGTAAACTAGAAATATTTGGACTGTGGTCATTGGCGGGAAGGGTGATAAGTACAAGAACAATCACATTTTATGAGAATAAGCCACAATGATTAAACAATAATCTATTTTATAGTCACAAAACAGATTAAAATAGTTTTAATTATGACATTTATTTTTCAATAGCATGTACTTCTTGATATCTTTATAGATTCACTAAATTTTTACTTCATTTATTTTAACAAATATTTGTTTAACAAGTGTAAAGACTTATTGGATAACCTGACACGTCCAGGTAGACAATCATTTTGTTTTATCAAAGTTGTTTTTTTTAACAAGTCATGTAATATATAATAAATATTATATATATATATATTTATATATATTTAATATATATATACATATATATATTTGTGTGGATAAATTGACAATGTGTACAGGCTCAAAAACATATATGTAATTCAAATTTAAAAATCACTGAACTAGTTACCAATGAATCAACATAATAGATAAAATAGATAAATAGATAAAATGGCAAAAATGTTGTACAATGTATATGCTGGATCAGGGTGGCTTATTAAAGGGATCAAGAACTGATTAAGAATTAGAGAAGACAGATCCCCACAAGTGTGCTTCTGTAATGAACAAGAAAAAAAGAGGAAAATATGTTTAAAATAGTTGCACATTATTGTCATGTCCACTATACAATTGCTACCTCCATTTAACTATGCTAGACATAATGTATGATTACACTAGTTATGACATATGCACAAGATGTTTTATATACCTCTGTTTAGATGAATATATATATATATATATATATATATATATATATATATATATATACATGTCTAAAATACTGTTACCATTTTGCATTGTATATATACCTCTGGCTAATGTTTGATAGTCATACTAGAAGCATTGCTCAGAGTTTATTCACCCCTTTGTAGGTAACCTAATTTTACAGTACAGGTTTCAATCCTTAAGATGATAAAAACTGCAGTCAACATTACATTGCCATGTCACAGTCATTTCAAATACAAGTTAATACAATAAATAGACAAGGGTCTTCAACCATTTCTTAGATCCAAAATTATGACATTGAACAGCCATGAGAGACGCGACAACTACTGGTGTCACTGTTCCTTTTCCAAGATGTGTCGAACATCAAAGACACTCCTTTAGAGTTTGTTCTTTTGGCAGAAAATGGCCACTTAGATAAAAACTGCCCTTACCTCTATTGCTAACAGTATACACATGATGTGCAAGCTAGATAAACAAGATGACAGACAGAGACTGACAAAACCTGCCTAGACAAGATAAGACAGCCCCTCCAAAAATGCCCTGCTTGTAAAAAGATCTGTCAGATATTATAGGGCTGTAGCCAAAATGATAAATGCTCCAATGGCACAAAAATCCAAAGATGATTGTCCAGGTAGCTGTGTCGCTGCCCTCTCCCAAGTTTTAAAAACTACACTCCTATATGCTCCTGACTTTCAAGTGATATATTTTCCTTCTCGGGTCTTAAAAGAGTTAAAAAAATTTAAATATTTAAAGTTACTGCCCTTCTATCCCTTAGCAAAAAAAAAAAAAATCAACTGTTAAATTTTCACTATCCCAGATAAACAGTTTTAAAATAATGTATACACCCTACCATCTACCAATATTCTATAAATATATAATATACTTTATATGTGTTAAGTTTTAATTGTAGTTTGTGCCTTATGCTCTCTTAGATATTACCTCATAATGATTCCTTTATATATATATAGTCTTAGTTTAAAAGCTTAATTAGACAAAAAAGAGAGATGTGGAGAGATGTGGTGGGATTCAGGTGTCAGCTGATAAAGTCAAAAGACACTTATCCAGGGTCTCAGGCTCCTGAAGAGGGTGTGGCCAACCCCATTCAAGAGGGGCTGCTGAGATCTTGGGGACCCCATTGGTTCCTGCCTTCTGGAGAGACTGGATCAATGTCCATCCGATCATTCAAATATGTTTCTAAGCTGTAGCCTGTTATCATGAATGTTAATTTGTTTACCAATAAATATTAATCTTATATTGATATATTTTAAATAAGATTTACTGCCACACCCACACGTGTTTCTGAAATGAACAAGAAAAATAAGAGGAAAAAAATGTGCATAAATTCAGGGTAAAGCTGGATGATGTAATACTTTAAAAAGCTACATTAAGTGAAATACTGAAAACGTTTTAAGAACTAAGTAAGAGATTTTCAGGATCTTTTCCTACTCCAAGCAGCTTCTACTGACTATTATAAGTAGTCATTGACATTTATTGATAAGTATATCGGGAATGTTGCCTTTTATTTTCTTTTTAATTTACTTACACATTTTTCATTTGGCACATAATTGTTTTACACAATGAAATGTCTGATAATACAATGCCTTTAAATATGATATATATGTTCTTTGATATTATTGATAACTCATATACTTCACTTTCTCTCCTGCCTTCTTCTTTGTCAAAACATGATCACTTCAAAGTTCATGCCATATACACTTGTATAATTCTTGAAATTTATATGTGTGTTTGTGTTTATCAATATTCTTGATTTTATGTTTATGAGTGAATATATGCAACACATGTCTTAATCTGTGTTATTTTGTTTAGTATGATGATTTTAGATATACTCAAATCCTTGCAAATGTCATTATTTTGTTTTTCTTTATCAGTGAGGAAAATTACATATGTACATATACTACCTTTTTATAAAAATACCCCTGTTCACAGTTACGTAGGCTTATTACATGTTATTTGTATATGTAATCATATACAAAAATTATGTCAAAGTACTTCTGTGACATGTGGATGGACTTAGAGTCTTCCACATATACAACCAAGAGTATTCTAGCTAGGTCATGTAAAAGTTTTTATCTAGTTTTTGAGAAATTTCTGTAACTTTCTGGTCTCTGAAATTATGCTTTTCCTTTTTTGGATACTTGGACTGTTATATTTTGATGAAAGCAGAAAGTTTGTACTATTGTTGAAACTTTGCTTTGTGCATCATTCTTTGTGGAATTTTGGTCAGGTAGAGGATACGTTAACAATAGGGATATTTTAGTCTTTATTTACTGGAAAGAGATATCAACAACTTCTACTGGCTTTTTAGACCCAAAGATAACGTCTTTGTCTACATTTAGGAAGTTAGTGAGTCTCACTCCAACATAGAGCCTGGATCAACTTTTCAATATGTTATAATAAGGTTTTGTGGTCCTGGGCAGCCAGAGGTCTAGACCCACAGACCTGCTGCCCCAGACCCCTTTGCTACCCACAGCTTCTCAGGCCTTTAGAAATGACTTAGACATTTATATTAAGTTTATGTTGTTTGGCTTATGGGTCAGGCATATTGTTATTGTTAGTTAGGTTTTTTATTTTAATCTAATTTATTTTTATTAATCTGTTTGCCATGAGGCTCGTGGCTCACTTGTGCTTTTTATATTTTTGTGGGGGGGGGCGTCTAGCTCAGCCTGTCTCTGACTCTGCCCTTTTTTTTTTAAAAAAAAAAAAATTGATTTCTCACTTATTTTTTCTATGGTGCCTGTTATGGGCCAAAACAAACCCTTTTTTAAAAAATTAATATTCACAACATACAAAAAGACATTCCCACATCATCAATATGAAGACATTATGTGGTTTGAACTAAGAGTTATTCTTCATCTACCTAGAGGTATTCATATGTCAAAATTCAGAAAAGTCCTATGTAGCTGCCCCAGATCCCCATTGTATCTTAACTTATAAAAAAAAATGGCTCCTGTTCATTGTACCTGTCAAAAATCTCAGAAGAGGATTTTCACACCTATAAGTTTCATATATATGTGAAACCAAAGTTTCTGAGGAATTAGACCAATTTAGACCATGATCTGTTTCCTCTCCTTATACTGAGGTTACCGATATGAGCATCCATGTGTGGAATTTTAACTTGGTGCTGGGGATTTGAAATCAGGGGATTTTACATAAATTGTTCATAATTATAGATAAAGAGATTTTGCCCATTGCGACATATTTTAGCCCTAAGAAACAAATTAAAAAACACATTTAAGAACTGAAGTCAGTAGATGGCACTCAGGAGAAACCTAAGACATACATAATCAAAAGAATGGACTTTGATGGAACTACAATTTGGTTGACTCACTACAAGAGTCCTTGTCATACTTTCAGTGGTTTACACATCTATTGCCTTTAAAGAGTTGTAGCTAAACCCAAATAAATGTACTGATTTATCTCTTTCTGTTCTACCATTTAAAATGTTTACCTTCGTTTTTTTTCCATTACCTCATAAAAGATCTGCTCTCCGATGATTCCCAGTCCATTCACCTGAAATTTCAACAGGCATTCTGGGAGTCACTGGGTTGTGTCGTTTGTCATCTCCAATCCTGAGAAGATTTTTAATGGGACTGCCATTCTCTTCATCTTCACTAGCATCATTTGAGGAAAATAAAATACTCATCAATATAAAATAGTCCATTTGGGAAATGGTAAGATGGGTTCAAATGTATTTTTTAAACATTTGTGCATATAACTGAGACAATATGAGTATACCAAAAAAAAATAATAAGCTGTGTCAATAGAATTTGCCATTCCATGCATTTTAGATCTTTACTTTCCTGTCTTTTGACCCTTGGTCAACATCTGCAGATATAGAAAATCTTCCAAAGCATATGACATCTTTCTTGAGACACATCTACAAGACATTTATGAGTAGGTACATTTTATAACTCATTGGCAACATTATTTGAATATTATAGTGTATGTATGTGCTTTTGTTGTTGCTGTGGAGGGATCTCCACAATGTTATTAGAATTGTAATGAGGAGAGGAGAGGAGGCAACAGGTAGGTCTTTGGAGAATCATAGCACCCCAGGGGTTTGGTGAGCTAGCCATCAATATTGTGACAGAATGAAGAATTATTAACTTTTCTTACCCAAGTTTCAGAATAGAAAAATTCATCTAGTAACATATAATGACTGGGTACAAATGAATAACTAATAGAAACATGTCAAAAATTATGATATAAATGTCATAGTATAATTTTCTAGCCATGGGCATAGAACCTTTCTGTTCCATCATGAAATGGAGCAACAAATAAGAATCGGATCTATTCAAATAAGCCAGGATAAGTGTTCCCCTAGAAAATATTAGAAAATCCCTTTAAAGACACTTGGAATAAAAAGAATAGCAAAGACAAAAATGTAGACACTACATTTAATTGTACTAATCTATACCCCGGACACTGAAAAGAATTAAGTAATCAAAATTTAATGTTTTGCCTACCAATCCAGTGAAGTATTTGGTAACTTTACACACTAATTAGCTGATGCCATGTGCCAGTCAGTACTCATTGGCAATCTGCCATTTACTGATTGAAAGAGATAACTGTGCCAGAAAATTCTAAGTTTTATTTAATTAACATTTTTGTTCACTGCTTCTTAGAATCTTTCTTTGGACAAAAATAGATATAAATTATTAATTGTATGCTTTAACTTGGGCAACAATTTAGAAATATTTTCTAACTTTACATTTTGTTAAAAAGAAATTAACTAATCAGAATTTCAAGCCATATTTCAGGAAGAAAAGTAAAAACGTGTTTAGTAAGCTAATAATTTTTTTCAAATAATTGTTAATAAATGTGAAATTTCATGTTGTTCTACCCCAGGTAAATGTATTTGATTTAAACAGTTGAATTTATAGAATATGAACGCAAGGAAGGTAGTTAATATTTGTTTTATGTAAGATATGATATCAATATTTTTTAACTTTAAGACAATCAATGGATTGTAACAAGATAAAATATAACATGGACAGTGTATATATTATGAAGAGTTTGGATTTAAAAGAGAATCTATGTCAATTTAAAGGAGGTAAAGTGTGTAGTATGTAGAGGAAATAATTAAGAGAAGAACGTTTTCATATGTAAATGATAAAGCTGAGCTATACGGTAGAAAATATATATTAAAATAAAAATGTATGAAAGCTATTTCACATTTTAGATGAGTTCTTAATTTTTAAGAATGACAGTTCCTGGCACACTGTAGACACTAGATGACTTTTTACTAGGAAATTTTTATTAAAGGGAAAAATGACAGTCATACTGTGGCTTTATAATCTGTGACATAAATTAGAAAAATCTAAAAGTTGTTATTTCTTTTGTTACAATTAAATTATTAAAAACTGGAAGTTTCAGTCCAAAGTAAACTATATCATTAAATTCTCAGATTATCAATTGAAAAATAATCACTCTTTTTTAAAGTAATATTTTTTATGAATAAATTATTAGGCTTATGGTACCTAGTCAAGATGTAAAGCACACTGAATAGATACATATGTCTACAACTTTTAATATCTATTTAACAAAATGGTTTTAATATGTTTCCAAGTGGGAGCGGGAGTTTTACATGTTTTATGCAACTATTGTCAATCAAATACTGTCCCAAACCCATGCTTATAGATAATGTCACTTAATAAAGCATGTTAAATAACTAAATAATGCACCATTTTTATTGAAATATTCTTGGCTAAAAGAATGATGTGACTGTCATAATATTTTTTCAATTTTCTTTGATAGACACTTCTCTACACAAACTTGTTTCTAATAGAAGTTTTAAGAGAGTTAGAAATAAACAAAACACACAAAAACCCCAAACAAACTGCAAAATCTATTCTACATGTATTATTTTATTTTATTTTATTTTATTTTATTTTATTTTATTTTATTATTTCAAGTTCAGATGAGGTAAATTTCACAAATAAAAGCTCTCATATACTTTAACAATGCAATTTAAAAACAGAAATTGCAAAAACTGATATAAATTTGTTACTTAAATATATTTTCTAAGAATTACCATTGTCCACATTATAATTAACATATTTAATATGGAATTGCAGCCAAAACTATTTCACTAGATTATTTTTAATTAATTATACTAGAATATACATAGAATAATAAGAGATGATGTGGTCCTCCTTTTGTAGATAGGCTACAATTCTGATCTCCTCAAGAACATCTGTTCATTAAAATGGAGCCTAAAGTAGCACCAGTAGTAATGTGTGAGAAAATATAATAGAAAATCATTTTGCATCATTATGGTAAAGTTCCTGCTGGCATCTGTTACTATTATTGATTTGTGACATCCTAACACCTGTATCCTAATACCTCAACACCTGCAAAAATAGATATGGTCTGAATTTCCTCTTACTTGCACAACCTTTAAAAAATTGCATTAAAATAGTCTCAAAAGTAACTTTATGCATTTGCCTGCAAATTTTAGTATGCCATTTGCTAAGATTACCTTAGCAAACTGGGATGATGATAGGTTGCAATGAAGAAGAGGTGGGAACAAATCATGAGAGAAGGAGATGATTGAGCGAAAGAGCAACAAAGAGGGAGAAAAAGAAAGAGATGGATATCTTGATAGAGGAAGCCAGTGTGGGGTAGGAAAGATTCCTGGTGCTAGGGAAACCTCCAAGAACCCACAGGATGTCATTGGCTAGATCTCCAACCAATAGTAGAGGGGGTGCCTAAACAGGACTTCCTCTATAATCAAATGAATGACTACCCTAAGGGTACATCCATCCATGAATAGAGGTGGAGGCAGAGATCCATGGCTGTGCACTGGGCTGAGCTCCTGGTCCAGCTGAGAGCAGGGAAGGAAAGTCTATGAGCAGAGGGATAGGGATTATGAGGAAAATTCCCACTATGGTGACTGGAGCTAACTGAATCAAGAACAGGTACTGGGGAACCATCAAGAAAAGGAGCTTCCAGGGTAGGGAACTGTCAATTGGCATGGGCAATATGTGGAATCTCAAGGGATGGGATTACACTGTGTTCCTATGCGTGGGCTGGTACTTTGGAGCTCATTCCCTGAAAAGGTACACAAGACCCAGTCTTGATATTGTGAATAGGAAATTGAACTTGCCTGAAGTGGATATGCCGTGCTGAGCTGACCCACCTTGGGACTTCTTGACCTTTGGGGAGGGGGGATGGGACAGGAGGAGGGGGAGGGTGAAGGCAGACTTGGAAGGTTTGGGAGGAAAGAAGGGAGGTGGATACATAGATACAAAATACTTTTTAATAAAGAATAAAGTAGCTTTATTACTCTAGATAAGATTAATATTTAAGGAATATAAATAAAATGTTGTATGGATAATTATAAATATAATATATATTACTTAAATGGTTATTTTTAAAGTTCAAATACTCATAAGACAAATCAAATGTACCTTTGCCTTGCAATTGGAATCAATACCATATACACATATAAAAAATGTTCATGTTTTATATATATATACATATATATGTGTGTATGTGTAATATATATGTCACATATATGTATAGAAACATAAAATTGCATATATTCTTTCAGTATATCATATTGAATTCCATGTGTCTACTCATTCATAATTTAAGACCTGAAATAAATGCTTTTGAGCTAATTAGCGGAATTCCATGTTTAAAGTATATTTTATAGATGAGGCACGAGAAGCTTGAAGGGCACATCACACCTTCTCTACAGCTGAAACTAATCTTAAAAACTGCCTTTGGGCATATGATAAAATGTTTACACTATTTTGTTTTATGTAAATTTTATTAGATTTTAGTTTATGTAGACTTTATTTATTATTAAAAATGAATTATTTTATATAATACATAACAATAGTTTCATTCAAGAGACTATTTTTATGAGAGTATGAATAATGACAAATTGAGTAAGTAGCTACATTATAAAATAACTTTTGTCATTATGAAAAGAGTGTATATAACATATCTTGGAATATCTTTGGTTACATTTGAGTAATTTGTATATCTATTATACAAATTAAATTATTAAGATTTTCAATGTTCTGATTCTTTATTGGCAGCCATTGCAGTCAAATAATGATCTTGAAGAGCACCTATATGGTATTAGACTATATGCATGGTTAACAAATACTTATCATCAGTAGATTGTATATTCAAAATAATTTTTGGAACTCAGAAAAATTGTTTGATTGTAATTCATGAGGTACAATAATTTCTCATGTTACCAGAATTTTATCTTTCAGTAAATTCATTGAAATACATACAACTAAAATCAGAAAATATATTTAAGGCTAAAAATGTTCTGCCTTAGCTGTTAAATAATCTCTCATTAGAGAGATCATGGTCATATAATCAAACTTTATTATAAAAGAATTTTACAAATGTGGTCTTTTTGCTATGTATACTGCTAAAAATAATTTTAATTTCTCAAAGCAAAGGTGGTAGAATAATATTATGTAATAACCCCCAGGGAGTCTGACGTTCTCAAACACAGACAAATTTAGTTATGAATGCTAGTCTATCTGTCTGAAGTTATTCTTTAAAAAAAAACTACAGGAAAGATAACATGAGAGAAAGAAACATATTTATTATTGTAGGAAATATATATATATATATATTTATATATTTATATAAATATATATATACCAATTGTAAGAACCATGAATTTTCCTGGTATGTCTGCCTTGTTCATTGTTACAATAAGGTTTCTTGGTCTGGAGCTACCAGAGGTCCAGACCCACAGATCTGTGGTCACAGACCTCTTAGCTGCTTAGGCCCCCAGAAATGACTCAGATGCTCATATTAAGTTTATGCTGTATGGTCTATTACTCAGGGACCTTGCTAGCTAGCTCCTTCATCTTAACTCAACCCATTTCCATTAATCTTTCCTGCCATGTGGCCTGTGGCTCACCTGTGTTCCTTATATGCATTTCTTTGACATCTGGCTCTGTCTGACCCTGACTCCGCCCACCTTTCCTACCTATTCTGATTCCCCCCCCCCTACTTTTTCTATGGTGCCTATCATGGGCCAAACAGCTCTTTTACTTAAAGATTGATATTCACAGCATACAGAAAGACATTCCCACATCAGTTCATTTTCCATTTAGTATAATGTTTCTGTTGTTGATATTGATTGAAGTCTAATAATATCATCTGAGAAAAATCTCCAACAGAAGGAATAAGATAAAACCTTACGGAAGTTGTTAGTGCATTTAGCCATCACCCTTTAGCATACATCCTCTGTCTAAACAAAGCTCAAGAGGTTCAGGACACTCCATCTAAGCATCACGTCTTAGAGTGTATAGATTCTTGTAGAGCTCATCTTGAGATAGGTACTCATTTTTCACCTGTCTAAAATAGCAAAGAAGCAAAGAGCTCAAGAAGTTCAGGCTTCTTGCATTTTCTGCTTTTGTTAATGTGTGATGTTGGGAGCAAATGTTATGATGAAAGCCTGTCAATGGTAAGCATTTACTCTACTCAAAGATGCTCATGATGAAAGATCTGATGTCAACCCCTAAATGTCCTGGTAATATAAATAGAGAAATGTAATCACACTATTTTCACTCCATTTGCCTTGAATTATAATTTTCATAATAATGATTTTTAAAAGTGGCTTTATGTGTCTACTAATGGTAGGTAAACGGTGTGAGGTACTGGCCCTGTTTTAGCTTAGAAGAGGCTTAAACAGTGATATTTTAACAGTTTTGGGGAGTAGCATCTCAATGTGTTCCTAGCATTCACATTAAACCATTGGAGGTATTTGGCACTTGGTCTATAATGAAATCACAGAGCTTCATTTTATGTAACTGCACAAAATATCGCAATACTCTTTGGAATTGCCCATTTTACTTCTGCAGCTTCAACATAGGCTAGCATATTGTTGGAATTCCTTAATGTTTCTATTGTCAACATGTATTTAATAATTTTGTTATTTTACCTTGAGTTCCTCCAAATGTCAGATGTTACTTTTGTTTTGTTTGCTTTTTAAAACAAATAGCACAACAATTGTCTAAATTTATTCTGAGAAATGACATGCTTCCATTACCCTCCTCAATGATGCTTCCTCATCGCATATGCACTTCTTGATCTCAGTCATTTCTGATTCTTTTCTCCATCAAGTCTGATTACTGAAGATAATTCCCTTTGTTTGTTATAATGTTACTAAAACTGTAATTATAAATGAAAGGGCAGAACACAATACTCTTCCATTAGAAACTCGCAGATTTTATTTTCTGTTTAAATTAAATTCAGTTTCACAACCAGTATGTTTCACATAAATGAAAGCAGAGGGTCCTGGGTTCTATTTTAAGCAGGAATTTTTTGATCTCTTATACCTAGAGCAGAGATACAATTTCCTGGGGCACTACTCCTTTTGAAGAAGAAAAATGAAGAGTTGCTAACTGACAAATATGTACATCCAAAGGTCAAGACCACCACTGAGGAGTGAAAAGGCCTTGATGATTCAGTAGCTTGTGAAGAAATATAATTTCTGTGTAGCCTAGGAGCAGTCTGATTCTGGACCACACTTACCAATCTGTTGCACTCAGATTCCAGATGGGAGTACCCTGTATTAGAGCATTAATTAATGCAATTTGAAGGGAGAATTGTGAAGATAAAGAAGAAATTATTGACATTAAAACATATATGGCTTTAGCTGTATTATTTAACAGTTCTAATATAATTTTTCTTGTGCAATAAAAATGACTGACTCTTAAGAAAATAGAATTACAAATCAATTATCACAAAAATTGTAAAATACAGAAGTAAAGATGCTCATGGAATCCAGGAGGCAAATCCTCCAATTTACACCTGCCTTTAAAATAAATCATAAGCTCCAGATTTTCAAATTTCTTCTGTTTCTTTTAGGTGTTAAATGTAGAGATTTCTCAGTTGCATTCGCCCTGACTAATTTGCAGTATTCAAGAAGACAAAAGCCATGTTCAGTAATTGTGTATTTGGGTTCCTTTAATTCTTCCAATGGGCCCCATTGTCAGAAGTCATAAAAAGAAATGAGATAGACTAAGGGAAAGAGATTTTCTTCAATAGAACCAATTATCTAACATCCAAAACAAACAAAATGTTTAAATACCTTTGTTAACAATGTAATTTACATAGATACATTTTGTTAAAATCATAAAAGTTTTCCTTATGTTTTTAATACACATATTTTTAATTATACATAAAAAGAGAACATAATATCTAAAACAGACAACATATGTTTATTATATGATTATTCTCTTAATGATTTTCCATAAACAGTAAATAGAAAATCAAATTGCGAATGATTTTTCCAAAATAATTTTTCTTCTAAATGACAGTAATACTTTTTAATAGCCTACTTTTCTGGATTCCAAACAGACAGTTTTATCCTCCAGTATCATTGCATCATTATTTTTTGGTTTGCTTCTATAACTCACCTTTTATATATATATTAGAAATGTGCTTCATAGAAATGCATTAGAAATTATATTACGTACTGTGAGACAAAGCAGAATGATGAGAGACACTCTACATCATGGTACATGGTAGGAATTCAGACTTGTATAGGAATTCATAAATAAAAGGAGTTATATTATTTAACGTTTTTATTACCACATGAATGATACACCTGGGGTGATTAATATTAATACATTGATATAAAGTCCATGGGATTCCCTCTTGTGTTCTTGGTACTGCTCTGGCTAGGGCTTATGGATAAGGACAGGATTGGCCTTCTTCATTGTAAATGTTGATAAATGATCCATCAAAGAGGGTATTTGATTTACTCTACCATGAACATTAAACTAATCTAGTTTCCAAAGCCAACGTATTGAATCCTGTATCATGGGAGTATCTAAAGCAGTGATATTTAAAGACAGATACTGTGGGATATGCTCCTGTACAGTGAAAAGATTTGTTTCTGGTATCGGTTTAATAATATACTGAATGTCCAGTAGTCTGTCAAAAAGTAAAGACAGGTGACCAGTCTCAAAGAATTCAGCAAAGTGGAAGGGCAGAGAAGCAGACACCAAACAGATGAAAAGGAAACAAGATGAGAATATTTCACTGAGGAAAGGTAACAAGCCATGTGACTAAAAATAGATAAGGAATATGGATTAATTTAAGTATTAGAGATAGTTAGTAATATGCTTGAGCTACTGTAGTGTGATGATTTCTGGGTCCCAGGCGGCTAGAAGGACCTGGACCCACAGACCTGCCGCGCCAGACCCCTTAGCCGCCCTGCCGCCAGCTGCTCAGACCCCCAGAAATGACTCAGATGCTTATTATAACTTTATGCTGTTTGACCTATGGCTCAGGCACATTGCTAGCTAGCTCTTACATCATAAATCAACCCGTTTCTATTAATCTGTCTGCCATGTGGCCTGTGGCTCACCTGTGCTCCTACATGTTGCTCCTTGGGCGGCTTCAGCTCAATCTGCCTCTGACTTCGCCCTGCTTCTCCTACCTATTCTGATTCCTCCTCCTACTTCTTCTATGGTGCCTGTCATGGCCCAAAACAGCTCCTTTATTTAAAGATTGAGATTCATTGCATACATAAATGCATTCCCACATCAAGCTACTGACTCAGCCGTTATTCTGTTACTAAACCACTGAGTCAATTATTAGGGAAGTGGCTGCTGGATATTTGAGAGTTTCTGGTGGGATAGAAACTTCTAACTACAGGATACATTTCCCATTTTGATGCATATGCAAGGAAGCTATTGAAAAAGAATAACATGTTCAGACATTAGTAGTCATTATAATTTGGATTATATGCATGATACAAACATAATTGCTTTCTTTTCTGGTGTTCTGAATATAAGACATCAAATCATGAGCTTGATTAAAAGTTAAAATGTTTTTTTTTATAGCAAAAATAATTAATGAATTAACTAAAACCATTTCTGTCTCCATCACGTATTATGTAACTATGGTCTTTTGTTTAAAATTATGCCTAGGGAAAGTAATAGAGCTGAGTTGGAATAGTGCTTGCTTAAAATTCACGTCTTAGGTCAGTGATTCTCAACATGAGGGTTGTAATACTTTGGGGGTTTCATACCTGATACTTACATTGAAATTCTTACAGTAGCAAAAGAAGTTATAAAGTAATAATAAAATAATTTGATAGTTGTGAGTTACCACAACATGAGTATTTTTATTGAAGGGCTGTAGCATTAAGAAGTTTTAAAATCATTTCCTTAGATTCAATACACATACTATAAAAATGTATACAGTGGAACAAATCTGTATTTTGAATTCTCTAGAAATGGAAGCAAGTTCAAGGTCATCCTTAATTATGGAGCTAGTTAGAAACCTATCTGAGCTAAAAAGAAAAAAAAAACTATTCTCAAGAATATACCTAAATACCTGCAATGAATATATTGCTGTGTATTTGTTTCCATGTGTACTCACCAAAATCAGAGACTGCTCTGTCTCTGGACATGTTAGGTTGTTATTTCTGGCTCTGTGTCCTTCAGAGGATATACTAAAAACAGGATATTCTTATTATCTGAAAAATATATTTTTCTATTGAGATGTAAGATTAAAATAACTTTCTTCAATATGAATCAACTTGCCATGTTCTCAATGAGAACCATGTCATCAAGATGTAAGCTCTGCAACTTGGGAGTTATGTCTGCTCTATTTACCACATATTCCAGTGTCCATAGTAACATCTGGCTAATACCAAGTGCTAATTTTATATTTATATTCAAGTTTTTCATTAAAAAGTGTCCCATGGCTTCCTCTAAGGCATATTATTTAACCTTCTCATTCCCAGAATTCGATGAATTGAAACAAATGTGGTTCTCATAATGTGGTAGTCATGAATAATTCAGTATTGAGGATAATGTGATAGATACAATAAAATACAAAAGAAACAATTCATGTTTCTGAAACTTTTACATAGAAGACAGGCTATTAAAGATGAATATTCAAAAAGAAAACCTATGAAGAAAATGGTGGATGGTGACTTTTTATGGGTTTTCTTCTATTTTTATTTTTTATCTTATTTTATTTTAACAATTTATTCTTTGAGAATTTTGTATATATATATATGTGTGTGTGTGTGTTTGTGTGTGTGTTATATACATATAATAAAATATGGCAATAACCATCCTTGATATCCTTATACAGCTCTCTGCAGAAGTTTTTCAACACTGTTGATAGTTTTATGCCATTTTAATACTTTTAATAACTCAATAAATTGTTGCCTAAGCATGAATAAAGATGAGAAATACTTACTAGATCTTGGGCAACCTACCAATGGCCACAAATTTTCTAAGGATGTTTGTCTCTTCACAAGTACCTATTAATAAACAATACATTGTTAGCAAGTGGTGTGGCTGCATGAGATTTCTCCCACTTCGCCATGATTCATGATGGAATTTTGGCTACCTTGATTTCTGCAGGTCTTTTGTAGGTAACCAGAGCTCCTGGGCATTCATGAATAGCCATGCCATCTTTGAAAGACAATATTTCACAACATTCCTCCCCATTGTACACCTATAACATTATTTATCAACTAAACTGCCAAGGCTCATATAACATGCAGAAAAGGAGAGTTTAATAAGTGAAAATTTAAAGTAAGTATTACAGGAAAATTTTAAGTGTGACAGAGGTTTGTAGAAAGTGAAGAAATTTGTAACATAGTCTGGTGAAACATAAGAAGGGAAGCAGATTTATTGTGCTAAAATCTCTAGCCCAAGAATAAGCTTTTCAGGAGCATGAAAGCACAGTTGGTATGGAATGAGTCAGTTAAAAATAGGAGACAGTTTCAAAAATGCAAACTCGAGGTGAACCAAGAAGCATCTTTTTGATTAGGAAAATTTATATTTTATGATGTCACTAGAAAGCTGGGATATCAGTTGGGTCTGATGGTTCATATCCATAATACCAGCACTTGGGAGGCCAAGGCAGAAAGATGATAAGATCAAGATCAGCCTTAGAATACACAGTACTTTCAAGGACAGCCTAGAATAGACAGCAAGATCTTATATACAAAAATAAGTAAAGAATACCTTGGATAATAAAATAAGGAAACATAATGTTGATATGTAAGAAATTGCTAGCTATATGGAGAATAATAATAATAAAATATATGATCAATCATAGGTATACAGTTAGCACTAAAATGACTATATTTATACATTTAGACAGAATTAAACTCCATAGATTTCAGGCTAAAAAAAGAATGTGATTTTGAATTTCGTAGGTTATTTCCATTAACATTGGATACCCATTAGGTCTACTGGTAATAACATACAAATAAAGCTCTCTCTATATAATGTTTAAGCTTGTATGTTGTTGTGTAAATTGAACTTTGATTTCTATTTTACAGTCTATAGCTACTCAAGGGACTTTTTTTAAATCTACAATCTTGTATGTGTCAGCAGTTGGAAATGGAAGAGAAAATTGTTCTGATGCCAAAAATATCCTTCCATATATATGTCTTTCTTCCATTCATATGTCTTCCAATATAGAGACAAATGAATGGCCCAGTTGGTAGCTTTTTGTCTTAGCTAGGGTTTCTATTACTGTAAAGTGGCACCATGACCATGACAACTCTAATAAAGGAAAATAATTAGTTGGGGCTGGCTTACAGTTTCAGAGGTTTAGTGCACTGTGATTTTGAAATGAAGCATAGTAACAAAAAGTTGCTGGAAAAGAAATTGAGAGTTCTACATCTTAATCCACAAGCAGCATTTGGATATACTATGTGCCATACTGGGCATAGTTTGAGCATATATGAAACCTCTGCCTCCACAGTGACACACTTCCTTCAAGGCCACACCTACTCCAACAAGACCATACTTTTTAATAGTGCCATTTTCTATGGGAAAATCATTCACACAAATGAGTATATATGATGGTCATACTTATTCACACTACCATATTCTATTTCCTTGTCCCTATAGACTTGCAACCATAGCACAAAGAAAAATACATTTAGTCCGATTTCAAAAATCAACATGGTCTATAACAGTCTCAAACGTGTTTAAAAGTACAAAGTACAAAGTCTCTTTTGATTTTTTAGTAATAGTTTTTTTTTAGTTATAGTTTTAGTTATAGTTATTTTTTAGTTATAGTTAATTTTTTAGTTATAGTTCCCTGTAAAATCAAAATAAAAATAAACTGATTGCATAGTCTCAACATAAAACAGCAGAGGATATACATTACCATTCCAAAATTGAGAGAAAAAAGATTAGTGAGGAAATATGGAACCAAAGCAAGATGGAAAACCACCTGGGTAAACTCTAAACTCTGCATCTCTAAGTCTGATGTCAAAATGTTCTAAAGACCTCCAAATACCTTCATCTTTGTTAACCCAAACACACTTTATTCTCTTGGGCTACTCTCTTTTAACAGCTCTCCTCAGCAGATAACCCATGATTCTGGCATCTCCAACATGTTGGGGCCTTTAAGACAATCTAGGTTTCTCTGTTAAAGACTCACACAATGGCATTGTTGGATCTCCATTCAGGGACATTTCTGTCACATACCTGTCCTCATCATCTTTCCTAAGTTACAGAGAGACATTCCATAACCACTCTCTTCTATCCTTGACTCTAAAACCATGAAATGGCCAAAGCTTCTACGTTTTTCTGCTTGCTGGGGCTGGAACATAGTCCCCTTGTTCAATTATGTCTTCACTGCCTTTCTGTTTTCAATGGTTTCCTTCACTGCCAAAATTCCACTCTCCTGTAACTTCCTCTGTCCACCAGACTGGTCTCAAACTTAGGGATATGCCAGCCTCTGACTTCTGAGTGCTGGCATTAAAGGTATGCACCACCGCACCTAGCTTTAAACTTTCTTTAATTCTTTTCACAAGTTGGAAGCATAACTGTAGGATCTAGTACTGATGTGACCACTGATTTTAATATGATTTTAGATCAGTTTATCTCCTTGATCACAGGACTTAGCTCCATTCCGGTTTCTGGTGCTCCTGTTCTCAAATTTCACATTTTTTTTTTCTTTCTAAGATTTCTCCTTTTCATTATAGATCTTCATAGACTGAGCACTAATATCCATATAACAGAGTCAATACAGGGCTGTTTTAAGATTTTCTCTGTAGGTGGATTTGATCTGAAACTCTTCACTTTAGCCTCTGGAAGACTTTTTGGACAAGGGTAAAAAGTGCAACATTTTTCATCATACTATCACAAGACATATCTCTAAGCCATATAATAACATTCTTTTTCTCTGAAATATTTTGATTTAGGCCACCACAGTTCAAATCAGCCTCAGCACCACTGTCTTTCATATTCATTCTAGGATAAGCAATTAAGTCCCACTTAAAGTGTTCAACTACTTTTCTAACCCATAGTTCTAAATTCTATATTCCTCCAAACAGAATATAGCCAGGACTATCATAATAATAACCAAGTTACCGGTGCCATGTTCTGTACTACATATGGTTCTACGGCCATTAAGAGACACAAAGACTCTTTCAACACTTATACATTGTTTCTTGAAAATTCAAAGATATGTTGCACCCATTTGTAATTGGAATCACCATCATAACAAGTTTCCTGGGTGAAAAATTAATGAGATACTTGCAGAGTTGATCCTCAGGGATATGTTTAATTTTCTTTTCCTTATTCAAATCTATACTGACATCTTACTCAATGCTATTAGAATCATTAAATACCACATACTAAGAAAAATAAAGAAAACACACTGTACATTCAGATTCTAACAACAACAACAACAACAAATTAGACAGTACGGATATCAAATGTTTTTTGGCTTATTTCCCAGCTAAATACTTATTAGTGAAGTCATATGTGATTTAAAAAAATGCTGCACATAAAATTTCTGAAGATGTTGCTAGATCAAAATTAATGAAAATAATTTGTGGTATGCAAGGTTTTAATTAGTTAAACCTGAAAAATGACTATTTGCATTGATATGAAAATAACTCTGATTATTTTAAATTAGGATAGGCTATTATGTAAATAACTTTATTGGTTATTTCAGACTGTAAAATTTAAAAAGTAAGATTCTTTTAGTTATCATAGCACCATTCAATTTTATAACTATTGAATATATTCTTTATAGAGATCCTTTTAAGTTTAATATGCTTCTGTTTGTTGATTTTGGAATTATATTTTTATTAATACAACAAATGATCTTATAACTTATACAGCTTTGCATGCGTCAATCTTGTTAACATTAATACTATAATTTTTGAAATAATTTTTCATTGTTAACAAGTTTTGCCACCAGTATAGAGACCAAAGATAAATAGATCATATCTAGCTCAAGATTCATAAAACACATAGTAGTTTAAAAAAGTATTGAAGAACTGAAAGTACAATCTACAACCTATAATATTTTAATATTTACTCAAAAAATAATTTGAATATAATAAAATTATAAGAAAAATTCTAATTGGAGTTTTAGAATTAACAAAAAACAAAACATTCTAATTTCTATGTAAGTGAAAGCATAGGAAAAGGGTCAGTACATACCCTATCTGTGGTACAAATATAAGGATCTGGTTAGAGTAGACCAGTACCCATTTAAAATCCTAGCATGCATCTAAAATGTGTTTTGAGAAATGGAGATAGAAGGATCCCTGGAGCTCATTAGCTATCCAGACTGTTAACTCATTGTACAGTGAGAGATTCTATTCCAAAAGATAGGTAAAAAATAATGAAGGAAAATATTGCACATTAATATCTGACCTCTGTAATATCCCTACATTAAATAAAGAAAAAAAGAGATATTCAAAACATTGAGAGGTAAGGAGAATCAGCAGTAATGTACCCTTTCAAGGATATCATCTAATAATATAATTGTGACTGCAGAACACAGCTGACATGTAATAGCAACAGAGGAGACAGCATTAGAAAAGGTCTTTTGCAATTGAACTATGAGTAGTTTTATTGCAATGTTCAATTAGAATAATAGAAATATATTTTTACATAGGGCCCTGTGACATATCCAGTTTCATCTTTTGTACTTCCTTAACAGGGTCATGCACAAGTTCCATCTCCTGATAGAGGCCTTAAATTCAATTAAAAAAATGGTTGGTTACTCTACTCCTATAACATTTATGCCATAAGTATACCAGTTGGTAATGAGTACATCTAATAACAATTAAAAATAACATTATTATTTTTATTTTACTATTTGTTTATTTATTTTTATTTTTAAAAAGTTTTTCCCAGACGTATCACAGATGAAATCTAATATATTTACATAAAAATTGAGTGAGAAATTATTAAACAATGGCCAACTAAGTACAAAATATATTAAGTATAATTTTAACTTATCAAACTGTATCAATACAAACTAAATGTCTAAAAAAGTCTGATCTTACAATTATACAAAATATTGTTAAGAATAATTGCTTTTAATTCAATCTCTCCCAATTATTTTATAAGCTTCATAAAGCATTATCAAATTTTCAAAATAATTTTTTTGAAAACTTTAGCAAATGAGTATAAAATGTGTGGAGAAAAATGAGAAGTATCAAAATCAAAATCATTGATGCATATCTAATAAAAATATAATGCAATGACAGAAAATAATATGAATATCTCAAGATTTAATATACTTAAAATATTAAAATCACTAGCAATTTGAAAAATTATTCCATATATAAATAAACCGAAAGTGGATCATTTGTATCATATTAAATAGTAATAAGTATATGTAAAATATATAAAACATGAAATTTTCTAGCTTACTAATTAAACATTAATAATACCTTTCTTTTACATTTCAAATTTTCAATATACTAGTCAATAGGTATCCTTTCTAAGGATGTTCTAAAACAGGTCTAAGGATTTTGGCAAGAAAATGTTTTTATACAATATGTCTACCAAACAGAAAATACTTTTCAAAATATTTTTTTAAGTGTGCTCAGTAAGTTTACTTGTAGGAATTTAATATAAAGATGGAATCTGGGTGAAAAATAGTGTTAAATGGTGTGTTTCATATTGATATTCTAACAGAGCAAAGAAAAAAGATTGTGTATCAAGCCAAAAGTGGATGGAGAGATACGTCTTGTCACAGGAAGATGGTTGGCTCTCTTGCCTGTAAGGTGAATAGTTGGTCAAAGACATTCTCCTTCATTTCAGCTTTATAAAAACAGTTTCTACTGAACGTTAGGCTCCTTGTTGTCTGTAGTGATAATCAGGAGAGATGTGTGCAGTTTTTTTTTTTTTTTGTGAAGCTTACCATGAATTTGTAAAATAAAGGAGGTAAGTATCAGATTTACAAATATATTGCTATGATTATTTCACATAGTAATTATTCCTATTAGTAGAATGATTGATGATTAAAAGAAAGATCAGCAGGATAATAAGTTGTTATGAAATAATCTTTTTGTACACTATGAGTATGTATCTTTGCCACGTTTCCTTCTTATTAGTTTAATAAAAGAGCTGGCTGGTTTATAGCTAGGCAGGAGGTATAGGTAGGACAGCAAGACACAGAGGATGTCGGGAGGAAGTAGGCAGAGTCTTGGGAGCACAAGAGATGCACAGAGAAGCAAAATGAATGTCTTGTATTGAAAGAAAGTACAACCAAGTGACAGAAGCTAGAAAAGAAATATGGGTTAATTTAAAACATAAGATATGTAACAAGCTTGAGCTATCAGTCAAGCACTTGTATGAATAATACATCTCTTAATGATTATTTGGGAGCAGCTGCTGGGACAGAGAAGAACTCTGCCTATGTACACCCAAATTTTCAACACCTACATTGACATTAGAACTTAGAAAATTAAAAAACAAAACATACAAAAAGTCTCATGGCTCTCATGCTGACCATGGTAAAGAGATGTGTCTCCCAACTACTGCTTAGGGCTGGAGCTGCCTGCAGAAACACTGCCAGAGTAAGCTCTGCCAATACTCCACGAACTAAGCCATGCAGCAGGTTTAAATTTTCCTCATACAGACAGAAAAGATTACTGATAGGAGACAAATCTAAACAGAAAAAAATCCTCTAAATGAGTTACAGTGGGTCTAAAAATGTACGTAGGCTTGGGAATAAAAATGGTAAAAGTCTTTAAATATGAAATAAAGTAATACAATTAAATAAGTCACAGAAAATGGAAAATATACAAAGAATCTGGGTTCTGTGTGTTACTATATTGTCTTTAAATTCTTGACTATGATGAGGGATATCTACTTAGAGATATTTGATTATGAGAGCTGTTAGATTAAAACAACCTATAAAGTTTAAAAATATCTTGACTTCATAAAGGAAGTAAAAGGTATGAAGCTTTGGGTGAGAGGTTACACTTTTATTTCCACAGGAAAATAGAGAATCTTGAGTCATTTCAGGTTGGTAGGGATCAAGTTTGATTGGGAAGACCCCTTGAAAATTCAGACAACATATAAAAAGAAATAAATCTAAAAACTGCTAAACACATGATGTATATTTTATCTGATTAAAAATAAAAGAAGAAAGTTTTGCTAATTTATATATAACACACAGTTTATACTTGTATTAATACAGGTGTATGTTATCTTTAAAAGTTTATGTATTTTCAGAGCAAGGGTAAAAGGCATCAGTGAAAACAAATGGCTCAGGTTATCAGAAAATGCCTCTTTTGTAGTTTCCATTAGAATTCTGCTTCCAGAACAGCTTCAAGGCTGCTGGCTGAGAAGGTCCAGCTTCACAAACTACTCAAACCAGGACTTAAGCATTATCTTAAATTTTTTCATGGTCTCTTAAAGATGCCAGCTATCCAAGAAAATAAGATGTAAAAAAATGTAAAATGTAAAAAAAAATCAACACCCATATTTCAAAAAGTTTTGTTATGGATGTTTGTCAACATCTAAGGATGGCTGATTACAAGTTGTTATTGGTTATAGCCAGTATAAAAATCTAAACAAAGAAGCTAAATTCGAAGATTTTTTTAAAGGACAAAAGAGTATAGAAATGGATAAAATGGAAGGTTATTGAATCTACATTAGTTTAAAAAACAACTATTAATTAAAAAATATATTACAATGGTATTGACTTTGGTTGATACAAATTTAGAGTTAATCTTGATATATGGTATGTATGTTTCTACTCTTGTTTAGGGTATTATCTTCATACAGTTCAATAAAATTGTAATATACAGTTAAGACACACTAAGATTAGTAGTCATCTATAATAGTCAAACTTATAGTTATATTAAATATGCTTTCAAGATCATACACAGATATATTTACATATTTGGATATTTTAATGACATACAGAATATGAAATTTAATATGCATAATTACCTAAATCTTTTCATGACAGTAAGATACATCTGCTCCTTACAGCACCAATTTACTTCAAAAGAGGGTAATGGGCTCAAAGAAACTCCATATAGAATTTGTTTTCTTTATGACAAAAACTAGATTTTGTCCAAAAAAAAAACTACTTTTGACTTAATTTCTGACAATTACTGTTCAAATTGGACCATTAGGACCCCAATAAAACAACTGCCAAGTTTTTCCAAGACAATGTAGGACCATCCTTTAAAATTTTCAGTCAGATATACAGACATCTCTAGGCCAAAGTTGGATGACCCAACATTACAGAAAAACTTTGGGACTACCTAAGCATCTAGATGTCCCTGTCATCAGGTGACATTACACCCTTGTTAGGTCTTTGACAGAGTTGAAGACTAAATAATTTAACTTATAGCTTCCTTATTTGTGAAAAAAGTTAAATTAAGTATAAAACTTTATACTCACAAAGATAAGATAGATAACAGAGTATTTCCTCTAAATTTGCCAAATATGAATGTACTAGATATTTTAACTATAATTTTTACTTGATAACTCTTTTTGTTATATCTGGTTTTAGTATATTAGTACTTTTTATGAGACAAAAAGGGGGAAATATTATGAAATAATCTTTTTGTATACTGTGAACATGCATCTTTGATAAGGTGCCATCTAATTGGCTCAATAAAAGAGCTGAGTGGTCTATGGCTAGATAGGAGGTATAGCTGAGAAGCAAGACACAGTGAATGCTTGGAGAAAGAGGACAGATTCCTAGACGTCTGAGAGATGCAGAGAAAAGTAAGATGATTGTGCTGTACGGAAAGCAAGTACCACTGACTGGCAGAGGGTAGGTTAAAAATATGGGTTAATTTAAAATACACCTGCTAGCTAGTAACATGCCTTAGGTATTGGTCAATCATTTGTAACTAATAATAAATCTCTGAATGTTTATTTGGGAGTGATTTCTGGGATACAGCAAAACACTGCTTACAAGAAGAGTCGGCTCCTATTTAGTGTTGAGCTCTGGAAGGCCTCTCTGATGAAATTAAGAGTTTTGTGTGTCTTTATTCCACATTCATTAAGATCCACTTATTTTCAGATTAACACTCTTGTATGCTGCAAGAAGACAGTTAAGTATATCAGCTTTAGAACACTACTTAATGCATAAATGTACTGTGAAGTTTTCATGTTTAAGAATAAAAAATGAAGCATTTTTCAGAAATTTATTTGGGTGAAACATTTTCTTCAATTAGTTGTCAAAGTTTACAGCCTGAGCCAATGAACCAAATTCAAAAATACAACTGTTCTCAGTTCAAATATATGCTTTTGCATAACTGTTTAAATTCCTTCCTACTTTATTTCTTTATCAATGGAAGGAGATATAATGTCTCAAAGATACTCCTGAAAAATGTCCATGTCTTATCTTACTCTTGTAACCAGAGAATGTTATGTAATATGCAAAAGTAGAAATTAAGGTTACGTATGGAAATACAGTTGTTAATAAACCATCCTTAAGGTCGTGGAAAAAAACTGTGTTGTTCTACTGAACACCGTGTTTGAAAAGATTCTTAAAAGTAGAAGAGAAGAATGAGTGGAGTTTTGACAATAAAGTGATTTCCTTTGTTAACTCAACGCTCCTTTGAGAGAGGAGTCAGGGCTCCAGGAATGTGGAAGGCCTCAGGAAATAGTAAAAAAAAAAAAAAAAAAAAAAAAAAAAAAAAAAAAATCAAAAAAACAAAAATAGAGGCAGTTTTCTACCTTATAAAACAAAACTAAACAAAAATCCCAGTGATCGCGACCAAGTGATTTTAGTTCACTAAAACATATCTGCTTTTTAACCCCAGGATGTCAGATAACAAATCTACATTTATTGATCTTTTGATCTTTTAAATTTGTGAAAATTTTTATAGTTATCAGAAAAGACTATGATTTCGTTAGGAATAAATAAGGAAATAAATTGGAATACATTGGAAATTGCCTTGAGAAACTTTACTATAATAAGCACACAATAATTTGAAAGTGTGTGTTGTGTACCCAAGTGCATAGCAGAATTGAAAAATTCTTTTTTCCAATTGTATAGAAAATTCAGTAAAATTGTCTCCATGTATCTTTTCTATGTGAAATATTGCAGAAGCCAACATTGTGCATCTTTAAACCTTTTAGTCTGCCCATTATTGCTGGCCCTTTAAGCATTTATACTGACATAAATCACCAACAAAATAATTTTTGGACGGTTTTCTTTGGCAAGATAATGAGAAATACATTTTTAAATCTCTTCATATAATTCTGGGATAGATATGATACATGGGCTCTTCTTTAACTTATCTTTAACAGGAGATAAAGTCAATATTCTTGTTGACAGAACAGGGTTAGAAGAAATCTGAGCATTCAATGTTATTCCTAAGGAATGGAGTCAACTAATTCCTGGCAATGCCATTAGGTGACTGTCTTTACTATTTGATACAGTTTACAGCTAAAACCAACCTTAGCGGAAATTTTGCCACCATCTGGCTTTTGTGATTGTCTCCAGTAAGACTTTATGTAGATTTCTTTTGACAACTAATTGGCAATCCATAAGCCATATTGGGCATCTCTTTTAGCAGTGTTTACTCTGTGCAGGTGGAGAGAGGACACATGTAATTCCCAAGTTTTGAGTTGTCATTTAACATGGTCCTTAACGTCTGTTGGCAGTAGATTGTATTTAACAGAAATTTTCATGATTAAACTGGTAGATTTTAAAACAGAAAGTCAACTGAGAAACTCTTCCAAGATAAATTAGAGAAAGAATACATATGGCCACAACCATAGTACAGTCACGGCAATATTTCAAAGAACATTCTGGTGTGATGGATAATATGACCTTTTTTTATGTGCCTTATGGATTCGCAATATGGTACATTTTTAGACCCAATTATGTTACTATTTTTTAATGTTCTTGAAAATCTAGCTGATGATTAGATCCATACTTCATAAACAACAGAAATGCTAGCCATGAGAGACAGATTAGCAGAGGTGGAGCCAAAAGTAAAGGCAAAATATATTGAGCAAGAAATAATGTGTATGGTGGAGAAAAGACTGGATTCCACACAAAGAAAAAATTACATTTGAGGGTAACCAGGATACAATATGGCTTTAAAAAAACAGAGTAACCAGGATACAATGTGGCTTTAAAAAGACCAATATCTATAGGTATTAGAATAGGAATGAGAAATAATCATGTTTTGATCCACTGGGCTATTAGGCAATAATACAATAACTACCTCTTGACCATGGATTTTTATGCTAGTAGGAAATGTGATATTTGTAACTATTATACATTTTTGTAAAATTATTTAATTTTGATAGCTTAAATGTGTTCAATAAAATAGATCATATGAAGTCCCCATTACTTCATTTTTTATTTTATCTTCCATTCTCTTCTCTGCATGACCCTTCCCAATTACATTTCCTTTTTTAATAATCCAGAAATTCATTATTATATACACTATTTAATGATACAAGTATTCTAATGTATACCCTTGTGAGAAAACTTCAAACTCTTGATCTTCCACTGAACAAGTCCCATGCTGCAATGTGTATGTACAATTAAATATCCAACTGGCAGAAATGCATTCAATCTCAATATGTGCAGGTTGCTTATTTAAACACTGCAGTAAGACTCTGCTGTTATTCATTCATGTGGATTATTATTTTTTGGACATAGAAAAATGTCATTCCACAAATTTAGAATAGGCCAAATTCTATTTATTAAGTAATAAACATTCTTTTAAATAATTTTCTTCATACTTGTCCTGGTTAGTTTTTATTGCCAATTAGAAACAACCTAGGGTCAAATGAGAAGAAAGAATATCAACTGAATCATTGGTCCAAAAGTATTTCCCTGGGGCCATGTGTGTTATGACTTACAGAAAAGTATTCACCTATTTGTGGGGAATATGGTATTGGTACAGATGTTCTGGAGCTATAAAAGAAAACTAAATGAGCACAAGCTAGTCTGAAAACAGAGTAAGAAGTGTTACTTCATTGTTTCTGCTTTAGGTTCTTGACCCTGCTTCCTGCCTGAAATTCCCTCTGTGATAGGTAATGGCAAGAAAGTGTTATCCTAGCAAACCCCCAACTCTAAAAAATTATGTTTGATAGTGATATTTATTACATCAACACAAAAATTAAAAATTAACTTTGATAAACAAAATTCAGATTGTCTAGTGTTTCTTGACTTTTTTCTAATTACATAGAAAAGTTTAGCTTGTCTCTCCTTTCCTTTTTATTAATTAATTAATTAACTAATTAATTCCTTTATAGTGTCTCATTACTTTAAAGAGGAGAACTATATCACGAACGCATTCTCTTTTACAGGCTTTATAACATTTCTTGTACGTCATTGTGAGGTTTGATTTTGACCATAGAGTGTTCCAATGGACACCTACCCCGGAGTCAAATTTAAATCTGATACTTTATCAAAATCTTTATCCTGTTTAGTTATGTCAAAATTCTTTGAGAATGTAGAACTGTTCTTCCTGATCATCTTCATCAATTTAAGATAAAGATGGGTAATATAAATTAACTTGAACTCACAGTGCTCAAGAATAAAGAACAATCACACAATTTATTAGACAAACTAGTTAAGGCAAATTACTCCAATACTTGGTTTTCATATAATTAAAATGATGATGGTGGTAATGATAATAACTATAGATGATGAAATCCATTATAGCCTTTTCATGTAAATTGCTTTGGAATGTTAATCTTTAAAAAATGAATGTAGAGAAATATTAACAAGAGGTAATAGAGAGAATGGAAAATGGAGGAATAGAATGAGGTTAGTAGTAAATATTAAATTGCAGTTTGAAAGAATTGACAAGTTCTAGAATGGTTTTGCCTTGCAGTTTAAATAAAAATGATGGCAATATTTTTTTTACCTCACAAATTAAGAAGAAAAGAGTCTCAATGGATTTTTTTGTTTTGGCAATGAAGTTATAAATGCTTGAGGAGACACATATATCTAATTTTAAACACTGCAAGATGAATATATAATATATATAAAGTATCAGAATATCATATTATTTATACATTTTATACTTATATTTTCAGGGGTTTTTTAGACAAATCTTCTCTGTGTAGTCTTAGCTGTTAGAATTTTGTTGGTATTTTAGTATGGTTTGCATTTACCCAGTTATCTGGTGGGGGATTTTTATGGCTACAAGTGAGAACATGGCAGAAGGCAGTGGTGGATAGCAGGAGATGCTGAATGCTATTTCTATATAGATACGAACTTTATTGTCAGATAAATATGGTCATGATTAACAGAAATTTTATGATTATAATAGCATAAAAGAGAATAGAAAGAGAAAGAAAGAAGGAAAGGGAGATGGGAGAGCTCCCAGGAGAGACGAAGAAGAGAGAGACAGAGACCACAGAGACACAGAGAGACACAGAGACACACACAGAGAGAAATACATGCAGTCACTTTGCTTTAAATGGGGCTTGACATCAGAGCTCAGAGGACATGGATTTAGAGGGTCACAGGCTGTCCTGGAACTCATTCTCTAGTTCAAGCTTCCCTCAAACTCCCAGAGATCCACCTACCTCTGCCTCCTTAGTGTTGGGATTAAAGGCACACACCACCATCTCCCAGCTAGGTTTCTTTTTTATGTTTATTTTACAAAGTAAATTACAGTTAAAAATAGGACTTATTTTGTAAGATTCTTGTGCTGATAAAATAAATTATTATGCATAGAGTTCTAGGCATATATAAACAACCTACAGTGAGTATTAGCATTTTATTACACCTATATGGTATAGGAGCAATCATATTTTAATAGGAGGCTAAAATTCTTTTAGGCTTGTGCTTAAGGAACATAGTATGTGCCATGTGGCAAAGCAACTAACACAGAGTTGGGTAGTAGGGTAAGCACTAAGTCTGGACTTCCAAGTGGTGAGTGCTCTGTGTAGGAAGCACTGCCACAACACTTAAATTCCATTGCCTCCCATATACTGGGTTCCATTGTGAAATCCATATAATATTTACCTCTAGTAAGAAGAAGTTTTTTTTTAAAAAAAAAAATAAGATTTTGAGGAAAAACATCAAAATTACAAAAGCCTTCTAGTCCTAGATTCTGATACATACTTGGGAATGTACGGTAATAATAAAACTATTGTGATATCTGCAGCACTGAATATTATATTTATGGGATGAGAAACAGGCTTAAAATAAATCTCTCCTACTCATCAAAAGCATTTTTTGGTTGCAATAAGAAGAGCAACTACCTTTGTGATTTAGAAAGAGCAGAGTAGGGTCATTCTAGGTAATCTGGTAATGCCATAAGAAGAACACACAGATCCAGAGCCACAGACACACAAAAGACTTAGAAAGAAACCAAATAGCAATAGTTTAGATTTTATGATTCACACTGCCTGCTTCCCTCCTTTTCTTTCAATAATTACAATGTAAATTGACTCTAAGTTTTAACATCCCAAATTTTCTGATGCAGGAGCATTAGCAAGATATTTCCTAATCCAAACTATCTCCAACTCATTGCACGCGTGCGCACAGACACACACACACACACACACACACACACACACACACACACACTCATAAGTTTCTCTGACATATCCTTTGAGTATAGTAATAAACCTTAGTTTATTTCAGTCCTTTATCTCAAAAATCCAGGAAACATGTCACTCGGGCCTGGGTGAGGATTAAAGGTTGCAGTGCATTTAAAATAGAGTGCCTGAATTACAGCAACTTTCCAAAAGTTCTTTTTGTCAACATCCATGTGGCATTATAGAATCAAACCTAGTTTCTTAGCAGGCAGAAAAGAAGGAGTAGGAATAAGCTAGTGTTGTGATGCTTTATAAGGATATGGTAGGAAGATATTTTTTCTATGTAATGTAATAATAAAGACAAACCTTATGATATTATGCCAACTGATTTAAAATTCTTGTTGCCCTATTACTGTGTTTAATCAAAAGCAGAAATGTTTCCTCATACTATCCATTATGGATCTTCTGAGAAGTACCTCAGATACCATCTCTGGTATGAAAAGTAATCCACAATTCAGAATCAATCCTTGAAGTCATCCAGTAAAAGCCTTTGCATCATAATTTCTGCATTTCCAAATCCTGATATCTTTGTGCTCTTACAAATTTGTTTCATTAATATACCATTCATTCTCAGAACAATATTCCTGATATTCTAGTCCTCTGTAGACAAGATGTGAAGAGAGGGGCATCATCTTAGAGCTCCCTGTCACCACACCTCTTCTGGCATTTAGATGAGCTTCCTGTGGAGAATGGGTCAAGTTGGATACACCAAGAAACCTTTCCTACAAGCTAAACAATTTTCCAGACTCAGAATCCTAAATAGGCAAGATTCACCTGTTTTTCTGGTGGGCATCTTGCATCAGCTAAGATCTCTAGGATGAGTAAAACCTGGAATGGCATGCTATTTTGTAGCTTACTTCATTTAGGAAGAATTTTTAACAGTTAAGTCGAGAAATCCAGGTGTCTTATCAGCAATCTTGATATGATCCAGATGTTAACAATTCATGCTGAAAAGACTATTAACACTTTGAAGAGTCATCAAACCTCAGTCCGTTGCTAGGTTCTTGAGTAGTTGAATAGTTTAGAGAGAAATACACATATAACTAACAAAAAGACCTTTAGTCATAATTTTTCTGGTAATTATATATTTATACGTACATATAATGAGCCTTTTAAAAACATATTAAAAGTAATTGTGTTTAAGATTACTTTTTATTTTTATTCTATAATATTATGTTTACCTTGTTCTTCAATATGAGTTTATTACTAATACTATCTACATAATGCTGTTTGCATGTATGTTTTCAGAGCTGTCTGTTTGGCACCAGACAATGAATTGGTGTGATCTATGGCAAGGGTCACCACTCTCCCAACATTCTCATCTGCATTATTGATACATTTTTGAAGCATAGTTATAACTACAACTTAGTTTAAAATAGTTAAATTTTATCCCTCACTAGCTTGCTATCATTTAGTTGTTTATTTATTCCCTTTTTAGGGTTTTGTAATGTCATTATGTGTCATACCCACATTGAGACCCAGTACTGTGGAAATGAACATAGAGATGCCCAGTCTAACAGAACCAAATACTAAGAAATAATTAAATCTAGAAACATAGCAGACTTATGGAAGTAACAATTTCTTCCTGTAGCAGCAGATGTATTAATGGGGGATTTTCCAACATTTGTTGAGATATGTCTACATGTAGTTATTACAGAGGAAAGACACTAACCATGAAATGTTCCACTCAGAGATCAAGCTTTCAGATTCATAGAGGACCTGCCACTGATTGGAAATGGTAAGATCAATCTCTATTTGCTCTTTACCAATATAAGAGAGCCAGAATAATATTCGAGCTGTCCTTTAAGCTCACAGAAACTTAGATCAAATGGCTGAAGTCCTTCTCTATCAGGTTAGAGTGTGGTTTCATAATGTCTTCTGGTTCTTAATATTTTGTGACTTCAAGCAGCCTCCTAAGTGGGAGCTACTTTATAAAGGAACTATATACATATATTACCTTAATGTTTTGGCCTTTGAAAGTTAACCACTTGACAACTTTATATTTAAATATTCAGTTCTGTCAAAATGTAAAGCATGTTATTTGATCTCACAACTAGACCTTGACAGAATTGATCAGGAGTGGGGTTTCATATTCTTCACATCCTATAATCTCCCTCTTGAAACTTCTCCTTTTGTTCATGTGTCATATGGGATGAACAAGTGCAGGTGAGAGAAGAGTGGAAATTCTTTTTCTCACACCCAATACAAATCCTTTTGTTTCTCACACAAAATTAAAGAGGAAGTGTACATTCCTAGAAGGATCCCAGAGAGAGATGATTTTGTGTTTTTTTTTAATTGTTAATAATGAAAATAGCAGAAGACAATCGCAATGTTAAATGTTCCCAAGCATATTTTCTCACAAGATAATGACTCCTTTTTTTTTTTTAAGGTAGACCTTAACCTTCCTTCTTAGCATTAGGGCTCATGCTATAAATATGTGAAAACCCTGGAAAGTAAGAATTTTACTTCAGTTTTATCTGCCCAGAATTATCCTGTCAGAGCTCATTTGTGCTTTTGTATAGTTGTGAAACAGGAAATGTTGAAGCAACATAGTACAGGGAAGTAGGTGTTCGCTGTATTTGTGACAGAAAGCCAGTAAAAATGTTAATCTTTGCATACATTCTGAAAGTACCATGCTGTCTGTCTACTGTCTCTGTCATTATTTATCACTCGAATGATCACTTGCATAGAACTTTGTAAAGTGTATTAGTTGTTCCTTTTTGTTGTGATGAAATATCAGGAGTAAAAATGACATACAGAAAAAGCTTATTTTGTCTGACAGTTCCATCCATGGTGGCAGGAAGGCATGGCATGCCAGCAGGAGTAGGAGGTTAGCTGATAATATTTTTATCTGCACACAGGAAACAGAAAATAAGCAGGAAGTATGGCAGGTCTTTAAACCCTCATTTACCTTCTAGAAGTTTCCATGATCTTCCCACCAACTGGGGACCAAGTGTTTAAATTTATGAGCCTGTCATGGTGGTGTTTCATTCAGGCCTCACTCAGCAAGCAAGTTTTTTTTTTGTTTTTTTTTGTTTGTTTGTTTTTGTTTTTGTTTTTTTTTCCCTGTGTGGCCTTGGTTGTTAGACTGTAAGGTTAGTGTTTCAGGTGGCATTTGTTTGCTCAAGTTCTCTCTCTTTCTTTAGGGCATCCACTGGGTCTTGCAGGCCTGATATTTTGGAGTCACCTGAGTTGCATCAGAAGTCACCATTGTTTCAGTTTGTAGAGGTAATATTTGTATCTTATACTTAATTAATCAAGGAGTCACTTATTAAGTGAGCATAAATTAGGGCTAATGACAGCAAAGGAAAACAACAAAGAACTCTTTACAGCTGAATTATTTGTAAATGAGAACAAATACTCAACATCCACAAAAGATATGGGACTCCAGAAGCTTCTTATTGACATTGGTTTTGAGACAGTACCCTTATAGCCAGGCTGGCATCAAACTTATTTTATTTTTATTTATAAAAAAGTCTTTTCATCCATGTATTCCCCTGCTCCCCCTCCCTTCCCTTCTCCTAATCCCACCAGTGAACCTTCACTCCCCTCCCTATCCCCCCATCCCCTCCCCCAAAATGACAAGAGTCCCAAGGTGAGTCAGCTCAGCCTAACCCATCCACTCCAGGCAAGTCCAAGTTCCTCATTCTAAAGTTAAGACTGGGTTAAGTGATCCTCTGCAGGGAATGGGTTCCAAGGTGCCAGTCTGACCCCACTCCTTGAGGCTCCACATACCTCCCATATGTATCTGCAGTTGCCTACACTTGGAGGGCCAAGCTCCTTTTCAGGATGGTTCAACTAAGGCAGTTCTTGATTCAATGAGCCCCCAGAGCTCCAGCCAGCCATCTCTGTTGGAATTTTCCTCATAATCCCTATCCCCTTGCTTATACAGACTCTCCTCCCCCACCGGACCAGGAGCTCAGGCCTGTGGTCAGCCATGGATCTCTGCCTCCACCTCTATTCATTGTTGGGTGTAGGTTCTGTGATGACACTTAGGGTGGTCATTCATTTGATTATAGGGGAAGTCCTGTTTAGGTACCCATTGCACTATTGGTTGGAGAACTAGCCAGGGGCATCCTCTGAGTTCTTGGAGGTTTCCTTAGCACCCGGTCTCTTTCCAACCCCACATTGGCTTCCTCTATCAAGGCATTCATCACTTTTATTTTCTCCCTCTTTGTTGCTCCTCTCACTCACACATCTCCTTCTCCATGATTTGTTCCCAGCTCTTCTTGGTTTCAATCTATTATGATCCTAATTTGCTAAAGTGATCGTCTCTATATTCTCTTCCTAGAGGATTATCTGGATGTCTCACTTAAATTCCTCCTTACCCCAAGCTGTTCAGGGATTGTGGCTTATAGATTGAGTATTCTTTACTTTGTCTAAAGTCCACTTATGAGTGAGCACATCCCATGCCTGTCTTTCTGGGCTTGTGATACCTCTTTTAGGAGGATATTCTCCAAATGCATTCATTTGCCTGCACATTTTAGGATGTCATATTTTTTACTGCTGAGTAGTACTCCATTGTGTAGCTATGCCACAGTTTGTTAATCCATTCTACAGTTGATGGGCACCTAGATTATTTCCAGGTTATTGCTATTATGAATAATGCTGCTATATGAACATATGTGAGTTAATGCCTTTGGGGTACAAATGTGCATCCTTTGCCTTTGAGTATATGCCCAATAGTGCTATTATTGGATCCTTAGGGATATGATTGATTACCAGATTTCTGAGGAACTGCCATACTATATTCCAGAGTGACTGTACAAGTTTATACTCCCACAATGGAGGAGTATTCTCCTTCCTCAGCTCCTCTCCAACACAGGTTGTCACCTATGTTTTTGAACTTAGCCACTCTGGCAAGTGTAAGGTCATATCTCAAAGTTGTTTTGATATGTATTTCTCTGATGGCTAAAGATGTTCAGCAATTTTTAAGTGCCTTTTATCCATTTGGAATTCTTCTGTTGAAAATTCCCCTTTTAGCTCTGAACCCCATTTTTAAAATGGGTTCTTTAGGTTTGGGGGCTCTAGTTACATGAGTTCTTTATATTATTTTGAGGTTAGTCCTCTGTCAGTTGTAGGGTTGGTGAAGATCTTTTCCCATTCTTTAGGCTGTAGTTTGCTCTTATTGACTATGTCGTTTGCCTTACAGAAGATTCTCAGTTTCAGGAGATCCCACTTATTGAATGTTGTTCTTAGTGTCTGTGCTATTGCTGTTATATTTAGGAAGTGGTCACCTGCCAATGCATTGGAGGGTATTTCCCATTTTCTTTTCTATCCGTTTCAGAGTATCTGGGTTTATGTTGAGGTCTTTGATGGACTTGTATTTGAGTTTTGTGCAGGGTGATAGGTTTGAACCTAGTTGCATTCTTCTACATGTCACCATCCAGTTATATCAACACCATTTGTTAAAGATACTATTTCTTCCATTTAATATTTTGGCCTCTTTGTCAAAAACCGGGTGTTCATGGGTGTGTGGGTTAAGGTCAAGTTGTTTGATTCGATTCCACGGATCTACAAGTCTGTTTTTATGCCAATACCAGGCTGTTTTTATTACTGTAGCTCTATAATATAGTTTGAAGTCAGGGATGGTGATGCCTCCTGAAGTTTTTATTGAGCAGCATTTTGTTGGCAATCTTGGGTTTCCTGTTATTCCTTATAAAGTTGAGTATTGTTCTTTCTAGGTCTGTAAAGAATTGTGTTGTGATGTTGATGGGAATTGCATTGAATCTATAGATTGCTTTTGGTAAGATTGCCATTTTTACTATGTTGATCCTTCCTATCCAGTAGTATGGGAGATTTTTCCATTTTCTGATATTCTCTTCAGTGACTTAAAGTTTTTGTCAAACAGGCTTGCTAGTATTTTGGTTAGAGTTACACCAAAATATTTAATGCTATTTGCAAATATTATAAAGGATGATGTTTCCCTTATTTCTTGTTCAACCCTTTTACCCTTAGAATAGAGGGCTATTGGTTTTTTTAATTAATCTTGTACCTACCTATATTGTTGAAGGTGTTTTTCAGCTATAGGAATCACCTGGTAAAAATTTGGGGTCACTATGTATATAATCATATCATCTGCAAATAAAGGTAATTAGACTTCTTTCCAATTTGTATTCCCTTAGTCTCCTTTTGTTCTCTTATGGCTTCAGCTAAATCTTTGAGAACTATATTGAATAGCTAAGGAGAGAGAGGGCAGCCTTGTCTTGTTCCTTATTTTAGTGGGATTGCTTTGAGTGTTTCTCCATTTAGTGTGATGTTGGCTGTCAGCTTGCTGTATATCACCTTTATTATATTTAGGTATTTTCCTTGTATCCCTGATCTCTCTAGAGCTTTTATCCTGAAGGAGTGTTGGATTGTGTCAATGGTTTTCAGCATCTAATGAAATCATTTTTTTCTTTCACTTTGTTTATATGATAGATAACCTTCAAGTTTTTAGTATCCTTGCATTTCTGAGATGACGCCTACCTGATCATGGTGGATGATATTTTGATATGTTGTTGAATAAAGTTTGCCAGAATTTTATTTAGTATTTTTGAATCAATGTTTATGAGGGAGATTGGTCTATAATTCTTTTTCTTTGTTGAATCTTTGAGTGGCTTGGGTATCAGTTTAAATGTGGACTCATAAAAAGTGTTCAGCAATGTTCCTTCAGTTTCTATTGTATGGAATAGGGTGAGGAGTATTGTTAGTAGATCTTCTTTAAATATCTGGTAGAATTCTGCAGAGAAAACATATGGTTCTAAGCTTTTTTGGGGGAGACTTTTAATAACAGTTTCACTTTCCTTTGGGGTTATAGATTTGTTTAGGTCTTTAATCTGGTTTTGATTTGATTTAGTTTTGTAGGTGGTAACTGTCCAGAAAGCTGTCCTATTCTTTTAGGTTTTCCATTTAGTGGAGTATAGATTTTCAAAGTATGACCTGCTAATTCTCTGGATTTCCTGGGTGTCTGTTGTTATGCCTCACTTTCCATATCTGATTCTGTTAATTTGGATACATTCTCTCTACTTTTAGGTTAGTTTGGATAAGGGTTTATCTATCTTGTTGACTTTCTCAAAGAACCAACTCATTGATTCAATGATTCTTTGTGTTGTATACTTTGTTTCTATCATATTGATTTCAGCCCTAAGTTTGGTTATTTCCTGCCACCTACTCCTTCTAGGTGAGTTTACTTCCAGTTGTTCTAAAAGCTTCAGCTGTGCTGTTAAGTCTCATGTGTAAAGTAAGGTTTTTCATATAGGCATCTAGTGCTATGAATTTTCCTCTTAACACTGCTTCCATTGTGTTCCATAAGTTTGGATATGTTGTGGTATCATTTTCACTAAATTCTAGAAATTCTTTGATTTTTTTTTTCTTAACTTCTTATTTGACCCAGAGGTCATTAAATTAAGAGATGTTCAGTTGCCATGAATTTGTAGGCTTTCTGTGATTTTTCTTGTTGCTAAACTCTAACTTTAGATCATGGTGTTCTGATATAATATGAGTAAATATTTCAAGTTTTTGCATCTATTAATATTTGCTTTATGATCAAGTATGTAGTTAATTTTAGAGAAACTTTTATGGGGTACTGAGAAATATGTTTATTTCCTTGTGTTTGGGTGGAAGTTTCTGTATATTACTATTACTAAGTCAATTTGGGTCATAACATTTATTAGGTGCCTTATTTCTCTGTTGATTTTCTGTCTGGTTCTTCTATCCAAGGGTGAAAGTGGGATATTGAAGTCTCCCACTATTAGTGCGTGGGGTTTGATGTGAGGTTTAAGCTTTAGTAGTGTTTCTTTTACAAATGTAGGTACACTTGTGTTTGGGGCATAAATACTCAGGAATGAGACTTCATCTTGGTGGGATTTTCCTGAGATGAATAAGTAATGACCATCCTGGTCTCTTTTGATTGATTTTACTTTGAAGTCTATTTCATTAGATATTAGGATGGCTACACCAGCTTGTTGTACCATTTTATTGGAAAGTCTTTTCCTAACCCTTTATTCTGAGCCAATGTCTGTCTTTAAAGTTGAGGTGTTTCTTGTTTGCAGAAAAAGGTTGACTTAATTGTTTGTATCCATCATGTTAGAATGTGTCTTTTTATAGGTGAATTTAGTCCAATGATATTAAGGATATTAATAAACAATGATTGTTATTTCCTGTTATTTTGGTGGTAGCTTGTGTATTTCCCTTTAATGAGTTTGTCTTCTCTGGGATTATGGATTGTTTGAGGCTTCATGGGTGTTTCTGGATTCCTTAGTTTAGATTTTTCCCTTTAGTGCTTTGTGTAAGGCTAAATTTGTGGATAGGTATTGTTTAAATCTGTGTTTTTTTTTTGTTTGTTTGTTTGGTTTTTTTTTTTTTTTGTCATGAAATACCTTGCTTATTCCATCTATGGTGATTGATAGTTTTGCTGGGTATAATAGTCTGGGTTGGCAACCATGCTCTTTTAGTGTCTATATAACATCTTACCAGCTCCTTCTTGCTTTCATTGTTTCCAATGAATAGTTGAGCATTATTCTGATGGGTCTGACTTTATATGTAATTTGGCCTTTTTTCTTTGCAATTCTTAGTAGTTTTTCTTTGTTCTGTAGGTTTAGTGGCTTAATTATTATGTGGCAATAAGACTTTTTTGAGTGACTAGTCTATTTGGCATTCTGTAAGCTTCTTGTGTCTTTATAGGCATTTCCTTTTTTAAGTTGGCAAAGTTTCCTTCTCTGATTTTGTTGAATATATTTTCTGTTCCTTTGAGCTGGTATTCCTCCTCTTTGATTCCAATTGGTCTTTTCATGGTGTCCCAAATTTCCTAGATATTTTGACATGTTATGACTTTAAACTGGTATAATTATTTACACTATTGAATCTTCCACTCTAGATATTTTCTCTTCCATCTCTTACATTCTGTTGGTTCTGCTTGTATCTGTAATTCTGGTTTGTTTTTTCAGTTTTTCTATTTCTAGTACTGCCTCAGTTTATGCCTTCTTTATTGCTTCTATTTTAATTTTTAATTCTGGAAATGTTTCTTTCACCTTTTTTGTTTTTTTCTTAGTTTTCCTTATTTTCTTTCAGGGATTTGTTCATCTCTTCCAATATTTTGTTTGTGTCTTCTATTTCTTTAAGGGATTTTTAATATCCCATTTTAAAGCTTCTATTACCTTTATAAAGTTGTTTATAAGGTTGTTTCCTCTTCATTGTTATGCTCAGGTCTTGATGTTGTAAAACCACCAGCTTCTTCTGGTGGTGTCTTACTGTTCTTTATACTGTTATATGTATTCTTTCACTGGTATCTGCCCTTTGCTTCCTTGGTTTACTTTTAGTCTGCTCTTGCTTGGCTCTTAGTCACTTGTGGGCTTGGGGCGTGTGTGTCTCCAGTAATTGTAAAGGCTGCTCTTAGTTGGCAGTAGGCAAAGAAGCTTTGTATCATCACAGGGGGTTTCTTAGTTAGCCCTTAGTTGGCTCTTAGTCTGTTCTTAGTCAGCTGTGGACCAAGATGTCCTGAATCTCCTGTTGTAGGAGTGTGATGATTCAGATTTTGGTTTGGGCAGAGTTTTGCTCATTAAATGTCCCTACAGCTGTGTTTTTCTGGGTATTGTTCTTGCAGGGACTATCCCAGATTTCTTTGGTTTAGGATGGAGCTGGGTGTTTATGGGGTGTTGGGCGCTGTCATCTTGGGCTGAGGTTTAATGATCAGTCTCTCCTTATCCTAAGGGTTGGGATACCACTTACCTCTTAGTTAACTGTGGACCATGAGCCTTCTGTGTCTCCAGTTGTCAGAGTGTTATAATAAATCCCATTTTGAAGGGAAAATAGATGAGATCTTCTGAGAAAATAGGGCATTGAGGTGGTTGTGAAAGGAGGTGGGATGAGAACACCTATTCTGATTTCCCGGCCTACTTTTTCTGTGGTGCTGTCATGGGCCAACACAGTTCTTCATTTAAAAATTGACATTCACAGCATACAGAAAGACATTCCCACATCAGTAAATAAAACAAAATGAAAGTTTACAGAGTGCAAAAAGATCTTAACCAAACCTAAATCTTACAGAGAACTGATCTCTAAAATTTATAAAGAACTCAAGAAGATTTTTATTAGTTAGTCAGCATATTATACAAAGAACATAACAAGAATCTTTTGAGTTGTAAATAAACATGAATAAAGTAGGAAAACAAACACTAAAACATAAACTTCTCAAAGACATTACCTATGGAGTTACCATCTTTGGTGAATGTATTAAGCTCACTATAGAATGAAGAATAAAGCACTATTTTGTTTATCTAAAAACAGTAAGAGTGTCTATCAACATGTTGTTATTCTAACATTACCTTTTTCGAATACCCCAATGACTATCCAATATTGATTTTCATTTACCAACATTTACATTCTTCCTTTTAAATAAATAGTATAATGAAACCAACTGAAGGTCTTCTGTCTGACAAGCAATCCATTTTCCCTGAATCTTTTTTCTTGGGTTCTTTCAGTAGTTGCTGCCATGCCACAGGTATAACTATGAATTTGAGCATATGACCTGAGGAGTCATAGATAACCCTTGATGTAGCCAAGAAGTGTTCCTGCATATATGAAGTCACTGAGTATGTATTGCTTTCTTTAAATTTGTTCTGCCTTGCCAGGCATTTTTATCTCATTAGAGAAGTTGCAATGACTTCATGTATTATAATATTCTCATTTGTACTGCTGTCATATATTTCGATACTTAGAATGGAGTTAGCATTTCAGATACAAACCAACTTAAGAGTGAAAGAATAGTGGTTTTGGTTATACCTGAGAACCAGCAGTATTTTTTCACTCATGGGAAATATTAATGCCATGATTGTACTTCAGGGATTCTCATTATTGTGTAAACTGGTGATAAACTTCAAGGAGACCCTAATAAAAATAGTATGGGATTTCTATACATCCTTTAAGTTTGGAAAACATCTGAGCTATAGATTTTATTTCTATACATAAAACAAAAAGTTTAAAAAATCTTAATATGCTTCACTGGGATGTGATGATTAGAGATACTTTATCCTAGGTTCATTCCTGAAACCGGAGCCTGACTCTGGAGGCCAGCAATTTAAACTTGATCTGCATGACATTTTGACTTTTGCACTGATAATTCAACAATCTTAATTACTTACAAATATGATATTCCTCATGCAAATACCAAATGTTTCCTCATTAAATATGCACAGTGGTCATTGCATATACTATTACATCTTGGAACTGAGTAGAAAGCTTAAGTGGATGGGCTTTGTAGTTAGACATTACAAGCTGTATTATCTATTTTCTCTGCAAGTAGATAAAGAAAATAATGAAGTAAGTTTTAGATTATAATTACTGATTGCAGGGAAAGAAGATTTTGCTTCAGTCTTAATGGACATTAATTTTAGGACACAATAATCTATACAGATGTTTGACTTAGTACCACCAATTACCCTAACTTTTGATTTAGGCTCATTAATCAATGTACTTGGTATGGTTCATATCACTGTTAAGTGTTGCCAATTTGGTTTCATCTCTCTGTACCACCCAGAGGAATAAAACAAAGTAGAAGGTCTGCAACTGAAAGCAGTAAGTAAGAAAGTCCCACAGGCACTGCGGATGGATGGTGGTATGGTCGCTGGGCTGAACTATAGAGCTGTAATAGAGTAGAAGCAGAAGGGTCCTGAGAATTAAGGAGCCTAAAAAATGTGACAGGAGAAACTGTACCAAGGAGATGGCAGGGACGGAGATGGATGGGAATTAGAGTAGAGAATATAATGAGCTGTTCATGAGTCTGGCTGCAATTGAAAGCCTTTACTTGTAGCAACTGAACTACTGCCTAGACTGAGTTCTTGGCCCATCTGTGTGCTGAGGGACTTTGCCAACTGAACAGCTGCATTAACATCCTGAAACTAGACCAATCTCTTCTGTAGGTGGGAAGAAAGACTGAAAGGATAGGCAATGCCATCTATGTCTAACATTTACAACTGTGTTTTCAATCTAATGTTAATTCAACACAAAAATCAATATTTTTATGTTAATTGTTTTTATTGAATTATAAAAGTAAATATTATTGATAATTTTTTATAAATGAATAAAAACAAGTATTTTATTTAGGCACATTTTATTTCTAGGTTTTATAAATCTTTATTAGTTATATTATGGACACTTACAAGTTTATTAAGTTATTTTGCTCATGTGAATTTTTCACCAAATCATGTTAGCATAATTAAGCTTTAAAATAACAATTATCAATGATAAAATCAGCAACAAATACAAATAAATATTATAAATAAGGTGCATCATACATATTAGATAATTTTGTTTTTGCAATAAGACAAAACATTAATATTATGCATATTATAAGGATATGGAACTGAAAAGTATCAGTTTAGTGCTAGCAGATCTCCTGCATTAAAGACCAAGACTGCAGTCAAAATGATATAATACTCCTTACCAGATACATGCATGAGAAGGTAGGCATGGTGCACAGACCCATCTCAAAGGCTTTATTTGACAGTTTTGCTAATATTATCACAGGACCAGACATGTTTCAATATAAGATAAAACAAGAATTAAATTCATTAGTTATTCTATGAATTATTTATTAAACTCTATGCTAAATATGAGACAAAATTGTTTTTCTCATAAAGCCTTTGCTGGGTAACCAATTATGGAATTACTGTGATTATTTTGAAATGAGACTCTGTAAGTAAATTATTTTCAATTCTTATAGCAATTGTGTCTCTTCCTGTTCAGTGTAAATGGACAAGCATGCTTAAATAATTTAAAATTAGAACATTATTTCTGTTGTTCAGGAAAAAAAATTAATATCAATAAGCACAGTGTTTGTTGTAAAGTTGTTTGTTTGGGATAACTTTATACCTTTCATTATTAGTTTATTTGCATTTGAGACATTTCTCTTACCAATGTTATTGTAACATAATGTGGAAATGGTAAACATGGCTACTTAAAAATACATAATTGTGTGTGTGTGTGTTATGTGTGTGTATTGGTATGTAGTTGTATTCAGTCAACTAAAGTTGCATTAGGATTTTTGCAACGCAGGGGAGAAGGAAACAATACTGTGGTTTTATTTTCCCTAAAACTTTCCAATTTTGGCACTAAAGTTATATAACTCTAACTATGAGAGTTTTCCTCTTTATTTATAAATCTTTATTTATAAATCTGGATTATGGGGAGGAATCATCCCCAAGAACAAAGGAGTCTTTTCTTCAATGGGCATCAATACTAATGCATTTGTGCTTGAAGCTGTCTTATGGGAAAGATTTTAATTTTATTTGTTTAGTTAATGTAAGGCTATTCACATTTTGTCTTCTTGCTGCTCTTAGTTATACGTACCAAGGCTTCTATCTTATTTTTTGTCTAAATACACAAACACATCAACCAAAAGATAGTTCCTTTTCATCATATTTCTAATTTCTCTGACATCTGCATTCCCTACCCATTTTCTCGGTCTCATTCCTGTAACTCCTGGGTTGGCTGATAATGTACTTAAAGGACCAGTATTTGTCTGTTGTCCTCTTTGTTGTATATTAGATTCTATATACTCCCTGCATCATTTTCCTTTCCATCACTTTTATTGTGACCATTTCCTAACTCAATGTTGATAGCTTTTAACTCCTTAGTTTTTCTTCAAAGGACTAATTAATTGTATCCTAGATATTTATTAATATGACTTTGATTACTCAATTTTATTCAACATTTTTATTTTTGTATTGTTCAGAAGTTATTAGAAAACCAACATGTGTACAAAAAGATTTACCTTTAATTTTATTTTTGTTTTGTTTATTTATTTTTATATGTATAAGTGATTGCTTGAGTGTATGTCTGTACAACACATGTGTGCAGTTTCCACAGAGACCAGAAGAAGGTGTGACTAGAGTTACAGATGATCTGGGACCAAGATGTTACTCATGGGAAACTAATTTAGGGCCTTTAGAAGAGTATCCAGTGGTCTTAAACACAGCCATTCTTCGAGGCTCATAGCTTTCTAATTTTATTACATAGTTATGACAGATATGAGACAGTTATATTGAAATCTTCCTTAACCTAATAATAGATTGGTTAGTATAAATTTGGTATCATTTTACATGACTTTGTGGAGTGAATAAAGTGTGTGCAATTGAAAAGCATACATTATACAGTTGTTATGTCAATTTTTGAGATAAATATCTTATTGCTCTAACACCAACTCTTGAAGGCATCAGCTCTTGAAGGCAACCATTTCTCAGTACATTCACATAGAACCTTTGTTGAAGAGTAATTGACAATAAGTATAGTGATTTTCCTTAGAGCTTTCAAAATAAATAAACATACAAATGGATACATACAGAAATATATTTATATATAGTTAGCTAACCATACTACCTCTGTAACTGTACTTTAAAAAGAAGTTTTCAAAGTGCAAAGTGAAAACATCAAATTTTGATGATTTGAGGAAATTTTGTTTATTCTAGGTGTTTTGTATTTTAAAATCAATTTTTATGTCAGCTTGGCATTTTTATTTTAAAGGTAACTAGTTGCATCTGACTGTGTTTTATTGCATCTGGAGATCAATTTGGTAAGAAATGCTAAGTCGCCAAGCTTTATTCTTTCAGTTTATGAATGAAAAATGCTTCTCCATTTTTTGTATCTTCCTTTGTTTTCCCCATTCATGTACTGTCATTTTGATGTGAAAATATTTCATTTCTTGATAATTTTTTGTTAATTTTGTTCCTTGAGATGTTATTATATGTAGTAGGAGGTTTCTGGCCTGGGTTTAGCCCCAAGGTTTAGACCCACAGACCCACAGACTCGCAGACACACATAGATTCTTAACAGTAGTTTTAGGCTGATTGGCCTAAGGCCCAGGCATATAACTTGCTAACTCTGTACCCTTAATCTAACCCATGACTCTTATCCTGTTTAGCTATGTGGCTCGGTACCTTTTCTCAGAGCGGCATCATTGTCCTCTGTTTCTTCTGGCTTCTCTCTGGCATTCTGTTCTGTTCTGCCTGTTCTTAGAGTCTTCTTAGTCTGGTAGCCCAGCCCACACTTCCTGTCTGCCTTTGGCCTATCAGTGCTTTTTATTAAACCAGTGGTTGGTACATTTATTTACAGTGGAACAACATATCCCCCCCTACAATTATAAATCAAACTACATTGTGTACGTTGTTTTTGATTCTTTGTTGCTCATATAAAAATATAGTTGAGACAATCATCCTATTTTGTGTAGTTGCATATTCATGTTTATATATTTTGTAATATCCGTATTAGTCACATTTCTATCCCTGTGATACAATGTCTAGACAGTATTGGTCTATCACCACCAACATCTTTGACTCTGGACATAGGGCAAACAGAAAATAACAGTGGAAAGTTTGTAGCAGATACTTCATGATGGTCAGGAAGAATTTGATGAATCCATCAAATAAATGACCGATCATGTAAAATATTTTAGATTTTGATTACTAACTTACAATTTACCAGTTGACAATCAAAAAGATTCCATATAAACAAGTGAGAGGATGACAATAATATTAAGAAAATACATTCCAAAAAGCAAAGTATTCCAACTGGCATATAAAAACTATGCAGTAAAAAAGTACATTGAGTCATTTTATAAACTAATACATTCGTAATGTGGAGTCAAGAATGGCAAGGCAAATGTCACCAATTATTTATTGAAAATGCAAAATCCTAGGTCTAAAACCAGAATCCAGTTTCTAAAACAGAAATTTGGAAGGGTGGATCTCAGCAGTCTGTGTTTTAACAGGGCCTCTATAGGATCCCAGTTCATGTCATAGTTCTAAAATTATTGACTCAAATTATAACTTACAATTACTGGTCATCTTAAATTTTTACAGAATGACACAAAACACTAGAAAAACTTGTGTGTCATAAAAAGAGCATAATCTCATCAGGTCTGCATCTCCTAATAGACTTTGGTCAGTTTATGATCGTGACCTTATAAAACTCTATCTATGGAATTAATGAACCTTAAACATATGACAGTTATGCTGCTTCATGGTGGTCCACTATGTCTCTTTACCTTTATATATTTTGAAATTTTTCCTTAATCTGACTTAAACTAGCCCAGAAATTGCAACATGATATCTTACTTAAAAGTAACAGAAAAACGTAACAATAAAACGAAAACAAAAAACTACATCTTTTACATACAACATATTTTGATCATATCATTTTCTTTTACCCAACTCCTAAAATTCTATCTAAAAATTCAGCAAAGTTTATATGTGTGCACATGCTCATTTTCTTTCTCCATCCTCTTCCTTCCCATAATCAATTCATGAAAAAAAAAAGGTCAAAATAAATGAACAACAACAACAAAAACCCAGTAAAGTAAAACAAAGACATACAAATTAAACGTGGAGTTAATTTCTGTGGACCTACTATTCTTGGGCATGGTTTCTGCCTGTGTATGTGGTGGATATGCTCAGTGACAGTCTATTGGATAAAACTGATTTTCCTTTGCCTGGTAAGAATCAACTAAAAATATCTCTTTTGATAGTAGTAAAACTTTGTTCCTAATTCTCCATTCTCAGTGCTGGAATTTTGTCTGGTTTTACCATGTACAATGTCTTTGCTGTCACAGTACATAGAGTTTATATGTATACCAGTCCTATTGTATCTAGAAGACACTCTTTTCTACTCTCTCTTCTTCTTACAGTTCCTTTAAAAGAAGATATCTCCCAAAGGGAGTAGCACTATTAAGTGTGGATTATATGTGGTCTTATTGGAGGAAGTGTGTCATTGTGGGATGTATCTGAGTTCTCCTTTGTCCAAGCTTCCATAAGTGTGACACCCAGTTTATTTCCTCTTACCTGTAGAACCCTCAGCTACTTCTCCAGCACTATTGTCTTTTGCATGCCACCATGTTCCACCATGACGATAAAGAACTAAACCTCTGTACTATAAGCCACCGCATTAGATATTTCTATAATAAGAGTTGCCATGGTCATCTTATCTCTTCACCGCAACAGAAAATCTAACTAAGACAGAAGTTGGTGTCAGAGACAGGGATATTGTGATGATAGGCCTGACCATGTTTCTGTTTGTCAGAATTTGGGCTTTGTTATTTTGTGTTAGGAAATCAATAGCGTGCTGAAAGCATTGCTTACTAGGGAGTACAAGTAAGAGCATGGAAGACAATGATGCTGAAAATGACTTGAACTGTTAGGGAGTGGAGTCTAACTCAAGAGCTTTCAGAGGGAAGGAATTTTAATAGGTTGCCTAGAGATTGCTCTTGTGATATTTTGGCAAAGAATGTGGTTGCCTTTGCCCTTATCAAAAGTAGGCCTGAGAATATTGTAAAGAGTTCAGGATAATTATGTTGGCAAGGAAAGTATCAAAACAGCCTAGTATTGACTCTATTGTGTAGTTTTTAGTGGTAACTATAATGAAGATTTACAAGAAAAAGGACCAAGCTTAACTGGGTAAATTTCAAAATGTTAAATTTGAGAAAAAAAAGGAACAACAGGAAGTGGAATGAAGCTAAATCCTGTGTTCAAGGAGAGAAACAGATTAAGAAATAGAGTAAAGGGAGTGGTAACCTCAGGGCAAGATCCTATCCAGCTAAATTTCCAACTTGTAAAAAGGAATTAAAGAAAACTAAGAACTGAGTGTGGTAGTGCATGCTTATAATCCCAACGTTCAAAAGACAGAGGTTGTCATATCTTTCAGTTTGATTCCAGCTGGTCTAAAGAGCAAGTATGGCAGCAAATCTCACTCAAAATATACCAATACAAGGTTAATATTATTGGAAAATAAATTAACACTCATGATAACAGGCTACAGCTTAGGAATACACTTAAGCGATCCGATGGTCCAAGCAATGGATGTTGATCCAGTCTCTCAAGCAGGCAGGAACAAATGGGGGGTGCTCAAGATTCCAGCAGCCCCTCTTGAATGGGGCTTGCCACACTGGTTTCAGGAGCCCAGGACCCTGGACAAGTGTCTTCCGACCTTATCAGCTGACAACTGAATCCTACCACAAGCAAGTTCAAGGATAGCCAAGATTAGGCAATGAAGAAAACCACTGAAAGCAATAAAAACTGGTAAAGACAAACTATACAAGAGAGCCATGTTCCAGCTCTAGTAAGTAGCAGAACTCAGCAGCTTCAGTCACATGGTTCAGATTTTAAAGTCAAGGAGAGAAGAGTTTATAGAACATTCTCAACTAAGGTAAGCTACTGAGCCAGGCATATGTCAGAGGTATTCCTTAATGGAGACCCTGAGGTGCCATTGTGTGAAGCTCTGAAGGAAAAACCTTGATTGCCTTGGAGATAGTGAGGAGTTTGAGATGTCACAGTCATGGGATACCTGCCAAAGAAATCCAATAACAGGGAATGGAAATGGACCAAAAACTAGAAGTGTGTTGCGGTCAACAAAGCTGAAAGGAATTGGAGATCTGAAGATCATTTTGACATCAGACCTGGAGATGAAGATTTTAGAGTTTGCCCTGCTGGTTTTTGGTCTTGCTTTGGTGCAGTATTTCCTCAATGTGTTGCTGTCCCTACTTTTGGGAGTGGTAATGTATATCCTGTACTATCAAATGATAGGAATAGTCAGTCTGCTTGGTTTGATAGGTGATTACAGTTAAGAGATTGAATAAATCTCAGAAGAGATTAAATAAGTCTGAGAGGATATCCTTAGCAAATTGGGATCATAATGAGTTGCAACCAAGAAGAGGTGGAGATAGTTGAGTGAGAGGAGCAACAAAGGGGAAAAAAGATGGATATCTTGATAAAGGAAGCCAATGTAAGTTTGGAAAGATTCCAGGTGCTAAGGAAATCTTCAAGAACTCACAGAATGTCCTTGGATAGGTCTCCAAACAATAGTGTAGGGGGTTCCTAAACAGGACTTCCCTTATAATCAAATGAATAACCACCCTAAGTGTCATCACAGAATCTACATCTAACAACAAATAGAGGCAGAGATCCATAGCTGAGCACTGGGCCGAGCTCCTGGTGTAGCTGAGAGCTCAAGAGCAGAGTCTATCTGAGCAAGGGGATGGGGATTATGAGTAGAATTCCCACAGTGATGGCTAGCTGGAGCTCTGGGGAGCTCACTGAATCAAGAACAGCCTCTGGGAACCATTGGGAAAAGGAGCTAGGCCTTCCAAGGTATATGTAATGGACTGGACAGTATATATAGCCTTGAGGGTTGGGATCAGAATGTGTTCCTGTGCATGGGATGGCACCTTAGAGCCCATTCCCTGCAGAGAGCCACCTAAACCAGTCTTGATATTGGGATGAGGACATTGCACTTTCCTCTGCTGAGTGAACAAAGCTGAGATGACCCACCTTGGGAGATTATGGGAAGGAGGAGGGGAGAGGCTGAAGGCTGACTGGGAGGGATTGGGAGAAGGTAAGGGGGGGGGAGTAGGAGGATACATGAACACCAGGCTTTTGTAAATAAGAAAAGAAAAAAAAGAAAAAGAAAAATGAAAGTAAAGTAAAAAAAAATAAATTTGAGATTGTTATAGACTTTGAGGACTTATGAAATTGGACTGAATGCATTTTCCCATTACCATTTGGCTATATGCCTTTGTAGCAAAGGAGTGAAATGTGGTGGTTTCTTAAGATGTCCCCTTCCCAAATGCAGTGGCATTATTAGGAAGTATGGCTTTGTTAAAAATTTTAGGTGTGGTCTTATTGGAGGAAGTGTGTCAATGTTGGGGTGGGATTTGAGGTCTCATCTGGTCATGCTTCTATTAGTGTGCCCCCAGTTTACTTCATATCGCCTGCATGTCAAGATGTAGGATACTCAGATACTTTCCCGGCACCATGTCTTTATCCATGCCACCATATTCCACAGTGATGATAATGGACTAAACCTCTCAACTGTGAGCCACACCATTAAAATTATTTTTAATAATAGTTGCAATGGGCATGGTATCTTTTTGCAGCAATAAAAAACCCCCAAGACAAATTTTTCTGGTCAGGATTGAGATAATGTCAATTTATAGTTATAGAAATTTGTCTTTAAGGGTCATTTTATTGTTATATAGTAAAATAGTAAGTTTCTACAAGGTCTCATGACTTACCAAGTCTCACATATTTTTGAACATTTTAGCACTGTCATATATGAGTTCCATCTTCCAGCATGGGCTTTAAATATAAGCAATGGTGTTGAGATACTCTAACGTTTATTTCATCATTGTGCCAGGATATCCTACAGACACATCACTGCTGGAGGTTCGGGATTTGTTTTGGGGTAATGTTGGTGATTAACTTTATCCTCTGGTAGTGTGCAGGCTGCTTTAAAGCACCGTGAGTGCTCATCGGTAAAGGCAAAGCTTCTAGTTGGGCACCAGCCCAATTTCTCCATGTATAAATTGATAGATAAGTGATATCTTCAGAACAAGGTCTTACTTTCAGTTTGTACAGGGTATCAATAGCTTATGCATTATTTTGTGAAGTTTTGGCATCAACTCAACAATAATAACTCATTCCCAGAACAGGAGGTCTTACTTGGTAGCATAAGATATGTAATTAGGGCATTATTTCATCCTTTTATTGTGGCTATACTTAAACACCTTTTTACAAATGTTTATATTTGAGGAAGCTTCTGCAGTACTAGGTTTTCATGTGACTTTTCAAAAGGTATTTATCTTCCTTTGCCTTGCCCACAAATTACCTGCCTCACTTAATTCTCTAAAATTGTGGCAAACTTATTTGATCACAATACTGAGAAGTCAGAGGTGAATGAGTTTTTATTAGTTTTAGGATAGCCCGCTCTCTGTAACAAGCTCCAGGACAGCCAAGGCAATGCAATAAGTTCTTGATACCTTCCCCATTTTTACCAGATAATTGTCAGTGAGTCACTAAGTTCTGACACTTCGATTTTGGCAGAGAAACAAGCTAATGAGTAAGTAATTTCAATAGATTAGGTTCATAGTTTACAAAATTTCTGAAGCAATAGGATTACATTTACAAATGAACCTTCACAGCAGTAAAACTTTATAAATCAATGCAAGAATGGTTACTAAGGAGTTTAGTGTGTGTGATCATGGCTCTGTGCACTTTACAAGGATAGCAAAGAGGATCCTTCAGATCTTTGTTTCTATTTGAAAATTTCATGAGAGCCCTGCATAATATTTTAAATGTTATGGAAGGCACTATTGGAAATCATTCATAACTGAGAAAATGAAAGTGTATCTTGAAAAATCAGAAAACTCAATATTAAAACTTCTCAAGTTCTATTTTTCATCTAAAAATGATTATTTTCAATGAAACAAAACATTCAAATGACTGTCTAACTTTAAAGAACATGTTATAATAAAGCGTATTAAATTCCTTTGGCTCAGAAGGTGATTATATTATCACTATTCCATGTCCCTAGAAGCTCTCACTTCTGTATGGATGAGAATCTCCTTTAACTTAGTCCCATTAAGTGATTACAAGTATTGGCTTCAGTATGTTCACAATATAGTGTTCTCTTTACCTAGAATTGCTGTTGGCCACATGAAGGTAAACTACAAGTCCCAAGATTTTATGCCATTGCTGTTTAATAACCACATCCTCTCATTTATTTATTTATTTCTCTAGAATTCATTTGAGAAGATATTTTTGTGAAATAAACCCAAACAAAAGCAAAACAATAAACATGGCCAGAGAAAAAAGACTATACTTACAAAGATAGGTTGCTACTGTTCTTTATTTAAATATACACAGAGAAAATGTCTCCATAATTTTTCCTGGAGCATATGACAGCTATCTTTTCCTAGGGGGAAGCAAAGGTGCATGTTTTCAGGAAGCATTTTCTTTCAGACTAGAAAACAATTTGGAGAAAATATGTATTTGAAAGTTATAAGACACAGCAGAATTATCTAAACAACATGCTGGGTACTACTGAAATGTCATCTGCTTTCTGATAAGTATTCTAAATTAAATTTCCAATCAATTTACTCTAATACACAAAAATATTAATGTCTGTTGATTTTTTCCTGCTATTGTCTGTGACAAGATATCCAAAAACTTTCAAGTTTTAAAAATTTGTCTAACTGATTACACTCCTAGATCACAGTTCTGTTCAAATTGTTCCCAAAATTGAAATAACTGGATAAGATTCCCATTAGTATTATGTGAGTCACTACTTTACAAACAAATACCTTGGATAAGTGTTCAGAAGCTTCTATTTTTGGTTAGGGATTATGTAATGAAAATACTGACTATCATACTTAACCATGTGATTGTTATAAAACCACTAATGAGCGTGATTTGTAATTGCTAAAGTAAAATTAAGGGAGGATTCTTACAGGATCTGTGCATGGTATATAGGAACAACTTTGAATCAGATGTGAACTGCTAAGATAAAAAAAAAACACATGTTCAGATGTCTTCATTCTATATAATTTTAATTAGTAGATAAAGTTGGGAAATTTACAAGGAGCACATATATATGTTAAGTATAAAACTGAATTTAAAAATCTAAATTCTTTTGAATGTGGTTCATTTTATCTGTGATAACTTTCTTTCTGTGAATAATGCCACATTATTTTATATATTCTGATTTAACTCACGTTATAAACCTGGTTTGAGAGAGACACAAAGAAGTGTATCAAACAGTTACTTACAGAAAGTCCCAGAAAGATACTAGAGGTAGTTACAATATAGACATTTCATTTAAAATATGTTTTTCCATTATTGAAAAGATTTTTAAAACTTCAAGGGTAAGTATTTTTCAAAAATTACTAATAATATGTGTCATACATGCTGATAGATGAATGCTCTTGTGTGGTAAAACTCGCATGTGGTAGTCAGTACAACTTTGCAGAGCTGGTTCTCTCCTGTGTTTACATGGGCTCCAGGGGCTGATCCATGCCCAAGGCTTCTACATGAAGTGTATTTATACACCAAGCCAACCTTCAATAACTGTCTTAATATCTTTAAATTTGTTGAATTTTATTGTAAATAGGACTGATTTTACCTTTCGACATACTAGCAAATATGGCAAATATACTTTATCTGTGTTAACATTTTTCAAGTACAGCTTTCAATTTCTACACTTACACAAAGCCTACTATCCTATTTATGCAATATTTGATCTGATCTCTGTTGTCTGTAAATTTCTAAGATTATATCCCTTTGAAGCATTTTAAGAGAGAACAAAATACAGAGAACCAAGTTTTAGTCTGGGTCATTTTAGTCTCAAGGTACACACCAGGAAGGTTTCCAGCTGAAGAAAGAAACAGAGGAACTAAGACATCATGAATACTAGTCAGTAAGTGTAAAGCTTCTAATTTACTACCAGCTCTATTTCCCAATGTATCCACATTCTATTTATTACTGAAGGAGCCTAGAGCTAAGTTTGTTGGTATCAAGATTAGAATGCAAATGTGTCTCGCCACTTCAGACATCTGTTTGGCTTTTAGAATTATCTCTTTCTGGACACCAATCAGAGCTCCAGAGATGATCTCCTCAAATTCATCTTTGTGCAGATATAGCTATGATCCAGATCTATCCCACTATTACATATACCACAGATAGTGTGGGTAATGTTTTCTAATTATTATATAGACTGACTTTGGGTCTTTAGAAGAGGTTTACCAAAAGATCATAGATCTGCCCAGAAAAACCTAGCACTAGGCTTTTTGCATTATTATAAACTTGATTGAAAATACTGCACACTAACTGTCAGCAGAGTGCTGCCCCTTTAATTACACCCTATGCTAGTCAGGAATTGAGCAGTAGAAAGGTCTGCTATGCAAATAAAAATATTTTGGTTCCTCAGGATTCAAATCAGGCATGCAGTTATTCTCAACTCTTTACTTTTAAATGACATTTATTCAATCTTCAATCTCTTGTGGCTCTGCTCTCTGCTCTCTCTCTCTCTCTCTCTCTCTCTCTCTCTCTCTCTCTCTCTCTCTCTCTCTCTCTCTCTCTCTGTATCCTCTCCTCTCTATTCTCTCTCTCCACATATATATGTACCCAGGTATAGCTAGGATGCTTTCTACTATGTTCATAACTTTGCTCTATTTCTGATCAACATTGTCTCTTCTGACTGCTTGAAAAATCCTCTTAACTTATTGCCTTATATTCTTATGTTCCACACAGTAATATGTCCTTTATTTGCAGAATATATTGATGATCTTGGGAAAGTGATTTAATTAATAATTTCAAAGCCTCTCTTGGCTTTCTAACTCATTCATGATAAAATTCCTTTCAACAATTTACAATGCTGACTGTGACCGCCCCTCCGTGTTAATCTATCACTTCTCCCATCTTTGTTCCATCTGCTCCAGGTACACTTATCTTAACATTTCAGAATTCCTGACCATATTCTTTCCTGCTTGAGTAACTTTGTAAAAGCAGTTTCTCAGAAGCAGTAGGCTTTCTTCACCCATCTTTTCTGTTTCTTTATTCCAATGTCATCTGCCCAGTAGATATTCCTATATTCCACCCAAGTTAAAATTTAACAATTCTTACCTAATGCTGTTTTATTTATATTTATAAAGTGATACATTTCATAGAGCTATGAAACAATGCTTTCTGATTTAGGCATGCTGAGAGGGACTTGAGAATGGTCTGACGTCTGCAGAATCTTATACGCTATAACATATCAGTCTTATACCATTTCCAGAATGTACAAAAATAGAGCCACCTACTAAGGGTCAGTATTCCAAACATGAGCCGCTAGAAGCATTTCAGATGCAAGCCATAACAGGTGCTAATAAGGTGAAATCCCTTAATAATTTTGCTCAAAATCCTCCTGGATAAAAACAAACTTCAAAGTAGGCAAAAATATCCTATTTGATTAGACAAATGAACTAAATCTCTGTCTGTTCTGGTCATTTCTAGAAGCTTTGAAGCATTTCAGAGAATATGTTGAAGTTTTAATAATAATGAAGAGGGTCATTCTTTAAGATTATATTTAAATGAAATATAACTAATTTCACAAAAAAAGAAAATCACTTTTTACTTTTTGAGTGGTTTAAAACAGATTTCAGCCCTTTAGGATAGCTCCACTTATTATAATTTCTTGATTAATTGAATATCTCAGATCTAGGCTTTTCTAAATCAGAACCTAACACAGAGGCGGGGCAGGGGGAGGAGTTGACACACTTGTATACTTATTCAGTGCCTCATTCCCAACTGCATTTGTACAGTTAATCACTCTGTGCTTGCCAAGTACTTTTACAAGCTCAATGGGATCATCCACAGGATTCAGCCGAATCATGGCAGCTCTCCATGCCCAAAAGGCTTGGGTTGGGATTCCAAGATTCACCTTTCCCAACCACACCACTTCTGTCTTGTGCAGGGCCCCTCAGGAAGTTGCTGAGTTAGAGGAATTCTCTAGGACATGTCTTCTGCCAGAGCAGCTTAATTCAGCTTCAGTGATTACTCTTTAAAGATCCAAATTTGGCCACATGAAAATAGTAAAATAAACATTTTTTTGTTAGCAATATCTAATTGCTTTATTTGGATTTATTTATACTTTTTTAATCCTTTGTGTGTGCGTGTGTATGTGTTTATGTATGTGTGTGTGCATAATTGCTTTTATGCATACATATGTCTCTGAGTGTGTTTGTGTGTGTGTGTGTGTGTGTGTGTGTGTGTGTGTCTGTGTGATGTGTGTGTGTTCCTACATTCCATGGCACACTTGTAAATATCAGAAAACAATTTTTAGGAGTCAATTACTCCTCTGACCATCAATCACTCTAAGACACCAGACTAGCCCTTACTACTTTATTTGAGACATAAACTGATTGTGTTTTATGTTAGAATTTTGGAACCTGTTGCCTCATAATGGTTTGCTTATAAAAACAACATCAATTATTATTAACTAGGAAATTACTACTTTTGTTCCCATTTTAAAAATTAATTCCCCATGAAGAGTATTTAATGTTGTTTTACAGATGCTAACATCAGGATTTAATAAGATCTCTAGCATAGCAGGTAATGTAGGCAGATAGATGTGAGAAATGCTGTATTCAACTAAATTACTATTCATTTATTTTTATTTTAGTTGTTTTTACTGAGATTGTTGGTGAATCCTAAAAGTTGCTATACCGTATCACATTTTCAGATTTTTCCCCAGAGAATCTATTTATCTAATGATTCAAAAATTATTTTGGAAAATAAAACCATATAAAATTCAAAGTGTAATGATCACACTTTCCAAACAGAGAAATTCAATATTTATTTTACTGGAAATTCTCTCATTAAATGATCACATAAGTCATATAATTTAGATAAAATTATTTTATAATGCCAAGAAATAAATGGTAAGTACACACACCTGCTAGTCACACCATGATTTGTCCCCAAGCAATAATAATAGCAACTAACTGCTAAATGCTAGGCTGCCTTTTATAATATTTTCCGTGTTAAATCTATCAACCCGGCTCAATGAATAAAAAAATAAACATTGCTGAGCAACTATTTTGTTCCTTTACTCTTACTTTTTAGAAATTATTGAAGAACTCTATTAGTAATAAAAATATGAGGCAATAAGATGGGAAAAGCTGAGAATTTACAAAGAATTTAAGGGGGCTGGAAAGACTACCCAGCAGTGAGAATTCATGATGTGTTTGCAGAGAACTGGAGTTCAGTTCCCAGAATCCATGTAAGGCAGATTGTATCCACCTGTGTAAAGGATTTTTATGTGTCTTGCCAGCCACCTCCAAAATAATGATACAGAAATTTATTAATTGTGAAAGTTTGGCTTATAGCTTAGGCTTTTTTCTAAATCTTTCATCAAAATAAGTCATTTATAATAATCAACATTCTATCTTGTGGAGTTATCATTTTCCATCTTGTATCTCCTGTTTCCTCTCCATGTCTTCTGGCTTCTCCTGGCCTCCAATTCCTTGTACTGTCAGTTATTTATTAAACCAATCACAATAATAAATCTTCACATAGTGCACAAACATTGTATAGCACACTTTGAACTGCTCCTGGACAGCCACCACCCTCTTCTAGACTCAGCAGGTATTCTCATGTATGTACACACACACACACACACACACACACACACACACACACACACACACACACACACACACATATACACACACACACACACACACACACACACACACACACAGAGAGAGAGAGAGAGAGAGAGAGAGAGAGAGAGAGAGAGAGAGAGAGAGGATAGAGTACAGAGAGAGACTTAAAGGTAAATAGAAACATATATATATAATTTCTACATTTAAATGAAAAACTATAACTTTTTTCAAAGTAGATGTTTACAAATTATCCTTGAAAGGTGAACAAACAGAAATTTAATTAAATTGTGCTTTGTGCTGTACTCTCCTTCTCTCTCTCTCTCTCTCTCTCTCTCTCTCTCTCTCTCTCTCTCTCTCAGTAATTTACAATAATGTACGAGATATAAGGAACAAATGTGAAAGTATGTAGTAGAAAAAAATAAGAATTTTAAAAATGCAGAATTAGGTATGTGCAGCACAGGGCAATGTATATCTCTATTGTAGAGTGTATAAGCTTTGTAGGGTATGCTGTTTGAGTTGACTTTAAGCAATTGACAATCTTTAGTGGTTAGGGTGTTGGGAAGTAAGTAGGCTGAAAAGAGGCCACAGTCTTTACAAAATGGTGACAAGAGTGAGCCTGGGTTGTTTTGTGGCTAGGATGCACATTTTCTGTTACATTAAAAGGAAAGGAAAGGCAGGGTATTTGGAAACAATGAACAATGGCCAGATTTTGAAAGATGCCATTTGTATATTAAGAAATTTGTACTTAATTTGCACAAGAAATGATTCAGACTCAGTTTAATGCAGTGTACTAACTGGTGCACACACATGCTTCGAGTGTGGTATGGTCTCTAGCACTAAGAAATGATAGCTTATTCAAGAGGATAGATTCCAGATTTGAAAAATCTACATACAAACAAAGGGAACTCACACAGTATTGGTTTCCAGGGAAATACTCTAACATGTTTTAAGAAGCAAAATATTATCTCTACTTAAAATTATTCTTTACTTTCTTTTCCAAAAGTGAATCTGTTTTGTATTTTCTGTCACTATAATTAGGTTTACTAATTATACTAATTATAATTACTGTGTCATACTAAACAGACCAAATATTTTCAGAGGTATAATGAACTTAAACTATATATTCACACACACCATATATGGCACATCATATTTGAGTATGTTCATATACATATACATGTATACATATATATTTCATAAATATGATATGAAATATATACATATATATATGTTAGAATACTGTCTTTAGCCTCCTGAAACTTGGAAAAACTTCTTTACTTATTAATAATTTTAAGTACAAGATATTCTACTGGGAAAATAATTATTTAGTTTTGTAAGTCCAGGCATGATCCCTTTGCTTTCTATTTCTGTGGTAAAATGCTGTCCAAAACCTCCTTAAAATGTGGGGTTTGCTTAGCCTTCAGGTACAGTCCATCATGAAGGGAAGTCAAGGCAGGAAAGCAAGGCAGCAACCTGAGAGTAATGACTAAAGCAAAGACCAACCGTGCAGGAGTGCTGCTTACTAGCAACCTTTCTTTTACAGATGGGAGCATTTGTCCAGGGATGTCACCACTTATAGTGGGGTTGACACTTCTATAACAATCAATAACAATTCAAATTAGATACGTAACAGATGTGTCCATTGACCAATCCAAGAGAGGTAACTCCCCAAATGAGATTGTCTTTTCTCAGGTATGTCAGTTTGATAATGTAGGCGAAGAGGTATAACTTTTAAACCAATTGATGAGCTTTTTTTTTTTTTTTTTAGAATTCACCTGTACCTTTAGTTGGATCAATTAATAACAACTTAGATACAAATACCTTTCATTCTCTAGTAGTATAGAAGAGCTTGGTCTACTTTTCTAAATTAAAATTTCATGAAAAAATGTCAAAGCTTTCATGTTGAGGAAGAAAATAACTGATAGTATAAACAAACAAAATAAATCTGGAAAATAGGGAAGTGTGACAAAGTATAAGTGATGATAATCTATTCCTAGTGTGACACAGTATAAGTGATAATCTATTCCTAGTGTGACACAGTATAAGTGATAATCTATTCCTAGTGTGACACAGTATAAATGATAATCTATCCCTAACTCTCCTTAGCTGTGGTGACAGAGTGAAATAAGCATAATTAATAAACATCTGATAAATTTCAGTCTGCCTTCTCTCTGTTCTGTCAAAACTCAGAGCTTTACATGTGTCCTAGATGCATTTACCTTCCTATTTTAGATATGGCATGCAAAGATCATAAAAATGTGCTTAGAAATATCAAACTACAACTATTGAAAGTCATGATATTGAAAACTATATCTTATCTATATGTTGTCTCATCCAATTTATTAGTTAATTTTTTTCTTCATTTTAAAGGTGAGAAATGAGATTTGAGAGAAGGTTAAAGCATTCTGGAAATATGCTTAATATCAAGTTTTTTCGCTCGCTTACTGTTAATCTGTTATTCAGATTCCATGTGTGGAATCTGAATCAGGAGCTTACACCCTAGTTTGTATCTGTCAATGACAATTACAGGCATTTGTCATGAAGGCAAGAGAATAATTTCAGTATAAGCAGAAGTGTCATCTTTGGGACCTTGGGTTAATATTGGCCCTTTTATTTTGCCAAATCTTGAAATTCAGTTTGATTATCTACACATTTAAAAAACATACGAATAATTTATTTCTTGAAAAGTAACATATAGTTAATGATTATCCTGAAGTGCCATAGTGATTGTTATGCTTAGGTAGTGGCATTACATGGCATAATATACAACTAGACGGCAAAATAAGGCATTGATGGAGAAAGTGGATATGGTTTGTAATCCTTATGGATACTGCTGTTGATGGCTCTGGAAAGTATTCAGAGAAAAAGTGACAAATAGAGAGCCTGGATGCCACCCCAAAACACAGATGGAAGAACAACAATGAAGTATTCTGATGGAAAGTATAAAATGATCACTAACCCTGAACTCCAAGGCAGGCAGGGCTGAGAACCAAGTTTAGGAACTACTTTAAAAGATGTAATTTCAGAAAAATCATGCTTTAAAAAAACACTAATGAGATTGAAATAAGATCCTGTGATATGAGATGAGCAAATGATAATATCTGCAGGAGATTTAGACTGTTAATTTTCAAGGTTCTTATTCAAGTAGATGGAGTGTGCCATTCAAAACTCACAAAATCCTTTCTATTTCCCTGAAAAATGCTTATACCAATAAAGCACTGACTGTGAGAAAGGCATTCGTTTTGGTGTTGAAGCTGTTAATGTTTTGAATAGGCTCCTGTTCTCCATCCATACCGCAGGCTGACCTGGAGCTATGACATATCCAAATCTGCTCAAACTCTGAAACCCTCGTTCTACCTTAGCTTCCTGGTTTGATAAGATGAAAGTTTGATGCAGCGAAAAGTGGCAAAATGAGAAAGAAATATCAGTGTAAATATGATACTCTGAAATGGCTGTAGGAAAACAATTTGATGATGTAGTCATAAGTAAGAACTCTTGGAATAAGATTCTAATGATTTAGTAAATAAGGACAGCAATCAACTAATGGGACACAATGATACTAAAACGGTTTCAATAGAACAAAAGAAAGTTAATTTACTGAAGATCAAATCTTCAAAATGGGAAAGAGATATTGTCTGCTGCACATATCACAGAGAATTAATCTAAAATATGCACAAAAATACAAGAGGCTAAAAAATAAAGTGGGAGGCTAAGAAGTTGAACATAGTTTTCAGATAAAGATCGACAAATACTTGGCAAATATCTTACGATATATTCAACATTCCTAGTCACTGAGGAAATGCAATGTAAAACACTTTGATAGTCCATCTCACTATAGTCAGAATTGAGTTTGTCAGCAATACAAGTGGCAACCAGGCAAAGTGGACAGGTAGATCTCTGTGAGTTCAAGGTCAGCTTGGTAGAGTGAGTTGCAGCTCAACTAGTGATATATAAGACACTGTATCAAAATATAAAGATACCAAAATAATTAATAATAATAATAATAATAATAATAATAATAATAATAATAAATACTTGAAGAGGAAATGACAACAAATACCAGAGAGGTTTTTGAGCAAGGGAGCCTTTATTCACTGTTTATGGGAGGTAAAAAATAGTACAACCATATGGGGGAAAATGTAGAGGCTTCTCAAATATTTAAAAATAGAACTAGAGGACTGTCTGGGTTACTTTTAAATTGCTGTGCTAAGATACCATGACCAAAGCAACTTATAAAAGAAATAGTTTATTATAGACTTAAAGATTCAAGGAGTGAGTCAATGACTATCACGACCAGAAGGATGGCAGCAATCCAGGTAGAATGTTGGAGCAATAACTGAGAATTTACATCCTAACCCACAACAAGGCAGAGAAAGAGCTAACTAGAAATGGTAAAACTGTATAACTTCTAAGTCAACCTCCAGTAATTCTCCAAAAAGGCTACGTACACCTTTTCTTTTCAAGCAGTTCCACCAATGGAGACCCAATCATACAAATATATGGTACCATTGGGATAATTTTCATTCAAACTACTACCCATCTGTTCAACTCCTGAGAATGTTCTTTAAAGTATCTATATTCTTACAGAGACACTTGCTCATCATGCTTGCTATGGCTCTATTCAAAATAGGTAGGAAATGAAAGGTTAGATGCTTATTAACAGATAAATGAATTATAAAAATGTGATACAAATAAACAATGAATTACTGTTCAGCCATAAAAAACATGATTGTGAAATTTTGGGGAAAATGAATTAAACTTAAATACTGTGCTGAGTTAGATGAGCAAGGCTCAGTAAGACACATACCTTGCTCCTCTGTGTCTGGTTCCTATATATGGACGAAGTCTATGCTCTGAAGTAAATAATTTTTCAGATACAGCGTATACAATGGGACTCCAGATTATATTGACCAGATGTTTGTCTTCAGAAGAACAGATAGATGGAAACATCAGGGATTATTGCTTCGCTATTGGTAGGTAAAATATTCATTAGTGACAGATGAGTATTTTTGCCCAGTAGCACCATTCACGGCTCATACAGATCTTCTCTGGGTGTAAGACTTGACCTTATTCTTATTCATTGTGGAGCAATGAAGTGATTGCTGCCTGTCGCGTTTTAGGGTGCTTCTCCATCCTTGATTTCAGCAAGTTCGGTTTTTCTTTATCCCTTCACTCAACTTTTCCGGTATCCCTGCTTGATTATATGTCATGTCATTTTGAAACAGTTAATTGTTTTATTTTGCTTGTAAGCTGCAGGCTTGTAAAGAACAAATTATTGCCAGCTAATTTTTATGATGTTCAGAACTTTTGCATTCTTTTTTATATCAATAAACATCGGAGCAGTTTCACTTAGGTCAGAGTAAACTAATCATCAGTTCTGGCGGGGAAAATTAATTTCCTTGGGCATATATAATTTTCAACTTTAAAGGAGTCATTTTCTTCAGCAAACATTCAGACAAGCACAGCTTCCTCTTTTTCGTGCATTTGAAAATTAACTTTTAGATAGCTGATCAAGTGATGATTTTTATTATAACATTTCACATACATGTATGTCATTATATGTTTGAAAATACTGCTGGCTGGTCAGAGGTTGCAGCCTCCCCATGGCCTAGCAGCTTATAAGTTAGAAAACATGGAGCTCCCTCCCTTCAGCAGATCTTCCTGCACCTTACCTACCCTTATCCAGAGTATGTCCTGTGCCTGTGAGACTGGACAACTGACCTTATATGAAAGCTATTTCTAAAATCAGATCATTGATTATACATCTTTTGGTTGACCTTTGGCACAGATCCCTACTAAAAAGACTTGCTCTGTATGCTCTACTTTAGGACTCTACTGCCACATAGTAAGCCTTTTAATAGGAGCATGCCACTTAATGCAAATTAGAATTTGTCTCCAGACTCCCTAGTTCTATATATTCCTTATACTCTGTAATAAAATTGATCTGATTTATTGAAATCATTCTCTCAAATGGCTCTTTCTGTTTGTGTTCATGAGCCCTGTACAAAGCTTTCTGCTGTTCATCTGCCTACTAACCTGGTAGTCAAAAGGACAAAAGGGGAAAAGGACTCCCACAATTATACATCATTCCTTTTCATCCCCCTACACTACCGATTTCCCTTGTCCCAGAGCAATGAATTACTCGTGTTCATAAATGATTTCTTTTTATTTTTAAAGCTTACTAACTTTTAACCTTAAAATTGGGGGATGCATTTTGTATGGAAAACCATGCATTTCTGATGGCTACTTAATAAAGAAAAATTTACTAAATGTGTTTAATGTTTAAATTGTGATTATAATAATATGTGAGAAGGTTGGGGTATCAATGCAAACTATTCACCCCAATGGCCAACTGACCTTTTGTTTTTCCTACTATTAATCTGTTATTTGCATACAAAATTTGAAACTACTTCTACATATATTTAGCATGTAATCCATTGCTTAATATTGTGAAATGTATTCTATCATCATCAATTTGTACATAAATATAATAAAGGCAAATTGGAAAGCAATTAGTTCACAACAACATAGTGACGGTTGAAACACAAAATTGCAAGCAATATTTTCCTTCACGTATGTCTTGATGCTAAAATTTAGTGAACTAGAAATTGTATGCCCCAGGCTTTAATGCAAAATTCAAGAAAGAGTGGTGTTCAGGGTCTTGGGCCATAAGACAATATTGTGTTAGCCACTGAAGAATACTATCGAGGTAAGAATTAGTCAACAAATATTTATACAATTGTTACTGTAATTTAGGTATGTATTTATTGTCAATTATGTTTTGTTTTGGAATACCACAACTTCCCTATTTATTCTGAAAAACTAGGCAAATCATACCATCTTGATAAATGTGATTATACTTACAAAAATCTATACAGGAAACTGCAATATCACATAGATATCAGATGTTCAGGGAATCCTCCTCCTTCTCTGGGCACAAGGAAGGGAACAGATATTTCTGATATCTCTGGAGCCAGGGAAATATCTTCCTCTTTCCTGAGCTTCTCTATTAACTACACACAGAAATGTTGCATTTGCCAAATTTATAATCATGAAAGGATTCACTTGGAACTATAACAATATGGAGTTAGTGTAATGGTTGAAATGTGATCACCTGTAAAAATCCTACAGGGTCCTGTGTAAGAGGTAGCTGATCAATGAGATGTGAGGTTATTCTTGAGATCCCAAGTGTTTTATTCTGCAGTTAGTCCAACTGTTCTTGCTAACAACTGTACACATTAGAGTTAGGCTCCTATCCTCCCATAGGGATGTGATAATCTCTTCCTTCATAATTGTGTTTCCAGAAGGTAATGTTCTTGAGAGAGAGATATTCTTCAAATTATAAAATTAACAAGAGGCTACGAAATTCATTTACATTTTAAAGAAACGAAGTTTGAACGTTAAGAAAAACGAAGTCATCGTGGACAAGTGAGAAGTGTCCTGTTCTGTTACCGAAGTTGAGGGTTACTCCAGGCACTCTGTGACAGTAATATTAAAGTGATATAATCAGAGTGGATTTTTTCAACTGCTAAATTTGGACTTATTATTTGAGAAAGAAAAACATTCAGGTGAATGTCTGTAAAAAGCTACAGGGAGGCAAAGCTCTTTTAGTGAGATTTCTCCAAACATGGGGTGGGCTCCTTGTTTGACTTCTGTGGCTCTAATCACAACTGTAGACAGTGACTTTATATAATGTGAACTTCTTGAGGCCCTAACCTAGAAGATAAACAAAACTTATTCTCCTTTTTAAAGTTTCCCTATGTTCTTGATCATGAAAGTTTCTCCTACTCTTCCTTCCCTGGCTCCTTTTAGCTCATTTTACTTTTTGACTCAGAAGGAGGAAGCACTCTATCAAAGGGGGAGCTAATTTTACACTCATCTGTACCAGTTCCTCTCTAAGCACAGACATACTTGCTTTTCTATATAATAATTGAAGATATTGCCCCAAACCAAAGCACAACACACAGTTAAGACTCACTTCCAAAGGAGCTACAGAGTCTCCACTTCAGTTTTAAGACCAGAGCTGTTCTGCCCCTCTCTGAGTAGCTGTCTCACCTCCCTCCTTCCCAGGTGAGACACAATGTTTCCCTCATCAAGCTTGAGTGAGAACTCCCTTCTTATGGTAGCAAGATGAGCTTCCCACATTCTGTTTCTCAATTCTTACTCATTTTTCCTTGATTGTCCTTTGTAATTACATAAATTGCTAATCTTCTTCCTCTATAGTATTGATCTAAGCCAATTTTTTCTGCAAACCTTCCATCCCTTTGTTTAGTCAGACGCATCAGAATACTTTCATATGTCTCACTCATCCTTGGCTTTGGCAGGTGAACATGCTTTAAAATGATAGAATTCATAAGGATTTTTTAAGATAATGTTTCTCACCTATTTTACACAGGTAATTTCTCATCGTATATCACAAACTCCCAAGCAAATGTATGTATTCTTATATCCTAGAGTTTTGTCAATCAGTGTCATTCATGATAATTAGATATTCCATGAAATGACTGAGTTTGATGCATTCCCACATTTGCCCCTCCACTTTTTGTCTTGTCTGTCAAAGAATCAAGTTTCAAAACACCCTATCGTACCTCTGCACATCCTAATTGTTTTCTCCACACTCAGGAAGCACTTCCACACTTCACATATTTCAGTGGACACTTGAGCAAAATGTGCATCACTGAAAATGACCACATGCCAACAGACAAATGAGCCAATCAACATGGTGTTCAGAAACACAAAATGAAAACGTAGTTCTCAGCTTTAGCCAACTAATTTTGTAAAGGGGGGAAAAAGAATTGTGTAATGATTTTGTCTCATTGAGGTGAAAATACCTTAAGGCAGAAAGAGATTGTTCTTTTGCTGTACCTGATTCAGCATATTGGTGTTGTGAACCAAAGGCAGAGTGGGTGTTACACAGAAAATGCTATTGTTCACAGGCATTGTGCAATCCTTTGAATTATAACTTTAAAAATATAGAGAAAATTATTTCATGTTCATTTTAAAGGATCCAGCTGCTATAAATTGAACTACCCACATGCTTATGAGAAGGTGACTGTTTTTCCAAATTAAAGGTTAGCGTAGTAATCACAAGAATAAAGGCATTACCACTTATGACATCTATTATACTTATTTGCTAGTTAGTGTAATGCAATAAGAGTATCAAATTATTCCTGTTGTCATGTGCAAATCTTGAATAAGATAATGAAAAACAATCATAGAAACCAAATTTTAGGTTTCTTTCAACTACTTATAGACACACTCCCAATGCTTTCTTCAAAAGGAGAAATTTCCTGTGTATCGTTTTTTTTTTTTTAATCCTCAGAAATATGAAGTCTTTATTAGACTTCTCCCCTTTAGGCTCAGGGAGATATGTGGAAGAGGCAGAGGAATTGTTAGTGCCAGGTGTTGCGAAGGACTCCAGGAAATTGTCTTCCTGGTGCATCAGGGCTGATGCAATTCAAAACTCATGGAAACACTGGCAGCATTCATACAATCTATACAGGTGCAAGAAAAACAAGGCCACAGCATTGAGGGGAGGAAGCATATACGGAGTTCCATTCCTAATTCTGACAGTCAAGTGTTTTAGGTCTATCTGTAATCTGCCAGCCTCTCAGAGTGCAAAGAAAACCTGCCATGTACTTATATTATGCCAGTGAAAAACTGACTAACATTTCATAATCTATAAGTGAAATATTCTAATCATACTGTGTATGTGCAGTATGACCAGAATTATATATGGCCTTATGTCATACAAACAGGTTTTTTCCCCTCCTATATTCAGAGGGCATGATTTCTATTTGGGAAGATGATGTGATGTCTATAGTAAAGTTGTGTTCCTATAATTTTTATTTTGGGTCTTTACACAGAGAAGCATTCACAAAGTCCTGGAAAATACTCATGATCACCACTCAGGTTATTTTTAATGGTTCCAAATCATGTTAACCTAAGTAACACATAGAAGTGGTGGGCTAGATTTGGTCATTGTGTGCAAATCTGTTGCTGCTGATGGGTCCTGTAATTTTTAAAATTATTTGTCTTTATTGGAAACCTTAGAACCACAATTAAATGAAAATTTCTCCTTTCCCTGTTTGCAACCCCACTGAAACAGAAACTGGAGACAAAAATCGATCCTAGCTATCAGGTTCAAGCTGATAGGAAAAACAATTGCAATTTTTGAATGGAACTTTATACAGTAGTAAGTCATAGATCAGGACAAGACTATATTTCTTCTCCTCAGACACAGAATATACAATGTACAAGTGAACAAAAAGATCTGAATAAAGAACTACTGTGCCTGATACATCATAAACAAAGTTTGTCATAGGAGGAACAGTGGGCCTGTTTACTAGAGTTCTAACCATTAGAGATTTGCTTTCTTTAATCAGCCAAGCACTATTTCTGTCCTGCATTTGTTTTCTTAATGGATGTGACACATTTCTTCTGATAACTATGAGCTTCATGTCTCTGGTTCATGTTGATTACACTCATTTGATGGCGAAATGCCTTCTTCTAGTGCACTCTAGACAGACAGTATTGTATTTGAGAATCTGAAACTTATTGATTTTCTTAGATTACAGGGGAGGAGGGTCAGGAGTGGGGCAGAGGGATGGAGTGACAGGAGATTGATTTTATTTACATGTTTGATTTAGATAATATTTCCCCACTATTGTGACTGACGAATGTAGACATTTGTTAACAATCCATAGTGGAAAAGGCAGACTGAGAAATCTCAGGGAAATTTCCCCATGGTGTCATGTGGAAGAAGAACTGTTCTGTGGGGGCATCTGTCTATTCTCAGAAATTGGATTCCCCAAAGTGACTCCAAGCCATCTTCCTGCTAGACCTAGGCCTGTCTCACTTTTCAGCAGTCATTTGCTGTTTGGGAAATTTGTGTCCTGAGGTCTTTGAGGGAATCAAGGTATGTAGGAACACAATAAGAGGCAGTTTTTCAAATAGGGCAGATAAAAAATCCCATAAAGAAATTACACGCACACAAACACACTCACACACAGACCATATCAATTAAGCTGGTGGTAGTTTAAAATTATACATAAAATATGAACTAAATTTATTAGGCCTATTTTCCAAAAATATTCATTTTATTAATTTACATTTAACAATATTAAACACATACCCCACACATACTTGTAAACACATGCACCCCTTACTCTTCTTTCCCAAAGGATTCCAAAGATCACTTAGTACAGGAGTGTCTGTTTTCAGATGCTGGGGCTTTCACAACAAAGTAGGAATTAAGCTAGACAAAAAATTCAGTCTACAAGAACGATGCTTCAAAAGATCTGATATCTATTTGTTTTTTGTTTTTAGTGCTACTTTTTCTTGAACACTGGGGAACAAAACACACCTGTGGTTTTAATTTTCTTCCTGCATAGTAATTCATTTTTATCTTTCATACTCTAAGCCAAGATAAGCCTTTCTGTGCACATGTGTCTGCTACTGACAGAGACTTGCAGCCTGCATTATATTTACATTGAAAAGGATGAGTGTCCTGAGTGTGTAGAAAGACACCTCATAGGATACAGGTTGCTCCATAGAGAAGCCAAGATTGCTGCAGTATGCTTTGTTGTACTCTCAAGAAGAATGGTGCAGGCCTGAGTAAGTAAGGCCAACTTAACCTACTTGTTCCTAAGGGTCCATTCCCCCTGCCCCCCCCAAATAGTTTCCTGATGACTCTTGAGTAATACTCACTAAATCATAGTTACCTATTGACAAATTTATTCTAGATCTTTATAAAGAATACATAGAAAAAAATTAGAAAGTTTTACCTATGATGCATTACCCAATGCAAAATTAGTATTTCCTATCCAATGTCTTACATGCACTTCAAATTTAGTAGGTCCAATAATGAATTAAATTTATTTTATATCTTCTTTTTATGGCATTAGCTATTGAAAACCCAGAGCCTCATCTGTAAAATTAAAGGTTTAATCTACATGGCTCTCAAAGGGCCCTCTCAGCTCTGAAGTTATAATCAGCCATTCCACTATCATTTCATTACTAATGGCTTTACATGTCTCTAGAACTTAATGCTTTCAAATAATTTCATATCATTAACTTTTACTCAGTTAACTATTATTAACTCACCCATCATTTTTCTTTGTGATTTAACCAAACAGACTAATGTATACATAATTATAAACTACTATAAGAAGAAAAAACAGAAATGATGTATCAAACCACAGCAAATTACATTGGCCAGGGCAGTCCTGCAGACATGGTCCTTAGCCTTGTCCACTGTGAATGACAACAGCTGTAACAGACCTATCCAACAGGAAAGATGCATTCTTCCCAAACTGTCTACTCTTTATTTCCCCCAAAAGAATTTAAATTATACTGGTAATGCAGTCTCTCTGCTAAAAACATTTCAAATAAAGTGTTCTGTTTTGGACATGATGATGGTACACAGCAGGCTGTCCTTCCCAAAGTCAAACCCAACTCAGAGGATTGGACAATGGCCTTGTTCATAAATGTTCTACAGTGCTTTTTCCATACCAGCATCCCTCTGCTCTCTGTGGTCACAGGGGATCCAGAAATTTTGTCTGAATCTAAGAGCTTAAAATCAACCTTTAATACAGGTCTAATGGAGTACTCAGGGGAATTCTAGGATGCATTTACTGTTCATACATCTACTTCTGGAACAACATCAAAGTAAGAATCAATAACTTTTATGTCCCATGTTTACTCTCCCTAGGTAAAATGCCTCTTTGCTCCTAGAACATTTTCTGTGCAGCACTGTAGTTAACACAAGAGGGATCTGAATGCATTGTTGCTTCTTTGAAGTGTCTGACAATATGCCATGTTAGCCCCTCCACACAAATTCTAAAGAAAAATTACCATTCTTTTAAGAAATACAGAAAAGAATTATTCCTAAACACATGTCAGTGAGTCAATACTATCTTGATGAACAAAAAACCTAAAATGAAAAGTGGTCATATTATTCGACAATACGAAGTACTAAACATTTTTATTAATATTTTTTAAAGTTTTGATTAATCCATGCATGTATATAATAAAGTGTTTAAATTCAACTCCCTATTCTTCTCTTATCCCTTACTTATGGCAACTTTATTAATATGTACCTGTGTGGCTTAGCATTAAGTTTTTTCATAGGAAACTCATAGTGGGTTAAGTTAAAAAGAAACATTTTTTTGATAAGCACAGAACATAACAAAAGATGATCGTTAATTTCTTCACATGTCTGAACAATCACCTAAAGCCCCACTTTCAATGAGTGAGGCAGATCTGAATACTCACATGATTATTCTACTTTCCTCTAGGATTGCCCTTGGTCATTCTCTATGCCTACCTTCCACTTGTTCTTGCTCATATTTCATTCCAGTTATTTTCTTTTCGGCTAATATTCTTATTCTATCATATCCCTCAATTTAATTTTATCATTAAATAAAATTATTCTAACATATCCTTTAATCTTATTTTATCATTAAATAAAAGCTATAATCTCTTTCTTCCAAAATACATTGCCTATCATCACCATTAGATGTTATTTTACTGTTCTTACTCCTAGAAATTCCATAACATAAATTAAATCATTGTGATCGCTGCATGTATTATTTCTTCAATTCTGGTAAATTAGTTATAGACTAAGTTTTCTTGAGTAAAATAAGCTGCAGTTCCAACTTTGTCTTCATTATCATGGAGCCTTCCATAGAAGTTTTCATTTACTAGATCCTTGAATTGTGCATTTACTCAAATAAAAATGATTTTAATTAAAAAGCAGAGTCATAAGATAGCTTGACATTTTAAGATGTTATTTGAGTATTAGACATTTCAAAGTAGCATTGTCACAGAAAAAAGACTGAGCTACAGAATTCATCACTCTGTATTTTGTAGTATATATTAATTATAAATAATGATGAATTTATTGTTTTCCTATGTCAACAAAATACGTGGAAATTACATTAAAACTCATTTACTCTCTCTTGTCCCACTCTTGCTAATTTCTCTCAGCTATAACCATTTCTGCTTTCCATGGACACACACACATACACACAGATACACATACACTCACACACACATACACACACACAAACACACACACATACACACTCACACACTCATACACTTACATACAAACACACACATATACACACACACATACACTCACACACACGCACATGTACACACACATACAAACACACACAGAAACATACAAACACACACATATACACACACATATGAGTAGCTGAAAACTGAAGAAAATGTTTCTTACTCCTCTATCTATAAATCCTCAAGATAGCGTGGAACCCCATCAGTCTTTCTAGGGCAGATTGTTGAAAGACTCACTATTGTGGAAATTGCGAGCAAGTAGTTACAGCTGAGTTAAAAATGCAACAGGTATGTCATGCTTGGAAGTCGAAGTTCCTCACCTTCCCTACCTGCATAAATTCCTCTTGCTCTTGCATTTTTTATACCCGGCTTTCTGGAAGATTCTTTGAGCTTCGGAGTGGTTGATATAGAAGTTCCAGCTATCGATGAGCATTAAACTGTCACTTTTCTCCGATCTTTGACAAGTTATGAATCTCTGTAGTCAACACTGACAACTACAAAAAGAAGTTTCTCTATTCAAAGCTGGTAGCACACAATCCTATGGATATAAACATAGTTATTTAGAAGAAAATTTGACAGGCACATCATAACCACTTAGAAGAACAAGAGGAGGAAGAAGCTTCTACATTAGAGCCTTGTGAACCATAAAATGTTAACTGGGATTTTAAGAAATTGTGTGACTACTTACTCTTTTGAGGGAGGGTATGGGTGAATGCAGAGGGGATGGGTGAGACTAAGGACTGGCTGGGAGAGATAGGGAGGGGGACCAGCAGGATATATTGATGGAGATGACATTTCAAAAATTATTGAAATTTAAAAATAGTAAAAAAGAACATGAATTTGTTCCTAAAACGAAGGCGATGAATTTATTCAGAAAATGGCTATTACCCCTATCATAGACTTGCCAATATTAATCCAGTGGCTCATCTTGCCTGGGTGGTCAGTATTGTTGCATAAGTGTGCATAAAATTGTATCAGGATAATCTTTTTGTAAACTGTGTAAAGATGTGTTCTTTACCTAACAAAGATACCTTCTGACTGGTTTAATAAAGAGCTGAATTCCAATAACTAGTCAGAAAGAGAATAGATGGGACTTCTGGGCATAGAGGAAAACTCTGGAAAAGTATCTGAGGCAGGAGATGTGCCAACCAGGCTAAGAGAAATTGGATTTATAGTACTGAAAATAGATAATTAGCCATGTGGCAAAACATAGATTAATATAAATTGGTTGATTTAAGTCATAAGAATTAGCTGGATCAAGCCTAAGCTAAGTCCCAGTTTTCATGATTAATAAAAATGTTTCTGTGTCATTATTCAGGAGCTGCCAGTTCAAAGAAAGTCCAACTCTATTTGAGTAAGATTGTTTGTAACAATTCTTCTGATAGCTCATTCTGGCACCAGCTCATTCAGTAGACTAGAAGCTTCCTACAGCTTGACTCTTCTACATCACAATCAAGGTATATGATCTTGTTAGCAATAGAGTCTTCTGATAAAGCTTTAGTGGACAACTGATAGCATTGATAATTGTCTGTTGCTTGTGGAAATCTCAGGGGCTAGGCTTCTCTGATCAACAGCCCATAAGCAGATGAAATATCATTAATTAAAAAAACTGTCTTGGCTTATGGCAGACATCTTAGAAGTAGGTGGGGAAATCAGAGCATAGATAGGGGAAGGAGGGTGGAGTCAAAAAAAGAGACACCATCCAACTGTTAAGAATCAACATATAAAGGTAAAACAGGTAAGCTACAGGCCACATGACAAGACAGATTAATAAAAATGAGTAAAATTAAGACATAAGAGGTAGCTAACAATATGCCTGAACCATAGACCAAAGAGTATGTAATTAATATAAGCATTTGAGTCATTTGAGGGATGGGGCTAAGCATCAGCAGGAAGGTCCAGGCCTTGAGACTAAGCCAAGCCATAAACCTCATATTACAGGCAATGGTATTTTTAGTGAATATCTTTTGGTTTCCTGGAATAGTTTTATCTACCTATAGTGAGTATCTCTATTCAAGAAGAACCATTCTTTCAAAATCTGTTGTTTTTACTTCACAATTATAAAAATACTTTATTTTGAGAGTGTTACAATTAAAATCTGGATGTTATGCAGTAAATTATTATACAATAATCCAAAAATACATGTGATAACATTCTCTTCTCTTTATGCTTCTTGTCCCAAGATCTGCTTGTTTTTACACCCAGCTGTACCATGCATTTACATGGGGTTTTTCTGTTCCCACTGTAATGAACTCAATATATTGTCCACACTTTATTTCTCTCTGAGTATCCAGCATGCCATAAGCTTATCTTTGAATTGGCTTAACTAGGAGTTTTATCTTACCCTTTTTATTATTTAAGTTGAAATAAGATGGCATTTCTTTTAATCTTTAGAAACACTCCAGAAATGGCATTATTTATTTAAGATGATCCTAAAACTATCAGAATGTTCTACACTAGGAAAAAAATGGTTGCTTGTTCTGCTCATTTTATTCATTCTTTTGGGACATTCAGATTCTATTTGAAGTCTACAAAGGCAAGTGTGTTTGTATGTCATATTTCATCTTTTTTATAGCATCAACTATTGTAATGACATAATGGAGGATTTCTTTTTTATGAAAATAAAATTTAAATTACGTTTGTTTCCAAATGCTAGTTGAGCAGAGATTTGAGTCATTATTGAAATTATAAAATGCTTTACAATATAATTTGAGACAATAGAATTTTCTTGAGGCATCAATATGTGAATCTTTCACGTAGCTATTTCTATGATATAATATAAATAGAAAAAATATCTTTGTTAACATGATGTTGTTTTCACATGTGTGTGTGTGTGTGTGTGTGTGTGTTTAGAACCTCATATTTTACCTAAATGTTTCTATTTCACATATTTCATTAATACAGTAACTCAGGGTATACTATTGAGATTTATTTTATTTTCCAATATGAATTATGTTTTGTCATGTATCTCCAGAGTCACTCAATATACTGAAAAGAAAACCTGCCCAGATATAAATGACACTCTGTTTAATTTGCTAAAGTAAAAGTGTCAGACTTCTGTAAGGACACCTCAGTGGTATTACATGGAGAAGACAGACAATTTCTTTTACCTTGGACAAAAGGAAAGACTTAAAAATGTCATTTTATCCAAATAATGGTGTGTTGTATCCTGATGTCGGATGTCTGTATGCTGTGAATAAAGGACTATTTTGGCTGGAAGGCACTGTAGACATAGGCAGAGGAATCAGAGCATTGGTAGGAGAAGGAGGGTGGAGTTAAGGGACATATGATCCAGCTGCCCAAAGAAGCAACATGTAAAGTAACACAGGTGAGCCATGGGCCATGTGGCAGACAGGTTAAAGGAAACAAGTTGAATTAAGATGAAAGAGCTAGCTAGCTAGCAATATGCCTGAGATATAGGCCAATAGCATGTAAATAATATAAATGTCTGAGTCATTTTTGGGAAGCCTAAGTGGCAGACAAATCTGGACTGTGGGACTAGGCAGGCCAGAAATCTTTGTTATAGTATTTGAATATTTCAGATCATTTAAGTTGTGTGATTGTAGTAAACAGTAAGGAAACTTAGTGATTTATGTTAGTGACTGTCAAGTTTATGCTCATATGAGATGCCCACTGTGTTGAAGAAGGTCTTGTTTCCTTTCAACTCCTAGAGACATAGACTGATAGAAGATTCAATCTGGAACACACTTCCAAAATTGTCAGTTCAGTTAAAAAGGTAGGGGTGGCAATAAAATGGTGGATGTGTAAGCTCAACAATGACAAACACAGAGCATTTCATTTCCTTGACCAAGGCAAAGTATGCTGCAATGCCAAGTCACAGGGAAAGAGGTTATCTCCATGACTGAAGTAAACAAGGGGAGGTGCATACTTCTTTCGGTACTCATCTCTAAATATAGTTTACATAATCCAAGCTGACTTTTGATAAAGGTGAAGTACTTATCTAGTTACGACTCATTATGTAATTTCTTCCTACAGAGAATACATTAAGTCAGGGTGGCGTATTACTCATGTTAAAAGGCATAACAGTTTTCAGAGAGATACTTCCATAGGCAGAACCTTGACTAATATCTCTAAAAGTGACAGACACTAACCGAAATTGATATGTACTGTTAATAAATAAACAAAAGCAAACACTTCTGTGCCCTCTGTCTCACTGTAGGGAAAGAGAAAACTGCAAGCTGACTCAAAAGCCTTAGGAAAGAATTTGAGTATTACTTACTGTCTCTCTCACTCTGCCTGCCTGTTTGCCAGCCTGCAAAGACTCTGGTGTAGCCTACATGATTAGTGTAGGTGGAAGGCAGGGTGTCCTGTACTGCATGACTGTACTGCACACTCATAGTGTTGATGCAGTCAGAAAATAGTGTGATGGCAACTGTGTGTTGCCATGGGGGTGCAGAGCTTATATTGTGGGAACTTAGGAAAGGTTTGTTCACAGGTCATTGTAAATGCACATAAAAAGCTTTGAATCTTTTGACTGAAGATGGTGCTCTGCATTCCATTTCTCATGTATTAAGGGATTTTAAAATAAATCTTCACAAAATTCCTCTCTAACTGTCTACATTTTGTTGCAAATTATTACACGGCTGTGATTATGTGCATATAAAAGCTAGACCATCTCATACACAGAAAGGAAATTAAGTCTTATATGTAGACTAATTGTTCTTCTTTTAAATAAAAATAACTTAGTGGTTAGTGGGTCAGAAATAGCATTCAAAGGAATGATGTAATAAGTAAGAAGCCAGTGTTAGCCTGAGGGAATAAACTCATTTACTAATTAAATGTTTGATTCACTCGATATATTAACCAGCTCTCACAAATGGCGTTCTGTACGTAGACCATCTATTTGAAAATTATATTTTAAGCAATACTTTAAACTTTTGTTATTTAAGAATTACCTAAAGGTGTTAACAAGGGTCAAAGCCAAAGATATGCTTACTTACACTTTTGATTTTTATGCTGCCATAAATGAAACATATAGCTTAACAAAAATGTCCATATGTTTAAATGTTTCAGTGGAACTTGAGTTCTTTGGTTACACCTACATTGTACAGGAGCCTCTATAGACTTGTGGGACATCTTTGCAGTACACACATTCATTTTGAAAAGACTAAAAAAGCAATTCTTATAGTTGTTTCAAAAATAATATTTACTGCATGATAAAAAATAAAAAGCCTTGAAAGAAATACAAAGATTTAGAAAATAAATTAAGACAAAACAAACAGAAATAAAAAGAGTCTTACCATTTGGTTATAGGTATTTTTGTTTTATTCAGTATTATATTTGCAGATCAGTATGATAAACAGGCTTGATAAGAAGCACAATGTAGGACCAATAGTTGAAATACAGTTACAAATCTTGAAACTATAGTTGAAAAAAAAACCTGTAATACTTTCAAATTTAGAAACTTTAATAAAGGCATGATGGCTCACCTCTGCTCAACAGTTCAAAGGCTGAGGCAGAAGATTGTAAGACAGAGGATAGCGTAGCATAGCTTTTATATTAAGTTCTAGCCAATTTTCATCTAAACTCCACTAGTGCCCCAAGTTAGAAATTTTGTTCCTCAAACAAACTCATTAAAAAAGAACAAAATTAAAATAGTTGGTAGTAAAATTATAAAATGTGAGTGAAAACACTGATTAAGTATAATGATATTATGATAAAATTCAATAGTCAACTTGGAAACTAGTTTAGCCAGATTAGTTTTGAGTATGTATGTTTGGTATATATGTGTATCTGTTTGTATGTGAGCACCATGACTGCAGTACTTATACATGTGTTTTCTGGTACACATGGAGGATAAGAGTTGACTTTGGATGTCTTTTTTTTTTTTTTTTTTTTTTTTAATTTATCTCCATGCTATACTGAGGGAGGCTCTCAGACTGAGCCAGGAAATCTAAGAGTTAGTTACCCAATTTATCCGATTTGCCAAGGAATGGGACACATTTACATCTAAGTATCATACAGGATACCACACCTAGTAGGCTTTTCATGGGTGGAGAACTTGGTCCTTGCACCTGTGTGGCAAATACTTCATCCTTTGAGACATCGTCTCAGTATTTTTCAATTAAATTTTGTTTGATTGTTACTTTTATAATTTAAAGGACAAATTTGGACATAAAAATGGGAAGAACACGGTGGTTGTAACATTCAAGTCATTTTATTCGAAGTTTAAATGGGTTAGAGAACAAAACAGACAGTTCTCAAAGAAGAAATACGCATAGATACATTTTTTAATACTCAACATCCTTAGTCATCAGAAGTGCAGATTAAAGCTTCTTTGAGCCTTCATCTTACCTCAGTCAGAATGTCTAATATTTTGATTCTTACGGCATCTGCGATGCTTCCAAAGTTCGACTTTGTGGGAGGTTGTGTTGTTTCATTTTAAATAATTGTCCCAACCACTGGTTTAATAAAAAGAGCTGATTGGCCAAAGGCAGGCAGGAAGTGTAGGCGGGGCTACCAGACTAAGAAAATCTCTGAGAGCAGAATGCCAGACAGAGGACCAGAGAGAAGCTGCAGGAAGCAGAGGACAACCATGATGCCCTAAAGAAAGGTACCAACCCACATGGCTGAACAAGAGACATGGGATAGCTTAAGGGTAGAGAGTTAGCAAGTGATATGCCTGGGCCTGAGGCTGATCAGCCTAAAACTACTGGAAGTATCTGGGTGTCTCTGTGGGACTGCGAGTCTGCGGGACTGTGGGCCTAGACCTTGAGGTTAGGCCAGAAAGTCTGGGCCAGAACCCTCCTACTACACGACTTAGTCCATTTTGTTGCCTTTTCAGTATTTATCAAGTTTCCCTGGTAGGTAGCCTCCCTACAGGTTGAACTTATTTCCTGGGATTTTCTTCTCTCAGTGTTAGGCTTATGTTTCTTTTAAAAATGATTTATTTGTACTAACCCCTAAGTGGATATTTGTGGTAAATAAAAGATAATCGTACTACAATCCACAGCCTCTGAGAGGCTAAGTAATAAGGTGGGTTTAGGAAGGGGATCTTCCTGAGAACGGGAATAGAAGAGATTTCCTGAGTGGAATGAGGGCTGGTGAGGATGTGAATATGAGCGAGTAGGTTGTGGGAGGGGCAGAGGGGAAAAGTACTGAAAGAGATTTCAGAAAATTGGGGGCATTTCAGGATCAGGTAAAAATCTGACAAAATGGAATCTCCCAGGGTTTTACAGAGAAGAAACAGTTTAGAGTCAAGCAAAGGTAGGTAAGTATGCTCCCTGAATTGGCCATCTCCTGTGACAAGACTGGTGCCTATCTAAATTGTTATCAGAGAGATGATCATCCAGAAACTGATGGAAACAGATACAGACCCACAGCCAAAAATTAGGCAGAATTCGGGAATCCTGAGGAGGAGGAGGAGGAGGAGGAGAATGGATTGTAGGAGCCAGAGGAGTCAAGGACACCACAAGAACACTCATAATCAACTAACCTGGGTTCATGAGGACTTACAGAAACTGAATCAACAACTTGGGAGCCTGCAAGCAACTGACTGAGGCACTATGCATATATGTTATAGATGTGTAAATTGATTCTCTTGTGTATGTCCTAATGTTAGGAGCAGAGACTGTCTCTGACTCTGGAACTGGTTTTGGGACCCTTCTTATACTTCGTCACCTTGACCATCCTTAGTACATGAAGAGGTGCTTAGCTTTACTGCAACTTGACAACTTGATATACTATGGTTTGTTGTTACTCATGAGAGACTTGTTCCTTCCTAAATAGAATAGAGGAGGAGTGGGCTAAAGGGGAACCAAACAGGGTGTGGAGGAGGAACTGGAAGAGAGGAGGGAGGGGAAATGGAGGTCAGAATGGATAATAAATAAATAAATTTATATAATATTTATATTTAATTTAAAAATAAACTAAAAGGGGAGAGCTTTATATTTTTGCATGAGACTCAATTGTAGAAATGGATAGATAAAAGAGAAAAATTAATAACTACGAATGAATGCAAGTAGTAGTATAAAATCTGTAATATATTTTCAGAAAAGTCAATAAAAAAGATAGAAAAACCATAACTTCCATCCCCAAAACACAAAGCTTCATGCCTAATTTGTACCAGAAGGAGTTTGATGTCCATGGGATTAGACCTACCAATACCCTGGTTAGCAAATAAGCATCAGTTATCTCTGTGGCAGAATATAAAACAGGTGCATCTCTCGGACTCTCTTAATGAACTGTTGAAAAACTAAAATAATGTGGAAGAACTGGGAAGGAATGTGCTCCCTCCACCTCCTCCCCCATCGTCCCCTCCACCTCCCTGTTTCTTTTCTCCTTCCTCTCTCCTTTTTCTTCATCATTATTGCTTGTATAGTTGGCTTACATTTGCATATTTTCAATATATAGTTATTTGACAATGTGTATATATACATATATCTATTTCTATATTTATCTATATCTATCTATATCTTTGTGGCATCTGTTTTTGTCTAACACTGTATCAATTTTAAAGTCCATTTCTGATGGGTTATTTTTCTAAACCTTCCACTAACTCTATCGATTAATTATCAGTCCACTTTGCTTTAAGCTCTATCTCTGTAAAATAGATCTCATGACTATTTCTCACCCAAGTGAATCTACAAAACTCATTTACATGTTTGTCTCTGCAGTAATCCTGCCACCATGCCACTACCTTTCACACCTCCAAATTCTGTGCCTTCCAACTCACACTGTGTTCCTTCCTACCTCCTCACTCCTTGATTTCACAACTTGAATATTTATATCTTCACTCCGAAACAAATATCTGAGAATCAAAATTCTCCCCCAAATACCTCAAATAACACAGTGTCTGTATCTTAAGGGGACATATGGTAATGTGAAAGGGTTTCCAATAAGTAGGAAAAATTGAACTGCGAATGAATTAGTGGGGACACTAAGGCATCTCCCCTTTAAATAGCAGCAGAAAACACATAGATACCCTTTTAGGATGACTTGTTTAGAACATGGCAGAAAAGTAGGAAATAAATGAGTTATGCTAGCCTTCAACTCCTCATCTTATACACCTTAACTAGGCAGATGTGTGAGCTCCAACCCAAAGGAGAACCATTCTGGCACTCTCAGACAATTACATAAGGACTGAACAAGTGGGTGGGCAACTGGAAACCAGATTTTCTGAGTAAATGTGGAAGATGACAGAAACATAATAGTGAAAAATAAGCGAAGGATTCCGTAGTGAGAGATTAGGTTTGGATCAAATCCTTTAGAATACTTCTGTTAGTAACATTTTCAAAAAAGATATGGAAGTTAAGAGTAGAACTGATATTTGTAGTTTATATAATACCCTACAACAAAACTTAATTCTCAGATTATTTTCATACAATTATATTTAATTAAGTGTCTAATACAATTGTTTAGAAATATCAGATCTGAAGTGTATTGAACTTCCCTGTAAAAATTAGTTAACCAGATGAAACATCGCTAATTTTGTATAACAAAACTGAACAAGAAAAATATGATATTTTTGGTCACTTGTTTTTATGTTTTAACTGTTTTTGGCTTTAGACATTGACTTAGTCATGTGAATTTGATATTTTAACTGGACTGTTTCCTTCAGCCTCACAAATATTTCTTCATCAAAAAGTGAGTTTAATGCTACCCAAAAAAGGCAGAAAATCATAGATGGGGATCTTTTGACCCGTTGAATAAGTCAATTAAGCCTGTGGATTTTAATTTTAGGTTATTTCTTCTGAAAAACCCTGATATGTGAATTGCAGAGTTTTCATACCCTTATTTAAATGTAATGGCTATGTAAAACACCCCAAAGATTCTTGTAGTGGGATTTATTTATGTTGTTACACTGTAAATAACTGTCCTGCCTACTGGTTTAATAAAAGTGCTGATTGGCTGAAGGCAAATGAAGTGTGGGTAGAGCTACTGATAAAACTCTAGGAACAGGAAGAACAGAGGAGAGATGCACAGAGATGCCAGAGAAGCCAGAAGAAGACAACGATGCTTCTCTAAGAAAAGGTACTAAGCTGCATGGCTGAACAGGATAAGAATCATGGGTTAGTTTAAGAATAAAGAGGAGGAGGGAAGTGAGGGAGAGCAGGAGGATACATGGACAAAAAAAACTTTTTATATAAAAATAATGAAATGAACATACAAAAAAAGCAAAATAAAAGGGTAAATAGTTAGCAAGTTATATGCCTAGGCCTTAAGCTGATCTGCATAAAATTAATATAAGCAATGTGTGTTTCTGTGGGACTGCGGGTCTGTGGGTCTGGACCATAGGCTGAATAGGCCAGAAACTTCATACTACAGATTATACCTCCCCAAATGATGCCTTCACTTGGAACTACTAAGTGTGTTTAGCAACATAAAAGAATACATTTAATAACTAAAAATTATTTAATGTTTTACCCTTAATGACCAATAAATGGATTGTTACATTTAAAATAAACTGAAATATTTACTATGGTATTCACAAATAAATAACTTAGAACAAATCTTGTAAAACCATGACAGTATCATGGAAATATTAAATTACTCTATTTTATACGAAAGTGGTCTACATAGTCACGTCTTGGGTTCATGTACTTGACATTGTTAAAACACTGCCTTTTGCCAATATGCTGACGAAATTAAAACCTAGAAAAACTACAGGTGCCATATTCCATTAATACAACAAACCATGTTAACACAGTGTGGTAGTAGACTCAAGTGCCAGCTGGGTATATTTTAGAATTATCTAAGCAAGGTAGTGTGGTGGGATTCAGGTGTTAGCTGATAAGGTTCAAAGAAGCTTATCCAAAGGTTCGAAGAAGCTTATCCAGGGTCCCAGGATCCTGAATGGGGAGTGGCCAACTCCATTCATAAAAGACTGCTGGGATCTTGGGGTCCATTTCTCTCTCTCTCCCTCTCCCTCTCCCTCTCCCTCTCCCTCTCCCTCTCCCTCTCCCTCTCCCTCTCCCTCTCCCTCTCCCTCTCTTAATTAGTCTTAATTGGGGCATCGTGTATGTCTTATTCATCTCTAGACCTCTAGACACCTTTGTGAGGAGTTAGTTATCTTCATTGCCTTCACTGAGGTGGGAAGATTCACCGTAAGTATGAAGGCACCTTCTGTGAGTGTCCCAGATGGAAAAACATCAAAGAAGAAGGCAGCTTTGTTCTCTATTGATCTATTTTATCCAAATGTTACTGAAGAAGCATCCTTCTCTTTCCAGGAACCTTTTAGGTCTTTAGCCAGGCTAAGGCTTCAGAAGCAGAAAGTCTCATGGATTGAGCAAGTACTGGGTTCTCTGTCTTTTGACCCCATTGAATAAAGACAGACGGCATAATGTCCAATGAGAGTTCCCTCCCTAAAACAATCCTTCCTGATGGCAGGTGAGACCTCACTCCTGAGTGGTGTTCTCTGACCTCCACATGCATAATGTGCCATGTTCATGCCCCTTTACACACACATAGAAAATAAATATATTTTAATGTATGAAAAATAAAACTATCCGGCATGGTGGCTCATACCAATGATCCCAGGACTTGAGATTCGGAGGCTGGAAGATGGCTGTAATTTAAGTCAAATATGGGGTACAAAGTAAGATTCTGTATTATAAGGCAAAAGTTGTTAAATAAAATGATACTCAAGATGAAACTTCAGAAATTAAAGACTATAATGTATAAGGTAAAATGACTACCTTTGAGAAGTGCACTCTTAATGCTAAACTTATTTTCTTCTGGGGGAATATATATCATACTATAATTTAAAAAACAAAGTAAATGGACAGGACAGTGGGTGCCAAATTCATATCACTGATAAAGTGGTAGACCACAGTGAAGCAAGGAAAAAAAATGAATACTTATGAGGTAATGGATTTAGTTTAGAGACATTAATGTGACATAATTTAAATACTATATTGTAACTATAACAGTGTGTACAGATACATGTATACACCTAGGTTAGCCTATACTCATCATTTCCTTAGTTTCTTACCTAAAAGGGAAAAGAAGCAAACACTCTGGGTAGCAATGACCATACCTAGTGTCAATATTTTGCTTTCTTATCCACTATTCATCATATGACACCATTAGGTACTTAGAGAATTGATCGACTTTTAGGGATCAGGAAGAAAGTACAAGATGAGAAACTGATGTTCTCTGGTGTCATAAAGGAAAGAGAAGCACTGGATGAGCCTTTGCTCCATAGATAAAGGTATGCCCGAAAAACAGAGGTACTGAATAACACTTAAGTGTCAACTACACTGATAATATTAATATTATTATTTTATAACTAACTGGAAATCATGTTTTTTGGCTAAAGCTAGAATATATGAGATAGTAAAATTGGTAAACTAATTAATTCCAGAACTCAGAAAGCAGAGGCATGTGGATCTCTAAGTTTGAAATCAGCCTGGTCTATATGGTGAGTTCTAAGACAGCCAGATCTACACAGAGAAACTGTCTCAAAACAAAACAAAAAGGAAAATATTATTGCACAAATATGAAATATTTCACCATGAATCCATATTTATATGATTAGTTATGAATATAAAAGCAAACAGAATAATAATTCTTGAATGTAGAATATCAGGCAATATATATACATAAGTTTTGGTGGAGATGAAACTCTGACCTTAATTTTGGACTAAAAATATGATTTCTTAATAAATATATATAAGGATTATTTTTAAAGTGATTCTACAGGCTTCCAAAAATAACATTGAAAAATTGGGCAAACATTACAGCCAGATAGACAGAATTAGTATCAGCAGTGCAGACTCACACTAACACACATTTCTTTGACATGTGCCAAGAGAAGGTCAAGTGACCTCTCTGATTTCACCCTAATCCCTTTATATCACGTAATACATGGGGAAATATGAAACAATTCTGATGAAGACTTCTAAAAAGTTCTGAACAGAACAGTATTCCATAGAGTCTTTAACAAATCTAAACAACTTTCATAGTCTAGAGAAGCCACGAGAGAAAAAAAAAATGTTTCTGAGTGCAGCATCCATTCTGTAGAAAAGAGGAGTTAAGAAAAACTAAAAAATATAAATTACTTTATTGATCACAGTTTATTAGTACACACATTGGCTGGGTGAGTCTGGCATACATGAAAATAGAAAGAAGTGAGAAGGTGTCTGTGGGGATTTATTTATCATGGAAATTTTTCTTTGAATATATAACTGTTTAAAATAAAATGTACATTAAGTGCAAGAAATCACATTTATAGGAGAGAATAAAAGTATTTACTAGCTTTGTGTTTATATAATATAAAGTTTTTATAATATTAATTCCTAATCTGTAAAGTATAGGTATCAACTAACATATGTTTATAAAAATTATTGTTTAATAAAAAGGATCATGATACATCTGTGCATATTCATGTGTATGCAAGTGCACACACACACAAACATACATACACACACACCACACCACAACACAGCAGAGCACAGTGGTTAGTAGTGTCTGGAAATAGTTTGGGTAGTCATACCATGATAAGGAAATATGATAAACAAATGGGGGAACAAACCTTCAACAATGTCACCATAGCACATCAGAGACAATGACTTTCACAAACTTCAGTTATGGGATACTGAGAAACTCTGACTGGATTCTATATTCTCAGAGTGATATTTATAATGGATAAAGAAAACTTAGAGACCATATCTTAACTTGGCAATGACTATCTAAAGATACATACACATGAAAAATTCTAACCGTCAAGTTAGATAAGATAAATGGCATACTAACTTTAGCTGTTTTGAGAAACTCGTGGATTGTAACTATTTAACATTTTACTTACATATAAATGTGTAATATTCCTGTTTCTAATTAAATACTCATATAAGAATAATATGTTGACCAATTCCTTGCCTTTAAATCTCTGAAAATAACTCCGTTATTCTTTAGTCATTATTGAAAATGTATATTTATTAAAATGCATAAGGCACATTGAAATATGTATAGCATTCTTCACAATTAAAGTATGGTACATTTGAAGTGTTTATCAATATTTTCATGGCCAACATTAAAGTCTGATGATATATTCCAAAGTATTAAGGACATATATCTTAAATATTCTGTTGCCCAAGTTAATTTATAGAGAATTGTGAAGAAAAATTATTTTAGAAAAAACATTAAAAGTTGTAAAGATTTTGAAGTCACTCTCTCAAGTATTTTATGGGCCTATAAATCTCCACTTGACATATGAGGGGTGTGTCTGTCCCGTTATATGAATTTTTTCAAAACAACATAAGGACTGTGAAATTACTGTCTCTTGTTTTGCATTTCATTACATACCCAGCTATGAACTCCTCTGTGTAATAAATACTTCTGAAGAATTAATTGACTGAGGGCTCCTGACTCTAACTATGAAAACAACAACCAATAAGTGACTAAAAACTGGATTACTAAGATAAAAAAAGCAGAAAGTTGTGAAGAATTTTAGATAGATACTAGAAAAATCTGTATTCTAGGCTATGATATTTAATTCAGAAGTAATAAAATATATTAAAGAAGCTCAGAAATGTCTTTTATCAAAATTCTTCATGAGATTATTTTCCAAATTTTAAATTAAATTAAATTAAATTAGTTAGGTTAGGTTAACTGGTTAGGTAGACAAAGTTAAATTATTTCATTATTTCTAGAGCCGCAAACTAAGAGAGGTTACAAATCAAGGGGAGGTAAATAGAGGGTAGACACTCTGTCAGGCTCTGTCACAACCTTGGCCTCTCTAATGTGAACTTATAAACATAAAGGTGATTGCAATGGTGGAATGCAGACATAATGTAGGTGAGACAGAAAGTAACAGAGATAAAGAAAAATTTAAGGAAGTAGATAAAACTAACAGAAATCTGAGGGCTGATCATATATCTCAAAGATCAATGAATGTTAGAAAAAGTTAAAGTTGAACAACGAAACCCAGGCATTTTGCCATGGCCATTGAGGTGAGATCTGAGAATTCCATATACCTGAGCTATGAATATCAATATCTCTGGGAAGGAAGAGAACAGGGAAGTTGTACCATTATCAGACCTTAAAAACTATCTCAGCAAGATCAGAAGGATGTTTAGTTTAATAAATAATTTCCTTCAAAAACTAATGACATTCAAAGACTTGATGACTCAGAATTTGCCAGTTAAGATGAGAAGCAGAATATTGTAAAAAGTAAAGCAAAGCCAAAGTAGATGATAGAAAAAATCCAGACATACTGCTGAGAATCTGTTCAGGCACAAAAAATATCCACTACTTACTGTATAAAATAAATTGGTTATGTTCATAAGTAAAATGAGTGAAAATATTGATTATTTGCATTGAAAAGCACGATTTCTGGAGGAGCAATCAGACCATCAGTCTAGAAATGAAAAAATTATTATACAAAAATTGTATGGTTGTATTAATATTCTTGATAAAGCAGAAGAAAGACTTAGCAAAATAGAAGACACGAATACTCAGAGAGAAATTAAAATGAAAATAATGAACAGGCTCGAACAGGTATCACTGAATCAGAGAGGCCTGAGAAGTGTGACTTTGCTCAGAGAAGGCAGAGAAAAAAGCAATGAAATCTCAGTCTCATCCTCAGCACACTAAAACTACATAAAATTAATACTGAAGACACATAACTTTTTATATTCTCTGCTAATTTGCCACTTCTTAAAAGCATATTTTCTGCAAGAACTTCTATCAATAAAACAGAGATGAAGGCATTAGAAATTGTCTCACAGTGTTATTCACAGATGCTTTCCAATATGCACAGTTTGTCAAGTACATTCACAAACTTGGCCATGAGAACAGTGCAGTAGAAGCAGATTCTGGATTCTTTATTAAAATATTTTTTCTAATATAACCTTTTACTTTTCTCTTCCTCTAATTTCCCCATTTCCACCTCACTTTCTCTCCCATCCAGATCCACAATCTATTTTCTCTCTCATTAGAAAATAAACAGGCTTCTACAGGATAATAATAAAATAAAACATAGTAAGATAGAAAAATTAATAGAATGAAATCGGTCAACAGAAACAGAAGAAAATAACCCGAGAAAAAGGAATCAGATATAGATGCAAAGACCCATGTGTTTGCAAACTCTGAAATCCCCCCAAAAAGACTAAACAGGAAACAATAATATATATGCAAATTCCTGAAGGGTAAAAAGAGAGAAAACATATATTTATAATATATAAATAATCATACATAATAAAAATTTTAAATGGGATAAATTTTAAAAAAAATACTAACATGATATCATGAGGTAAGGAAGTTCCAAAATTTCCGTCTATCTAATTTTGTGTTTTCCATGTATTGCTGGGCATACAACCTATTCTTAAGAGTAGTTTATTTCTCAGTGAGACTCCCTTGGAATAAATAAAATTTCATTTGCAAGTGGTTATCAATTGAAGATAACTTCTGAGTAAGAAATTGGGGTTTATGTCCATTTTCATTCAGCTTTAGGAACTCATCAGATAAGGACTCATGTAGGCCCTGTGATGCTGTCTCAGTATCTTTAAAATCATTTGTGCATTTGATACTATAAATTGAAAAGGCCTTGTTCCTGGTGGCCTTTATTCCTCTGATTCTTACATTCTTTCTACCTTGGCTTTCATAGAGTTCTCCGAGCCCTGTTGAGAAGGTTTTTGATAAAGATATCTTGTTTAGGACCCCAAATTCTCAAATCAATTATTCTCTCCACAATGTATGGCTATGGGTCTTTGTGTTTGTTCTATCTGTTGTATCAAAAATCTTCTCTGATAATGACTGAGCAAAATACTGATCTGTGAGTACAGCATAAAGTTAATAGGAGTCAGTTTATTGCTATACTCTCTTATTTGATGACTAGTGATATTTGGTTCTATGCGAAGTTCCTGGATTATCTATTTCCAGGTTCATGGTTACCCAAGTACTTTCAGGTATGGGTTATATCATGGAATGGGCTTGAAGTCAAACAACTTATTGATTGGTTACTCCCAGAAGACTTCTGGCACTATCACACTAGAATATATTGCAGGCAGAATACCATTGAAGATGAAAGAGTTTTTAGCTGGGTTTATATTTACATTTTTCCTTTGATAGTGTGAAGAATACCATCAGTCCAAAAGATATTAGCTTATAGTGATAAAGGCTCTATGTAGTTACCAGCTCAACTTTTCCATGTTTAATAAGTTATATGGTTGTCTGCTTGATAAATGAGACTTTATTTTGTATTTGCAAAGATAAATTTATAGTCTTGTCAATAGCCTGGATTCTCTAGGGATGCCTATAAGACCTCATTGGTTTACAACTGAATTCCATGTAATCCCCTTTTAAGACTGGACAATTCATCTGCAGACAAGAGATATATACTTGTGGCTCTCACTCCCCTATAAACAGCTCTATTGGAAAAGAGAATATATATTTTGTATGCTGTAATAAAGCATTATTTTTAGTGCAGAGATTTAGTGGTTAACCTCTGTGACTGCTTCAGTATTCAAATAATTTGCTTTATGTCTTTTATTTTCTCTGACTAAAACAAAAATAAGCTATTTTCAGTTATTTTGCCTTTACTTTTTTCATAAAATCTTCTTTCTTCAGTTCCAAATGTATTTCATAAGCAATGGAATATTAATCCTTATAATTCATAGGAGTTGCAAAAAATGTAGTTCCATATGCTTGCAAACACAGTTAAATTATCTGTCTAAACCTGTAAGTTTTTTCTACAATACCCTTTCTGATTTATGATAGCCTAATGTGGGATGTCTTTCTCCATGCTGTTTGAGAATGCCTTCTTACTATTGGTTAATAAAAAGACTGTTTTGCAATACGGAAAAGCATCTTGAGGGTAGGAGGGAAATCCAAGCAGAGAAAAAGAAGAGAGGTAAAGCCAGGAAATTCTGCAGGCTGACACAATGAAAGCAAGATCTTGTGGAACATAGATAAGCCACAAGCCATGGCTTATACAATATAATATTAATAAAAATGGGCTAAGTTGTAAGAGCTAGTTGGTAATGAGCCTGAACTATAGACCAAAAGCTTATGAAACACAAGGAGGCTTATATTAATCACAAGCTGTTTTGTTTGTGAGTCATTACCAACTTTGTCCTGTTTGGCTGTAATCTCTTGAAGACCTGGTCTTTTTTAAGAGAAAATGGAGGGGAGGTGGATTCAGGGGAAAGGGTAAGTGGAGTGGGATGGAAGGAGAGAAGAAAGAGGAAATGGTGGTCAGGATATATTACATGAGAAAAGAATCTATTTTAAATAAAAACAAACAAATAAATGAAATTTAACATAAAAATATAATCTAAACTGTCACAGGGTCTGAGAATTTGGCAAATGATTTAATTTATGTTCACATGCAAATGTATGTAGAAAGAGATGTAATTATTGCTACATACTCTATATATTTGTATATCTATATATGTATCTATATATCTATCATATATTTAATTAAATGTTGTCTGTATCTATCTATATATCTTTCTATGTATATGTATATATATGTGTATATATATACTTATATATCCAAATGTGAATTATCTTTTTCCAACATAGAGTTTAGGAATTAACAGATGTTTCCACATATTAAAAGTAATAGATACACTTAGTCATACATTAATCATATTTGAGTATCAGTAGAAAGTAACAATGAAAAAATACAGCCATGTCACTGGGCTGGACATTAGGCCTGTAACTTATCTACTCAGAAGTATGAGGCAGGAGGATTTCTAGATCAAGGTAATTTTGGGCTTTAGAGTTAATTCAATGTCATCTTGAATAAATTGGAAGGCATTTCACAGAGATACAGTACCCAATTTTGTGGGGTCTGGATTGTAGTAATAGGTGATGGAATGCTCATCCAGCATATGTAAGGATCTAGGTTATGTTCCTAATACTGGAAAAGAAAAAATAAAAAATAAAAGGTTATGATAATTTAAATTTTTGAAATGAAATTTTATTAGTACACAGAACTCTAGTTCTAAAGTAATTGATTTTTCTTGGGATTTTGTTTATTCTTAATTCTGTTTGTTTTTTTTTCTTTTCTTTTTGTTTCAATTGACATAAGCTAAATTTGTCTCAGAAGAGAAACTCCAGTTGAGAAATCACCCATTCAAATCACCTGTAGTAAAGTCTATAGGGCTGGTTTTTGATTAATAATTCTTGTTGGAGGGCTTGGGCCAGTGTGTGGTTCCACCTCTGGACAAGATGTCCTTATATTTTATAAGAACTAGGATAAGCATGCTGGAGTGGCAAGCCATTTGGCAGCATTCTCCACAGCTCTGCTTTAGTTCTTGTCTTGAGATTCCCGCCATGAGATTCTGCCATGATTTCCTTCAGAGATGAATTGTTACCTGAGCATTGTAAGCAGAAATTCACTATTTCCTTCCCAAGTTGCTTGTGGTCATGATGCTTCAGCATAGTAACAGAAAACCTAACTAAAACAACAATCTCAATGTCAAGTAATAGTAATAGTCAAAATATTTTTGAAAAATATTTTGGATTTTCACTCTATTTAAAATACTTAGTAGGTATCTATTTTAGTAGATATTTGAAATATTGAGAATCTGATCCAAATGTGATTTGCTACAAAACACAACATAGAAAACTCTGGGGGTTAAGTTTTCAAGCAAAGTAGTTGTAATTTTGTCAATGATCAAAACAAGCATCATCATCATTGAAGGATAGACAGCTGGGAACGATATAGTATGACACTTCTAATAGAATTTTTTATAATAAATTTTATGTAGTGTAAGGCAATTATTTAGTCTGAAGTTGTGAAGATTCAAAGTTTTTCTCTTCTTGTACATTCATGTCATAGCAAGTGTTCATGAAGCTAAAATGACAAATTACAGCAGACTGCAAGGGACTATTTAAACAGAATTGCTGTGCTATTTTGGAGCAAGAGCAGATGTTCTCTAAGGGAAGAAACTAATAACTTTTTGCATGCATAGACATTTCTGCTATTAGTAGTAGGCAAAATGTTGAGAAGGTAAAAAGGAAGAAGTAGGAAGTTAGAAATTCAGAACATGACGTCAGAAGCTCATCAAGACCTGTCCCTAGAGCTTCCTCCTCCCAACTTGAAAATGACTAAATGAGTGAGCAGGGATTATGCTGAGTTATCTCAGTTCACTATTCTTTATTCTGTGTCTGTCACCTCTCATCACATTATTTTCTAATTAAAATGTTTTTCTTCTGATATTTTGAATTTTATTAGCTATATATTTTAGTTAATATTAAAATCTATTAAATTATAGAATAGATATATATTTTATTATCTCTATTTATATTATCAAATATATTTGCATCATTGAAATGGGTAATAAATACAAAATTATCTGCTAAAAAAGAAAATCACCAATAAAAGTTCCACCATGATGATATTATTTTAAAACATTATTTGTATCACTTCCCCTTTCTCTTTTGATTGTATTTGTCTATTATCTATCTACATATTTACCTGCAATTGAAATTTTTTTGTTCCATAGATAATAAAATTTTGTCTGTGTTAAAATTTAAAATCCTGATTATTTTAAATATGTGTAATTATTTTTTAAATTATTTATCTGCACATGATTTTTTTAAATTAAGGATCATTTTGGAGTATTAATCTTAGTGATATGGAAAACATATTTTCTTAATGCTATAATTATTATTGAATGATGAGAGGTATTCCTATAACACACTGATGAGTATACTAAGAGTAGAGAGGCAAGATCAGTGAAGAGAAACTTAGCACATCTTGTGCAGGTCTCTATCAAGATGTTATACAGATCTGCTAAGCCTAGTCTAAATGGAGAGAAGTCAACCAAGTTCATCAAATTTTCAGAAAAGAGAAAAAGAATGCAGTAAAAACTGACACATGTCTTACTCATCTGTTCCCCTCTGGCACCTTCCTGACAGAACTCATGAACTTGGAATCAAAACAGACTTAAATAAGTCACTATATGATCTATTTTAATCAGATATTTGAAATAACAAGTTATTATATCTATGAATCATGTACTTCAATATGTTGCTTAAAATGTACTCTTAATAAAGTTAAATAATTTTAATAATATTTAGTATATATAGTCTGTGAAACTGACTATATATACTCAGTCATAAAGCAAGTATAAACAGATACAAAAATTGGAAATAAGCCCTTGTATCCTATCAGACAACCCCTGACCTAAGTTATAATTTACATATAACTTTATGTAAATTAAAGACCATTTAAATTATAATTTTACTGTCCATTTAAATTATAATTTTAGTGTATCTCTATCCTAATTTCATGATTTGTTGCCGTAATAAATTTCTCTGACAAAAAGAAATTTGGGCATCCCATTTCAGATTGAATTTCTTTAATTTTAATATAATATTGTGTATGCTTTCTTTTAAGTACCTATAGTTAAATTAACAATGATGTTCAATTTGCATTTGTAGACCATTTATATGCACCTTCTCATAATTGTGTAAGGACAGGTTTTGGGAGCAAAGCTGATCCAAAACTTTTTCAGAAGCCCTGATGAAAGGACAAATGGAATCTTGCCCAGAAACAGACATGGCAGTTTCAGTATGTAGATGGTAACACAGCCTCAAAAGGTCTATGATTTCAGATCCTGGTAACTCCACTTTTTCTCACCTCATTGGCTGTAGTTATCAGTCTCAAGGGTGCTGTGTACTCTGTGAGACACTTGGAATATACTGCTCCCCTTTGTGCAACGTTGCTTGATTAGCTTATCACTGACTCCATTCCAATTGTACTTCCTAGTTATCTTGCTTGATATGAGCCACCAACTCATGGAAGACTACCTGACCCTAGCTTTTCTGTCTTCTTTATTCTTATCTCCAGTCTACCCCCTAAAAAACCTGTCAATGAAGAATTGACTGCTGGTCCATATCATTACTATATCCCTGGTATATTAGATTGCCTTGTTTAATATATATATATATATATATATATATATATATATATATATATAATATATATAACATATAATATATAATATATAATATGTGTATATTAAAATTTTCCTTTCGTTTTTTCTGAAAACCCTGTTTTTAAGACAGATATTCAGGTTGCCTATCATGTACAGTGATGTGCCAATTAACATTTTTGTCTTCCATGGACTGTATATACTTGGATAAATCCCTTAAGATAATAATGGAAATTAATTTCTTGTTGATTGGCAGTACTATAGCTGTCAGAAATTTGAAGAATAACATATTTTCATGTTGGTTGTGCTACTGGTATGAAAAAACTTACTGTACTGCCATTCATAGGAAAGACTAGCAATACAATTATGACTGCTATGTAATTTTTGAAAATGAGATGCACAATATTTACAAAGCTTTCAGCAATGGCCAGCAATATTCTAGTCCTTTTTATTTACTTCCTCTTGCTGACTTCCACAGCACGGAACACTTCTTCACCACAATTCTTGGTAATTACCTAATACTGTACTACTCATTTTATTTTTTCTAGCATTTTAACTATATGTTTTTAATCTTCACATATATATATATATGTACACATGTATACATATATATACATACATGTGTACATATATGTATGTAAAGGCTATACACAAACGCCATTATCTTACAATTTATTGCAAGGTTCCGTTCCAAACATATTTATTTTATAAATTTGTAATCTAAAAGAAAAAGCAGGTACAATCAACCAAGTTGTGGTTAAACCCCTCCAATCTCATTGCATACCCTGAGTTATTCTCACTCAACAAAGAAATTAAGCAACTTTTGGGGGGCAAATAATCATTAAATAACTCAGGCAGGATTTAATTTCCTGCTTTTTGTGTTTGTTATATTACCTCCTACTTTCAGCTATAGATTCCTGTTTCATTTTCAATTTAGGGTTAAAGCAAGGATGTTGTATATGTGGAATTAAACTTTTTTTATAAGTTGGTTGTTAGCTAAAAGATTCATGTGTTATACTGCTCTAACTTGCAACTGGAGGAAGAAAGGAGACCTTGCATGAGCATATCATCAACATAGCAATACTTAATGTGTTAGCTTTTTAAAGACATGAGTATAGATTAGTAGCTGTATCTTAGTTTTGATTTTTAATTATTATAATTATTAGTATACTCCAGGAGCTCTTCAATACTGGCTAGATAGTTGAAACCCTTTCATACAATTCTGCTGATCTTATTGTTGATCTGCTGGGGAGATTTGTTGCTATTTGTGGGTGATGGGGACATTTTGAGGTTGCATTTTGCATGCTGTTCTTTTATCATTTTCTGCTTCTGCCATAAAATTTCTCACCCTAGTAGAGATCAGTTAACTTTGTTTATAATTTCCTTACCTTAGTAATAGATGTGATTGTCTTTAAATGCTTATCTTTGTACCTTCATGAGAATTAGGGTATATTCATTAGACACATTTAGATCAATCCAGCCATATATATAATTCAGAGATTCTATTCAGGTTTAATAACTCTGGAATATTCATAATATTAAACAAGCTATAAAAGGAAGTGATTTTTTTCATTTTATTACTTTTTATAAAAAATGACATTTTTATTCCCCTTGCTCCCCGTCCCTTCCCTGCCAGTCAGCCTTCAGCCTCCCCACCTCCACATCCATCCATCCTCTCCCACAAAAGGGCAAGAAGTCACAAGGTGGGTCAGCCACAGCATGACACATTCAATACAAGCAAGTTCAATTTACTCATCACAAATTCAAGACTAGGTTAGGTGTTCCTTTGCAGAGAATGGGTTCCAAGGTGCCAGCCCATGCAAAGGAACACGATCTGATCTCACCCTTCAATACTCCACATACTAACCATGCCAACAATTACCTACCCTCAGAGGAACTAGCTTCTTTTCCTAATGGATATCCAGCGGCTATTCTTGATTCATTAAACTCCCAAGAGCTTCAACTAGCCATCACTGTGGGAAGTTTCCTCATAATCCCTATCCCCTTGCTCATACAGGCTCTACTCCCCTGCTCTCAGCTGGACCAGGAGCTCTGCCCAGAGCTCAGCCATGGATCTCTGCCTCTACCTCTATTCTTTGATGTATGTAGGTTCTGTGATGACGCTTAGCATACTTAATCATTTGAATATAGGGGAAGTCCAGTGTAGGCACCCCCTCCATTATGTTAAGACATTCCTGTGAGTTCTTAGAGGTTTCCCTATCACCCAGTCTCTTTCCAACCCCACATTGGCTTCCTCTGTTAAGATAACCATCTCTTTCTATCTCCCTTATTGCTCCACTAATTCAACCATCTCCTTTCAAGATTTGTTCCCATCTTTTTTTGGTTATAACCCATTATGATCTCAATTTACTAAGATGATCTCTATTTTCTCTTCTAGGGAAATCTCTGGATGTCTCTCTTAACTTCCTTCTGATCCAATGCTGTTCAGGGGTTGTGGTTTGCAACTTGGATAATCTTTGCTTTTTGCCTAAATTCCACTTATGAGTGAGTATATCCCAAGCCTCTCTTTCTGGGCTTGTGATACCTTACTCAAGAGGATATTCTCCAATGTATCCATTTGCCTGAAAATTTTAGGGATTCATTTTTTTTTTTATTGCTGAGTTTGTTAATCCATTCTTCAGTTGTGGGGCATCTAGGTTGTTCTAGGTTCTTGTTCTTACAAACAATGCTGCTATGAACATAGTTAAGATAATGTCTTTGGGGTACAAATGTGCATCCTTTGGGTATATACCTAGTAGTGGTATTACTGGATCATTAGGGAGATTTATTCTCAGTTTTCTGAGGAATAGTTAAACTGTATTCCAGGATGGCTGTACAAGTTTACACTCCCACCAACAATGGAGCAGTGTATCCCTTGTTCTGCATCCTCCCCAGCATAGGCTGTCATCTGTGTTTTTGATCTTAGACATTCTGACAGGTTTAAGGTGATATCTCAAAGTTGTTTTGATTTGCATTTCTCTGATGGATAAAGATGTTTAGCAATTTTTAAATGCCTTTCAGCCTTCCTAATTCTTGTTAAGAATTCCTTTTTAATTCTGAACCCCATTTTTCAATTGGCTTATATAGGTGTTTGGGCTCTAGTTTCTTGAGTTATTAGGACCAAAAAATTTCTACAACAGTTTGCAAGTATTTTATTGAATATTTTTGCATCTATGTTCTTAATGGAAGCTGGTCTGAAATTCTCTTTCTTTGTGAGTCTTTATGTGGTTTGAGCATCAGGGTAACTGTGGTCTCATAAAATGAATTGGGCTTTTCCATTTCTATTTTGTGAGATATTTTAGAGGTATTAGTATTAACTCTCTTTTGAAAACCTATTAGAATTTGGCACTAAAACTGTATGGCCCTAGGTTTTGTCATCTTGGAGTCTTTAAATAATTTATTTTATTTCACTAGGGTTTATAGATTTATTTATATTATTATTAATCTGATATTAATTTAACTTTTGTAAGTGGTAATTACTGAGAAAATTAACCATTTATTATAGATTTTCAATTTTGGTAGAGTCCAGATTTTGGAAGTATGCCCTTACAATTCTCTGGATTTCCTCACTGTCTGCTGTTATGCACCCCCACTTTTGTTTCCAATTTTGTTAATTTGGATTTTTTTTTTTTTTGGTTGTTTAGGTGGTTTAGATTAAGTTCTGTCTATTGTAGATTTTTTCAAATAATCAATTCTTTGTCTCATTGATTCTTTGTAGTGATTTCTTTGTTATCAATTTCAGCCTTCAGTTTGATTATCTCCTGCCATCTTCTCTTCTTGTGTGTGCCTATTTCTTTTTGTTTTAGAGTTTCAGGTATTCTGTCAAATCTGTCAAATTGCTTTTCTGAGATTTCTCCTTTTATTTTTTCTTTCTCCAGGCACTTAGTGCCATCATTTTTTTCCTGAGCACCGCTTTCATTGTTTCCCATAAGTTTGGGTATGTGTACTGTGTATCTTTTATTGGATGTTAGAAAGTCTACCGTTTTCTCATTCTTGACCCATCTGTTTTCATTTACTAGAGAATTGTTCATTTCCATGAGTTTGGATGCTTACTGTTGTTTCTGTTGTCAATATGTAGCTTTAATTTATAGTCTGACAGGATGTATTGAATAATTGTAATTTTCCTTAATCTATAGAAACTTGTTTAGTGTTTGTGGTCAACTTTAGAGAAAGTTTTATGACATTCAGAGAAAAAAGTATATATTTTTTGGTGTTTGTGTGAAACATTCTGTAAATATGTTCCATCTGGTTTATAGCATCTGTCAATTTCAATATTTCTCTGTTTACTTTTTGTCTAGATAACCTGACATTTGTGAGCGTGGGGTGATGAAGACTTTCCACAACAATGTGTAGGTATTAAGATGTGATTTCAGCTGTAGAAGGGTTTCTTTTGGACACTTGGGTCCCCCTATATTTGGGGCAGAGATATGAAAAATTAAAATGCAATCTTGGTGGGGTTTTTGTGTATAATGTTCTTTTCTATCTCTTTTTATTAGTTTTGATTTGAGACCTATTTTGTAAGATATTAAATGGTTACACCACATTGGCTCTTATGTCCATTTGCTTGGAATATCTATTTTCTACCCTTTACTCTGAGATTATTTTCAATATTTAGGACTGTTTCTTATATACAGAAGAAGGATGGATCTTGTTTTCTTTTTCATTGTATTAGGCTGTGTCTCATTTTTTGGAAACTGAATCATTGATATTGACAGATGACCAATGATTGTGAATTTCTCTTATTTTCTTGCTGTTTGTGGTGGTGGTGGTTGTGTGTGTGTGTCTTCCTTTTTCTGATTTTGCTGTGTGACATTATTTATTTCATGTGTTTTCATGGGTACAGTTAAACTCTTTAGTAAGGTTTCCTTCTAGTTCATCGTGTAGGGCTGGATTTGTACATAGAAACTGTTTAAATTGGTCTTTATGAATATATATCTTATATTCTCTCTCTATGGTATTGAAAGTTTTGCTAGGCATAAGTAGTCCTAGCTGACGTATGTTCTCTTATATTCTGAAATACATCAGTATATGTCTGCCCAACCCCTTCTGACCTTTAGAATCACCATTGAGAAGTCCAATGTAATTCTACTAGATCTGCCTTTATATTTTAATTGTTCTTTTTACTGTGTAGTTTTTAATATTTTTTTCTTCGGTATGTTTAGCGTTTTGATTATTATGTGGTGAGGTGACTTGTTTCTGGTTCAATCAAAGTTTGCATTTGTAGTTCTTATTCATATTCCTAAATTTATCATTTCGTTAATTCCCTAATATTTTCTTTATTGCTTCTATTTGTATTTTAAGCTATTGAAGAATGACTTTCAACTATTTGGTTGGTGTTGTTCTTGGTGTGTGTGTGTGTGTGTGTGTGTGTGTGTGTGTGTGTGTGTGTGTGTGTGCTTTCTTCACTTTTTCCCAAAAGATTTATTATTTTTTCCAATTTTTTATTAGTTTTGTTAGTTTTTAAGGAGTTATTCACATATATCGCCTTTAAGGACTTCTATCATCTTCATAAAGTTGGTTTTAAGATATCCATCTTGTGCCTCAGTTATGTTGTAATATTTAGAATGTGTTCTGATTTAATAGCTGTGCTATGGAGAAGACATATTTTCCCTTGCTTTTATCAACTGTGTGTGTTTTTGTTGGTGTGTATGTCTCTGTATCTATGTTTAGAATGAATATATGTCTAGGTGCTGATTTCTGGATATATCTTTGTTGTGTGGATCCTTGATTACTGTTTCCTCTCTGAACATTTTAGAGTGTGATGGTTCGGTTTTGCCCATTTGCCCATTTTCCTGGCCTGCTCATATGGTGTGCTTGAAGGTAATGTCTGCTGGAGTTGGAGGTTGGGATATTGGGGGTGTGTGGAGAGAATGAAGATTGAGGGAGAAGTTCTTTGAGATTCATTGAACATATATATGGCCAAAGAGGAAAAGCAGATCATAGTGGCTTTCTTGTTACAGAGCTGCAGACAAGACTGAAGGAATTGGATCTCAGGAAATTTGGAGAGGGGTGGGCCCAATTTGTTTGGGATTTGGAACAAAGAGGTTAAGAAGGAAGGTTCGGAGGGGAGGATCTATGGTATCTCCAGGATCTGAGAGCAGAGGGGTATGGAAGGCTGCTGTGTATGTCCTGCTGTAGAGCTGAGGATGAGGCTAGAGGACTGGTTATGGAGGAAGAAGAGAGAAGAGAAGGTCTGCAGGCCGACTGTGGTTAGGCAGAGGGTTTCCTGTTGGAGTCAGGGGCTGGGATAAAGTGACCAAGGATGCTGAGGTAAGTTAGAAGTGAATGGACTATGGGATCAACAGAAGATGTGGTTGGAGGCAAAGGATGACTGTGGCTGGTATTTTATGTGCCTGAAAACAAGACAGGAGAGGTTAGATTTGGAGGGGTGGAGGAAGTGGTGAGGATCCTTATTTAGTTTACCTGTTTCTCATTTATGTTTAAATGTGCAGTTTTATATTTCTTATTTTGCTTAACAATTAGAAGGATTATTTTATGAAACTATTTTTAAAAGAATATTTGTTAGTCATACTTTAGTACTTAGCACAAAAGACGTAATAAGTACCACATTATTATTTTTCAAACTAAAATTGTATTTTGTAATAACAACCAATAGTAATGATATTCCTCCTTTCTGGTTGTTGTATGGCTATTTATTTTCCCATCATAATTAACTAGTTAAAACCATGCTTTTCTGACATCGTAACATGTGATTGGTTGATATTCTTGCTGTTTTATATTATAGAACCATAATCTATTTAAAAGGAGGCATGTAAAATAACCTTTTGTAAATATTTGAAATGTATTGCTCTAAAATTAAACTATAATGACATATTATGCATTTGAAAATTCATGACAGAACAAAAATAAAGAAATAAAAGAAAAGGAAATACTACAAAACTACTCTCTTTTTATTTAACACCTGAGATAATCAGTCCTTTAAAAATATAATTATGACTAATGATTTAGCATTATCTGCATTATGTAAATATTATATCTATCAGAAAAAAGAATACAATATATAAAAATTAATAAGTAGAACTTATTTACTGTTTACTACATTGTGGCCTACTTTTGTTGAAGTCCCATTGTCAAATAATAACCACAGTAAATTCTAATGTCTCTCTATCTGAGGATATATGGTATTAGAATTAACTAGAGACTCACTTTATATTACATCATGGTCTATCTAAACAAAAGCCAGACTACTGCATCACTACACTAGTGTTGTCAAATTCAGCCTCAATGTGGAAAGCTACTTTCAAGGGCTACGGAGTTGAAGAAAAAGGTCCCTTTGTTAAACAGTTGGTCTCTAGATTAGTATATTGAGAACTGATAAAATTTCTAGAAGCAGTGACCTGCTGGGAAACTTCTGGTAATTTGAAGTGATAATGAGTCCTTGTCTCAACTCTCTGCCCATTAATTTTTTGGTTCATAGGTGAAGGGCCTACTGTCACATGTTCCCACTCTACATGACAGCACAGGTGTCAAGCAATGGTCCCAGTGAGTGAACTGATGCCTTAAAACTGTGCATCTGAATTAGCTACTATAGTAATATAAAGCCGCCAGTACAGATAATTTCTTATTTGTAATTCTGATTATTTAAATAAAAATCCTTTTTATTCTTTGTTTTATTACTGTAGTAATGAATATTAAATTTGAACATATTCATGCTTTATTCTTTTAGAAAATTCATCTTGGGATGCCCTGGGATAGTTGTCATTTCTCAAGATTGTCTTTCCATTTGGCTGCCTGACTCTACTGAGAAAGAATTGGCCAAATTTTATGAGTCATATGAGAGATAAATGGGTAAATTCTGCTGGAATGAGAAATACAGTCTCACTCCAGGAACCAAAATAGAATTATTTAGTACATTAATACTAAGCTTTAAATTGAAAGTTAGGTATTCAGCTGATCATCTATTAAATATAAGTTAAAGTTTTGTGTTAATATAACATGCTATTTGTATACTAAAAATACCTTTAGAATTGAAATGACATGTTATCATAAAGAAGTATATCAAGAGTAAGTGTTCCAAGAGCTTCCAACAAACATATAGAGACAGTAAAAACTCGTTCTGTAAAAGTCATAAATCTATCATTGTATAATACTTGGGATTGTAAAAATCTTAGTGTCAAAGTAAAGGTAAGTAAAAGAACAAAGAAAATAACTAGTTATAAGCAACTTTTTTGGTCAAAAAGCTTTGGTTGCAGTTTGGGAATTTGCACTCTGCTGTACATGAGAATCTCTGTTTGCTTGCTTTTGCTTCCCTCCTTAGAACTCTGACCTTGACAAAATGTGAAACACAAGGAATATTCTGGTCTCATATTTATGAAGGAATTGAATTTAAATGCAATAGATGTAGGTTTGAAGTTTACTTTGTAAGTTGAAGTTGACTTTATGACTATGGAAACCTTCTCTGCATCTTGGCTATTATTTATTTTCTATGTTCAATCAGAATTTTTACATGCTTTGATTATAGATACTGTATGTTAGTATCCTCACACTGGAACTGTGATATTTTAATTTGTATTACAAATATCTCCCAAAATATTTTAATCAACAGAGTATAATTTCTCAGAGGTTAGTCATTGAAAGATTGTTTCTAACTTTATAACAAATGTAGAAAAAATAACACTATTATTTTGTTATTTACAGAAATATAAACACAGTTTTTATATGTGTGACTGCTCTGCTGTGGCCAATAAATATTATTTGTCCATAGTCACCCATTTTTTTGCTTTTATGACCTGTCTGAGGCCCCTTATGTATTTATCACTGAGCTGTTAATGAGATGGTATGAGTTCTATTTCCCATTTAGGGCTGAGCACTGCACAGTCTGTACCTTCACCAGTGATGGTTGTTAACTACTACAAAAGTTTTTCTTATGAGTGTTGAGAGATACAGTAACATAGGAGTATAACAATAAGTATATAGAAATCAGTTTAATACTATATTTGTTTAGCAGAATAATTGTAATGCATTCTTCCTTGATATTTTTGACCTGTCTAGCAATACTTTCTGATAGAATATAGACTTGTTGTAGCTAATGCTCTCTTCTTTAAGAAGAGAGTGGTACATAAAGAACCACATATAGATAAGCAATTATTGGCTTTTGAGAGAGGGACAGTATTTTTAGAAGGTAGAACCCTGGTAGATTGACTACACTCCAGTACAAGAATAAAGTATCCAAGGTTTATGGGAGGCACAAATTGAGTTTCTTGTATGTGAGGAAGAAGGAGAAGATGGAGGAAGAGAATGTTGGTTTGGGAAGATGTGGACCTGGATCAGGTTGGAGAAATGCATGAAAAAAATTAAATTATATTGTAAAAAATTAAATAACTTATATTTTGAAATAAAACTAAATAAATTAGTAGTAGAAATGACTACTGGTTTTCAGTTTTCAAGTACTTTCCACCTGCCACACAAACACTCATATACACAAACACACACACACACACACACACACACACACACACACACACACACACACACACACACTTACTTGAATTTTATGTTTTTATGTATTGATTCTGCTCTGTCCATATGGAAGAATCATGCAGACCAGTTTACGCAATTAAAAAAAATTGACTGGATTTATCTGCAGAAAAACATTAGATTGCCTCAATGATATTATAGTTTCCAATTTTGATTTTGAAAGCAGAGAGAAACAGTACTGATAAACCATACTTCTAGTAACATTTTATTCTTGCTCTAGAAACACATTTGCTTACCATTCACAGGTTACTACATCATTACCTGACCTTATTGCCTTAATATCTGTGCATAGACAGTAACCATGAAGAAACTAGAGGATACATAAAAAATAGAGTTGAAATAAAACATGGTAAGATACAATAAATGACTCTTGAGAATAGAAACATAAGTGATCAATACAGACAAGTGAAAATTGCCTAAGTATAATAAAATTATAATTTATTATAAATGCACAGATATTTCTCTTTTTAAAAATGTCATAACTATAAAATCTTGGATTTTTCTTATAAAACTTTTGGAAATTTCAGCAGTATATGAGGGGAAATACAGTATTTATTTTTTCATCATTAAAGCTCTTAATATTATTTTCCAGACCCAGTTCTAATATTTGGTTTTATTGTTTGAAAACATAGTTCAGATAATAATTTATTTACTATGGTGAGTTTTTGCAACTAATATTGAACAACTCATCATTCCATTTTAAAGTGTCTTGTGCTGCATTTCTTTTTAGCCTGGTTTGAAGGAACTACTGATCTAGAGCCCCCTGCATCTCTCCACACTCACCCCTGTCTGGACATGTCTTGTTTTTCAACTATGTGAAACAAAGCCTACTCTTTGAGGCTATTGGTCTTTTTACTCTATGTATGGGAACCAAACTAGTCCCTCTGAATGTGGATGATAGGTGTGTGGCTTGGACAGTTTATAAGGACAGTGGGACCAGGGCCAGAATTTATCCCTAGTTCATGAAGTGGGTTTTTTTTCCAGCCTATTCCCTATAGAGGAACACCTTGCTCTGCCTTAATACAGGGGGAGGGACTTGGTCTTTCCTCAACTTGACATGCCAGACTTTGTTGACTCCCCATGGGATGCCTTACTCTCTCTGAGGAGTGGATGAGGGGTGGGGAGGGGAAAAGTTGAGGGGTGAATGGGAGGAGCGGAGGGAGGGGAAACTGTGTTGGTATGCAAATGAAATCAAACTTATAAATAAAAAAAATATAAAACAGAACTTAAAAATAATTTATGAATAAATTATATTCAACAATAACAATTTATAAAGGACTTATTTTACATTCTATATAAGATTTAATCTTCTGCATATTTATGTGGATAAGTGGTGATTTATGAAAGCAGTACTGCAGAGTTTTCAAAAACTTACTTTACCTGTCATATATGTTTGTTTTCTAATTGTCAGTTTTGTCTTATTCTTGTATACACATTCTCTCTCTCTCTGTCTCTCTGTCTCTGTGTGTGTATATCTTCTCTCTCTCTCACATACACATACATGCATACACACACCCGTTTCACTGCTCAAAAATGTATAAAACATATGGGCTTTCATTCTGGTGATCACTATTCAATTTATGTAACTTAGCTCAATTCCTGACATATAATAGATAATATTCATTCTTTGAATAAATAATTTAATTTTGGTTATAAATATAATTCTCTGTAGAAGTGTTTTCCAATCTAATAATAAAAATTAGTTTACTATTGTAAAATAAACTTTATAACATAAAAGTGGCATTTGCACATATAACAACTTGTATAGTTCTCCTTGTTAAATTGATTGTGAACTCACTTGTATTAATTAATGAAGAACATTTCTGATGCTATAAAGATATTTCTAGAGAGTAAGCTAAATCATATGGTCTCTGATGTAATTATTGTATAAATTCCTTGATAGAGTCAATAATATGATGTTACTAATAGTAAGTGATCACCTGTAGGACCTTGTGCATAGAGAAGGATGGAGATCATCAACATGACGATGGGAATTAAATCTTTCAATGCCCTCTCCACTCTTACCTTCCTTTTCTTTTTGCTTGCCAATATTTGAATAGCACCTGTCATAACCTTGTGCCTCTATGATGCTCTGGTTAAGTGTAAGGGACCAAGCAGTCAGGGCTGACTGGAACTCCTGGGTCATAAGAAATATCCCCTCCCTTAAGTTATTCTCTCAGGTATTTTGGATCAATGATGAGAAAAAAAACAAAAGAATGGTCTTACTGAAGCAAAGTCTAGAATCTGTCACCCAATTCATGCTGTTTCATTTGATGTAGAGTCAACACGTGAATGCATTCAGTCCTTACCTTTAATTGTGCTATTTTTGATGAATGGGAATATTAAATTTTAATGTAATTCAAGTATAAAACTATTCAGTCTATTAGCACAAGATAATGAGTGTTTGACCATTTTTGACATACATAAATAAATTTTTATATGAATGGACCTTTGTTCTTTACTTTAAGACTTTTAATTCAAGAATTTATAAATGTTCCCAAAGTATATATATTTACACATTAAAACTTCATGCTTCACAATTATTTGTACTTTTGAATATGCTTGAATATATTTTTAATTAACATATTTCTTCAGAACTATGAATAATTACAAATATTTGTTATCATTCTTTTGTAGTTTAATATTAAAATATATATAGTTATTATAGACTCATACTAACATAAAACATAGAGTATACACACTTACATATTATATATATATATATATATATACTAATCTCTATTTATATCATGTATATGATATATTCTAACACACACACATTCTAAAAGGAGTAATTTATCTTAAACATTAAGGTGTCTCTCTTTGCCTGCCTACAGTAATAGATTATTATTATTATTACAACACTGACACTTTTTTTCAGGAGCCATAGTTTATATCCAATTATAATTTGAAAAACTTTCAAACACACACACACACACACACACACACACACACACACACACGCACAAATACCAAATTTTAGAGAACATAGCTAATATCCAGTGCATTTAATTAGAAAGTCCTCTATCAATTGGTAAAACCGCAGACACAGTCCTAGTTTAAAAAAAAGCAATAAATAATTCTAATATCTGTTGACTCAACATCCTGATAAAAAGAAAAAGAGTTTGTAAAGACACTTTAGAGTCTTTACACTCTACATTACAGAGAATAAAAGAGCAACAAAAAACTATTGCCAGAATACGCTGAATGAGAATAAGTGGATATATTTGCAGATGTGAACATGAGTCAGAAGACATAATACTTAAAAGCCAGGTAACAACATTGTTACTGAAACAAATCGTGTCCAATTTAATCTTTTGTAGCATTAATACTTGTAGTATAGCATATGTTATTATGATTGAGATGCTCATTAAACACTGTAATTTCTGTTGCATTCTGAGATTCTTTTTTCATGTTTCATGTTATATTTTTTATTAAAAATGTCATTTTATCAATATATCCCCTGGTCCCCCTCCCATCCCTCCTTCCAATCCCTCCCTGTTAGCCTTCAACCTCGCCCCTCCCCATCTACCCATCCCCTCCCCCAAAAGTGTGAGAAGTCCCAAGGTATTTCAGCTCAGCATGGCACATACACTCCAGTTGAGATTCTTTAAAAGTTGCGAATTTCTGCTTTATTAACAGTGTCAGAAGACTTTTGTAAATATAATTTATTTAAAATTATTTAGTCTCCTTAACCATTAATATTAGCGTAATATGTGGAATGTCTGATTCATGCCGTAATTGTAAACCTAGTTTATCTTTGCTCCATATCTCAAATGTCTTATTATTTTCCATTTGACAATAAATGAAATACGTATATTAACAGTGAAAAACATGTATTTTCATAGAGTATCTTTTATGTCATTTAGTGGAAGCAGGCTGAAAATAATTGATTTTGATGGAATAAACAGAGAATTTCCAAAGGATATTTTTCTTTTTGTATGGAGTCATAACTTTTAATCAAAGGTCAACTTTTCACATGCTTTATTATTTGTAGTGTGATTGACAGAATATTGTTAAAGCATTCACTTATGGAGGAATATCTTGCATGATATTCTCACAAAGAAAAAAATTATTAAAACAAAAACCATCTCCTTAGATTTCTTACAGCACTATGTTTTGTAGATTTTTTTTTATTTCTAACATATTATTTTTATTGATTATCTCAAAATTTTATACAATATATCCTGATGACACTTACTTTCTATTCCTCTGTGGTCCACCATCCCAATATTGTCACATACATATTCCCCTGTCACTAAAAATAAAAAATACATTAAATGCAATGTATGTTGCTCATATACTAATTGGAGTATGGTCAAACTACCAATGGATGGCCCCTTGAAGACAACTGAATGATTTCCTAACCTTTGTCCATAAGCCAACAACTATGAAGAGCTAAATTTCAATTTTTTTTTCATAATTTTTAAGAACACTCCTCAATGTCTTCCTGTCTAGACTCTTCTTTCTTTGGTTTGTGTTTTAAAAGCTTTCATTGTCAATTATGAGTCCAAAGTAATCAAGACCACTGCAACAAATGCATTCTTGTTCATTAACAGCTAGAAGCAACATGGACCACAGACATTGACATAGTCCCAGCACTGGTTTACAATGACAGCAAGGATCATGGCCATCAACATTTCATCAGGCTACACCACCATGGAAAATAGACTTATGGTTTGTGTATGTTGCATCTTCAAAAACCCTTTCCAAGCTGTAAATAACTGAGCACAGTAACATATTAAACCTTTAATGTGTCATCACCTAATTTAAGATAATCAATACAGTCAAGCAGTATGCTCCAATCCTTGTTGCAAGACAAGCTTCTTGGCAGAATCTGGTGGCAAGCTTGTCTAGTTTAGATTACACTAACATATTTGCACCAACATGAATTTTAGTTACTTTTAATAAGGAATGACATGTCCATGTTCCGAGTTGTCCTTGTCCTTCTGTTGTATAGGCTCAAATTACATTTATGTGAGGTTTAGCATTTCAGATTGTGCTTTCTCTAGTCACAATGTTGATGAGAGAAGAGACCTCTGTCTCATCAGTGCATGTCGGCTGCTGGAGAAAGCAAATATCAAAAAGGTAAGTGTCATCAAAGAATCTTACCCTGTGCCAAAGCCCCTCCCTCTAAACTTGTATGATTATGTTTTCTTCTCAACTTTAGTTCTGTGCAATCCTGCATGCAGTTACATTTCAATTTCCTCTGGAATTTTTACATTATCTTCTCATACTTGCTTGTCTCTCCTCTTTCGTTCTATGGTTAATGTTGTGTCCCCACATTGCTTTCTGTAATTGATACACTTAGTAGCACAGGAGACTAATTTTGGTAATGTTAGAAGTTTTGTGGTTTTTAACTTTGATATAATATAAGACAGAAAAGAAGTTTCAAAATAACAATACTTATGTGACACATACTATGTCTTTTAAAATTAATAAAGCTTTATAAAGAATGCCTTCTATTTACTTTAAGGATGATGAATATTTCTTTTCATTTGATAGAATGTTATTTTAAAGTCATAAAGAACAAAAGTATATAACCTTGTTTGTGCTACCAAAATACAGATTTACTATGTTGTGATGAATTCATAATATAAAGAAATAAGATAATTCAGGAGACCAATAGGATATTTCCATTATTCAGATGAGAGGTAGTGGAAAATTAGAGTTTTGATAGTGGAAATACAATAATAAATTGTATTCAAGATATAATTCTGTTAATATGTGATAGCAAATATTGGGCAATGACTGGCTTGCCTAATATATATTTTGTGATATTATATATAACATATAAAAACAAAATTCCAAAATATAAATAATAATAGATGTTGCATTGGGGTTTCTCAGTCCTGGGCAGGCAGAGGCCCAGACCCACAGACCTATTTCTCAGGCTTTGTTCTTATTTAACTATATGAATGAGGTTTAGGTGTATTACAAACTATTAGACAATATGTCAATAGACAAGTACATATGTTACTAAAATATCAGCTAATGAGATTCATATAATTATTTCACAGTAATATGACACTGGAATATTTTCTTAACAATGATGAACTGATATTAAGCTATTTATTCTCAAAATGTCCTATAGGTGGTAATCAAGGTGAGTATTCATGGACTGATTATTTTCAGTCCCTGAATTTTCTTGAGTTTTCTTGGTATTAATTTTAAAGAAGAAGGAATGGAATTACATTATATTATTTGTAGATTAAGATCTATTATATTAATTAGGTATATATTTTTAGAGTTAGTACTACACAGTTTGGAAAGTGGATGTGTGAAAAATGTTGTGAATATATATACATATACATATATATGATTAACCTAATTGTAATTACTGAACTATCCTCTGTGAGAGATTGTGTTGTTACATTGTAAATAATTGTCCCACCCACTGGTTTAATAAAATGCGCTGATTGGCCAAAGACAGGCAGGAAGTGTGGGCAGAGCTACCAGACTAAGAAAACTCTGAGAATAGGAAGCACAGAGCAGAATGTCAGAGAGAAGCCAGAAGAAGCAGAGGACAACTATGCTGCTCTAAGAAAAGGTACCGAGCTGCATGGCTGAGCAGGTTAAGAACCATGGGTTAGATTAAGAGGACGAGCCAGCAAGTTATATGCCTGAGCCTTTGGCCGATTCAGCCTAAAACTATTGAAAGCATCTGTGTGTGTCTCTGCGGGTCTGTGGGACTGCGGGCTTAAACCTTGAGGCTATTCCCAAAAGTCAGGGCGAGAAACCTCCTACTACAATCCTCTATTAAAAAAAGATTATAAAAACGACCTGTTTACATTTACAAATAAAAAATTTAAGATGTGGCTAAGTAATAATTTTAAATAATTTAATAACTTCATATTCATGAATGAGTAATATCTATGCAGATATTCTTAGTCTTGTCTCAATATTACCATATCTTAGAAAACTATAAATATTATAAATGTCTGATCTCTACCTCAAAAGGATTAAAATAAAATTGTTGGTAGTATCTAGTAACAGTTTTTAAACTACTTTAATGATTCTAATATGCAAATATTAGAGGCAGTAGTATTTAATTTGATTCACTGCTATCATCCTGGAAGTTTCAAATAACTCAGATTTACTTTTCCTCAAATTACGATTTAATTGACATGAGATGTTTCTTTGGCAAGAGTGTCTAAGCATCCAACTAAATACAATGTGATTAAAGGAAGTGTTGATTTCTGACCTCAGTTTAGTTCTTCTCCATTAAAAAGGTTATGAAACCTAACCTACTTGCAAAAGGGCCATCTACTCTTATAAATATGCTACAAATATAACATGTAAAACAGTACCTGATGAGACTGAGAAATAGTGATTCTGATAATGAATCTGCATCTTCTTTAAATACATATATTTTAGTATTTTAATCTAGGACCTATGATCATCATCAATATAATTCAAAGCTATTTATTGGCTTACTAATTATAGGCATGTCACAGTAATCACAACTTCAAACAATCAAGGCTTTAAACAATTGGAATAAAAATGATGAACTGAAAAATTTGTTGAAAGCCTTAAATGGTGACAAGGACTTAAATAGTATGAGAGATTGTAACCTGAAGCTTAGAGAGATTTGGCTTTAGTGGAAAAGAAATTACAGGATGCACATGTAGATCGTATGGATCCAGATCTTAATTGCATTCTAGTTATCTTACCCTCTAAGCATTCTTCTACAGGAATTTTAGTGGAAAGGGAAATGTTATAATGAAATGGATCTTTCTACCACATAAACTGAGTAAGAAATTAAAGGCATATGTGGAAAAGATTTCTAAATTGATTTTAAAAGAAAATTAAGACTTCATTAATTGACAGGAATGGACCCAGCAGAAATTGATGTACCTAATGTAACTAGTGAAAAATCAATCAATTATGGACAGAAAGTAAACCCTGGCAAAGAACCAGCAGTAATTTTCTGGGAGATATTAACAACAAATATCTTCTGTATTTTATTCTGCTGCAAACAAAGCAGGAAAAGCAGGTTACAAATCAAAAAATGTAAATAAAGTATGTAAAAGCCTGTAGGTGGAGTTTACTTAGAAGGCACCAATACCAGATAGATATTTATTAAAATATAAACCAACACTCACGGTACAGGTAACAGATTACAGTAGCACCTGAACAGGGACTGGAGTATGGAACGGTGGATGGGTGATGGACGGACGATGGATTGTGATCCTCTCTCCAACAGCCAGGAACCAGGAAGAGGGCCCCCTCATGTTCCAGCAGCCCCTTATCAATCAGGTTTCCACGCCCCCCTTCAGGGGCCCGGGGCTCTGGATCTTATCAACTGACACCTGAGTCCCGCCCCATCTCCCCCTTTTGTCTAACTAAGAAGGTTCTAAACTAAAGCTATGTACAATAGGAATTATTATGAGGTAGTATCTAGGAGAGGACAAAGTAAAAATTCCAATCAAAACCTAACCTATATAAGGTACATTATATAGTTCTAGAATATTGGTAGATGGTAGGGTGTATAGATTACTACAAAGGGTCAATCTGGTAAAGTGAAAATTCAATACCTGAGTGTTCTTATCTCAGGGATAATAGGGTGATAACCTTAAATACCCATTCTTCAACCTCTTCAAGACCTGAGAAGGAAGGTGAATCACCTGAAAGTCAGAAGTACACGGAAGTAGTGGCTTCCAAAATTTGGGAGAGGACAGCAACATAGCTACATGGACAATCACCTTTGGATTTATGCACCATTAGGGCATCTATCATATTGGCTACAGGCCTATGATATCTGACGGATCTTTTCACAAGCAGGGCAATTTTGGAGGGACTGTCTTATCCTTTCCAGGCAGGTTTTGTCAGTCTCCATCTATCAACTTGTTCGTCCAGCTTGACACCATGTGTGTACTGTCAGCAATCAAGGTAAGGACAGTTCCTTACTCAACTGGCCATTCTCTGCAAAAAGGATAAACTCCAATGGAGTATCCTCGATGCTTAACACCATCCTGTGAAGGGAGCAGTGACACCAGGAGTCGTTGTGTCTCTCGTGGCCAAATTTCAAATGTTAAATGCCATATTCTCTGGGTCTATGAAATGGTTGAAGATTCCTGTCTATCTATGATATTCTAACCTGTATCCGATATGACTGGGATATGGTACCTTAAATAATGTTGACTGCAGATACTATCATCTTAAGGAATAAACCCTGTACTAAAAAGTAGAATACCTATATAAGGGGTGTACAATCCCTGAACAATGAAATTTAGTAGAACTATAAAATATTAGCCAGGGGTATATTACCAGGTAAAGTGGCCACAGCATTTTAGACATGTAAATACATATATATCATCTAAACAGAGGTATATAGAACATCTTGTGCATATATCATAACTAGTGCAATCGTACATTATATCTAGTATAGTTAAATGGAGGTAGTAATTGCATAGTATGCATGACAATGGTGTGCGAATATTTTAAACAAAGGTAGAAGCATATATAAAATATAGCAATTTCAGATTCAGTTTTACATAATAGTTACAGATTCAGATTTATATCGAAGTACAAGTTGCTGTGGTTATATAAAGCAATCTCAGACTAAACTTTGTACCAATGTACAAATTATCACAATTAAACATATAAAATGATTTCACATTTGTATCAGTATACAAATATCTATGCCAGTGAAAATTGTCTTTAGCTTAGCCCATACATTCAGCTAGAATGGTGTATAGGTAGGTAGAACAATCTACCTTTATCTATCCTATCTATCCCCCCTCTTTCTTCAAAAGAGATCTTTGATGCTATATTATAGTTTTGTCCTTTACCCAGTTTTAACTTATAACTATTCTATTAGAATAATAGTTACCCACAACCTTCAGAGCATAAAACTTATTGGGAAAGGGGAAGTAGTCTTTCATAAGGTTTCTTCCGGCTGACTTAAGGGCGATGGCATCTCTTTGGGATCCTGTAAAAGCTAAAACAATGGTTAGTTCTTAATGGACTGACCACATACATCTATAATCATTCTTAGAATAGTGGTTAACTCCATCTGGAAACCTAATTAGCAGTGTGATCTGAAGGATAATCATAAAGAGCTATCTTGCAACTGTTTTTGAATAGTCTATTTTGTGGAAATAATTATTGATTGGTGCGCACCAGGTTCTTGATTTTTCTATTTTTGTCTCTGTCTGTCTACCTGTCTCTTATTCTCCCTCTCATACTCTTCCCTTTATTTTTGTTTTACTAGGAGGAGTTGTTGCGGTGGGGGCCCCATCTCGGTTCCAGATTCTTTGTAGATAGCTGATAGGAGGAAACGTTATTTACACTGGAAAACTTAAGCATTGTTGATACTCAAAAGATATTTATATCTTTTATGACTTTATGAGACTGTATGCAGATAGAATGAGATGTTTGAAAGGTACAGAAACAGAGAGGAACAAGGTTTAAGATGAAGTCACAATAATATTGGTCCCTAAATATTCTGTCTTCTGTCTCACACCAGGTGGCTTTTCTGATATGAGATGGAATTTTTCACATTTTCTTTACCAATATGCTTGGGTTTAGAGAGGGAGAAAGCCACTTGCTCCCAATATAAATCCAGCCCTATTAATAGTCAAATCAGGACCATGTCCCCCCCCCAAGGTGTAGATGCGAGATGCAAAGCAGTAAAAATTGAGAAATTACCCAGTAGTGCATATGCATATCAGTTGGTCTCATAGGCAGTCATGTACATTCCTTCATCATCAGTCTGTCTTCAATTGCAGGTGAGTAATTACTCAATGTCTAGTCAATGCCTTAAAAGTAGTTGTATCCGTTTTCCTGTAAAGACAAAAATTGAGGCCCTGCCCCAGTTTTGTTAAATGTGTTTTCCTTACCATGTATCCATTTGTCATATCAAGGATGAGCAATTTCTTCTCTTCCTCAGGAAGGGACTCCTTTTCGAAGCGGACTTTTATTAGTTTTGTCAGTACCCATATCTTTTTTGTCCCTGTTGAAACAAGAGCAAACACCTACCCCATCAAAGCACATATCCCAGCTTCCACTCTGAAGTCAGCACATCTTTGAAGTAGATGGGTTGATTTAACTTAGAGGATTTCTCTCTACTACCCAATGTCTCTCTGCAGCTGATGTTATCTTTTCGTCAGCGTTAAGAAAATTTAAAGTCAATAAGGCACTGTGCAACCTCTCTCTGGGTTTTTTCATTTCTTTCTTTTGTTTTAAAGCATCTCTTTTAACATGTGGTGAGATCTCTCCACAACGGCTTGTCCTGTAGGATTGTGTGGTATCCCCGTAATATGCTTTATATCATAGTATCCAAAAATTATCCTCATTTTGCGGGAAATGTAAGCTGGAGCATTGTCAGTCTTACTCTGAGTGGAAATTCCCATTATGGCCATGGCTTCCAAAAGGTGAGTAAGTACAACATCAGCATTTTCAGAACTCAGGGCAGTAGCCCATTGCATTCCAGAATAGGTATCGATAGTATGATGTACATATTTCATCTTTCCGAATTCTGGAAAGTGAAACACATCCATTTGCCAGATCTCATTTCTCTGTGTACCCTTAGGATTACTTCCTGCAGGTAAAGATGGTTGGTTATAGAAAGAGCAAGTGCTACATTTTTTTTTACTATTCCATTTGCTTCATTAAAAGTGATGGTAAAACTCTTCTTTAGCCCTTTGCTGTTAACATGATGTTTCTCATGAAATTCTATGGCCTTTAGCACGTTTCCTATTAGCAACCAATCTATTTTATCATTACCCTGCACTAGAGGGCCTGGGAGACCCGTGTGCGCCCTGATATGTGTTATGTACATAGGATGTATCCTACCTCTGATGATATCCTGTAGTTGTATGAATAGTAAAGTCAAGTCTGTATCATTAGGAATGAAGTCAGAAGTTTCAATATGTGAAACAACTCTTTCTGCATATTGAGAGTCAGTGATTAGGTTGAGAGGCTCTGTGAAATCCAACAACACCATAATAATTGCATATAGTTCTGACTTCTGAACAGAGTTATAAGGGCTCTGAGCCACCTTAGTTAAGTTTTCAGACTTGTAGCCAGCCTTCCCTAAATTGTTTGCATCAGTATAAAATATAAGGGCTCCAGAAATGTGTTTATCCTGTACTACATGAGGAAAGATCCAATTAGTTTCCTTTATAAATTGAATTCTCTTTTTGGGGGGGATTGTGGGATTATGATTGAAACATCAGCCCCCATGTCGACTAAACCCTGGATATAAATATTATCTATCCGTATCCCTGATTTTAGTCTTTGTTCATTTATCGAAGTCTGCCAAAATATTCGTTTTGTGATTCTTTTTGGAATTTCTGAATTTTCTTTTGAATTTATGTTATCATCTGATACTGTATGGTTTTCAAGATCAGGTATTAGGTGCTCTATTCATCCTGAGAATGCTGGTCTTCTACTATGACCAGATAAGATCTCACCATCCTCAAATTTGGAGTCTGATTTTTGGGGGCTTCCCAGGGGAAGCCCCAAAAGGCATTTCCCCATAGCAGAGGGTTGCCTTCTTTATCTCTGGTAGATCTACATTCATTGGTCCAATGCTGTCCCTTGCCATACTTTCTGCATAATCCAGAAGGCAATGGCCTTCTGTTTGAATTAAACCTAGATCGGACATCATTTTCAAGAGTACTGTGTGTACAATTCTGTCTTATATGGCCTTGTCTACCACAGTTGAAACAAGTGATGCCTTGGTTCCTTTCCCTTACCTTAGCAACGGCTTGGTCTACCCAATTCTCCTCATTGCCATGGAGAGATTCAGCATTGATTGTATATTGAATCCATTCTTCTATAGTTGTGGCTCTGATTTTTAAAGGCAGAAGTATTCTTCTACATTCTGGATTAGCATGATCAAAGGCCAGAGAAAGTATTATTTGCTTTCTAGCTTCTGGATCTGATATTGCTCTATGAACAGCAGTGGTGAGCCTCTGTATAAAGTCGGTATAAGGCTCTTTTAAGCCTTGTTTGACCTTAGCATAATGCTCAATTTTTTGACCTGGGTCCAAAATCTTTTCCCATGCATTAAGTGCGGTAGTACCGCATAGCAATAAAGTATGTTTGTCATAAGTAGTTTGAGTCTTCATGTCAGCAAACATGCCTTCACCAAGGATTTGGTCCTGAGAAGCAAAGAAACCCCTAATTCTTCCTTGGTGTTCTAAGGTCTTGGCCTCCTCTCTAAACCAGCTTCTCCACTATAACTTTTGACTTTGGTCCAAGACAGCAGCCGTTAGCTGCATCCAATCAAGGGGGAGGATTCGGTTTTTTGCAGACCATGAATTTAGGAGCTGCTTTACATAAGTATAGTGAATACCATACATGGATACTGCCTCTTAAAAATATTTGATGTCTTTCATATATACTGGTTCATAACTATACTCTACATATTCTGAGGATCCCCCTGGTGCTATCTTTGTCTGAATAGTAGCTGGGAACAATAGTGGTGGTGATGGAGGTAGCCCTGTCATATTTACCACCTTAGGTAAAATATTTCCAGTACCATAACACCCCATTGGGGGTTGACCTGAACTGTTCTGAGAATAAGATGCATCATTGCCTTTTTCTAGTGTTGCAATATGGTCCCCCCATTCTTGTATTTTAGATAATATGGGTTCCCATTCCTGGATTTTGGATGCTACAGGTTCCCATTCCTGGATTTTGGATACTACAGGTTCCCATTCCTGGATTTTGAATACTACAGGTTCCCATTCCTGGATTTTGAATACTACAGGTTCCCATTCCTGGATTTTGGATACTACCGGTCTCAGAGCTTGACTTTCCTGATGAAGTAGTCCTTCCAAAGACCTCACTGAGCTAGCAATTTTTAGATCTACATCATTAACATAATTAATGATTTTCTCATTCCCTTCATTAATGTGGTCAACAAGTTTCTTGTTTTCATCATTTACATAGAGCCTATATTTCTCTTGTACAGTGTTATCCATATCTAAAGAGGCAACCTTATCTGAAAGCTTGTTGTAACCAATTTCCAGAGTACCCATCTTTTTTGCCATCTCAGAGTTTGACAGTTCTACATCATATACCTTGGACAACAGCTGCTGATTTAAGTTCTGCATCTGCTTCACCTCATCTGACACTGAAGCATTTGATAATTCTATAATACCAAGTCTGGACGATATTTGACGGTTCAAATTTATGGCATCAGTCATCATCCTTTTATTTTGGAACACAACATAGAGAAACAGACCAAAAAATAGTAAAACTGGGGTATTGAATCCTTCAAGATATTCATTTAAAAACTTATCAACCATCGTGGAAAAATATATACTGAATTCCTCAAAGGAATAGTTGTCAGCCATTACCTCAATCCAGGTGTGATGATGCTGCTGCGTAGTAGTAGTCGACAGATGTCACAGTAATGTTCAATGCCCTGCTGTATGGCAGATGCAGAGACTCTCAGCATCAGGAAGCTACCCATCGACCCTATGCAGTGTTAAAGGGCCCCAGCAGGCAGAATACAATCCTTGGAAAAAGCAAATTCTCACAAGCTAAGACAGGATGTTAATTACAAGATAGAAGGGTTTTTATTTCCTTTGTTTGCTTGCAGTAGTAATTTACAATTGCCCCAGGCCTTAATCAACAACTGGTGGGGGGAGAAGGGTGTCCTTGGTTACAGGGGCTAGGGGTGGAGCTGCCACTTGAGTTTGCAGTTCCTGGGTCAAAACTAGCGAGCCAGGTTGGGGGAAGGGCGAGCGTGCACTTTAAAATCAGTTACTAGGGTTAGATGAGGCGAGCGGCTGTGCAGCCAGGCAGTGGAGGTGTGGCCCAGTTGGGTGAGCAGGATGCCACAATAGGCCAGAGAGTTGTAAACCGAACCCTGTGGGGGGGCTGAGAACCAAACCGCCGAGCAGGGTCACCACTAGGGCAGAACCAAACCAGCACGTGGCTGGACCCTCAGCAACCAGGGGACGCCACCTGACAGGGTCACCACTGTGTCAAGGGGATCTGACCGGTCCCGCTTTGGGCAACCATGGCCTGTGTTCTAAATTTGACCTGCCCTCACTCAAAACCTGAACTGTGTGCGTTCTAAGCCTGGCTTGTGGAGCCGCCGATCCCAACCCGTGGGTGGGAGAGTCCAGAGACGTTGGACACCAGATGTAGGCAGAGTTTACTTAGAAGACACCAATACCAGATAGATATTTATTAAAATATAAACCAACACTCACGGTACAGGTAACAGATTCCAGTAGCACCTGAACAGGGACTGGAGTCTGGAATGGTGGATGAGTGATGGACGGACCATAGATTCAGATCCTCTCTCCAACAGCCAGGAACCAGGAAGAGGGCCCCCTCGTATTCCAGAAGCCCCTTATCAATCGGGTTTCCACGCCCCCCTTCAGGGGCCCAGGGCTCTGGATCTTATCAGCTGATACCTGAGTCCCGCCACAAAAGCCCTTAAAATTTTGTTCAAAAGTCAGAATTATATGCTATCATGATGGTATTAATGGAGTTTCATGAACCTCTTAACATAGTCACTGACTCTCAGTATGCAGAAAGAGTTGTTCTACACATTGAAGCAGCTTATTTTATTAATGATGCGTCAGAATTAACTTATTTATTCTGTTACAAGAAATAATCAGAATAGGATTAATCCCTTTTATACAGCATACATTTGATCCTATATGAATCTCATTTAGCACAAAGTAATGATGAAATTGATAAATTATTAATAAGAAATGTGCTAGAGGCCACAGAGTTTTATAAAAAGTATCATGCATGTCAATAGCAAAGGATGAAAAAATATTTCTCTATTACTTGGTAATAAAACAAAGAAATTGTAAAATAATGCCCCATTTATTCCTTCTACAACCAAAGTCCATTACCAGCAGGAAGTAATCCTTAGTGTACACATAAAAATAAGTTTTAATAGATAGATGTGTTTAATTTTACAGAATTTGGAAAATTAAGATATGTACATCATACAATAGATACATTTTCAGTATTTCAATTGGCAGGTGCTTTGAGTTCCAAAAAGGCTTATTTTGTAATCACACATTTGCTAGAAATTATGGTCAAATTAAGACTGACAATGCTCCGGTATATGTCTCTAGTAAAATGAAACATTTTTTTTGCTTATTATAATATAAAGCATGTTATAGGAATATCACACAATCCTACAGGGCAAGCAGTCATAGAGAGATAAAATCAAACTCTAAAGGATATGCTAAATAAACAGAAAGGAATAACAAAGACCCCTAGAGATAGACTACATAATGCTTTATTAACTTTGAATTTTCTCAATGCTAATGAGAAAGGAACAACAGCTGCTGAAAGGCATTGGACCATAGAAAAAAGAGCTGAATTTAATCAGCCTGTTTACTTCAAAAATGTACTTACCTCTGAATGGAAGCCAGGATATGTGCTACATTGGGGAAGTGGTTTTGCTTTTGTTTCCTAAGGTAAAGAAAAGCTATGGATACCATCAGAATTAATAAAGACTCCATTTGAACCAAAGCAACTTTATGAAAATAACAATTGATGGCTCAAGCACTTATATTACAATTCTTTAATTTGTCAGAAAAACAAAGGTTGTTTTTTTTTTTTTTTTTTTTGTCTTTATAGAAAATTAGAAATACCCATCTTCAAGTAGTTAAAACACCTTGGACATCTAGACATCTAAACATCTAAAGCAGAAGGAAGGTTATCTTTTAAAATTTACAAGCAAAGGAATATCAGACCTATTGGCAACAGTATACACTACAGGGTAAAATCTTATTCCTTTACTTCTATATTTATTTATTTGTAAGAGAGGTTGAAGTCCCAGCTTAATTATAATTTAAAGCTGGCTTTAGAGTTGGAGTGTGGTTTTCTTCTTCTCTATACCTAAGCATAATTGTTAAATAAAAATGCAAAATCTCTGTATCGGATCAGAAGAGCCATCTGATATGGGACAAAAGAACAATTAAAAATAAAGGACTATTCTATTGTTATTAATTTTATGCTGAATAAATGTTTATATTAAAATCTATAAAATATATATTTTAAACTTTTTGTCATGATATTAATATTCATATAGAGTACTAATTAATTCTAGAAAAAGATTATATTTAGTTTCTTGTACATTGTGTTAGGTATTAATCTCGTCAGTTTTCTGTAGTGATCCATGACAATGCCTAATTACAAACTTGAAGTATCCAAAAGGAAGATGGGAACCCACAATGATGATTTCATATGGACTATGACAAAGCCACTAGACTCATAAAAACCAACTAAAGATCAGATTTGGATTACAAATTGTTCAAGACAATTTGAAGTTGTTTAGCTGAGATGAACCAGCTTCTCAGACTTCTCTAGCCAGGACTTGAGACAAGCACTGTATATTCCCATTATGCAGAAACTGGTAAACAAATGATACAGTTACTTATTTCAGGACTTCACAACTGAAAAAAAAAACTTTTCTTTTCAGAATCCTCTAAAGATGCTATCACCCCCAGAAAGCAGGAAGTAAATTTAAGAAGATGATACCCACATTCCCAAGAGGTGGGGTGGGTGGTTTTTGCTCTGTCAATGGGTTATGGATGATTGTCATTGTTTAGGGTTATTCAATAAAAATTGTTATTGGTTATGGCTAGTAAAAAGCTAAAGAAGACATATTAGATTCAGAGTTTTTGTTTAAAAAAAAGAAAAAAGAAAGAAAAAGGGGGTACAGATATGATAGGCTATAAGGGCAGATTATTAAATATACTTTTAAAAAGCAGTTACTAGCTTTAAATGTTTTATATTGGATTGGAATTTTATATATTATATACAAATATGATATAAAATTGATATTAATTTTGTTTATATATATGTATGTATGCATGTATAAAAATATATATATGCTTGTTCATGTGTTCATGGTAATTAATGTACCTATACAGTTCATCTAACAATGTAATACAAATTGCTAATCCATGAAAGTTATTGTTCCCAACTAATTAGGATATAAAGTTCAGGTTAGTAATCATCTTAGATATGTTTAGATATGTTTTCAAGAAAGAACAGATGTATTTAGATAAACAAGTCTTCTTCAAACACTTTAGAGATCCATAGAATATGGCCTTTAAGATATTTTAATAACAGGTTCTTATTATTTTTAGGACAATGGGACATCTTCTCTTGGCAGCACCAATCTACTTTAGAGAAGATTATGGACATATGAAGTTGTCCTTCTTTGTGACAAAAGTTAGCCACTGTTCATGAAAGTTTCTTGTCTTGACTACTGACAGTAAGATGAAAAAGAATTGCTGAACTTTGCCAAGATAAGGTAGGAAGGTCTTTGAGAATATCCTGCTTCATAAGAGAAGTCTCAGACATGTTAGACCTGTGGACAGAAGATGGATGCTTCAATGATACAGAAGAACCTTGGGTGACTATCCAGGCACCCAACTGCTTCATTAGGAAGTTGCTTCCTTGTCTGTGCTGTTCACTTAGTTAAAATATTTCCTTCTTGGATCTCTGAGGGAGTTGAAGATGAGATAGTTACAGTTTTCTAGTGACAGTTTTAAAAAGATACTCACTTAAAAGTTAAAGTGTGTAAGTTTAAGAGACATCAAACTATAATTTTTAGTTAATAACACAAATTAGAAAGTGAATTAGGTACAATCCTTTGGACTCATGAAAATAGCTTAAATGATAGACTATTTCTTTGAATTTTTCAATTGTTAAAGGACTGGACATTACTTGTGTAGCTATTGTTTGTATATATTGTATGTAACTATTCTATTTATTCTACATGGTTTTTCTTCTGTTACTTATAAACTTCTATCTTATTTTTGACACAAAGGGAAATGTGTGGTAATATATTTTATACTTAATAAATAAGTTCTTACCAACATTTCAAGAAATTCTCAGATTTACATGAGGGATACCAGATTATAGTCAATAAAGGTAATAATCAGAATGTAATAAATTAAAGCCTTGCCTTTATTTTTAAATCTCACTGCCACATGATTTTATGTTTATTAAACTTTCAATCAACAAAACAGTTACATTACAGTTGGAATCCCACACAGTCAGAGAACATAAGCAAACAAAAGCCACAAGGATTGAAGGCTGAAATCTTAACTTAGACTAGTTTGAATTGGACCTAATGATGAAGTAGCAAGAGTCCATTTAAGAAGCATCTCAAGATACGGGCAGCAGGCAGCACCATCTGAGCAGACAGTAGTGAAAACGAGGCTTTAGTATATTATGAAAAGCATGAATCCACAGGTATGTTCAGTAAATGTGGCTGGATGAAAGTCATATGTTATATTGGCAGTTGATTATCTAGCTTTGTTGGAGCATACAACACCATTAGAGAGCTTCACACATACAGCGTGAGAATGTTTGTTGATATATGAATGCCAAGATCAGTAGTGTTCTTAGTTCTAGTGAACCTGGGAGGAGAAAATGAAAGGGGTATTTGTGGGAAAATATCCAATAGAGGAAATAAAGTGTGATTTTGCTGAAGGACAAATAGAGTTTAGCATGGTTGTTTCAATGCAAATTGCTTGCAAAGCTCAGGGAGTGACAAAATTCAGAGTTGTGGCTTTATGGGAATAGGTGTGGCCTTGGTGGAGGTTGCCACTGTGGAGGTGGGCTTTGGGAACTCAAGCTACTCTCTTTAAGACAGTCTATTTGCTGTTACCTTGTGATCAAAATGTACCCAGCACCATATCTGTCTGTGGGCTGCTATGTTCCTTGCCGTGATGACTAATAACTAAAACCCTGAACTGAAGCAGCCACCTAATTAAATGTTTTCCTTGATAAACATTACTGTGGTCATGGTGTCTCTTCACAGCAATAGAAACTTTAACTTAGATAATCAGTAAGGATCAGTGTCAGCAAAAAGATTTGCAAGAAAATGTATACCTAAATTTAACTGGTAAAAAGAGAAAGAAATCTTGTTAAACACAAATATCACTAAATCTATGGATCAAGTAATTAAATGAGTGAAAAAGAATTAGAGAATTAATCCACTTTTTAAATTTTATTCACTTAAAAAAATGTTTATATACCAACCACTGTTCTCCCTCCCTCTTCTCCTCTCACTCACTTCCCCTCCTCTGAGATTCTTCCACCCCATCCCCCATTCCTTCCTCAGAGAGAGTAAGGCCTCTCTTATGGGGAGTCAACAAAATATGGCATATCAGATTGAGGCATCACTAAGCTCTCACACACCTCCACCCCTGTATCAAAGCTGAGCAAGATATCCCTCTGTAAGTAAGGGGCTTCAAAATACCAGTTCATGCAGTAGGGATGAATCCTGGTCCCCCTGTAAGAGGCCACACAACTGTCGTCCACATTCAGAAGGCCTAGTTAGGTCCCATGCAGGTTCCCTAGCTGTCGTTCTAGAGTTAGTTTCCAGTATCTCAGGTCAGCTCCATCTTTGGCTTTCCCCACCATATTGACCTCTTTGCCCACACAATTCCTCCTTTCTCTGTTTGAGTGAACTTGGTGTTTAGTCCAATCTTAGCTGTGGAATCTGCATCTGCTTTCATAAGTTGCTGGATAATGGTTTTGTGGTGACAGTTAGAATGGTCATCAATTTTATTACAGAGGAAGGCTAGTTCAGGCACCCTCCCTACCATTTCTTAGAGTCTTGGGTGAGGTCATCTTTGTAGATTCCTGGTAAGTCCCCTAATATTCAGATTTCTTTCCAATCCCAAAATGGTTCCCTCAATCAAGATTATTTTTCTTTGCTCTCCCTCTCTATTCCAACTGAACCACCCAGTTCTCTCTCTTTTTCTCTTCCCACCTCCCCTTTCCCTCTTCCCCACTGTTCCAAATTTACTCAGGAGATCTTTATTTCTCCTTCCCAGGGAGGCACATGGATGCCTCTTTAGGGTCTTCTTTCTTGCCTAGTTTAGCTTTTCTATATACAAATGATAAACAGGATGAAAAAGAAATCATGAAAATATCACCCTTTACAATAGCCACAAATAATATAAAATATCTTGAAGTAGCTCTAACCAAACAAGTGAAAAACCTTTAAGTCAGGAACTTGAAGTTGTTGAAGAAGAGATTAAAGAACATATAAGAAAAATAAAAGTTCTGCACTGAGATTGTGACTTCAATTTTATCGTTTACAGCTCCATCTCAGTTCTTAGAAACAGAAGGTGATGGGGTGGGGCTGATATGGGAGCATAAGAAAGGGCTTTACTCCTGTGGGTTATTATTTATTAGTTTTTTGGGTTTTTATTTTTAAAAATGTCATTTTTATCTATGTATCCCCCTACTCCCCTTCCCTTTCCTCCTCCCACTCCCTCCCAGTCAGCCTTCAGCCTCACCCCTCCCCATCCCCCATTCCATCCCCCAAAAGGGCAAGAAGTCCCAAGGTGGATGAGCTCAGCGTGGCACATCCAATCCAGGCAAGTCTGATTTCCTCGTCCCAAAGTCAAGGCTGACTTTGCTCACCTGTAACACTGTAACTAACCCTGGGTTCATTCTTAAAAAACAAACAAACAAATAAACAAACAAACAAACAAAGAACCTTTGCTAAAAGTTACAAAGTAAGAAGTGACACTCTTCCACTCTTCTCAGGTGTTAAAAGTCTAGGTCCCAGCCCTACTGAGGTGGACTTCTGATGTGAGAATGTCTTTCTGTATGCTGTGAATATCAATCTTTAAATAAAGGAGCTGTTTTGGCCCATGACAGGCACCATAGAAGAAGTAGGAGGAGAAATCAGAGCATAGGTAGGAGAAGCAGGGTGGATTCAGGCAGACTGAGTTGAAGCCCAAAGGAGCAACATGTAAGGAACACAGGTGAGCCAAAGGCCATGTGGCAGACAAATTAATAGAAATGGGTTGAATTAAGATATATGAGCTAACTAGAAATGTGTCTGAGCCATAGGCTAAACAGCATAAACTTAATATAAGTGTCTGAGTCATTTCTGAGGCCTGAGCAGCAGCGGTGGGCTATTAAGGGGTCTCGGGCTGCAGGTCTGTGGGTCTGGGCCTCTGTCTGCCCAGGACTGAGAAACCCCAATGTGAGTCGAATATCCACTTAAAGCCTGAGAAAAATTAGAAAGGGTTCTAGATCACTGAGCCAAAGGAGCTTCTGAATTGTGTATCTAGAGTGGGTCATTGTACAAAGAAAGCATGGCTTCTGGGTCACATTCAAAATGGCGCCAAAGGACTGGTGGCAGGCAGTGTAAACTACAATCAGGCCGGTTCCTGAAATCTCACAGAAGACTCAGTAGCATGTGATTGATTTTAGATTACCGTTTATTTTGAATAAAAAGGAAACAAAGATGGTTTCTTAGTAGCAGCATTTTCTTGGGTGTGCTCTGTTTGCTGGCCATGAGCAGAGACATGGTCCCTTTAAGAGAACTTACTGATTCAGCTTCCTCAGAAAAAACTATGCAGGTCTTTAAGAGAGTGTATTTTAAAAGTTCTTATGGTTAGAAGATGATTAAGATTCACAATAAAACAGATTCAGATGAAAAGAAAAACCTGTGAACAGGTTACAAAGTGTGTAAAAGGTACGTAGGCTTCAGAGAGAAAAGAAAGAGGATAGAGAAAGTCTTTAAAAAGAGAAATAGAGTAATAAAAACATAATAATCCATGTAAAGATGGAAAATAGATACAAAATCTGGATTTTGGTTGTTATTGTGTTTTCTTTTAATTTTTTAACTGCTAATGAGCTAACAGCAGAAAGACAATGGATTACAAATACAAAGACTACTAAGTTAAACAAGAATATATATTTTAAAGGTATTTTGATTTTGAAATTTGTGTCTAAGGATTTATTGCTTTGGAAGAGTTCTGCTTTTGTTTCCACAGAAGATGAGAACCTCTGGATTGTTCCAAGCAAATATGGTTTCATCAACTAAGACCCCCTGAAAAAGCCTGATGGGAAGAGATGGCCCTATCACCTTCAGAGCTGCAGACTGATCCAGTCTCAACAACCATGAGATTTTCAACACCCCTTAATTAGCAGGAAGTATTAATGGAAAACAATGCACAAATTCCCCAAATATTGTTTCTAGATGTTTGTTTTTATTATAAATTGTTAATGGTCATAGTCAATCTTTTTCTAAGAAGAAAAAGGGGATATGGTATGAATGATTTTTTAAAAGGTTAGATTATTGAATTTACTTAGATCAGGAAATCAGCTGTTAACCTCAAAATGCTTTACATTGATATAGATTTTGTTTTATTGATACAAATTTAAGGTCAATTTTGTTATGCTGTATGTGTTTTTCTATTCTTGTTTAAAGTATGATGTTCATGTAACTGATTTAAAATTGTAATGTATAATTAAGAAATGAAGGTTAATAGACACCTTTGATAATCAAACTTATAGTTAGGTTAGTTAGGATTTTTAGGTATACAAAGATATATTTCAATTAGGTATGTAATCTTCAAATACTTCTAACACCTACAGAATATGGCATTTAAAATGTTTTAAGAACTTAGACTTTTCTGGACAGTGAGACAGATCTGCTCCTGACAGCACCAATTTACTTCAAGAGAAAAATGGGCATCTAAGAAACTTTGTATGGAGTCTATTTGTGGCATTGGTTAGTCAATGGACAAACTTGTTCTTATATTAACTGCTTGACAGTATGCTATAAGAAGTGGACATGCAGGTTCCAAAGGAACAAGCCAAGATGGTTATTCAGGTTCCTGCTTTACAGAGAAAACTGTCAGACATTCTTCAGGACTCAAGTAGAAGCAACTGATGAACTGTGCCAGAGTGGGCAGAGCAGATTTACTGCTTCACTGAAATGAAAAGAGACTCTGGGCCTGTAGGCTGAAGATGGATGCCCAAACTTTATAAAGGAACTTCCGGTGACTGTCCAGGCAGTTAGGTGTCATATCTGTCAAATCTAGATTTTGGAAGTTGCTTGCACTTCTGGTTTATTTAGGTAAATATATCCTCTTTCTGTGGTCTTTGATGTAGTTGAAGATTAGATAGTTATAGGTATAGTTTTTCTTAGTCACTTAAAAGGTATATTGTATATGAAACTTTAGATTCATAAAAATAAGGTAGATGATAAGAGTATTTTCTTTAATTTTGCTAAATACAAATAGACTAGATATTATAACTGTAATTCTTGTTTGATGGCTATTCTGTTGTATGTAATTTTGCTATGTTAAAATTGAAACCTTCCTTTTTGATTAGACAGAAAGGGGGAAGTGATGGGAGAATGCCTTTCTGTATGCTGTGAATATCAATCTTTAAATAAAGGAGTTGTTTTGGGCTATGACAGGCACCATAGAAGAAGTAAAAGGACAAATCAGAACATAGGTAGGAGAAACAGGACAGAGTCAGGCAGACTGAGTTGAAGCCCAAAGGAGCAACATGTAAGGAACACAGGTGAGCCACGGGCCATGTGGCAGATTAATAGAAATGGGTTGAGTTAAGATATAAGAGCTAGCTAGCAATGTGCCTGAGCCATAGTCCAAACAGCATAAAGTTAATATAAGTGTCTGAGTCATTTCTGGGGGCTTGAGTGGCAGAGGGCTACTAAGGGGTTTTGGGCTGCAGGTCTGTGGGTCTGGGCCTCTGGCTGCCCGGGACTGAGAAACCCCAATACAGCAGACCTCTATTATGACCAGAGTACACTGCAGGATGTAATACATAGAATGACTCAATGAATGGACTAGAGGATGAATGTAAAGAGGTGAAATGCCCACGCTAACTACACAGTAGATATACAAATGATTCTAAAATTACGGCAGAATTGTAGTAAGTGCTCACAAAAACAATGAAATATACACTGATGGATCCATACTAATGTTAGAGAAAAGGCTATGGGAAAGGCATAGAGTAGCCATATGTTTGCCATTACAATACAATTTATGTTTCTGGCTGAAATACTTTTTATTTATTATTACAACAGGAATACTTTGTCAGTGTTTATAGAAAATAAAGAAGTGAGTTTTAACCATAGATGGAGGTATGAGTAAGCATAAGGGTCCAAACATAGAAGATGGTTGCCAAGAGAGAGGAATAGAAGCCCACAAAGCCAATTTGAGGAGAATGAGTTTCATGAGTCTCATGAGGTGGAACAATGAAGTGTTCAGACATTTCTGAGTACCCCAGAGTGTGGAATAAGCTCATGAAGGGAAGAGTAGAATTAAAAAATCCGAGGTAAGAGGAAATGCTAGGCATAAAACAAGTTGACTACCTTGATACAAATATAAAAATTTGATATACAAGACTCTCAAATAGAGACATAGTCAGATATGAGAGAGAAGATTAATCCAATAAAAACATTGTTTGTCTTAAGAAATTGTTCACCATGTGAACTATCATGTGTTAATGAGAGATGAATTTTCTTTAATTTATTAAGAGTATATAAAAATTTGATAGAAATAATGAGAAAGAATACTCTTATAAGGCATTAAAATATCCATATATAATTTAACAGCATAAAGATTTTCCATGTTTATAAAATAATCTTTCAGAAAGTTATTTCTAATTATTATATCACACTATATAAATATGAACTAATTGAACTAATCTCTTTCCAGGTAAATAGTTGTTTTGAATTATAAGACATCCTGGATATAAAAGCATTAAAGAGAAATATTTTCTAATAACATTATTATATCCTTATATCATATTCTTCAAGTATTATTAAAATTATGGGGAAAGATGATTTTGAAACAATGATGCAAACTGTCCTTAAAGTAGCAAAAGAAAGTGCTTATTTCTCTGTATTTTAATTTATATTTGCATCATAAAGTTACCTCTATGATTGACTCCTATGACAAATATATTGTGACATAAATTTGGTGGTCAGAAATATGACAGATTGCTCTAAAATGTTCTTGAAAATTTGAGTAAAGGACATATAAAAGCATAAATATATGTTTCTTTTTTTAAAAGAAAGTTTTAAGTTAGAAAATGATAACTATGGATAATGTCAATAAAAATAGTTCAAAAAGAATGTTTCATTCATAATAACACTCATCACTATTCTTTATAAATATGCTTGTCAACAATATTGATGGTAATATATCTAGACATATTGAAGTATTCAAGATATTGATTGAAAACATACTTCTGTAAGGTATTAAATCAATATTTATATTGAGAAAATAATAAGAATTATGATTAAAAATAGAAAGCAATTTATATCAGATATACCACAGACACATTTTAAGAAATGCTACTGTGTCTATTAGAACATAAATAAGTACTGAGACTCTAACATTCTTATTTCAGTCAAACATGAAGACAACGTAATACCCATATATAGAAAAGTGGATAAATTTCTGGGATGTCTACAGCTGTAAATGCTATATAATTGAAAAGATAATTTGTGTCTAACTATATTATTAAATACCAGTTGTGAGGACATGCAAGATTTGAAGATCCAAGTTGTGTGATAATTTTATACTGTAGGCCAATTTATGCTATCTTCTCCATCTGAATCTATAAAAAAAAAAATCTAAAACTACTCACCTAATAAAATTGGCTCTAAAAAGCAATGCAAAACTGAAAAAAATTTAAAGTGTGACTGTAAATAAATTTTTCTTTTAAAATATATGGCATGGGAGATATGCTTTCCAAAGCCAAAATTAATTATAGCCAGAGTCATATAATAAAAAGTAAATATTTTACAGGTGTGTGTCTGTGTGTGTGTGTGTGTGTGTGTGTGTGTGTGTGTGTGTGTGTGTGTGTGTGTGTGTGTATGTGTGTGTGTAATGGATTGGAAACTGACTGAAAACTGAACACTATGGCTAATTTTTGTGGAGGGAGAATTGTAGGTTTCTATTCCTTTTCTGCTCCATTTCTAAAACATTTTTGTGTTCAAAACTATATAGGAATGACTAAATCTGGGTAATTATGAATTACTTAACTAAAATTCATTAAAGAAATATACATGATACAAATTATAAGTATCCAGATGCAAAGTGAATGTTCAGACATACAATCTCTATAATCACATTATTTAAAATTTGATTTAACCCTAGAAAATATGCTATAGCATAAAAATGAAGATTAGGTTTTTCTATTCATAAAATCAACCGCATTGTGTAAAATAAACTCATGTCTATTATATTTATACACAATATTCTTAGCAGGTGAAAAGACTTGAAATCCTTCTATTTATTATTCAGAATAGGAAAACACCAAGGACGAGACTGGTGTAGATTCCATTATTGTCCTTTAAGGCTCACCCAAATTATCACTAGACCTTCCAAAGTCTCCATCACTTCCAAGAATACCAACCTGGAGATCATATTTTTAACATAGGACTTTTTATTCAACTTGTTGAGTTCATATTGTCAGCTTCTCTCATTCAGGCTGAATTTCAAGGTAAACACATTTGACCTGATAGGTGTAAAATTCCATGTATCTGGCTTTAATTTGAATAGAAAACACAGTTGTAAAAACTTATTTATTATGAATAGATAGAAGTCATTTGTAAGATGATTCATTCCAACTTCACATGACCTCCAATATGGAGATACCAGAGTCTGCTACACAGATCTCGATCAGTACTTGTTTGTTAATTTTCTCATTTTATTATGAAAATATATTCTTTCTGATTATGTATTCATACTCTTAATTACTTTTCTTTATTGATAGTTTCTTATATGCACATGATGTACTTATGCATATTCAACTACAGTACAATTTAGGAAAAAATGTTTTCTGGTACACTATGATCCTGTGTTCACAATGATACCTAATTACATCAATACTTTTCTCAAAGTACTTTTGTGAGTGTGGGTTCTATAGATAGGGTGCATGTGTTATTTTAAGGGTCTAAGGGAGGATCTGGTGTGGCTTTGGTCGAGCCAATACTGCAGAAGTGTTTTACATTATTAGTGACCTTTCGTCCTGGTTGTGAAAGTTTGGGGAAGCCAGTATGGTCAGGCCATAAATATAATGAATGAGTTACATAAGCTATTAGCTATCTCCATTCAAGACTTTGCACAGAAAACAGGTTATACATCTTTTTCTTTAAAAAGTGTTTAACCTGAGTGTTCAACATTCCTGATATCTCCAGTAATGTGAATGAAATCACCATTATGCTCCCAAGTTTATCCAAGAATTTTATAATTATCCAAAATTAGAAACAAAAATCCCATAAAAGTAGCCAAGCACTAATGATGCATGCCTTTAATTCTAGATTTTGGGAGACAGAGGAAGATGGATCTCTGAGTTCAATTCTGGCCTGATCTATAGAGTGAGTTCCAAGATAGTCAAGGCTACACAGAGAAATTCTTTATTAAAGAACCAAAGCCAAACAAACCAAACCAAACAAACAAATATTATGAAATAATTTTTCATAAGAGGTATTCAAATTGTCATCAGGACATGAAGAGATTCTCAGATTTATAATCAGAATAATTAGAAATATAAGCTTAAATATAGTTATCTTTCTCAACTCAGGTGTTTGACAGAATCAAGCATACTAGGTGCTGTCATGTTGGTGATCTGGTATAAGATCTTCCTCCTCATTTTCTCTACAACTAAGAACAGTCTGATAATCACTTAAGCTAAAATTAGACAACTCTATTTTCCAGTGACTTAACTGATGAAAACATCTTTTGTTACATCTACAAAGTACTCATTGTCTTAACATCAAATTGAAAATAATATTGGAGTCCATAAGTGAAAATTAGTAGAGACACACTACGTATATCTTTTAAAAGAGGTAAAGTCTGGCCATGCCTTATAATGGCTACACCATTGGAAATATGATACATGATTGCTTTGCTGAGTAGCCCCCACAATGGAGTGTATTTACACACATGTGTCTGTGGAGTGAGTAACCATAGTTTAGGAGATGGTATATGCTGTTGCTATGGGCTACAAAGCTGTACAGTCTGTTAGTGCACTAAATATTTGGGTAGACTCTAAGATATTGTTAAATATTCACATATGCAATATATCTAAACATAAGAAGGTACAGTGAAAATAAATAGTACTATTGGGTACTTATTATAAACGGTGTTTATAAGCATGTCGATTGCTATGGAGTCAGTAAGAAGGACTACACTTACTGTGAAGTGCCAGGATATTACTGCACACTGCTGTAGTCATTGTAAGCTTAGTGCCTTCTGTTATCAACTGGTATGTGGCATGCATGACTATATTGCTATATTTTCAAACAATGGGTAGCACAGATCTGTTCATGCCAGCATTACCACAAACACATTAGCTCTGTTGTACTTCATGGTCCTGAAAGCTCTCATAACACAAAGAAACAGGAATTTCAGTTTTGTTATGACCTCATGGTTTATCCATTCTGAGGATAAGGATGATATTAAATGACAAATAACTACATATTCAATACAACCTGGACATCTACCTGTTATAAATGTAGTATGTAGTAATATGTTTTTGGCTTAGAAATAAAAGAAAAATGCAAAAGTAAATTTTTTTTTATTTTTCAATGGCAATGTAAAAATATAGTAGTTGTACATTAGCATGGTACCTCTGCATGAAAAGAATTTTAATTACTTGAAATGAAACAATGTGCGCACGTGTGTGTGTGCATGTATGTGTGTGTGTGTGTGTGTGTGTGTGTGTGTGTGTGTGTGTGTGTGTGTTCTCTTAATGCCTTTTTTCTCAGTATGCAATTGTTATATTTAGTTTGTCAGCTTGGTACAATCTAGAATCACCATAAGATAGGTTAGATGAGAGAATATACAGGACATGTTGGCCTGTAGAAATTCTGTGGAGCTTGTCTTGATTATGCTAATTAATATGAGAGGATACACCCAATATGAATGAATATGTGAGTTGGTTGAAGTTGAAGTCAGTTGAAGTCCTGGATGCTATAAGAGGAAGATAAACTTCATGAGACAGTAAGCAAGCATATGTCCATTTCACTTCTGCTCTTGACTATGAACGTAATCAGCTGCTTCAAGTTTCTGCCTTAGCTTCCCTATAGTCACATACCTGGATGATTTCTTCCTAAATTGATTCCTCTAAAGATATTTTAAACACAGCTAGGACATAAATTAAAATTTTAATTTCTGAAAATAATTTAAATGAGATATGTTTAATTTATCTAAAATTTCTTCAACATACTACATAGAAAAATGTTCAAGTTCACATTATTTTAGTTATTTTATGTAAATCTTTGCTTTCACATCTCATGGCATGATCTTGAATGGAAGACGCTTTCAGAGACTGAAAAATTTACCACCAATGAATCACAATATTCTACATCCAATGTCTACTTTAAAATTTCAAACTGCAATATAATGGATAATATATAAAATAAACATATTGATTTTATATTCTCACTCTTTGCAGTCTCACTTTTTATTGTCATAACCCCTGCCCTTGCACCTGTTTTGACCACTAAAATATGTGTACATAATTTCCTTTGTGGGCACAATATTGCACACCTTCTCTGTTTATTCTTCTAAAAACAATGTGCCTTCGAATGCAACATGGCTACAAATGTTCTCGTCATCCTACAAAGGTTCCTGGTTGTATTTGTTTCTTGTAGATCATCTCAAGTGGACATCTCTCCTAAAATTCCAGGAGGTATCTTTTACTTTCCATTTCTTCACACATTTCTCAGTCAGTCATCATGAATTGTGTACTTAGCCTGTAATTTATTAATTAATTATTTCCTCTTAATCACTATTGCTACTCTAAGTAGATAATATTGTCACTATTGTTTACCTGTATAGATATTTTTATAATTATTTATTCTATTTTTTTGCTGTCCTATAGAACCTCTCCTTAAGAGATTCCAGAGTAAGCTTGTAGAAAATAAGCTTTGCCTTTTATTTTCAAAGTCATTTTCCTACATGATCTTTAGCTTCTACAAAATACCACTCAAAATCACTAAGTCATTCAAATCTTTTACATACTGAATTACACTGTTAGCTTAATCAATGGTTATTGAGATTTTATATTTTTAATATTCTAATTCATCAGTTAAATTTGGTGTTATAACTGTATTATATACTTATATATGTGATCACTAAATTATCTCACATAAGTTATTTTCAAACATAAAATAATACCAAAGCATATTTTTAATAATAGTTTCCAGTATCATATTGTATTGATACTTATGTTAATATTGTGGTAATCATTGGAATGAACAATGTTAAAAAAGCCAAGGTGCTTGCCTTAATATTTTTCTTACAAATTAGTATTTTGTGTACAGTAACAAACTATGGCTTTTATATCATTCAGGCATATTAAAACATACTGTTAGGGTACATTGGATTTGAAATGATTTCAGTGGTACATTAATTATAAGGACTATATGGGAAATTTCATAGAAGAATCATCAAAAATTTTTACCCTATGAGTTGAGTGAAAACAGACAATGCAAAAGAATTGTGTAACGTTCATCTTCCTACATGATCCACATTGCTACACAATAAGTTGGAGCCATTCAACCTCCTCCCACTATTTACCAAAAGCACAAGCTTCTATAGCCTGGATATATTAAAATAGAAATTAATTATCTGTAGAATGGGCATGCAAAATCAGAGTATCATTTATGGATTAAGATTAGGAGCCTATTCTTGAGTGACTTCTCTGTTATCTTACAGCAGGAAACAGAAAAAGAGACACTGGTGCCTTCCCTATTAGGACATTAATCCCATTTTAGGGAGTCATGTCAAGGTCTCATGGAAGCCTAATTTTTCTCAGCTTTCACCTCTAAAAGTCGTATGTGAGGACTGAGGTCCATTTTATGAATGTGTAAAGAGAAGAATCGAATTCGATCATTAACCTCCTACCTCAGTTCTCCAAATTCATTCCTTTTATACTGAAAGTGCATTCATTACTTCATTTATGATGGAATCTTCACCTGCTCCTTTATAAACTGTAGTGTACAATATGTCATAAGTAGGCATGTCTAATTTAATCATGGATATGATTAATGGGATGATTCATCTTGAAACAAAACTCTGTTCTTTCTGTAGAAAAGTAAATTCTATCTGACTTCTATACTGGTGATAAAGTAGTTACAGGATAAGCATTCCTTTTTCAAACAGAAAAAGCTGAGTTGGAAGGAAGAAGAGTGATGGATCCCCAAGCAAAGCACAGATCCTAAAAGGAAAAACAACAGAAAAAAAAAATACTCAGTTATATCTTGAGGTTCCAGAATCATCTCTGCTTCAATACTTTGTCCCCCACACTTTTTGTGAAAGCAGAATCATTCCAAGTGGAGACATTCAGTCTACTGCCATTGGTCCAGTGTCCATGGTCATGCCTGAAACTCCCATTCGGGTTTATATTTTTCCTCTTAAGAGATGTATGTCATTACACCTATCATCACATCCCGACAAATCTAATAACTTACCATCGTCATTCATTTTTGTACTAGCTCCATCCCTGTCAGTTTAGACCAGCCTCCGGTGAGTGGGACAAGAACTGGATAACTGGCCCTGTGTTGTTTAAGAGAGAGCAAGCCAAGCAAGCCTTAGGAACAACCCAGGAAACAACATAATTACTTGGTCAGTGTCTCTGCTTTAATTTGTGCCTTACCTACCTCTATAAAGGCCTCACACACAGAAATGTAACTGAAATTAAACGCTTTTCTTCAAGAGTTGGTTTTAGTCAGTGTTTTGGTTTTTTTTAAGATGATTATTTCTTTATTTGTTTCATTTTTTCTTTATTTTTATTTTTTATTTTAAAAGTCATTTTATCCATGTATCCCCCTGCTCCCCTCCTTTCCCTTAGAGTGAGCCTTTAGCCCCACTCCTCCCCACCCCCCCACCCCTCCCCCAAAAGGGCAAGAAGTCCCAAGGTGGGTCAGCTCAGCATGGCACATCCACTACAGGCACGTCTGATTTCCTCACCCTAAGTCAAGACTGGGTAGTCAGTGTTTTATTACAACAGGAAACCAAACTAGCACAGTTATTGTTGCTTTTGATTTAAAATAATATTTCTCTTTCTCTCTGTGTAGTGTGTGTGTGTTTGTGTGTGTGTGTGTGTGTGTGTGTGTGTGTGTGTGTGTGGAGTGGAGTGTAGTATATATTCTGTGTGACATGAATATATTCATATGGATGATTGTACAAGTGCTTGAAGTAAGTGTATACATGTATACATATGTAACACAGAGGTTGAGTGTAAATGTCTCCATTATTGGCTCTGTACACTAATTTTATCCTAATTTGTGAAGTAAGGCATGGTGATATATTGTGTGTTTAATAAAGTTTACCTGGAATCAGAGGATAGAGCCAAACCACATTTAGTCATGAAAAATCAAGGAATAGTGACTCACACCTTTAATCCTCGTACTCAGAGGCAGAGATCTCTCCAGATCTCTGTGAGCCAAGAAGTAGTAATACATACCTTTAATCCTAGCACTAGGAAAGTTCAACAATGAGGTGAGATAGCTGGACAGAGAAAGGATGTAGGAGTTCAGCATTTCACCTGAGCTCCCTTTCTGTTGTGGCTTGTTTCTCTGATCTTTCAGCCTTTCTCCAATACCTGCCTCTGGGTTTTTATTATAAGGCCAAGTAGAATTTGTGCAATAATAAGGTCTGTTAGTGGATGTGGAATTCACTAGTTTGGATGGGCTGCTTGGCAAATGAGCTCAAATACCTCTCCTTAACTATAATCCTTGTAACACCAGTCATGTGCTTGTTCTTTACTTGGGAGCTAAAAATCCAGACATGTACTGATGTTTTCACAGCACATACTTTATCTCTAAACCACTATTTTAGAAGTTAGGTCATTTTCTCTATTGTTCTTTCTTGTACTTCAAGAAACTAATGAAAAAGAGTCAAGTTGTTGCTTCAATATTTTGTTTATAATTCTCCTCAGGAAAATTTTCATTTTAAATTTTATAAGTTTCACATTCCATAAAACATTAGAACAAAGTTCATATAAAGCTTTTTCAAATTTCTTATATGGATAAACCTTTGTGGAATGGATCTAAGCCCTTTGAATCTAGATAACAGTTGAATGTTGTGGGCGATTTGTGGAGCCTCTTGTAATCAGACCTGAGTTTATTCCAGGTATGTGAACTGGCTTTTTGAAGCGTATACCCTACAGGAGACCACCTTTTTCAGCCTTCATACTTGGGGGAGGGACTCAGACCTACCTCAAGTGGATGTACCAGATTGAATGTACTCTCTTGGGATTCCCTGCCCTCTGTGGAGAATGGATAGGAGTTTGGGTTGCTAAGAGGCTGGGGGAGAACTGGGAGAAGGGGAGGGATTGGGAGCAGTGGTGAGTGTAAAAACATTAAAAAAAATAAAGATAGACTCAGACTCAGACAGTACAGGACCAGTTTTTCCAGGTGGGATTACGTGATACATTTATAGAATAAATTAAATTCTGGTATGCTTTCTTTCCAGTGACTTACTCCATTATTCTTTTGAGTCTATGTGTTTCTTTTTAATTTAATTTATTTTTTTACTAAAATAATGTAATTTTCATCTATATGTCCCCCAGCCAGCCCTCAGCCTTAACCCCCCCTATCCACCCATCCCCTTTCCCCCAAAAGCAAGAAGTCCCAAGGTGGGCCAGCCCAGCAAGGCAATGCACTCCAGGCAAGTCTGATTCACTCATTCCAAAGTTGATGCTGGGCTGGGTGTTCCTCTGCAAGTAATGGGCTCCACGGTGCCAGCCCATGAGCAGGAACACAGTCTGATCCCCTTGTGCTCATGCCAGTCAAAAGCCGTCTAACCGCAGATGGCCTAGCTTCCCACTCCATGGAGCTCCAGAGGCAATTACTGATTTAGTGAGCACTCCAGAGCTCCAGCCAGTCATCACTGTAGGAACCTTCTTCATAATCCCTATCCCTGTGCTCTAACAAGAAGAAACTATAACTAGCTTACCTTGTCAGATATCTATTATGTAGCTCCTTCAGCCTTTTCTGACAAAAAAAATATAGCAATACATTTAGGACTTCAATTTTGCTTTGTTATCTGGCCAATTTTATTGAAATAGTCTAACTCAATAACATTGATATTTGTACAGTTCTATACTCAATAAATTCATTACTATGAATCTATATAGTATAGCATTTTTAAGCAGAGCCTATGAAAAATTGTGGTATATTAATTTTATATTCCATTCCATTTACAAGTAATACTATTTACCACTTTATGTTTCATTAATTGATTTTTATTTTCAATTTTAGGGTTTTTTTTATTTTTGTATTTCTGATGCTGTACCAAAAAGATCATTGTAGTTGATTATTTCACTTCTACCTGCCTGTTTCCAAATATCTGGCATTTGTTAATCAAATAATTGACTTAGGGGCTTAACATTATTTAAAAACATTCAATCTATAGCTCAGGTTTGGTACTAGATGGCTCTTCCACTGAAATTAACCAATATTTCTTATTTATGCTCTGCCACATGGTTGTACTTTTTCTTTGCATGACACATTCAGTTCCTATTTCTTCTGCCTCTGGCTGGTGACTTCTCTGACTTCATCCTTCTCATCATCCTTAGTTTGGTTACCCTCCCTATACTTCCTGTTTTACAAGTGGCTAATCAGCATTTTATTAAATCATTTTGAATGACAAGTCTTTACAATGTTCAAGAGGATTATTCAACAGCAGATAATAGTTGAAATTTTTGTCATAATTAGATATTTATTGTGGCTACTCTTATGTCACATTGTGCTTGGGGAGACAAGAACCAAAATATTTCCTCCACAGATAGGAAGCAAACAACAGACCAAAGTTCAAATATCATGAAAGACCATCTTGGTGAATCAATGACTTTTATCAAAGAAGCCAAAATAAGACTGTTTTATCACCTAAACCTCCAATTTATGGGTGATAATTTATGAAAGATGGAAACCTGGAGTTCACAGTATAGCTTATAAACTGGAGAGTGACTAGTTCACATGGCTCCAGTTGCTATAAGACCCTTTCAGTCAGTTTGATTGCTGTCTATTCCTGAAAGGTAAATCAGCTTGTCTTAAACTCTACCAGACATTAAGAATCTTTCTCCTTTTTTTCCAGACAACTTGGCTAGTCTGAATTTCTTCTAGGAGACTCAGCTTGTCTTAGAGCCTCCTAGGAATTAATCTCTCTGCTTTTTTTTTCCCAGACAGCTCAGCTGGTCTGAACCTCTTCTAGGAGACTCAACTTGACATAAAGTATCTTCTAGTAGTTCTTACCGCTATATTTGGAGGAGGGGGCCTATTGATTTTGGTTGGTTTTGGGGACTTCCTGAAGCCTTGAGTTACTTATTTCCTGAGCTTAGCAATCTTCTCTGCAGTATAGAATGTTTCTTTCCTATGTTTTAACAAGCTTCCTTTCAAGATGATTTATCTTAGAAAAAATTGTAGCATAACAGTCATTAAAAAACCCTACTTATTATTTGTTTATTTGTTCATGTTAAATGAAGTCCATGAAATAGGGGCAGAGTGAGTTTAAGAATATTAGGTGTACATGGGATAGATTATGGAATTTTCTAAATTTGATAGTTAATCTTACTTTATATAAAAAGTATACGTTTTTTTATTTCATTCAAACATGTATTGAAATATTAAGCATGAATATTTTGAAATATATAACACACATATACTTTATTACTTTAGTTACTTATAAATCAAAATTACCTATGCAAATATGTTTCTCCAACCATTATACCTAGCCTTTTTAAGTTCAGTAGCCCAATAAAAGGGTGGTGATATTGGCAATGTTGCTTATAAAGAATTTAAACTTGACCTCCCTTATGATAGCATTAATTGTAACCATTAAATAGTTGGTGACCTATATAATTACCTTTTCTTTAATTTTTAGCATGGTCATGCCATATTTGAAATAGAGACATATGATATTTCTTTGGGATAATCTGCCTTACTCTAATTTACTTTTACTGAACAGAAAAGGCCTAAGTTCAATTTCCCTTCAAAGAATTATATAACATAGATACCTTATGCAGTGATAATAACACGGAGGAAAAAAAGGAGATATGACTAATAGATAAGATTCTTAACACTTCCAATTTCCTTTTATTCTCTCTCTCTTTTGCACGCAGAGTACATGACTAACTCTAATAACTACAGTTTGAAAAACTGATGGTTATGCTTTTATAACCTTGAATACAAGAGCTATTTAAAGTGAAAGAATATTTTGAGTACTTGAGAGAATTTAAGTGAACATGAATATAAACAAGCAATATAAAAATTCATTTTGACTGTGTGTGAGTATAATATGTTTGTTCACATGTGAATGCACATGCATGCATACATGTGCATAGAGATGCACTTGAAGGTTGTATGTGTGTGTAAATTTGCACCACACAGGAGAACAATGCTTCCCCCAAGAGCCATAAATCATCAAACAAAAACCCCCGTGATAAGGAAACTTCCTTTCAAGCTGGTAGACAGAAGAGTCTAAGAGACCTCTCTCAAAGCAATATAGGATATGTACATTTCCTTCAGTTGTTTCCTAAAACTTGAAAGTAAAACCCTATTTCTGAAGTTGCCAGGCACTTTGGAAACAGATCTTGGAGGAATTGAGTTAGAGTCAAACTTATGTTTTCTCCTGAGGACTAGCTCTTAGAATTTTGAAAGAAGCAAATAAAGTTGCCTCTGGTGAAAAGAAATCAATAGTTTTTTTCAGTTCTAATGTCTCAGATAATGTCTCTAATATTTGTAATAGTGGCACATGTATCCTGATGCTATACAACTGCCATTCTGTTGGACTTCAGGCTCACTGGATATGAGGCAATTTATGTCAGATACTGTAAATGAGTATAATTTCAAACTGCATTCTAAATAATTAATCTTATGGCCACACATAGTGTCGGTCTCACCAACCATAAAAGAAGCCTTTTTATTAATAGACAACAGAGACCATTAAAGAAAGTTACAACTATTAAATAGAGCAATTGACCATGGAATGCCTGACTCCAATTACTGTTTCTACAACATGACACCAGGACTTAAGGCTCAGGAAATCTAAGAGAAAGGGGGGTGAGGTTCAATGGTCAGAGGACTCAGACATCAGTTGAAAGATTTCAGAGAGTGTCTTTAATATATGAAGGTGAAGACATATTCATGAAAGCCCAAATATATGATATATAAACAATTCTTAAACAATATTAACACTAGCTGATGTGACAACATGAATGGGAGAATTTTCCTAGGATCTAATCATAGAATTAGAGATGCCAGAAATTAATAAGGAGATAAAACCCTTCCTCTCCAGGGACAAGGCACCTGCAGTTTAATATAGCAACCTTAGATGAACTCATCAGATTGTACTCATAAATTTATATGTGCATGTGTGATGTTTATATGTGCACGTGTGTGTATGTGTGTAACAATAATCATTAAAGTGAAAGTGACAGTGAGTTTGGGGGAGTAAATACACATGGAAGGGATTGGAAAGAGAAGAAAAAGAGAATAAAAATTCATACTTTTTTTCCTCAGAAACTAAATAAACATTTTTAAAGTGAATGAAAGAGAATTATTGAAAATTTAAATATTCTTCTGTGTTGGTCTAAATGTGACAAATCCCAATATTTTAACTAATTTTCTATCATTTTCAAACATAATTAGAAGTTTATGTAAAGTATCTAGAAATGGAAATGGAAAATAACCCATTATAACTCAGTAGCCAGATATTTAACACTCCTAATCATTAAAAAGCAAACACAAACCAATAAGAGTAACAAAATAGTCCAAGTCTACATTCCTGAAGCTTATGGCTTAAAGACTTAGTGTTAACACCATCACAAATTAGCTAAGTCTCAATTTGGACATCTATGATGAAATGCAATAGTCAGATAGGTAATCAGATACTAGTAATGATTACTGAATCTCTTCAAGTTGTTTGTCATAGTAGAGAAAATTCAACACTGTTAATCAAAAATTCTTAGTGTGGATACTGAATGAATAACATCACCACCACATTGAACATTCTTAGTAGTGTAAACTCATTTTCTGTCCCTGGTCTGTGGAAAGAGAAGTAAATTTTACAAAATTCCAAAACAGAGTTAGAATTGTGGATACAATTTATTTACATTCTAAAAAGACAAAGAATGAATACTTTGCTGTTATATGAAAGACAACTTATTTTTCCATAGTCTCTAAAGAAAAGTTTTTAAATTGTTGTGAACAATGATCAAATCTAGAACTTCATCTTCAAAATACATTTGCAGCATGAATCACAGAGAGGCTGACATAATAAACCAAAGAAATAAGTAACACAATAATGCAGAGTGCTGAAGACTACTCTATTCACTTGGAAGTGAAGAAAAATAATGAATAAACTGCAAAGAATATTGTTCCTTTTTATGTTTAATCGGGAGTTACCAACCGTTTATGTCCCTGTCAGTTGACAAGCATATCTGTGGTTAATAGACACCCATATTACACTCTAAAAATATTCCTTGCACCAAAATACATTTGGGAAGTTTTCTACTGCTTGGGACTCCGTGTGTGTTTCATAGCAGGACTAGTGCCCATTAGGATTATGAGTGATTGTAGAATTCCCTTAATTGAAAATACAGGCTCAAAGAAATCTTTCCTGGTTGAAAATGAAGTAACAAGACTCTCATGCACAGGAGTGGTCAGTGCTTATAAGAAAGCCACAAATTTCTAAGCAAGTGTTTTGGATATATGCTCTATTAATGCCTCAAATAAATGTTGATCCAGGGTGACTGGAGCCCTAGTATATAATTTACCTCTGAAAGGATTTACTATATAAGCAGATTCAAAAACCTCAAGAGATTATCTGAAAATCATAAGTATACATACAAATATACATATTGTTAAAATATACCACAAATATCAGCAATTATGGGCTGCTGCAGCACACAGTATTCATGAGAATGTGTAGTCAGACGTTTTTCTGTCCCTCTTGGCCAGTCCCACAGCCATTTATTTCAAAATAATCACACAAGGGCTTATATTAATCATAAACTTTTTTGCCTATGGCTCGGGAATATTATTGACTAGATCTTTCACTCAAATAACCCATAATTATATTCATTTTTAGCCATATGGCTTGGTACCATTTTGCTCAATGCAAAATGTTCATCCTGCTTCCTCTGTATCTAAATGGCATTTTCTGCTCTACCTTTCCTCTCTCATAATTCTCCAAGTCTGGCTGCCCAGCCTATACTTCCTGCCTATCTTCCGGCCAATCAGCATTTTATTAAATAAATACAAGTGAAAATATTTACAGCATTATTCCAGGTGAATATGCTCTTTGATATGTTTCTTGCATACTTACTTCACTTTCCCATTATATCTAGATGTTTAGAAGTTTTTTTTCTCTCATATGTACACTTTAATGAAAAATTTGAAGTTTAATAAAATTTCTTTTTAAAAGCATCATGCAAAACATCATTAAGAAGCCTACTACATATATATGGCAGTTGTGAAGCTTGGCTTTCTTGTGTGACTTATAACAATGGAAGTATGGTCTGTTTCTAACCCTTTGATTGCAAACCCAGTCTTATACTGGGTTGCCTTACCCATACTTAATACAAGGGAGGTACTTAGTCTTGCTGCAAATAGATATGCAATGTTTTTCCATGGAAAGCCTACCATTTTCTAAGCAGAAACAGAGGGGAAGTAGAGTGTGAGAGAGGGCAGAGGAATGAAAGCCAAAGAAAGTATTAGAAATCAAGACATAAGAAATAAGCAGAATCTTTGTTTTCCACCAGACAAGAACGCCAGTGGTCCTATGTGTGTAGACTAAAGTCATTGAGTACTTAGTATTAATTGATATCTTTGTTATTGCTTATTGATTTTAAAGCTCTAATTCAATGCTATTCACTAGAAATGTCATGGGGTACATACTGAATTGTAAATTATCAAGTATTATCTTAAATAAGTACTAAGTAATGTTAGTTGTGATAATGTATTTTATTTATTATACCATGTAAATTTTTATTTTTAAAATATTGAATTGATATAATATTATGTTACAGCCTTATTTATAATCAAGTCTTTGAAATGGATTTCATCCTTATCACAGATTACAGTTTTGTTATCTACGTATGTTACTAATTATCTATCATATTAGACATGTGGAATTTAAATATTTATTATGCATTTAATATTTACACAAAATGATATATTTTTTAAAAGTTTACTTAACTTTTTTTAATAAGAAAAAAGATTTGCATTATTTAATATTCCTTCCTCAATAACAGAATAGTAGTATACTTATTTAACTTTACTGCTATTTCCCTTTACTAGTAGAAGAAACAACTTTGGATAATTAATATGGGTCTGACTAATAAAAATGAAAAAATCACAATGCTATAAAGCAAACCAAGAAATTCCTACAAATGAACTTTCAGTGCCTAAGGCCTGAAATACTATGGGTTTAAGAAAAAATGCCCCCAAAATGTGCTAAAGTTAGTACACAGTTAATGAAGTGTGATTTTTTTTTTTAACCAGAGAAAACTGAAGGAGTAATAGTGTTAAGAGAATTCCTAGAGACCGCAGCAAAAGTATTCTAGCAGTAGGTAATTACCAGGTTCCAAACAAAAGAAAAACAGGCAGCAAGAAAGATTTGCACTTGGCTTTTTAGTTTCAGAAAAAGTACAGGCTTCAGTTAGAAAAATAATATGAAAGAAAGAAGAAAAAAAAGAAAATTTTTAGAATTTTGAAATATATATAGTCACTATATCAATGCAAAAGATGAGATCTTCAGACCTGATGAAAGGTTTAAGACCAGGCAATAATCCATAGAAGCTCAGAAAATAATGGCCTCAAAAATCTATCATCATGTTACCAATACCTATGGTCCATCCAGAGTTTCATTTCCAGATGGTTAGACATTTTTGTAAGTGAATATACTCATCACAAACTCATTTATTCAATGGTGTTATTAAGTGTCTAGTTGGAGTTTGGGCACTGTACTTTATTTTTATGTGTGTGTTTGTAGGTGCAAGATTATATATGAATTCAGATAGACACAAAAGTTTAGAAGATAATTGTGACTGCTTTTCACTAAATTTAAGTCATAGGATTCATAGGGTAAACAAAGACCAAGTCTTGAAACACAAAATTTATTAGATTGAAGCAATCCTGTTACAGGAAGGTCTTACTTTCTCAATATCCCATTTCATGTCAACATGGTGGCTATGTATCCTGGCTTACTAAGGACCAGCCAATATTCCTTCAATCCCAAGGAATTATCACCAATGCTTTCTGGTTAAATATTAAGTCAAAATTATGATCATCTTAACATGTAATTGACATATTATTACTAGAATATTTACATCCTTATTTTATGCATTAAAAGTAAATGACATGTTTCTCCAGTCTCAGCTTACTCGCAAAGTTCACATTGTCCTTGCTAAATATCAGACTCCTTGCTGAATCAATTTCAGTTATCAACTGAAAACTGATGCATAACAACTAATCAATTGTACTTAGAAAGCATATTTTCTTGTGTGAGTGTGTGTGTGTGTGTGTTTGTGTGTGTGTGTGTGTGTGTGTGTGTGTGTGTGTGCATTATGTCCTACAGAATTAAATGTTCTGAAGAAAAATAAAATATTGGATAGGCATGGAATGGTGAGATTCCTCAACAGGTATAGGTGCTTGTCTCTAAGCCTGGAAACCAGAGTTTTATCCCCCATACTGATGCTGCAGAAGAAAACTGTAACTTGTCCTCTAACCTCTGCATGTACAGTATGGCACACAGTGCTTTTCTCCAACACAATGAATAAAACATATTTAAAAAGAAACTAAAGATGTAGCAGTTGGGTTAGTTAGTGCTTTTTTTCCTTTAACTTTTATTCTTTTATACATTAAATCCTGACCACAGTTTCCCCTAACTCCACACCTCACAGTCCCTCCTCCTATATCCCCTCTCCTCCAGATTAACTTCTCTATTTCCCTTTAAAAACAGAACAAACAAACAATAATAAAATATCAGACCTCTCAAAGATATCCATGTAGCATGGCCAAACGAGATGCAATAAGCCTGGGAATAAACCCTCATATCATGGCTGGACCTAGTAGCAGGAAAAAGATCCCAAGGACAGGCAAAAGATTTAGACACAAAATTCACTCTCACTGTTGGGTATCCAGCAACAGCACCAAGCTATGCAACCATAAGGTGTATATGCAGCAGACCTAGCACAGACCCACACACAAAATGTGTGTTTGTTACTTCAGTTTCTCTGATCCCCTATGAGCTCTGCTTAGTTAATTCTATGGCCATATGCTTATGATCTTAATGTTATCTGTGATCTCTCTGGCTCCTACAATCCACTCCTCCACCCCTCCACCCATCTTTTACAAGACTCACCTTGCTCCATCGAGTATTTGGGTTTGGTTCTCTATATCTGTTCTGATCTGTTGCCGAGTTACTCCCCTGTGATCATAAGAAATCATTTTATTGAATTTTTCATTTCCTTTTTTGCCACTTGGATTTATTTCTACCTTGGATCTCTGTGCTATCTTTCTGCTGCATCCTCTGATACAATATCAGACCCGAGTTCCCTCTTGTGATATGGATATCAAGGTGAACCAGTCATGGGTTGGCCATGGCCCCAGCACACATTGCAGGCAGAACTTATTATAGACTGATTTTTTTCTGTGACTGAGTTGATGTCCCAGTCCAACAACTGAAGACTTGCCTAGATATAAATAATGTGATAAGCTCTCTGTCAGATGTGCGGATGGCGAAGATTGTTTCCCACTTTGTAGGCTGTCTTTTGCCTTACAGAAGCTTTTCAGTTTCAGGAGTTCCCATTTATTAATTGTTGATATAAGTATCTGTACTACTGGTGTTATATTCAGGAAACAGTTTTCTGTGCCAATGAATTCAAAGCTACTTCCTTCTTTCTCTTTTATCAGGTTTGTCTAATTGGATTTATGTTAAGGTCTTTGATCCACCCAGATTTAAGTTTTGTGCAGGGTAATCGATAGTATGGATCTATTTGCATTCTTCTACTTGCTGGCATTCAGCTATGTCAATACCATTTGTTGATTTTTTCTTTCCTCCATTGTCTAACTTTGTTTTCTTTTTCCAAAATCAAGTGTTCATGGTATGTGGATTTATGTCAAGGTCCTTGACTTATTTCCATTGATCCTCATGTCTATTTTTATGTCAATACAAAGCTACTTTCATTACTACAGCTCTATAGTAGAACTTGAATTCAGGGATAGTGATACCTCTAAAAGTTATTGTTCAAGATTATTTTAACTCTCCTGGTATATTTTGTTTTCCATATGACACTCAGTAACTTTCTGAAAGTTCTGAAAAATTGTGTTAGTATTTGATGGACATTGCATTGAATCTATAGGTTGTCCATTTTTTATTGCAGGAGATCTAAGATGTTTACAGTTTTTGTATACTATAAGTAAAGCTTGAATGAGTATGATTGAGTAGTTGCCCTTGTGATAGGATGGTGTAGACAGAAGACTTTTCTGTCTTGTATTGCCCCCTAAGGTCCTGCAGCTGTGTGTAAAATAATCTGAGGCTTAAATTGATTACAAAGAATTTAGTCTATGGCTCAGGCATTTTATCAGATAGCTCTTATATCTTAAATTAGACCATAATTATTAACTTATGTATTGCCATGTGTCTCTTGATTTTAGATGTGTTATATTAAAACTTGATTCCCTTGCAGCTCTCAGATTTTGTTCAGACCCTGCTTTTTTTCTCTCTACGTCTTTCTTGGATTTCTTGCCTGGCTATTTCCTGTCTTGACATAGACTGAAACAGCTTCTTTATTAACCAATGGTAACAACACATAGTCACAACAAACAGAATACCATCCTACAACACTTCACTTTTCCTATCTAATCAAAAAGGAAGGTTTTAACTTTAACATAGTAAAATTATATGTAACAAAACAGTTATCATGTAAGAATTATAGTTACAATAATTATTTGTATTTGACAAAATTTAAAATATCCTATCATCTAATTTATCTTTATGAGCCTAAAGTTTTACATCTAATTTACCTTTCATCACAAGTAAGAGAAAATATAATTATAATTATCTACTCTTCAAGTCCAACAAAGATCCCGGATGAATATAGTAAACGTAAACCTGGGCCATGCACTAAACACTTTGTCAATTAATATGAGTCTTGTGTGTTTATTTAGGACTGAATAATTGCAGAACACAGTAAAACTTCTAGCTACAGGATGAAGTATGCATTGCATATGAGCCAAAGGTATACATGCTATAGTTGAGACTTGTGGTAAAATGATTTTCAAATTTCCTGATGAACTGCTATATTAATTTTGATCGTGACTGTACAAGGTTTTACTCCCATCAGTGATGAAGCAGTATTCTTGCTCTACATCCTTACCAGCATAAACTGTTACTTGTATTATTTTTTTTTTATCTTAGCCATTCTGAGAGCTGTAAGATAATATCTCAAGGTAATACTGACTTGAATTTCCCTGATGGCTAAGAATGGAGAACATTTCTTACGTGTTTCTCAACCGTTGAGATTTCCTGTTGAAAATTTTCTATTTATATTTGTACCCAATTTTTAATCAGATTATTTGGTGTGTTGATGTCTATCTTCTCAAGATCTTTGCATATTTTACATATTAGCCTTTTATCAGATTTGAAGTTGGGAAAAATCTTTTCTCACTCTGTAGACTGTTGTTATATCCTATTCGTTTTCTTTTTAGGCTTATAGAACTTTCTAAGTTTCATAAGGCCCATTTATTCACTGATCTTATTGTCTGCACCATTAGTGTTCTGCTCAGTAAATTGTCTCCTGTGCCAATGAGTTCAGTAACAGTCCTCAATTTCTCTTCTATTAGATTCAATATATCTGGTTTTATTTTGAGGTATTTTATCTACTTGGATTTGAGTTTATGCAGAGTGATAGACTTACAATGTACAGTCTTCTACATGCTGACATCTAGTTATAACAGCACCATTTGTTGATGATGCTTGCTTTATTCCATTGTGTACTTCTGTCTTTTTCAAAATCAAGTGTTCATATCTATGTATATTTACATCTGGGTCTTTGATTTAAACCAATAGTGACCAGAAATGTCTGATTTAAATTTTTATCATTTACCAAGAATACTGGAAGTCTTGGACAAGCAAGCAGTGGTATATCTAGGAGGGAAAAGGACTAGACAAAAAGAACAGCATATGTAAAGTCCAAAAGGCATGAGTAAAAGGTTTTGCACAACTAAAACCAGAAAAATAACAGGGACTAAGTCATCAAAGTCCTTATAAATCATGAGAGACAAGTTTGAGCACATTAATGACAGCTACAGAAACACTCTGACATAATTCTGAATAGGTCCTGATAAATCTCTGATATAAATCATTTCAACTTCTGTGTAGTAAGTGGATTAAGATGAAAGCGGATCTGAGGATAGAACATACAATGTCTACATTATCTCTAGAGTTTGTTCTCATGGTACATTGTAATGGAGGAAAATTTTGTCTCTGATGGCATTGCTTTATTTCAATATTCTTTTTACTAGTTCATTTGCCTATTCTAATGAGATTTATTTTCCATTTTTTTCAGAGACATACACTAACAACAGAACATTTTCTTTTCATAGCCAGGGCTCTTGAGTCTAATTATAATTATAAAAATATTTTTTCTAAGGAATTAAATGAATTTTGCAGTTAATTTAAAAGAATAAAATGACTGAACAATATTTGGTCTTAAAATCTAGTATCTACAATTTCTAAATATTTCTGTGTGCAAGACAACCAATGATCACATATTCTCCACAAATTCCCACACCCATATCTGTTTACCACATTTTGTTTCCATCACATTTCTGTAATATGCATAAAGGTTAAAAAAAAAACCTCATTGATTTTATGTTATGTGTGTGTTGTCTGAATGTATATGTTATAGCTTTTCATAGAGGTCAATGTGGAAGCCAGAAGAGGGAGTCAGAGCTCTTTGAACTGAAATTATAACTATTGGGTACTGCTCCATTGTAGGTCTTGAGGACTGAGGCTGAGACCTCTGCAAGTGGTAAAATCCCTAACCATTGAGTAATCTTTCTTGCTCCATATAAAATCACTCTCTTGTATTGTCTTCTCTCACAAAATCCATCCTGATTAAAACTTCTGTTGTATTTTAAAAGTGATGTGATGGAGTCAAACCATACATGGCCTACATGAGAGGGTAATTGAGGGCAAGGGAGAGAAGGGGCAAAGAAGGGGTCAGGGATCTGTCCTTGAGAATAAGAGTAAAGAAAGAGAAAGAGGCAGGAAGTGGCCAGGGCTTGTCTTTTATAAGGGAACATAGAAAATGCACACAGGGTGCTCTTAGTGGCTTCAGCTAAGGATATATATCCTGTCAGGACCCTACGGGCAGGCCTGTACAGATACCTGAATGCTAACAGCTTCCCCTCCCTGAGCCAATCCCTGCTTTTCCCCACATTTCCTCCCATCTGGATCAACTCACTTTCTGCCTCACATTTGAAAAGAGACTTCTAAGAGATAATATTAACATACAACAAAATAAAACATAGTATGATAAAACAAAACTATTACATTGAAATTGAACAGGACAAACAAACAGAAGAAAAGAAGCTTAAAGAGAAAGCAAGAAAATCACACTCACTTGTTTGCACATTCAGGAATCCCATCAAAACACTACACTGGAAGCTATAATGTATACGCAAAAGACCTGGTACAGGCCCAGGAAGGCCCTTTGCATAAAAACTCTTTAAGTTCAATAAACTTTACCCCTGTTGATTTAGAGGGCCTTGTTTACTTGTGGACTTCTACTCCTTTGGCAACTATATTCTTTCCACCTCCTCTTCCAGGGGGGCTTCCAAACCTCTGAGAAAAAGAATATTATAAAGACATCTCATTCAAGGCTGAGTGCTTCAAGGTCTCTCTGTGTAATGTCTTTATGTGGATCTCTTTGTTTTACTGTGAGAGGAAACTTCTCTGATGATAGGTGAACAAGATACTAATCTATAAGTATACCAGAATACTGTTAGCAGTCATTTTGCCAGTACATTTTCCTTCTTAATTTAGATTAGTATTATTTGGTTTTATGAGACCTCATTGCCAAACGTAATATCTGAACAACTCATTGAATGTCCAGCTGGTAGTTACATAGAGCCTTAACTACTACATTCTAGCACCTTTGATACAGAAAGGTACTCTGAACGCTAACAGAGGAGAAACATATACCCCAATCCAGTTATAAACCCTGTGACCTACAAGGGTTACATGTCTGAAAAGTATAATAGGGCTATAATGACACAAAGCTTATAGAAGTAATCTAAGAATGTCTGATTAACCTAAGGCCCTCTTCACAAGATAGTACCAATATTCAATGTTACCAAGAACCAGAGACTACCTAGACCATACACAAACTCTTAAAAAAGACAAGCTAATATGTACATTAAGATATGGGGAATTGAAAACATTAATGGTCATTATATTTTACTGTTCTCATTGTTATATGCAATATGTGTTAATAAATATTTTGTGTATCATCTTCACTTTTTGAAATATTATTAAAACTATATAATCTGGAATTGAGAAATTACTATTTTCTTTTCTAAAAAATGCAGGTTGTTGTTTTAGATTTTGGTTATATATCTTTGCATTTATCAATGATTAAGCCTGATCAAATAATAGTTTTCTTAATTTGTGAAACAAAAATCTTGAATCTACAGGGCAGCAATTTTTATGTGGAATATTTGCTAATATCCTCCTTCAAAATACCTTGGTTTATCTTTGCTGTTAAATAAAAAAAATATTCATACATTTTCATTAAGATAAAAAAATGAATGCTATCTTTTATTCATCCTCAGAATTCTAGAAAAACATTGCCACTTTAGATTAAGAACCATTATCTGTGTTAAGGTTAATTGAATACTCTAAATCTGGTTTTGAAAACACACCAATTAGAAAGAATTAATAGAGTTACAAAAAAGTACCCACTTTACATCAGTTCCTGTGAAAATGCCCGAACATTTATTTCCACACCAATTAAATACAGATTAATTAGTGTAATTGAGTACCTTTGTAACTCAAGTCTTCAACCATCTGTGATGGATTATCAAATTTGACTTCTATTTTCAGATTCAAGTGGTAGGAATTCTTAGTTTTGTATCCAAAAGAGTCCAACTTTGATCAATGAAGACAAATCCACACAGCTTCTGTTATCACAAAGTCATATGAGCACAATAACACTGAGAAATAAATGTCAGATGAAGGTCAATGTAATGGCTCACTTTTTCTGACAAACAGGAATGGATATAAGCAAGATAATTATTGGGATATATCTTCCAAGAATAGAAGGGGATTCCCTATAAGCCAGTCTCCAGCAGCTCTGTAAACTGGGACCCTTCATATCTCTTTGTGTGAACTGCAAAATCTTAAACAAGTTTGAGAAAACTCTGTTTTGTCTTCTTTTAATTAAATAGGAGAAATACATGATATCTGTAAAAGATCTCAAAGTCAAACCTTGTTTTTCACCACGACAAGAGAAAGGGTCTGTAGCCAGTGAGTTCCTGGACTGATTTCCTTTAGTGATGAACTACCACTTTGAAATGCAAGCTAAAACAAACTCTTTATTTCTCTAAGTTATTTTTTTTTGTCATTATATTATGACACCAACAAGAAACAACCAAAACATATTGAATCTAAAGATGTTGTCTATTATCTTAGGCATGAGCTCCATAGAGGATATACAATTGGATTTGTTTTACTTTATTTTGAAAGTCCATCAGCTACTTATACAAAAGACTCAAAGTTTAATTTTGGAAAGATACTAAATTTACTGAGTCTTTGAGCAATGAATACAAATTTAGACAGACAATATTTTCGGAGTTCTGTCCCTTTTTAAAAAGTGCATCTCCCCACATCCGCACATCTGAGCACAATGAGTTTCTCTCTCTCTCTCTCTCTCTCTCTCTCTCTCTCTCTCTCTCTCTCTCTCTCTCTCTCTCTCTCTCTCTCTCTCTCTCTCTCTCTCACACACACACACACACACACACACACAGACACACACACAAACACACACAGACACACACACACACACACACACACACACACACTAATCATAGAGGGAATAGCCAACAAGATCTTGAAGTTATTCTGGTTTAAGTTTCTTTTAAGCTGCTCCAACTTTTATTGCTAATATTTACAACGGGTAAGTATTTCTGGCTGTAAAATAGCACAGTTTCAAGAGTCTTCTTAGGAAATTTGAAATAAATTACTTTCTTTAAGCCTGTCAGACTTCTTCTCCTAAATAGATCACAAATAGACTTCAAGAAACATTACTTTCAAACTTAAGGAGATTTTTGTTAAATATACCTTTAGTATGACAGTGAGGCCTTACTTGAAGTATTACAACTTAGGAGTTTATTTCATAGATCCTTACTGAATGCTGAAAGCTTGGCATTAGTTCCAGTACCTGGAACCTTATCTGTAGAAGGAGTGAAAGTGAATCTTTGTTCTCCTAATATCTGCATAATACTTCAAAATAGATCAAGTCCGCATGAGAGGAGATGAGCCGTATTCTCAAATAAAACAGGAGTCTAACTTTTAGGGGGAAAATACCATTATGCCGTCACCTGTTACCAATCATTAGGTATGTCTGGGTCATTTTGCTTCAGTTTTTTTTTTCATTTATGGCTTTGTATCTCCGAAGAAATTATCTTTCAAAACAACCATTGAAAGAGTCCATTTGTGCCTCAGTAATCTGTTCCATTTATACCCATTCTAAGCTTTGGAATAGTCATCTAGGAAAATAATAATTATGTCTTTCATTAGCTAATGGGATCAGCTCAGTGTATATGAGTAGGTTAATCAATGTCTGGTTGTCCAGACACAGTTATTCACATCGAATCTTACTGAGCATTAAGCAACTATGACAAAAGGCTGTATTTATTTACTTTAATATTATTGTATTTCTTCACAGCTAAGTGCTGGACAAATACAAAGTTGTTTATTTTCTCACTCTGTGTAGAAAGATATAAATAAAAAGAGGTATATATTTTAAAGTCAAAACTCTCAGAGTGCTCCTAGTTTTATTATTTTGTGGAAGCAAAAATTATTTTGCTTTCTATACAACTTATTTTACTAGAAAATAAAGTTCTAAATATTAGTTATTATTTTATAACATTAAATAATTGCCTCATTTGATAACTAATAATTTGATCAACTGTTGTTATTTATTATAAATAATAAATTATAAAGAAAATTACTTTAAAACATTTGGTATGCATATAATCATGCCACTTATTAAAAGTAAAAATATGTGTGCATTAGATGGTTGTGTCTATTTAATCTTATATGATTTAAATCTTGACTATTTCACACTGTGAGATCAAATGAATTTTTGACATTTTTTCATTGCTGATTGAGATGTTTATTTCATAATCTTCAGTGAAGAAAATACTACTTTGCATAAATACATAATAGAAAATATCAGAATGATGTGCAGGACCATTTCAGAAATCATTAGAAATTCTTCCCTAACTATATTAAAGAATTTATTTGATATTTTATTTTTTAACATTATTTAATTTGTGACAAAAACTCAAATGGCAACCATAATTTAAAGTATATTTATACATTGTCAATATATGTGTGGTATGTACATTTTTATATATTCATATGTGTGTAGGTATGCAGACATCTGTGCATGTGTATATGGGATTCCAAGGCTGACTTTGGAAATTTTCCATTATTGATTTCTAATGTATTCATGTGGGCAGGAGTTCAAATTCAAGTCCACAGCTCATCTATATGACCATTATAGCTATAAACTTGTTTCAGGATTTCCTGTCTCCTGATTTTCAGGTACTTGGATTACAGATGGGCAATCACACCACTTGGCAGTTATTGGATGCCAGAGATCCAAACTTTTGTTCTCATATTTATATGGCAAGTGCTTTACGCACTGTACCACCTGCCTTGTTACAAAATGGCAATTTTAAAAATCAAATGTTTTAGGGTTAGAGATATCTAATGGTTTAAGAGTAAATATAGGGACAAAGCTTGGTTCTAGCAGTCACATAGAAATACACAATTGCCTTCAACTCCAGTTTCAGAGGAGTTGTAATTTCTCCCCAAACCCCAACTCAGAGTGACCCTCTTGTAAGTATTTTAAAATACAGCTTAAGAATTAAAATGATGTGAAACCAATAAATTATCTATACTACTTTCTAACTCAGAATAAAAGGGGTTGGGCCTATTTCATCAAAGTTATTTGAGTCAATTAATGATATATCTAAGAGTGAATAACTTTATTCATATAGAGTCTTCCACATAATTTAACATCTAATGAGGTCTTTCTAATAATCATGGTGATTTTCAGAGTGCAACTGCATTCAGTGACTTGTATGAGATATACTCATATATACCTGATACGCAGTCTTGTAGCTGGGAGAGACAAACTAGTTCATTGCCTGTGTGGTTCAAAAATTGATTTCCAAGTCAGCATGGACAACTAAGTTGGTCCTATGTCAAAATCAAAAGACATAAATTATAGTAAGAAAGGATAATAAAGGCAAGGGGGCTGGAGATATAACTTACTTGAGAGTGCCCAAGTAGGCCTATTAATAGGACCCTAGGATCATTAATTAACCTATATTTAAAGTTACTTATTTGACATTAGACACTTGGAAATACATGCTTGGTGATACCACTTTAAGGAAGGACATACACTAATAGAGTTTAGTTTTGCAAAAAAGTGAAACTACATCAGAATACATAGTGTAATCACAGAAGAACTGTGATTAGCTGTGACAGTGATTAAACAGGACTATCACAGACATGGGAAGAAATCTCCTCAAGGATTCACTGAACAGAGGCATCCATGGGAAAATCTGGCAGCAGATATTGAACAGAATATCCCGGGCAGAGAGCAAAGCCTAAAAATACCTTAGTTTCTGAAAGGGAGTTCCATGTTTCATGTGATAAAGTCACAAAAAGCAACTAGTGTAGCAAGAGCAATAAGATGAACTTGGATATTTGAAGGCTGCTGAAAGAGGAGATAAGAAGTAATTACTCAAGTCTCCCAAGAGCATGCCCAAGAACAAGTCACTGAAGTCTGGATGTTCCTTATCAGCCCTCATCGGCTTGCTGTGTGGTGGCATTGCATTGCTAACTCTCTTCTGAAATCACTGTTCCCTGGAAACATCACCTTCATTATCTCTACATTGTGAGTAGGTGGCAGTGTCATTATGTCAGCCTTTATGAAAGTGAAATTGTTATCTAAAGCACAGAGTGTGGGGATCTTGGAAATTCCTCCTCTGACAGACTAGAGGGAGCAGAAAGCCTGGATGGTTTTGCTCCTTGCAAAAACTAAGATAAACTCATCCCTAGCATTCAAATGTGGCCTTGGGAATCTAGAGGCCTGGAGAACACGTCTGCTTCTCAGTGCAGGCAAGAGCACTAGTAATATAAATCTTGGTTCAAAACCAACTCACTCACAGTTATATTTACAGTGTAAATAATCTTGGTCTGAGTTGAATTAACTAAAGTTTTTGTGAATTGCAATTGGAGAAAGCTACGGCAACCAAATTGTGATGATGAATGACCTAGTGACTTCTGAAATAACACTATTTTCCTCCTTAACACATAAGACCACAACCAGGGTATAACAAAAGCAAATGGTTCTCTCTCTCTCTCTCCCTCTCCCTCTGTGTCTCCCTTGCCCTCACCTTTGCCCTCTCTCTTTCTCACACAAATGAATTAAGGAATGAATGAACACACACACAAATAAAGATATCTCTCAGGATCTATAGATTTTTAAGTTTAAATTGAAAAGAACTTTTAATCTTTATTAGCATCTTTATCCTGAGATGCTACTATTTAAACTGGAACTAAACAGTTTTAATGAAAACAATTTCCCATGTTAAAGAGAAAGCCTATTATTCATGCTTTCTATCAGAATTTTTCATTTTGATTATTCTTGTTTTTTAAATGAGAAAAGCACACTGCTTGAAGTAAAGTATCACTGTGACACAGATAGACAGACTCAAAAGAAAGTCAGGGAGGGCTTTCATAGTATAAAGGTTGAGTCTAAAATTCAAGGAGTTAGAGTAATGCAAAGTGAAAAATTCTTTTTTTTTTTTTTTGTTTGTTTAAGGAGCTTTGTTGAAAACTATAGGAGCTATCTCCCCATTGTAGTAGACTGTAGATAAAAATTTTCCTTAATTCCTCAGAGACCCTCAACCCAATGCTTATTAAAGTGGACCTTGTTATGGGTAATTATTTTTCATCCAACAGGTTTAAAATGCAAAAAACAAAAGAACAAAAACTTAAAAGAGGAATGTATCTATTTTTCATTGGGTGTATACTTTGAGATTGTAAAATAATTCCTAATTGTTTTTGTTAATTATGAAAAAAAACTTTTCAAAACAAAGGGAATAAATAGGAACAAAATAACATGTACTACATTTTAAAAAATACACAAAGTACAAAAAAAATCATAAAATTTTAACATTTAAGAAAGTTAAATCTAGAAAATTGTAATAAGACCCAAATATCATGAACATTTACTTTTTATGAAAATTCCACAAGCTATACCATTTCTATTCCATATATAGCATATTTAAAATTTATTAATTTGAATTGGAAGTTATTTGAGAAGAATTAAAATCATAAATTCCATTTTTTATTTAATAGTAAGTTTCCAATAATGTCTTATGACAGAGATAGAAAACACTTTAAATAATAGCTTATTAATTGTGAAGACAGAGCTACAAGCCTCACTGAAAACTGATTAAGTTTTACTAACTTACTCTTTTAACAAATGTAATAATTTGAAGATTTAAAATAAAAGAACCCCACAAATGATCACACTTAGCAACAAAAATGAATATCAGAAATTAGGAAATACTAGGATATTGATTGATTTTTATATTAAATTTCAAGGTAAACTTGTAGATCATAACTAAATAAATAGGAAAGATATATAGACATCCTTTTAAAAAGCAAGTAAAGAAAGAAAAATTAAGGAAGAAAACAGGGAAAAATTATGATTTTTATTCAAGAAAGAAGGTAAAAATGGGAAACTCAAAATAAATGCTCTTATTTCTGCCTTCTAATGGTCCTAGACATTTAATTCTTCAAAGAATGCTTATCAGGAAGAACTCAAATGAAAAAAAAAAAAAAGAAACATGATAAAAGGTGCATAAAAATTTCAAGAGAAATACACAAGAAATGTGAGTAAACAAGATAATCTGAATTCTGTAAGGCAAGGTGGCTCTTCACTAGTTTAATATGGAAATATAGGTTATTGGAATACTAGAATTCAATGTCTATTTTGAAAGATGTTCAATGACCCCTAACAAAACTAAAGAAGATGGTAGAATTCAAGATACTACTCAACTCTTAAAAGAAGAAAAATCAGAAATGAACATAGCTATTCTAGAAGGAAAATTAAAAAAAAAAAAAAAAAAAACATGGGAATAAAATTTTAAAGAACTAAATAGCAGTAAGTATGACTAGTAGATTAGACAAGAAGGAAAGAGATAAATAATAGGTAGATAAGTAGATAGACAAACAAGATAATGAGGTATTCATCATCTGTGTAACAGACCTATTTTTAAAATTTACTTTTCTATTACAATGACAAAACACTAAAACCACGACAACTTATAAAAGAAAAATTTTAATGTGTACTTCATAGATGCAGAGGATTATAAATCAAGATAACCACAACAGTAAGCATATCCACAAGCAACCACTAGTATCTTATATCTTTATCCACAATTTGAAGACAGAAATAGAACACTTGGAATGGCATGAAGATTTTTGAAACCTCAAAGACCTCCTATAACCTAGTTACATTTCCTTACTCTTGCCAAATAGTCCATGACTTGGGAATTGAACATTGAAACATATGAGTCTATGACAGTCATTCAGATTTAAGCTACCACACAAATTAATTGAGGAACTAAGCAACAGTTGTCAAGAATAGAATATCGAGAATAACTCTAATAAAAGAAGTAAATGACTGATATGACAAGAACTTTAAGTAATTGAAGAAAGACAATAAAGAAGCTATCAGAATATGGGTGGATTTCCCATGCCCTTGGATAGGTAGGATCAACGAGGAAAGATGTCAGCTATGCCAAAAGCAATGTGCAGATTCAGAGAAATTCCCATTAAAATCCCAACACAATTCTTCAATTCTTCACTACCTTGAAAAAATAATAATTAACTTCATGAGGAATAATAAAAATTCAGAATTTCAAAAAAAAAAATCCTGATCAATAACAGAACTATGGGGGACATCACCATCCCTGACTCAAGCTCTACTATAGAGCTACAGTAATAAAAAACAGCTTGATACTGGCATAAAAACAGACTTATGGATCAACAGAATCAAATCAAATACCCTAACATTGATCCCCATACCTATGAATGCCTGATTTTTTAAGAGGCCAAAAATATAGAAAAGAACAAAAGATAACACGTAGGGAAATAATGTTGTTCACTGTAAATAATTGTCCCACTCACTGGTTTAATAAAAAGTGCTGATTGGCCAAAGGCAGATGGGAAGTGTGGGTGGGGCTACCAGACTAAGAAAACTCTAGGAACAGGCAGAACAGAGTGGAAGGCCAGAGAGAAGCTGGAGGAAGCAGAGGACAACTATGCTGCTGTGAGAAAAGATACAGAGCCACATGGCTGAACAGGATAAGAGTCATGGGTTAGATTAAGGGTAAAGAGTTAGCAAGTTATATGCCTGGGCCTTAGACTGATCAGCCTAAAACTATTGTAAGCATCTGTGTGTCTCTGTGGGACTGTGGGTTTATGGGTCTGTGGGCCTAAACCTTGGAGCTAGACCCAAAAGTCCAGGACAAAAACCTCCTACTACAATAACATCTTCAACAAATGGTACTGACATGACTATATAATGGTATATAAAAGAAAGAACATATATCCATATCTATCACCCTGCACATAACTCAAGTTTAAGTGCATCAAAGACCTCACCATAAATCCAGTTACACTGAACCTGATAGAAAAAAGGGAGAAATACCCTTGAATGCATTGATACAGGAGATCACTTTCTAAATATAGCATCAATAGCACAGACACAGAGAGCAATACTTAATAAAGATGACCTCCTGAAACTGATAAACTTCTATAAGACAAAGAACATGATAAATAAGACAAAACAGCATCCTAGAGAATGAGAAAATTCATCACCTACACTATCATCTAACAGAAGATTGATCTCTAAAATTTATAGAGAATTCATGAAACTAGAGGTCAAAAAACCAAAGAACCCAATAGGAAAATGGGGTACAGGGATAAATAGGGAATTATCAACAGAACTCCATATGGGTAAAAGTCACTGTATATATAATAAGGGATACGATAATTTATTATACATGATTCAAATCCCATTCCTAAGTAGTTGTCTCCTAGTGTCAGGGAAAGAGAAATTAATACAAATTAGAATAAATTGGTGATGTGGTATGTATATTAATACCACTGAAACTCCTAAATGAAAATTAATCCCTATGTAATTATGTAAAGTGTTGCTACCTTTAGAAGATGGTTGGGTCATGATAGAAAGTCCTTTAGAATGGGATCAGGATGCACGGTTGTTGTTAGCTTCTGCCTGCTTTGCTGTGTGGAGTAGAGGCAGAAGGCTGGTTTTCGAAGTCAAGAGTGAGTCCTCCCAAGATGTGAGCATTCACAATCTGATTTGTTCTTACAGAACTTCCACTTTTCTGAGACTATAGAGGAAGAAGATGCCATTTTTGATGAGTCATGTGATAGAACATTAAATGATTATTTCTGAAAAACCAAAGACAAAAATATTGAACATTTTCTCTATAGCTATGGTAAATCCCCAAACTCATTTACAATAGATACATACAACAGAAAAATCTGTAACAAGAGGTTATAAATATGTAGTCAGAAGCTAAATGGACATGTGACAAGATTTTAACAGTACATTACAATGGTAAGAAATTTGAGAAGAATGAGCACATTCTGGTGCTGGACCTCCCATGGTAACCATAACCACTACACTTTGAAAAAATCTTTGATATTTTGTCAAAGCATATTAAGTTTAGTGGCTTTGAACATGTATAATTTATTTCTATTTTTATTTGTACATAAAGAAAAATACTTAGTGTGCAAAAACTGGAAATATGAATATTGAAATTAAGAAATCATCCTTTAAAATTACAGTGAGATAATTTGTTTTTTTAAATTTTACTAAATTAATTATCTATAGTTTAGAGAAATGCATGCAAAATAGGAAGGATGAGTTTACTTATTTACTTCAAAAAAGAAAATGGAATGGGAAGAGAAATTGGAGAAGGTTCCGATTTTTAAAATGGCCAGCAAACACTATTCATTAATGAAGCACCGTAATTTGTTACTAGAGATTTCAATAATATTCCAATGATTAGCTTTCTAATTTTTATGTTTAATATTTTCTATTAAAGGAATTAAAAAATACAATGGGCAAAAAAAAAAACTTAAGGGAACAATAAGGTGAAAATTTGCAATTGCTCAGAGCTCATTGCACTAGCTTATAAAACATTTGGCCAATATAAGTAATATTGACCAATTTGCCTAATAAAAGAAAGTGTCTCTAGGAATAGAAAATAGCCAGATACTGAGATAATCATGAAAAATACAGAAAAAGTTTCTGAATAAAACCCAAATCCTCATACAATTTTTGTGCCTGTGTTTTAAATTTTACAGAAATATTTTAAATGTGGCCCCAGCAAAAAAATCTGCTGCATATTAAACATACTGCAAATATTTGTAAAACTATCTCTGATTTTATTAGCTCTGAGACCAAATATTCTAAGTAAAAATAGCTTGGGAAATCAAAGGGGGACCAGTCATAACTACTATCCTATTTTTATAGTATTATATTATTGTCAATGCAGATTCTAACAGGCTGTGTGGGGATGGAGTCAAGATGTGTTTGGAGACACTCTGCACAGCTCTGCAAATATTTAGAGAACTGTCTCCTCCCTCACTGTAGAACATTAGAGGCTCCAGCCTGAGAACAAAAATACACAAATTTTTTCCCAGGATAATTAGGTCAGAAATTATAATGCAGCTAGAAAGATAAATCCACATTACTGATTGAATGTATATCTATTGCATAGAATTAAACATCCATTTTCTCTTTACTGCTTTAATTTCAGGTTATTCTATAGATTTATCTGAGAATTACATTATTTTTTATTAATTCTTATGCAACATGTTTTTATTATATTCTTTCCACTCCCAAAGTCTTCTCAGACCCTCCCCACATCCCTACCCATACAACTTTATATTTTTTATGTCCTTTTTCTCTCTTCATCTCTTTAAAAAGCAGAAATAAAAATTAAAACATAAACTTACAATTAAAAAACAGTGACACCAAAAAATAACATAACAGTTCAAAAGGAGCAAAAAAAAAAAAAAATCATGGAGTCCCTTTTGAGTTGGCCAAATCTTTATCAGCATGGATCTGTGGCAGAATATGGTTGATATACCAATGACACTCCACTGGCAAAATGGATTTTTCTTTTTTATCATATGCCAACTGAAAATAGATTCTTGGATGGGGTAGAGCTTTGTGCCTTCTTTTCATTACATGGGTTTTGTCTGGCTTGAACTTATCCAGGTCTTGCTTATGCTATCACAGGCTTTCTAAGTCTACAGATAAATTATTCCTGTTGTATCTGGAAGATACTGTGTACTTGGAGTCATTCACCACTTCTAACTCTTGCAATGTTTCTACCACTTCTATGTAGATTACAGGACCTTAAGGGCAGAGGTTTGATGAAGACATCCCATAGATGGATGAGTTTTCTATGGTCTCTCGGGTTCTGTACAATGTCCACTTGTAAATCACTTTGTTAATTACCATACATTACAAGAAGAAGCTTCTGATGGAATGATGTGCTGACCTATTAGTATAAAAGTATGTCATTAGGACTCAATTTACTGCTGTGTTAATAGTATTAGTTTTTTTCATAGGAATGATAACTTGTCTTATCTCAAGTTCTTGATAACTTAAGCAGAGTCTGGTATGAGTCTCATCTGGAATGAATCTTAAAGCTATTTTGAAAAAGTGGTTGGTTACTTTCATAATGTTTGTGCCATTATTGTACTAATGTATCTTGCAGTGGTTGTGGATCACAGTGTTTGTAGTTGTGTTATATTTACATGGTTACTTTTCTCCTCCAGTAGCATGCAAAGTAATTTTGAACTATGAACTATATATGAACAATAAACAGTACTGCTGAAGCTTTTAATTAGGCACAACTCCATTTCTCCAACTATGATAGCATAAGTAAGTGGTACCTTCATCAGTGATTTTTAAATCAGCTTTTAGAAAGAAATCAAGAGCTTTAACAGTAAGCTGTGATGTTTGGTGGGTTTCATGGGACCCCTTTGCAAACAACTCAAGAAGATATAATTCATTCCTGTAACTAGAGGTTTAACATGGTGAAATAAGAGGTATAGTTTGGTCATTTTCTTCTCAATTATGCAATGACTCCACTTAAATATTGTTTATATATGTGCATTTTAAAGAAATTTCTATGGTATTGTAGGAAGGTATATTATAACTTTTACAAAGATTTTTGAATTCTCAGTAAATGACTATATCTAACTTGAAGTTTTGCCCATGATATTGTGTAATACTGGAATTTCACTATTGATTTATTTGTTAGTTAATATGAATATATTCACTTATGTGTTATAGAGCTCTCAGTGTTAGAAATTCAATAATTAATAAAGGATACACTTTATTTTTAATGGATTTGTATGGAAATAGATGAAATAGAAATATTAAATATAATTATAATAAATCCTGATAGAGCTGGGCAGATAACTAGTTTAGTTCAACAACTGAAAATGTCTTAATCAATAATTGAAAAGTTCATAGCCTGTGAGGCATATAAATTCAATGAGGACAAGATACAGTGTGAGATGAATGAGGTTGTTGTAGGGCAATAATCTTACAGCATACGACTCTGTAGTCATCTGTATACAGCATGGGATAGAAATAAGCTGAGCCAATTCAGTCTATGAGGCCATTAGTTAACATTTCAAATCTGGGGAATTTCTAACAAACAATAAGCTCTAATAGAACAAGGATAATTGTTTTACTTACTGGAATAGCCACAGTTTCTAGTATATTACTTATCTATAGAAGTCATTGTTTGATAGACAAACTAACGAGTGAATGAGTTAGTGAATGAATAACAGTCAGGAATATTTTAGTCAATATCTGTGTACATTAAAGCTTCTTTTACTTTTGGGATACCTTTTAGCAAAGAATGCTGCAAGTTAAAATATTCCAAATGGGTTTCCAAGTTCACAGGCATTTTAAATAATAGATAAATGGTAATGAATACAAACAAAGTGTTGAGGTCTGTGTCTTAGATCCTGGGCTGCATTCATTTAGCAGGTATCCATTTAGTGCCTGATGCTTGCTAGCATGTCCTAAATACTTGAAATTCAGTAATAGAATCACACAGGCACACATGACCCACGCCTTCTAAGCATGTGTGCACGTTAGAGGTATAGGCAAATAATTAGAAAAGCATATAAAATCTAGCTGTGCTTCAGACCAAGAATGAAAGAGGTCAGGTCAGTGTGAGTGTGTGGCATCCCACAGCAAAACTGTGAGAGTCAGGGAGTTGACCCATGTCTTTAAATTCAATCACTAGAGACACAGAGATCTATCTGGGTCTCTATAAGTAATAGGCCTTACATCCAGCAGTAGTGGCACATGCCATTAGTCCCAGCACTTCTGAGGCAGAGGCAGGAGGATCTCTGTGAATCTGGGACCAGCCTAGTTTCCAAAGCAAGTTCTAGGACAGTCAGGACTGTTACACAGGATACCCTGTCTTTGAAACAAAAACAAAAATGTTGGAGAGATGGCTCTGTCCTCTGCTTGCTATGCCATACAAATTTTATTAAATATATATGACCACAGTAACAGAGACTTACCTGTCCATTGAGCTGCCTTGGGAGGAGTGTTGGAGTACAGAGATGCTTGAGTACCCTTCACATCTGAAATGCTGGCATATACTTAAGGTTAAACCTGTGGAATTAAAGCAATTGGAAATAGGTTTAGAGTATTCTCTCTGACAGAGAAGTGATGATGGAGATAAGATAATCTGGACAATATAGTATTTGGTCCTGGTGTTGAGGGAAGAGAAACAACCTTGCCTGGTCGGTAGCCAGTCCCAGAGCCATCTTCTGACTCCTTGTACCAGTTCACAGAGGTCAATGAATGGTGGTTTCCAGTATCAAGCATTACTTTTACCTCAGATTGATATTACTTTAGCTTACATCCATAGAAAATTTTATTTTAGCAGAGCTATTTTGAGATTTTAAACATAGACCCCCCTACTTCAGGACAATGAATTAATTTCTTTGATTGAGAGTTTAGACTCAATTTTGTTTCATAATATCAAAGTCTTCTTTGATATTTCATAATATCAAAGTGAATTAACTCAATATGCATGACTCCTTCATTTGTCTAATAACCTCTTGTTAATGTCAAGGTAAATAAACATTTTTATTGAAAATATACATGAGTTTTAAGCATACAGTTGGTGCAAGCTTAGTAATAAAGCATAAAGAGGCATGGAAGATTCTCCAAGATGCTAGGATGACAGATTTTAGATCCTTTTAGGATCACAGAGGCTCTTACTTGGGCACTATAGAAAGTGAGCAACAGGTGGGAGTAAGTTTCTGACTCTTTCCTTGACCACTTTTCAAGTAACCAATAAAAATGGTGTGATGGAAACACATCCATCCCATACTTCATAAATTAATAATCACCCTGGTAAAAGTCAGAGACCTGCAAGATGAAGGAGAGCTTACATTCATCACAGAGTAAATAAACCAGCTATGCACAGTGCTGCCTGAGGCAACACCAATGGATCATTGGCTGAGATGCCAAGTGACAGGCTTATACTTCTTGTTTTTTTTAGGGTAGATTGGATAAGAAGTACATCATTCTCTCACTGATCCTCTGTCTGTGTGAAGAGCATCAGAGATCTGGCCACACCTTCAGAGGTCTTCTCTACTCTTTTCTCACAAGAGTCAAACTCCATCCTCACATGTTTTCAAGGACCCAGCACATAAAATAATTTTCTTGGGACCTTTTTCAACATCTGCTTCAGGCAGAAATACAAGAAAGCAAAATATTTCAAGTCGAGTTAGGGAGGGCATTCCAACTTGGACTGTTTCCTTAGGGAAGGACAGCCTCCCCTTCCCTGTTCTTACACAGGGTAACTTCAAAGAACTGTTTTCTTCTTTCTATGATGAGGCTGAAACCTTCCTTGATCAAACTGAAACTTTCCATTGACTGCCAGCTGTGCCAGGATCTCTTAAATAAACCATTTGCTTTAAGGGAAATGGACTCCATGTTCCTTGCTCAGGTCACATTGCTTTTAAAGGTCTAATAAGATTTTCAAGAGACGGAAAGCAAAAGACAAAGAGAAATTTCCAGATGGGGAAGGGTGAATAAAAACAGAAGAGGCTTTGAATGCAGGTTTTTTTTTCTTCTTCATTTTATTATTATTTTTTGTTAAAATAATGTCGTTTTTATACATGTATTCTCCTGCTCCCCTCTCTCTTCCCTCCTCTCAATCCCTCCCAGTCAGCTTTTTGCCTCCCCCTCTCCATTCCCCCATCCTCTTGTCCAAAAGGGCAAGAAGTCCCAAGGTGGGTCGTCTCAGCATGGCACATCCGCTCCAGGCACATTCGATTTCCTCATTCCAAAATCTAGACTGGGTTAGGTGTTCCTCTGCAGGAAACGGGCTCCAAGGTACCAGCCCACAGACAGGAACACAGTCTGATCCCACCCCTCGATGTTACACATGCTGCCCTTGCCAATAAATAGTTGCCTACACTTAGAGGGCCTAGCTCCTTTTCCCGATGGTTTCCCAGAAACTATTCTTGATTCAGTGTTTATTTTGTATTTCTAACTTTTCTTTTAGTAACAGAGAATGTTGGAAGAATCATAGAAACAATAAAATAGATTTAGAGAATCGAATTTTTGTGGTCCAAACATCAGAATATGAAGGTTATTTTAAAAACACTTAAAAAATAGCCTCCCTAAATTTTATTAATTTTTCTGTTATTAAGTGTTTGTGTTTATTTTCTCTTTCTTTTTTATTTCTTCCTTCCTTCCTTCTTTTCTTTCTTTCTTTCCTTCCTTCCTTTCTTTCTTTTCTGTATTTTTGTTACTTTGTTTCAGACATTGTCTCACTCTGTAGCCCAGTCTATTTCAGCACTGACTCTACAGCCCATCAATGCTGTCTTCAAATGTACAGGTATTATCCTGCCTTAGCCCCTCTTTATGGACACAACAATCATTACCCCTCTCACCTATATTTTGGATTTGTTTTTGCCTCATTTCTAGATTGAAATCTTCATTTTACCCTTTCTCCCTCCTTCTCCCCTTCTCTCTTTTTTCCTCTTGCTTTTCATTTGATTTTTATTGTGTCTTTGCATAAATGTACCTAACCTCAAGGTGAATTATAGGTACATATTATTGCTGCATTTTGAAAAGCCAATATCCTTTTCTGTCTTATACTCTAAGTATAGTTAGAAGAAAGCCTCAGATTGGATTTGCTGTCTACTTCAGCGGCTTTCTGAAAGTACAGTATTTCAGCAACTTCAGATTTGTGGAGTTCTACGTGTGTTCAAGGTCGTTTCATCTCTTTCTGAATTGTTCTTGTATAGGAGAAAGCAGATGTAGGTCACATAACTTATTGCCTTCCTAAGAAAGGAGCTAACATCTTAAAGAACAATGGAAGACACAGAACTTAGTCACATCCTGGGGGAAAGGAGAAACTGTAGGCTGTGTTCCCACTTAGCAAATAATTCCTTGTAGACTCATGAAAGCTTTAGGAGGAGTGAGTGAAAGTGTGAAAGAGAGCCCTGGCATCCTTCTCACTTCCCTTTTGTTGAGGGTTATGCAACAACTCCAACCACCAAGGAAATTTTAGGTGCCTTTTGTACATATTGTAGTCTCAGGAAATAGAGTAGAAATTATATTTAGGCAATGGAAAATTAGAAACTTTCAACTTCTTTTGGTAATTGTAATAAATATTGAATATAAACAGGCAAAAATTAAACTTAGGTAGATGAGGATTTACTGAGCAAATCTTCATAAAAAAACTTGGGTCTTAGTAGGGTTTTAATGACACTTTGTGGGTGGCTGGGGAGCACAGAGTAACTGCAACTCATGAGTTCTGTGCTAATCACCCGTGTCAACATAAATGAGTTATCTATGTTTTAGGACTTTGTATGTAGGATCACGTTTGAGGTCATAACATCTGCTTTTTGAAATAGGAATCATTATAGGAAAATGATTTTTAAAGTTCTAAACCTTATATCAGCCTTACAAGGACTAATAAGTACTGGTGGAAGAATCCAAGCCTCTATCAGTTAATTCAAACACAGTATCCTTTGTCACTGAATTCTAATGCCTTTCTGCCCACTAAGGCTCCTTGATTTTGCATTTCCTTTATTTGTACTTTCTGTCACTTTCTCATTCTAAGCCCTCAAATCAAGTAATGCCAACATTCACAGCCTTTAAAAACAGGAGTAGAAATCAATCATAAAATGTATGAAAATGCATTCTAAATCACTAGAAGGAGTTGTTTTCTAGAGGAGCGTGATGTGGAGAGAGGAGTTCTGTAGGACTTATTAACAATGGAAGAGTACCCTTAAGCCCTCTAACCCACAGAGACTGAGACAGATATCAGAAACATACCTTGAACCAAACCAATTTCTAGAAGTGGAGATCAGATGGAAGACCACTGGATTATGCTTCTCATCTCCCATTCCATGCATAGACCATATCAGGATGTGAAACTTGAAACTAACTGCTTAACAGAACAGTATTATTCCAGTACAAACTATTTTATCTCTCCTTGTATCTAAATAGACAATAGAAAATATAAAACAATTCAATTTTTTTTAATTCTTACTACTGTTGCACATTTCTGATACAAACCTACCCTAAGATTGTGAAGGAATAGAAATATTATGAGAAATAGATATATGAGAATGAATGATTTTGAAAAAAAATAGTAAATACCGTTTATTTTCAGTATAAATAGAATTGGTGTTCAAATATAAAAATAAAGAAAGAAGATATAAAGGACCAGACAAAAGTTCTTTATTATCATCACAAGTTAACATTACTAAGCAATTCCTCCAGGCAATATAGTTAGGCTATTGAGGGGGATGAGTGAAATTTCCTACCTAGAAGAATATAGATAAGCCTTATGTTCATGGCGATGCTGTTTTCATGCTTTGAACTTCAGCTACATGAACATTCTGTCTAGTCTCAAAGTCAGAAAACAAGAAACACAATGCCATTTCTGTGATGATGTAATAATATTCAAATTCCCTATCTTCAGTCAGTGAACACCTAGCTGGTTACATTTAAAGGAATGAGTCTTCCTCTGTTATGCACTTGTGCTTGTAAATCTCCGAAGAAGTTCAGTTAGTGGAAGCATAATTATATGTGTAAACAATGTGTATTCCCTCTCTTTAGCTTTGAGTCTTTTTATGATTGTCTCTGTCGTTACCTCAGTATTACTAACCTGTGTTTATTGGAAAATAAAAGAAATATAACTGGCTGATGTCTGTACATTTTATTATTTATTTCTTTCTGAACTTTAAGTCTGTAACTGAAGCAGTCACATTCAGGAAATACTGATTAAAAAACCCAGTCATATTTACTCCCTGAAGTCTCTGAGATATTTCTCCACAGTTTAAAATGCTCCTAAAAGTTCATCTAAGTGATCCAAATTCAGATCTAAAACTTCGTGATGCAGAGTTCATAGGTCTGCTTGTGTGATGTTTACAGAGGATGACAAGTATCAATATTCCTATCATAAATTACAATTCCTCCTCTTATTGTTTATCATTCAACTTAGGAACCAATGCTTATTCATTTCGTTTTCTTATATTGAGTTTATATATTTATTTAAATACAAATTATTTTAAAATCAAGCATATATACATCTATTTGTATTAATTAAAGCTCATTTTTTCAAGTACATTTTATATTTTAGAAACATTAAGTTAAATTAAAAACAAATTTATAAGGGAATGGACAATTAAATGAGTGAAACAATCATGTCTCTTAAAGGCTTGGTTGTAGTGGGTTCCAAATGCCAATATTTGTTAATACTCTGAATTATAGTATAATTGAAAATGTTCTAAAAAGTAATAAACTCTTAGGTAGTTAATTATTCATTATCATATTCTAGTGAGATACAATATGTCCTATCTATTTATAATTGAATATTATCCAAAAATTCTATTTATTCATTCAAAAAATGTTTATTAAAAGTACAGAATGCTATTACTCAGGATTGTAAGTGTGAAATTATGGCTATGAGCAGTATGGACAAAAATGTTCACTTGGGATTACAATTCTGCTTTAAAATTCTGGGTTCTAAATTTGACCAAATACACCATTTCCTACAATGGAACTCTGTCATAGACCACTCAAACAGTAAACTACTTTTGTTTACAAAGTTAGATACTTTTTCTAAGTAACAGGTTGTTACAGTGAGGTTTTCTGGTTCTGGGCAGCCAGAGGCCCAGACCCACAGACCTGTCATGCCAAACTCATTAGCCACCTGCTACTGCTGCTCAGGCCCCCAGAAATGACTCAGACACTTGTATTGACTTTATGCTGTTTGGCCTATGGCTCAGGCACATTGTTAGCTAGCTCTTATATCTTAACTCAACCCATTTTCACTAATCTGTCTGCCACGTGGCTTGTGGCTCACCTGTGTATCCTTACATGGGGAAATGTGGGAGATTGTGTTATTACATTGTAAGTAATTGTCCCACCCACTGGTTTAATAAAAAGCACTGATTGGTCAAAGGCAGGCAGGAAGTGTGGGCAGAGCTACCAGACTAAGAAAACTCTGAAAACAGAATGCTAGGGAAGCGGGAAGAAGCAGAGGACAACTATGATGCTCTAAGGAAAGGTACTGTGCCACATGAATGAACAGGATAGAAGTCATGGGTTAGATTAAGGGTACAGAGTTAGCAAGTTACATTCCTGGGCCCTAGGTCGATCAGCCTAAACCTAATTGTAAGCATCTGTGTTTCTCTGTGAGTCTGTGGGTCTGTGGGTCTGTGGGTCTGTGGGCCTAAATCTTGAGGCTAGGCCCAAAAGTCAGGGCCAGAAACCTCCTACTACAAGAAAGCTAGGAAGGCCTGTGCTTTGTTTCAGAGTAATCTTCCAAAATGGACAGAAAGGCATGTTAAAGTTAGATCTCCAACTTTTTAGACACATGCCCTCCTGAAATTTACCTAAATCGTTAAGCCTTGGTTCCCACATATGTAAAAGTGATCCTGATATCACAGGAAGCATTTCTTATATTGCCAACTGTGAATTATACGTCTACTCTAAGACACTTCAATATTGAACATTTTCATCTCGTCCATCTCTACATTTTACTCTTGTCTATGCATATACAAGAAGTGTATGAGAGAAACAACATGATTTTTTTTTAACAGGTGGAATAAACTTGGGATAATTTCTTTTCTGCCACTCTAATCTCGAAGGAAGAGTTACATCCTTAGTGAAGACAGCCAAACCTTCTAAAAGTCCATGAAAATTTCTGTGAGGCTCCATAAACTTCTTTCCTGTGAGCAAGCCGCATGGAATCTCCAGATATAAAGAAACACCATCTCTTCTTGGAGACTTCCTGAGCAAACAAACATCTCAAGAACAAACACTGGGGAAGAGGGAAAAGAATTACCTTTTCAAAGACAAGACAACCAGATGTCAACTTTAGCAAGATTGATTTTGTCTGTTGCTTTTGTTTGGCAATGAAATGCTACTTCACTAAGGGCTAAAGGACTTGAGAAGTAAGAATTTCTAGAGTCCCAATAAAAAGTTTATTAAAGTATATGTTAAGATCTTCAAAAGCAAGAGTCTAGACTTGAAGGGGAATTCAGTCATAGAAATAGGACAAAGGAAAAGGTTATGCGAAAAATGACTCCCCCACCTTTAAAAAAATATATTCACGTGCCATGGAACTTGTGAGAAAAACAAAATGATATGCGAGCTCTAGGAACTCAAGATGAGAAAGAGCAGAATTGGGCCTAAGAGTAAGATTTTAGATGACAGCAACTTTGGAGGAGTGAAAAATACTTGGTTCAGATCTGGAAAAGTCATTTCTGCCCCAGATCTCCTCTGAACTTTGCTTTAGCTCTGTAGAGGACACAAGGAGGTTGGGTAGTAAAGAAGTTTACATATTTGACTAACATGAATATGATTATCCAAAAATTCTAAATTTAAAATCTCATTTTCCAGTAAAATATTTGCAGAGGCTTTCATAGTATGAATTATATTTATTTAAGTGATGTAACATTTACTATGAATAGTACTTATGGAATGAAGCTATTATATGACATCTCTGCAGATACGAATCATGACACACATGTAATTAGACACAGCTGGAGACAGAGTCAAATAAGAAGTGAAAAAAAAACTCTTGATCTAGAACATGTTCATAAGTTCCTACTCATCCAACTGGAATGTTCTATTTAGATTACAGATTCCAATAATCAGAATTTTGAAGATTGCTTTCTAAAGTACAGTTAACTTACTCAAAACCTTATTGATTGGGATATTGTCAGCTTTGTAATAAGATGCTAAACTGTTGCAAGACAAAAAATAATTATTTTGTATCTCATGTTTCCATAGTTAATTAAGATGGAAATCAATGTAACACTTCTTTCAATTCTCCTTCAGATGGCTTCTTCACATTTGTAATTAACAAGTATCCATAGCCCATCTAATGAAGTAATTTAAAAATGAGATAAAGGTGAGAAAAGAGTTACTATATGAGGCAGATTTGAAAATAACCAGAGAAAGAGAGAGGGAGAGAGAGGGATGGAGGGAGTGAGTGAGGGAGGGAGGGAGGCAGGGAGGGAGGGAGAGAAGAGAGAACAATTTAGGATTTTGCTTGGTATATTTCTACTTGATCAAAACAATACCAATTTTGATTTATTAGTGTTACAGGTAAAGAAGAAATCTTCTTCTCACTTTAACTATGTTTTTGATATAATTCCTTGATCACTCTGATCTACATCATTAAACCACCAAGGTTCAACCAGTGAACATTCCTCTAATTCTATCTATATTTATTAGAATGGAGATTTCTAAAGTTGCATATAAACTCTTCTCATCTAAATTAAAACATGTTTCCTTCATCTGCTTTTCTAGACTTAATTATTTTAATGTTAAATATAATACTTCTATTATACCACACATAAAATATCATCTCAAAACAGAAGACCACACAGTAGTCAGACAAGATTATGATGATCAATACATGAAATGATAGATAAATTGTTTTCTTTCATAAGAGATTTAGGTAATAATTTCTGTCTTCTGAAGACCTGCCTTAATGTATGCTCAGCTTCATCTTTATCTCATCAGAGGTTAGGCTTTCTTGCCAGCAACATGGGACAAACTATATTTGACTGGCAAGGGAACTATTAACCAAAATAAGTAGAATACCAACAACTGATCACAATGACGGTATGGATTTAGAATGTTATGATCCAAAGCCAAAAATGATATCTTGGGCTGGCTTGGCCAATCCATTACCTGCCTCTGTGTGTTAGTTAAAATTCTTGTGACTGGAACTCTGAAACTGCTTATTGGGATTAGCTTTGAACATAGTTATTACAATCCTATTAAAACCTATCTTTACTTTGGATGCCTTTCCCACAGTCTCCCCAAACCCACTGTATTTATCAAAAGACTACTTAAAATGGTAGTCTTTTGATAATACCTACTATACCTAAAATACCTACTTTGCCATTAATTCTGTCTACCTCATCCCTCCTCTTAACAAATTCAGTTCAAAATTAATTCCAAACCATTTCATAGACCTCCTGTTATATACCTGTGTTTATTTCTTAAGAAATTGTTTTGATTGTTATAAATGTACACATCTCTCTGGTACTGGGAATAGTGGCATAGCCAGACCACTGTCCAACATGTGCCATAGACAAATGTGAATGATGCCCTCTTCTGTACAAATCTAAATTCCAGCTTCTGCCCTAGAGATCAATACCTTAGTATTCTACGGAGCGACAAAGAGAGCCCAGCTTCAGTACTCTTAATCTCCAAACTTAAAAAGAAGTTAGATTGAAGTCAATTGTCTATTGTCCTTGGAGTCACCAACTCTACATTAATTTCCTCAAAATTAATTTCTCTATCTCTTTAATTTTTCATTAAAATATGGGAATTATAGGTTATAGGCCTGTCATACTGAAATGCCTGTCACTGTAAGGGACCATCTGAGATCTGAACTTTGCTATAATAAGTGCACATCTCCTGTCACTCTCTAAGAGAGTGAGAGGTAAGAAGATCAGCTGTGTTATAGATGCAAAGTATCTTACCCTGAAAACCACAAAAAACAAATGGCTCTGCTTAGCACTATGTGTGAAATAATATAGACTAAATCACATTTTGTGAAACTTCCTGTAAGTCCCTGAAAACTTGGAAACCCAGAATATCCTTTATATTCAGAGTACTTCTCTGAAAGCTTGCCCTCTGCCCTGCCATGGTGTCTAGCTCTTTGGTTATTTATTCTCTTACTTTAAGCTACCTTTTCAACTGTTTATATAATGTTTATAATGCTTATCCATCTTAAGACCTAATTATGATTTCCATCATCACAAAATTCTATCTCCAAATAGAGCTCATTTCTGGAGAGTAATTTCATGTCAGCACCATTCCTTAGCCTACCACTCTAATTTCTAAAAGCATGCATTCAACACTATTATGTTAGTCTGTTGTGGCCTCCAAATATAAACTCCTCAAAATTGAAAGCTAGAACAGCAGGCATTTATTTTTTTTTATAATTCTGTTGTCTCAGTTTTTAGAGTGAAGGTAACATTGGAGTTGGATTCAGGGAAGCCTCAACTCCTAGGATTGCTAAGCAACTTTCTTAGAGATTCAACACTGTCCTTCCACTGTGCGTACAAAGTAAGGAAGTCAGCACATTACTTCCTATTAAAGGATTCTAGGCCTACTGGGTTAGTTTCCACCTGAAGAACTTTGTTTTATTGTAGTTGTTTCTTCAAAGGCCCTGTTTCCAAATACAGTCACACTGGGAACCAGAACTTGAACATATACATATATACATACATACATACACACACACACACACACACACACACACACACACACACACACACACACATACATACATACATACATACATATATATATTAGTGTATATAAATAGTGAGGTTACAATTCAATTTAGTGTCATAAATTGCAGCTTCCCCAAATTTATGTATTCACATAAAATCATTCTAATTATTCCTCTATCTCCACCCAAATTTTGACTAATTCAATAAGCAATTTCAAGTCCAAAATTTTATCTAAATGTGGGGGATAACTGCACTGTGATTCATCCTCAGGCAAACTTATTTTCTAGCTGTGAAATTGTGAATTCACACAAGTTTTATTATTCCACACTACAATGGTTGATAGGCACAGAATCAGCATTCTTATTCTTATAGAAAGACACAAAAACTCCTACCCAAGTACAAACAGGGAAAGAAAAATCTCATTAAAACTTTAGGCTTAATAATATATATATATATATATTAATATATATATGTCTCTTTTTTTTGTCTCTGTACTCTTCGGGCCCAATGACAAGATGAGGCAACTCAATGCTCATAGCATTAAGCTGCTATCTTGCATCTCTAGACATAACATCGTCCTTGAGACAATTTTCAGGGACATTCTTATATGCTGAAGTCAAAAGCAGAAACTAACCTGTTAAAATGAAGAGGAAACAGACTTTCATCCTGACCTCTTGGGAAAGGGGCAGCTCTGGTAACTTCTGGACCACTTTATAAGTCACTACTTGCCACTTTAAATGCTTTTACTAGCATATATTGATCATACGTAAGAGTGAACTTCATATATTTTTAGTGCATACACATAATGTATTTTAGACTATATTCACCTAATCCTATTATCCTTCTGTGTTTCATTTCCGCTTCATTTAGCCCTCTTTCTATTTCCAATTAATCCACTTTCTACTTATTATTATTATATGAAAGTCTCATTATGGTTGTTTATAAGAACAGCAATGAGACTTTTTTTAATCAAAGCTGTGAACCTTACCTAAGGTTACACCACTGAATAACATGTCTTCCTCCCAATCAACTCTTATTTGCATATAAATAATTGAAGGGGCATATGGTTTTGCAATTTCCTTGCTTCTCTTTAAGGTGTTCACAGGCTCAGTCCCTTGTATGTAAATCACCTTTATTGTGAGTTCTTGACTGAAGTTGTCATGTTTTATATACAGTTAGCCTTCATTTCCACTCCCTTTGCATCCTGTAATTCTTAGACTCTTTCTACCTCTTCTGTGATATATCTCTAATCTTTGGTGGGACTGTAACAGACTATTCATGGTTCAGTATTCAAATTTATTTTTTCTCTCTACTTTGACTACTTATAAGTTTCTGCAGGGACCAATGACCATTGGGGGAAAAAAAAATAGCTTCTCTGCCCAGCACACATAGCAGCATAATTCTATGGAAACAAGCACAATTAACTAGAAGGCAGTTTGACCAGAATAGCTTTTCCATTAACAAAATAAGAACAGCAGCTTCTTCACTAGTCTGCCACCTCCCTATCTATGGTATGTGAACAGATTTTAAGTACCAGATGTGAATACTTTTTTTTGTGAACTAGATATCACATCCAATCGGTAAAGAGCTGGCTACTTTCATAACAGACTTTTCACTACTGCCTCAGTGGGCTCATCATGCCTGGTAGGACATTATTGCAAATAAGGTCCACAAATGACTAATATCATCAACAGCAATTCTCCTCACACAGTTTATATACATTTTGTAGGAATGATTACTCAGCAGAGTGAAGCTGTTGGCCAAACTCCTGTTTGATTTCTTTCCTGGGACCAAGGTATGTGGTTCCTTCAACAAGAGTGTCTTACCAACTAGTTCATAAGGGAAATCAACAGCAGGCAATGTAGTAGATTGGGGATTCTCTCAGAATAACACCTACTACGAAGGTAGCCCCTGCTTCACATTGATTTTTTCTTTTTTTATTTTTATATTTAAAAAGTTTTTTATTATCATGTAATCCCCTGCTCCCCCTCTATTCCCTCCTTTCAATCCCTCTCAGTCAGAATACATTAATACTTTAATTTAATAACCTATGGCTTCTAAGAACAGCTTTATCTACCCAAACAGTTTATCCTCGTTCAAACTTGGGTTTATTTTACATTTGACTAGCTTACTGTTCCAATGTCTATTTTGGCTTGCAGTTCCAAAGGAATACAGCCTATCATGGCAGGAAAACTGTGGCAATGGGGAAAGATAGTGACAGCATGGCAGTAGTGACAGAAGGCTGGCTGGTCATAATTTACGTGTTCAGCCATTGAGCAGAGAATAGACAAAAAATACGGCTCAATTAATAAGCCGAAGCCTTACTCTTAAAGGTTACACATACTTGTAAAGAACACAACTAGTTGAGAACCAAGTGTCCAAATGTGAGCCCACAGGGACTGTTACACATTTAAACCACTTGCCTTATAAAGTATCAAGCTATAATATGGTTTATCATACATCATTAGTTTTGGTTAATCCTCGTTCCAAAGCCACCCAAAGAGGGCCTGTATGGATCCCAGTATTTATACTATTGCATTTTGTAGAATCTCAGAGATCCGAACATCTTCCTTCATTTGATCTATTTTCTCTTTCTTTCAGTTCAAATGGGCAATGTCTCAACTACTAGAAGCTCACCTTCACACTTGTTTTCTGCTAACTGGCTGACCAACTCCTAGAGTGGTCTCAGAAGAACATATGTACTGAGATTTGTAATATGGGCAGTTAGTGAAATTTTCAAATAAAATTCAATTTATTTTGCTTAACAGTACTTTCCATTTTTGCTGTCTTTCTACTGTTTATTATACATGATAAGATAGAATATTTTCTTAAAACCTCAAGGATACAAGTGTTTGAGTGGTAGCAGAAGGCACACACTGTGTCCATCTTACATTATGCCTTATAAAGACATTTTTCTCTAAACAACTTCAGTATGTTTCATTTGTATCTTAGACTCACAATAAACACAGCATTTATGTATACCAACCATCATTTTAGACACTTAGGCATTTTGTAAATATGTGAAATAAAAATGTCTTTTCCAGTTTTTGTCCATACCAAAGACATTTAACATGTTTATTAGTTATTTCTTAAATACAGGTTATGACAACATCTCAAAGCAGAGTACTGAGATCTATTTGCTGATACCATGATGACAAAGTTACAGCCCAGATAGCTTGACAGAAATATATTATCTCTTAATTGTGGAAAAAAATAACTAAAGTATTATAAAAAATTGTATCTGATAGGGCACTTTATCTTGCGTTTAGATATGTACCACTTCATTGGATCATTCCTTGGTATTTTCTCTATGTTCCTAGACTTAAAAAAATCTTTTGTGTAGTTTTTTTTTTTCTTATAAACTCTACTGCATTAGGTTTGGAGCACACAAATGACTCATTTAACCTTAATTACCTAAGTTCTCTAGTGTCTACAAACACAGTCACATTGTCAAACTTTCAATATACTCATCCATTTTGAAATAACACATATAAATTTATAATTACCACTGTACCCTGGATTACTGGTTATAGATTCTTTACTACAAGAATTACACACTAGCCATAATACATTCCCAATCACAGAATATATGTGTAAGATGTATCAGGCTTCTCTTTCTTAAGCTAGCTCCCTCTGAAGTTGGGCAGTATATAAACTGTGGAATCATAATCCTTGGGCATTGTCTACTATGTCTGAGAGCTGAAAAAATTAATGAAATCAGACCATGAGAGATCAAAAATCAAAGGTACTCTGAGAACTTCAAGAGCAGAAAAAAAAATAGAATCTCCTCTGTTGACCTCCTTTGGGTCTCAGATCCTTTTTGTTTTAGTGTTTCTCTAATCAAGATTTTGAAAAAAAGGAGGGAGAAAGAGTTTGATTTATCTTGGATCATGAACAGATTTTTTTTGTAATGAGGGTAAAAAAAAAAAAAAACTCAGTGAACACCCATACCATGCCTTTCATCAGTGGGCCTTGATAGGTACACAAAGATTGACTAAGACACTCTAAACATCATGACCAGATTCTAGGTAGGGAGGGAGAGAGAGAAGAAGAAAGAAGAAGAAGAAGAAGAAGAAGAAGAAGAAGAAGAAGAAGAAGAAGAAGAAGAAGAAGAAGAAGAAGAAGAAGAAGAAGAAGAAGAAGAAGAAGAAGAAGAAAACAAAAAGTTTAAGAAGAGAAAAAATGATTAGCTACAGTATGGGAATCAAAAGCCCAGCCATTGTGACCTTCCTTGGCTTCATGCCTTCACACAGCTCCTCATCTGATCTCGACACATTCTATCTCTATATCATGAAAATAACTACTTAGAGGTCTGTATCTACTACCATTTCATCACACTAAAATATTTTAATAAATGTGTAACAAAAGTTTCCGTATTGTTTCTGATTTTCTCTATGTTCTCATTCAAAAATAATTTCCATGAAATAATTTCATCACTAATTAGAATTCATATAAATCAATCATTTCATTTGTTTCGTGTTAATTTTCTCTGTGTGTCTCTCTTCCACTCACAGTTTTCTCAATCAATGTCTCTCCATATAATACATAGGTAGGTTGTGCAAAATTATTTCCAAGTATATTATTAGAAAACATGCGACCAACCACAATGGGATAAACAGAAGCCCTTCCTGATCCAGAGCTAACTAACAGCTCCCAGGCTCACAACTGACTACAATCTAACAAAGAGTGAACCAAAGAAGCAATAGGCAGACACCAGTGCAAGAATACACGTAAGAATATAAAGACCAACATGACAACCCCAGAAGCTGATGGATCTACAACATCAAGATCTTAGAACAGTGAAGAGGAAACAGAAGGAGACAACATTAACAACAACTTTATGAAGACAATAGAAGCTTTAAAAGAAGATATTTTTAAAAATCCCTTAAAGAAATAGAAGAATATACAAACAAAAACTTGGAAGAGATGAACAAACCCTTGAAAGAAATTGAGGAAAACCAAGAAAAAGAAAATAAACAGGTAAAAGAAACATTTCAGGAATTAAAAAATTGAAATAAATGCAATAAGGAAGGCACAGACTGATGCGAAGCTGGAGATAGAAAACCTAAAAAATGAACCAGAACCACAAATGAAAACATAGTCAACAGAATGCAAGAGATGAAAGAGAGAATCTCTAGAGTGGAAGATTCAATAGTGGAAACAGATATGTGACTTAAAGAAAACACTAATACCAAAAATGTCTTAACACAAAATGTCCATGAAATCTGGGACACTGTGAAAAGACCAAACCTGAGAATAACTGAAATCAGAGAAGGAAAAGAACACAAACTCAAAGGCAAAGAAAATACATTTAACAAAATCATAGAAGAAAACTTTCCCAAACTAAAGAAGGAAATGCCTATAAAGATACAAGAAGCTTACAGAACACCAAATAAACTAGACACCCCCAAAAAAGTCTGCTTGGCACATAATAATCAAACCACTAAACCTACAGATCAAAGAAAAATGCTAAGAGCTGCAAAGGAAAAAGACCAAATTACCTATAAGGAAGGGCAAACCAATAAGAATAACACCAGACTATTTGATGGAAACAATGAAAGCAAGAAGGTCCTGGTTCGATGTTATACAGACACTAAAAGAGCATGGCTGCCAACCCAGACTTCAATAGCCAGCCAAACTGTCAATCACTATAAGTGGATCAAACAATATATTTCATGACAAAACCAGATTTAAGCAATAACTATTCACAAATCCGACCCTATGGAAAGTTCTAAAGGGAAAACTCCAACCTAGGGAAACCAGATATACCACTGAAACCACAAACAATTGATAATACTATAGAAGAAAAACCCAAAGAAGGGAAATACACACAAGCTACCACCAAAAATAAGAGAAAATAACAATCATTGGTCATTAATATCCCTTAATATGAACAGACTCAATTCACCTACAAAACAACACACTCTAACACAATGGAAACAAAAACAGAAGCCATCCTTCTGCTGCATACAAGAAACACACCTCAACTTCAAAGACAGATACAAGCTCAGAGCAAAGGATTGGAAAAAGATTTTTCAATCAAGGGTCATAAGAAACAATCTGGTATAGCCATCCTAACAGCTAACAAAATTGACTTCAAAGTAAAATCAATCAAAAGAGATCAGAATGGTCATTACTTATGCATTTCAAGAAAAACCCACCAAGATGAAGTCTCAATCCTGAATATTTATGCCCCAAAACACAAGGGCACCTACATTTGTAAAATAAACATTACTAAAGCTTAAACCTCATATCAAATCCCACAAACTAATAGTGGGAGACTCAATACTCATTTTTACCCTTGAATAGGTCAACTAGATAGAAACTCAACAGAGAAATAAGGTATATAACAGATACTATGACCCAAATGGACTTAATAGATATATACAGAACCTTACACCCCAAAACAAAGGAATATACATATTTCTCAGCACTCCATAAAACTTTCTCTAAAACTGACCACATATTCAGACATAAAGCAAATATTAATAGATACAAAAAAAGAGAATAACTCCCTCTATCATATCAGACCACCATGGTCTAAAGTTAGATATCAACAACAACAAAAATCACAGAAAGCCTACAAACTCATGGAAACTAAACATCTATCAGTTGAACCACCTCTGGGTCAAGGAAGACATTAAGAAAGAAATCAAAGACTTCCTATAATTTAATGAAAATGATTCCACAACATACCCAAACTTATGGGACACAATAAAAGCAGTGCAAAGAGGAAAACTCATAGCACTAGATCTCTATATGAAAAACTTGGAGAAATCTAACACAAGAGACCTAACAGCACAGCTCAAGGCTTTAGAACAATTAGAAGTGAACTCACCTATAAGGAGTAGATGACAGAAAGTAATCAGACTTAGGGCTGAAATCAATACAATAGAAACAAAGAGAATAATACAAAGAATCCATGAATCAAAGAGTTGGTTCTTTGAAAAAGTCAACAAGATAGATAAACCCTTATCCAAATTAACCAAGAAGCAGAGAGAGGGTATTCAAAGTAACAGAATCAAAATTACAAATAAGGACATAACAACAGACACCTAAAAAATAAAAAGCTGTTATTAAAAGTCCCCCAAGTTAAACAAAAATCTGGGAACAGATGGATTCAGTGCAGAAATCTACCAGACATTCAAAGAAGAACTAATACCAATACTCCTTAAACTGTTCCATAAAGAAGAAAGTGAAGGAATATTGCCAAACTTTTTATGAAGCCACAATCACATTGGTTCCCAAGCCACTCGAAGACTAAACAAAGAAAGAGAATTACTGACCAATCTTCCTCATGAACACTGATGCGAAAATACTCAATAAAATTCAACAACATATCAAAAGAAAAATCATCCACCATGATCACATAGGTTTCATCCTAGATATGCAGAAAGGGTTTTACATATGAAAAACTGTGAATGCCATCCATCAAATAAAGAAACTGAAAGAAAAAAAATCATATGATCATCTCATTAGATGTTGAAAAATCCTTTGACAAAATACAACACTCCATGATAAAAGTCCTAGAGAGATCAGGAATACATGGAAAATATCTAAATATGATAAAGGTAGTATACAGCAAGTTGACAGTCAACATCAAACTAAATGGAGAAACACTCAAAGCAGTTCCACTAAAATCAGAAACAAGACAAGATTATCCTCTCTCTCCTTTATTATTCAATATAGTTCTTGAAGTTTTAGTAAAGCAATAAGAGAACAAAAGGAGATTAAGGAGATAAAAATTGGAAAGGAAGAAATCAAACTATCTCTATTTGCAGATGATATGGTCATATACATAAGTGACCCCCAAAATTCTACTAGCAAAGTCCTACAGCTGATAAACCCTTTAAGCAAGGTAGCCATGTGCAAGATTAATTTAAAAAAAAAAAGCAATTTCCCTCCTATACGCTAAGGATAAAAGGACTGAAAAGGAAATAAGGGAAACATCATTCTTTATAATAGCTGCAAATACCATTAAATATCTTGGTGTAACTCTAACCAAAACATAGTAGACCTGTTTGATAAAAACTTTAAGTCATTGAGGAAAGATATTGAAGAGGATATCAGAAAATGGAATAACCTCCCATGCTCCTGGATAGGTAAGTTAAATATAGTAAAAATGGCAATTTTACCAAAAGCAATCTACAGTTTCAATGCGATTCCCATGAAAACCCCAACAAAAATTTTTACAGACCTTTAAAGAACAATATTCATTTTTATATGGAATAACAGGAAATTCAGGATTGCCAAAACAATCCTGCTCAATAAGAGAACTTCAAGAGGAATCACTATTCCTGACTTCAATCTATACTATAGAGCCATAGTAATAAAAACAGCCTGGTACTGGTACAAAAACGTACTTGTAGATCAATGGAATTGAATCAAAGACCCCAACATTAACCCACACACCTATGCACAAAGAAGCCTAAATTATTCAATGGAAAAAGTATCTTCAACAAATGGTGCTGGCAAAACTGGATGGTAGTATTAAGAAGAATGAAAATCGATCCAAACCTATCACCCTGTGCAAAACTCAAATCCAACTGGATTAAAGACCTCAATACAAACTTAGATATACTGAACTTGATAGAAAAGAAAGTGGGAAATACTCTCCAATGCATTGACACAGGTAACCACTTCCTAAATATAACACCAGTAGCACAGACACTAGGAGCAAAAAAAAGTAAGTGGGACCTCCTGAAACTGAGAAGCTCCTATAAGGCAAAGGACACAATGACAGCCTCCAGAATGGGAAAAGATCTTCACCATCCCTACATCTGACAGAGGACTAACCTCTAAATAATATAATCTAAATAATCTAATTAAAAAGGGGGGTTCAGAGTTAAAAAGGCAATTATCAGACGAATTACAAATGAGTGAAAGGCACTTAAAAATGGCTCAACATCTTTAGCCATTAGAAAAATGCAAATTAAAACAACTTTCAGATACCACTTTACATCTGCCAAAATGGCTAAGATCAAAAACACAAATGACAGCTTATGCTGCAGAGGATGCAGAACAAGGGGGACATTCCTTCATTGGTGGTTGGAGTGTAAATTTGTACAGCCACTCTGGATGCAGTATGGTGGTTCCTCAGAAAACTGGGAATCATTCTCTCCAAGGATCCATCAATACCACTATTGAGTATATACTCAAAAGATGCACATTGGTGCCCCAATGCATTATCTCAACTATGTTCATAGCAGGATTATTTGTAATAGCAAGAACCTGGAAGCAACCTACTTGCCCCTCAACTGAAGAATGAATTAACAAACTGTGGTACATCTACAAAATAGAGTACTACTCAGCGGTTCAAAAAAAAAAAAAATGACATCCTAAAATTTTTATACAAATGGTTAGACTTGAAGAATATCCTCCTGAGCTAGGTATCACAAGCTAAGGAAGATAGATATGGAATGTACTCACTCATAAGTAGATTTTAAACAAAACGCAAAGATATCCAAACTACAAACTAAAACCTTTGAACAGGTTGGGATTAGAAGGAATTTAAGAGAGATATCCAGAGATTCTCCTAAGAAGAGAAAAGAGAGATATTAGCAAACGAGGGTTATAATGGGTTGCAACCAAGAAGAGTTGGGAACAAATCTTGAAAGAAGGAGATGGTTAAGTGAGAGGAGCAAAGAGGGAGATGAAGGGAGATGGATATATCAATAGAGGAAGCCAATGTAGGGTTGGAAAGAGACTGGGTGCAAGGGAAATGTCCAGGAACTTGCAGAATGTCCCTGGCCAAGTCTCCAAACAATGGTGGAGGGGGTGCCTAAATAGGTCTTCCCCTTTAATCAAATGAGTAAACACCCTAAGTGTCATCACAGAACCTACAACCATCAGGGAATGGAGGTGGGGGCAGATATCCATGGATGAGCAATGGGCAGAGCTTCTGGTCCAGCAGAGAGCAAAGTAGGAGGAAAGTATGTATGTGCGGGGGGGATAGGGATTATTAGGAAGGTTCCCAGGATTATGGCTCCCTGGAGCTCTGGGGAGCTCACTGAATTAGGAATTGCTACTGGAGATCCACTGGGATGGGGAGGTTGGCCCTCCCAGGGTGGGTGGCTTTATACTGGTATGAGCAGTTTGTGGTGTCAGGAAAGGTGGGATCAGACTCTGTTCCTGTTCATGGGCTGGCACCTTGGAGCCCATTCCCTGTAGAGGAACACCCAACCCAGCATTGACTTTGGGATGGGTGAATCCAATATGCCTGGAGTGTAGGTGTCTTGCTGATCTGGCCCACCTTGGGTAGGGGATTGGTGGTTGGGGAGGGATGAGGCTGAGGGCTGTCTGGGAGGGATTGGGGGGGGAGAGGAGGGGAGCATAGGGATGCTTTTATGGAGACGACTTTTTTAATGAAAATAAAACTGAAAAAAACAAAGTGGCAGTGAAAAGTTACTTGGATTTGAAATACAATCTTTGCCTTTTCCTACTCATTTTAAATAACAGTGTAGTACTTTCTAACCCTAAGAATTTCCTGGCTTTGTATAAGTGTGTGTTTATGTGCCTCTAAATATACTCTGTCATTAAATATAACATTTTAGATTGTTGAGAAAGAAACAAATAAAACAAATGAGAAAACATGCTTATAGTTACTTTCTATAAAAATCTTAGTTGTGAAATTTTAAACCTCAAAACCTAGAGACGCAAGCTAGTGATAAACTTTATTTTGCATTTAATTTATATTGAATGGTATAGAAAAGAGTTGTAGAGTGAATGTAGATATCAGTAACTGCATAAAATTGTTTTTTAAATTAATGTCAGAGGGAAGCAGACAAGTTAAGGAAATTCTTACATAAAATGGGAGACAGTCCTCATGCTGATAAAGCCCAGAACCAACAGCAACGAAGCTACAGCGAGAAACCTATAGAAATAAAATGAAATTCAACGATATAACAACAGAATAGCAATGTAAAATGGTATAGAATTGAGACATAAGAATCATATGTTATAATATTTCAGTATACTTTGCTGAATTGTTTACATAATCATCTCCACTATTCAGTTAAAACACCAGGATTTGCTGGCTCACATAATTCAAAAGTTATTGAGTATAGAGTTTGTGCCAGGTATTAGTGAAATGCACTACGAGCAAATTCTCTTCTCATTCAGTCGGTGCATAGATTCAGCTGCCTCTATCTCTTCTGTCTGTCCTCTGACATATGACCTGGAATGTTACAGAAGAAAGGAACTAGCAGGATTGCTTTCTTATTGCATGAAATGCTGTATTAGTGACACAAACTTCTCAGTGCTAGGGCTGCATCTTCTTTAATTCTCCAATGTACAGGGAACATTGCCTGTTGCCATTGGAAAAAAAATGAAAATGAGAGTCAAGTAAGTTCTTCAAGTGTATATAGATTTTTAGGGCTGTTTGGTTTATAATGTAACTCCTTATGGATATATTTTAATGTAGCATCTGGGACTTATCTAAGCAGGAATCTATTTAAATCAGTAACTTGTATTCATTTCACTGAGCACATGTTGATTTTGATTTACATAGGCAAATAGAAAACTATACATTTTCTTATAAAATGTTTACACAGAAGTCATTATTAGAAATGATGTCATTACTCATCCTTCTTCTCAATATTTGGGGTAAGTCATAATAACAATGATCTTCCTTTTTATATTCTAAGCATAACTCATTTTAGTAAAGTCTTTATTAATATTTACATCAATATTTTTTATAAATCCTTACAAAGCTTTTAGGTTAAGATAGCAAATAAAGACGGAAAACATCTCTGAATTTTGTTTTTCTTTATCTACACAATAATAAACTGTTATTTTAGAATGACGATTGATTGTCCAAGATATCTGAAGGAAACAAAGGACTTTTTAAAAAATCAACACCATCACCAACTCAGCTGCCTTTTGCCTTTTCTTCCCCGTGTTTACACACAAAAATTTACTCATATAAGTGAAGTTTGTATCACCTTCCTGTCACTTATCTACTTATGGGATTTAAAGAACACAGACATGAAACATAACTGCCTTACATGTTTACATGTAACAACGTGAGGGCTTCTTTCCAACATGTCCCATAAGTGGGAAGACAATGAATAGAGATCAACAATTTTGAAATATCCCAATATCTCGAAAATAAACTGTTCTAAAACTGAATATCACCAAAGGATATGACTGAGAATAGAGAACAGATTAGAATTGCGCATATGGTTCTTCATGGTATCCAAACAGACAGTGATTTTTAAGGCTATGTAGTTAGGAACATTTAACATTAGAATGAGAATTAATAAACATTCTCAGTAAAGTTCTAAGGAGGCTACATATAATAGCAGATATAGAGAGATAGTTCATGGTTGACAGAAAGAACCAGAGAACGGAGGAAATTATTTTTCAGATAAAGCTAGTAATGTAGTAATGAGAACCCATGATTCTGAACAGCCATTTATTCACAAGATGGTTTTTAGTCTCATTTATACATAATCAAAAATAAAATATGAACTATCCTATTTTTCCCCTAGGCTGATCTATCTTACCTCCCGTTTCCTCACACTAAAGCTAACCTCTGTGGTCATATGGATTGTCATTTGTTTATCAAGAATTCAATAGTTAACATCTGCATATAAATAAATATATACCATATTTGTCTTTTGAGGTCTGGCTTTCCTCATTTTGGATGATTTTTTTTTTTTTTTTTTTTTTTAGCTTCATCGATTCCCCTGAAATTTTTATGATTTCATTTTCTGAAGAGCTGAGCAATATTCCACTGTATAAATGTAATAAAATTTCTTTACTCATTTTTCAACTAATGGACCTATACTGTTTCTAATCTCTAGCTATTATGAATACAAAACAATAAAAATATTTGCTGAAGTATCTCTCTAGTAGGATAAAAATCCTTTGAGTACATGTCCAATAGTGGTATAGCTGAATATTGAGACATATCTAGTTCCAAGGTCCTGCAGGCTGCCATGCTGATTTCCATAGTGACTGGACAATCTCATAGCCACCAGCAAAAGAGGAGTTTTCCCCCTACTTTATCTCCTCACCAGCATTAGCTGTCATTTGTTTTATTGATCTTGGCTGTTCTGAGAGTTGTTAGATGAAATTTCAAAGTAATTTTGATTTGTGTTTTTCTTATGACTAAGGATGTTGAATATTTAGTGTTTGTCAGCCATTTAAATTTCCTCTTTTGAGAATATTTGCATTAGATTTATACCCCACTTTTAATCAGGTTGTTTGTATTTTTTACATGCAGTTTGTTAAAGTTTTTATATGTTTTAAATATTAGCCCTTTATTGGCTGTGTAGTTTATAAAAGTCTTTTCCCACTCTGTAGCTTGCTACTTTGTTCAAATGAGAGACATAAAGCTTAAAGGAGTAACCAACCAATATTGAATATATCTGATTGTATTTAAGGCTTACTGCATGGAAAGAAACCTGACACTGCTGGGGCAGACAAGAGCTGAGGCTGGATAGCTGAGGTTCCAGGAAGAACACTGTTAAAGTAATGTTGTCATAAAAAGACTCGTATTGATATTCTTCTATACTCATAGGTGTAACAGTAAGGCTTCTTGATCCCAGGGCGGCCAGAGGTCCTGACTCACAGACCTACAGCCCCAGACCCCTTAGCTACCCACAGCTGATCAGGCCCCCAGAAATGACTCAGACGCTTATACTAAGTTCATGTTGTTTGGCCTATGGCTTAGGCACATTGCTAGCTAGCTCTTACATCTTAAATAAACCCATTTCTATTAATCTGTCTGCCACGTGGCCCATGGCTCACCTGTGTTCCTCACATGCTTCTTCTTAGTCAGCTGGCTCAGTCTGTCTGACTCCACCCTGCTTCTCCTACCTATGTTGTGATTTCCCCTCCTACCTTTTCTATGGTGCCTGTCATGAGCCAAAACAGCTCCTTTATTCAAAGATTGATATTCACAGCATACAGAAAGACATTCCCACATCAAATAGGTCAGTGCCATGTTTTGTTATCCTTAGAAAAGCTTCTTCTTGCAGCAAATGAGAACACAGAGACCCACAGCTGGACAATAAGCAGAGAGTAAGAGACCTTGGAACACTCATTCCTAAATGGTGTGTCTCCATCAAATCTCTCCCTCAAGTTTTAGGGACCCCTTTGAAAGAGAATGTGGAAAGATGTTAAGAGCCAGCAAAGCCGGAGTACTCTAAAGAATTAAGACTCTTTAAACCCGGCAATAATAATGCTCATATGAGCTCGTGGAGATTGTGGAAGCATGTACAAGGCCTGTCTAAGTCTGTACCAGATGGGGTCCTAGAAGTGAGACAGAAGAAGACATCCTTATCCCAGAAGCTATCTTCAATTGATAACCACTTGCAAATTAATACAAATGACTGGGAACATTGTAAATACAAAATATTCTAAAGAGAAAACTGTATGCCCAGCAGTAGATGACTAACAAAAAACAAACTCAATAGTACCTTTGGAGTTTCTTTGTTTCATGCTTCATCAACACATTTTGTTAATTAATTTATTTACTTTACATGTCCTTTACATATTTATTATGACTTCAGGATTTTTGTCTATGTGAGATTCCTAGGTGTACAAATGTGTGTGTGTGTGTGTGTGTGTGTGTGTGTGTGTGTGTGTGTGTGTGTGTGTGTGTGTGTGTCTGCTTCTATATATGGTTCTCTCACTTTTTCTTCTGTGTGTTTCTTTGTTTGTCCTATTGCCTCTTCTGGTTTATTTGCTTTTGCTTTATTCTATTTTATTATTATTCTTTAGATAAGAGTTTTACCATCTATGGACCATGAGTGTTTAGGATTCACATATCAGATACCTGCATATCAGATATTTATGTCACAATTCATAATAGTAAAAAAAAAAATTACAGTCATGAAATAGCAGTGAAATATTTTTATGTTTGGAGATTGCCACCACCTGAGGAGCTGCATTTGGGGGTCACAGCATGAGAAATGTTGAGAAACACTGCCATGTGTGCCTGCTTGTTTTTTTATAGGAAGCAAAAAGGATGTGGATTTAGATGGGAAGGGAGATGGAGAGGATCTCAGAGGAAGTGAGGGAGGGGAAATTATAACCTGAATATATTTTATGAAACAAATCTATTTTCAATAAAATGAAAATAGAAAAATTATTTTACAAAATTTGCAAAGAAAACCACAGGGCTAACTTGATAACTCACTGAGTAGACATTTCTGCCAAACTTGAAAGAATTAACTCCTGAAAATTGTCCTCTGACCTATATTTGCTCTCTCTCTCTCTCTCTCTCTCTCTCTCTCTCTCTCTCTCTCTCTCTCTCTCTCTCTCTCTCTCTCACACACACACACACACACACACACACACACACACACACACAAAATAAATTTTAAAAGTAAGTAAATAAATAAATCCAGAGGCCACCAAATCTCAATAACAAAGGAAAATAAATGTACTGGCTATTACATTAGAAACTGGGGTTAAAAAATAGTTAATTTTAAATATGCAGGTGAGAAAGTTTTTTAATTAAAATACAGTTGTAACCATTTTTCCAAACTGATATATATATATATATACATATATATGATACATTTCTCTACCTGATGACAAGAATAATGTAAATGCACTTGAGAAGTGAATCACAAATTTTCCCAGAAAAAGTTGGAAATGGACATGTTATTATTAGGCTTCATATTTGCTTTCATGTAGCTTTACAAAATAAGGCTCACATGGTATAAAGCCCTCATAGACATTTTAGTGGCTACAATATGTGTTAAAATTACTCACAGTACTCTAGAAAGAGAGAGGTGGAATGGGCACAGTGTCAGGCTAGATCGAGATATTGAAGCAGACCACTTGATGTGAGAATGTCCTTGGTTAGCACTGAGGAATATTGGAGTCTTCTGGAGCTGTCAGAATATTTAGGTCCTGATCTCAGATCTTGACTTTCTCCATGGCTTGACTTTCATCGGGAAATTGTCAGAACTTATACCAGTCTCATATATTACATATCCCAGACAGCCTAGCCAAACTTTAGACGTATAACTCATTTGTAATATAATGAAGCATGAGCTCATTGAAATGGGATAACATGTGGGAGCCTTGGCTGTGGCTGCACCATCAGAGTCAACCTGATAGCCAACATTTCTCTGGCATTAGAGTCATCATTGTGACAGTTCCTCCAGCACCTGAGGGGTGGTTAACATATTCAGTACCTGTAAGCTCCTTCAGCTGCCATGGTGAATTCCACACAGTTTTTGCAATGGATGCAGGAATGATAATTTTATTTATATTATATCTCATTATTAGTACAAAAGGCAGTGCCGGAGGTAAGCCCTGTTCTAATATGTATGTACAAATATATTGTACCCAGAGAATAACTTATGTAAAAAATGTGAACATCCTTCATTTTAAAGAGGCAATAAGACAAAATAACTATTTAGTTCAGCTTACCAAGCTCATGAGGCAGAGATAAGGAACTCCTATTAGCATCTAGGTTCCCTGGCTATGGAAAAAGCATGACTTTGGGTACTGGGTTCCTAGGTATTAGAACACCACCAACGTACTTACCAGTGAAAAGCATGAACTAGACCCTTATAATACCCTCGTGGAGTACAGTGCCCCCCAGCATAAGTTCATTAAATCTTCAACCTTCTTAATTTTCTTTCCTAGACTTGCATGCATCTACCTAGAAGGAAATACGGCATTCTATCTCTGACAAGATCACAGAGGCCTCAATCTAGTTTTATTAGTGGTTTGCTTATTGGGTAAGCCAGTAGCCAGGTGTTCCAAGTGTGTCACACAGACACTTTCCAAAGTGAGAAAAACTGAGGAGATGTTTACTGAGTCTGCTAATAACTCCCTGAGGATTAAGTACTTTTCAGCCTGTTTTAAGTTGGTAGGTTAAAATCAGTAAATATTCCTTTACAGTTCTTCAAACTTGGAAATCCAGCTTCAAGCTTCAGCAGATTCTATGTATCCTGATGGTATTTTCATCATAGATATGTTGCATAGTCAGTCAAAATAAAAATCATGAGGCACTACATTGACTACTTTTAAAGGCTCTACCTAGAAGGATGTTACCTTATAAGTATCTCAGTGAGGCTCTTGATTCTAATTTAGAGTGAGGATGTAATATTGAAAACTATCTTTCAATATCTAAAATTTTTAAATAACAAACCTAGGGACTCATCTTACCTACTATTCTCAGCATAATGATATTAAAAGATTCTCTTTTATATTAACATACTCAAAAATTGATGTAAGGGTAGTCACTAAATATTAATATATATGTATTAAATTTGTCAACAATCCTATAACATACATTGCACCTCCATTTTAAAATAAGAAAGTAAATGCCTAAGGTAAGTGATTTGGCTACATAGTTATGGTTAGCTGTCATGTTACAATTGTTGTTAAGAATACATAAAGTATATGATCTCTGCTTATTCCAAAATCTAGAGAAAGAGGATACTTTGACATATTATAACAGAATGTTCACTTTTCATTTGTCAACACACAGCAACATGCATATTATTTGGAAATGTGATGATTTATCTATGGTTGCATATTTGAATGTATCTAAAATACCCAGTCACTGTTCTTTAATGAAAGAATCTAAGGTTATCATTCAATGCATTAAGATGCTCAAATGTATCCTTGCATAGAAATGAGGATACTACTTGGAAATCTTACTTAAACACATCAATACCAAGAAGATTGCCCAGAATAGGAATTTTTATTCCAAGAACTAGTTTAAAACATTAGCAGTCAAAGTCACTGAATTTTAACACTACTTACCAAAGTGATACATTTTACATTCCTCTTAATTACTTTCAAATTTCTGGGAAATATAAATGTTCTCTCCATATCAGAAGTTCATATTCAATCTCACATCTTTTAAGCAAGTTGATGTTTTACTTAGTGTAGCATTTGAATCCCAAACAATTTTAGTACCATGGAAACTGAATAGCTCAATCCATGAATCAACAAGGAAGTTTTCTCATGTCAGTTTCATCCCGATGAGTATAAATCAGCTAAGCTAATGAATTCTTAGGATTAGAGTTACCTATGAAGATTAATATTTTATGGTTCTATACTTGAAGTTACATATGGATGTAGGACATTGCCAATATATTCTCAACATATTCTCACAGGCTACACTAATATAATTTTTAATCATTTAATCTTTAAAGGCAGTCTACAGCTTGCCTCACTAGAAGGACTTTGAAATAAAATAATTTAAGTATCCTTATAGAAAATTAATTATTCTCAGTGATATAAATTTAAAAGACAGTTTAAATGTCAATGTTGCCCAAAGCTATGTAGAATTATCCAAAAAAAAAGTAACCTGAGAGTGTAGCACAATGATATGTGTGTCTTTAGCATTCTTGAGGAGGTTCTAGGTTCAACCCTCACCATTCACAAAAAGATATGAAAAGAGCTGGTAGGTTTTGTTGAAGGATGTCATTGTATTAGTTCACATAAGTGATACCACAGTCCAGTACCAGAGTATTATGCCATGCTTTCAAGTGTGTAGTTATACTCTGCAAAATACTTCAATGTCATGTTTGGGTTTTTTTTTTTTTTTTTTTTTTTTTTTACAAAATAGGGTGTGATGCATAAATTTATGAGTAACCCCTATAATAATAAAAGATATTTGTTAAAATACTTGAGGATGGGTCTTCTCAAGCACTGTTGAAAACTGTTGACCTTTGAGTAGTTAGTCTGAGTGAAGAAGATAAAGACACTTTCACTAACACACCAATGACCTGCAATCTCTTCAAATTGTCTGGAATAGAATGGTAAAGTGGAAAGGGAAATTCTCTCCAACCCATTTGGTACCTTTATAGTCTCTACTTAGAGATTTTTCTCATAGCCCAGGTTCTTGAGCCAATAATCCCCAGAATGAGCACCCCAACACCTCTTCATCAGACTTTTGGATTCAGCAAAGAATTTGCTGCTCTATACTCAGACTTGTGCTGAAAATTAATTACATCATTAGCTTTTTGGCCCTTCTGTTCTCACAGACCATTGTGGGTCTTGGAACTCACCATTCGCATGATTGAACTCCTCAGTATTTGCAGACATTCTATCAATTCCGCATCTCTAGATTTTCCTGACTAATACAATTACTTAGAAAACATTTCATAGTTGCTATTAAAATATATTATTATCTTCATAAGTTTGACTTCCTCTTTCATCTGCTTGTTTGAGAGAAAACAAATGGATAGTTTTTCTTTGCTTTTAAAGGTTATTGTGCATAACTGTGACTGAAATATTAACATCTGACTCTTAGAAATTTTGCTCCTTATTATCCATCTTCTTCCTTCCTTTCCATTAGTCCCTAGTGTGTTTTGAAACTGAGTAATCTGAACCAATTTCTTTACTTTGGTTTCACCAACAAATCTCAAGTTACTTATCAATAATTTGTTATACATTTTTTTTATTAACCATTCTGTGCCCTGGAAATAATTTGTTTTCCTATGTCTCTTCTGTACAACTGAAATTGCTGCTATAGTTGATCAATGGCTTTATAAATATGAACATCTCCATCATTTCCCCTTATCTCAGTTCCTTTTCTCTGCCTATAGAATGGCATATTATTACCCACAATGTAATATGTTTGGTTTATTCCAAGTTCTATTTTCTTCTGTGAAAGATAACCTGTCAATGTGCCTGAGACATAGGCCAAACAGCATGAAGTTAATATAAGTGTCTGAGTTGTTTTTAGGGTCCTAAACAGCAGAGGGTGGTTAGATGATCTGGGACTACAGGTCAGTGGGTCTGGACCTCTGGCCAAATGGGGCCAGAAACCCATTGTAACATGTTTGCATCAGTTTTATGGCCATATCTTATTTTAAAAGTGGTTTTTGAATTATGGATACAAATGAATCATCAAGAATTACTCCAGAAACATTTTCTCTTAGGAAAGCAATGGTATAATGCTAAAAAGTTCATTCTTTTTACTGAAGAAATGCAATTATGAAGTTGCCAAGCTCTTTCAAAACAGTATTGATACATGAATGATTGAGCTATTTTTTTAGAAATATTAGAAATATTTTTGTTTTCCCAAGTTTTAGAAATCTCCTTACAAATCAATAAAACCTAGTAAAAATGTGCATTTATTCACAACTATGATCTTTAGATATTTTACTACATTTAAGATGTGTTCTGATTGATATCTGTTATTAAATGCATATAATTCACCTGTTCTATTATGTATATGTCAATTATAATATTTACAATATGTCTAATATGTTACAAATTGAAAATATCTTCCATAGGTTCACGTGTTTGAACACTTGGTCCATACCTTCTGCAGGAACTTTTCCAATTCAACAATCATGCTGTTCAGTGTCAATGAATGTAGAGCAAAGCCAAAGTAGTCTGGAGCAAATTTAATTCTAAACAAAGAAAATTAAGGTCAGTAACAACAAATGGCCACCAAGAGCATGCTTTCTCAGTTATCTGGATTATTCATGTATGTATGTTTTTTTCTCTGTAGTCTTTCTTATGTTAATCCAAAGAAGAATTATTAATAAAAATTCCACAATCTTGTAGTGTAAAAATAGGAAAACTTTGTGAGAAATCTTGGCATTCTGTCCTTTTTCCTCTTTTCTTAATGACTGAACTATGAGATGAAGTCAGTGTGTAAAACCTCAAAGCCAAACAAGTGTCTCTAATGAAGATAAACCTACAAAAGGGGCTCACTGTTAAATACTGCAGAGTGACAAAATGCCTATTTTTATTTCTTTTCCACCCATACCATTGCTCTCACAGATAATCCTTGGTAGCATATTGATGCTCAGTAAAGCATTATCTCTGGTCCAAGGAAGCAGGAGACAACTGGGAGCTATGGATAATAGCAGATGTTTTAGGGAAATGAGAATTATGAATATGCCATGGTAGTGGGAATGAACCAGCGAAAGCAGTGGATTACTCGTGACCTATGGTTGAATAGAATGGCTGCCAGTTTCAAAAACTAGAAAATAAAAAATGTTATATGAGGAGAGGCAAATATCTTGACAAAAGCTTCAGAAACATGACTGACTATGGAATCAATACTGGCAGGAAGCAATGAAGACTCCATAACAGCTGTGCATATTGCCTATAAACAAGCACAGACACCACACATCATTCTCCAACAGATCCTAACAAAATCTGAGTGAGAATTGTCAGAGACTTATTCAAGTTAAACATGAAGGAAAATGTAGGCAAAACAAAATGTTACAGTGAGTGGAGAGTTTCCACACTAATAGAAACTCAAAAAAAAATCAAATATCTCAGCAAAGCTAATTTAACATTATAGAAATAAAAATATCTGAAGTAGGTTCGATGTTGGTTCCTCCAGAGCAGAAATGTGAAGATGGGAAACGATTTTGAAATAGCTCATAGAAATGACACAGTGCAAAAATCTAAAATACTTTAAAAACCTGACTGATATGGGAATGTCTTTCTGTATGCTGTAAATAAGACTGTTTTGGCCCATGCCAGGCTCTATAGCAGTAGGCACGAAATCAGAGTATGGGTAGAAGAAGCAGGGCAGTGTAAAACAGAGAGACAAACCAGCCACCCAAGATTCAGCATTTAAGGTAATACAGGTGAGCCACAGGCCTTGTAGCAGGACAGATGAATGGGAATGGGTTGAATTAAGATGAAAGAGCTAGCTAGCAATGTGCATGAGACCTAGGCCATGTAGTATGAAATTAATGTAAGTGTCTGAGTCATTTTGGGGAGGCCTAAGCAGCAGCATCAGGCAAGTCTATCAGTCTGGACCTCTGGCTGGATGGGGCCATAAGCTTAATGTTCACTTGACAGCCACAGAAACCTGTAGGAAAATAATTAAATGTTTACCATCTGCTCTTTATACACCAAAAGGAAGAAGAGAAAAATAATAATTCAGAAAAATATTTTTGAAAATTTCTGAAATATTTTCAAATGCATTAAAAGACAGTGAATGTATTGGAGATTTGAGGAGTTCAACATATTAATATTGGATGAAGAAGCAAACAAATTCCAAGTATATTATAATTAAACTACCTAAAATCAATGATTAGAAAAAGTTTTAATTCAGTGCATATAAGGGAAGAGAGATCATAGGGGGAGTAACTAGTTAGGAAATGTGGAAAAGCACTCTTTAATTTCAAAACACTAATAGCCCATAATTGTGTGTTTTGCAAAATATCTTCCAGTAAAGATGGAATAAAGACAACTTAGATGGAAAAAAAAAAACAAGAAATTTTTTCTCAGAAAATCTGCTTCTAAAAGGCTTGCTTCCAGAAGATTTCAGGCTGGGAAAATTATAGCTGAGCCAATCTGCAACCATGAAGAATGCAGAAGGAGAGACAAGCATGTTGATAGCTGAATGAATAAAAGGGTCTTTTTTCCTGTCCTTTTAAACTGTACATGAGGAATAAAATAAAAAGGCATGCCGTTTTTTATGTTTTTCTGTGTATTTAAATGACAACAAGGAAATATGTAACATGAGGATGAGAATGGAAAAAGTTTAAAAAGATATACTCACAGTACTGTGTCAAATTCAGAACATGTAACATGACTAAAGTACTTTTAGTTATCTTGCAATTCATTCTCCTACTTTATTCATTTGGCTATAACACTTTGCACCTTTCCCTGTGGCATAAGATCGGTTGAGGATTACACAATACCTTTTTTCATATCCCCTGTAATCTGGGGGTATCCGTTTGTTTTGTGTTTCACAGCATCACTGGCTTGAAGAACACTCCTTGGTTATTTTATGGAGAGCTCCGACTTTACTTTTGTCTGATGTTTCCTCATAATTAGATTTGAGCTATGCACTCGCAGCTGCTGGAATGCTCCATCAATGATAGGAATGACCTTTAGAGTATATCCCATTTGGAGCACACAATGTCTCTCTGCCCTTTACTGGGGATGTTAATTTTGATTACAAGGTCAAAATTTTCCCTGGTTTCTCCACTGAATTACTATTCTTGTTTTGCACCTAATAAACAATGCATGCGCTGACACTTTAAAATTCTATAGACATTTTCATTTCCATCTAACTTTGTTGCCTAGTCTCAATATTCACTAATGCTTCTGTATTTGGAATGACAATTACAAATAATTTTCTCTGGATCTCTGCCTCTGCCTCTATCCATTGATGGGTGAAGTGTCTACAATGACAATATGATCATTCATTTGATTATAGGCCAAGTCCTATGAAGGCACCCTATCTACTACTGCTTGGAGTCCCAACCACTATTAAATGGTGTGGGCAGTTTGTGGAGACTCTTGAAGCAGGATCAGACTAGGTTCCTGTGAATGAACTGACAACATGAAACTCATTTCCTACATAGGAACATGCTAGGATGAGGAACTCAGATCACCTCAAATAGCTACACCAGACTGAACTGACCCACATTGGGACAACTTGGGGAATGCATGGAGGGATAGGGTGCAAAAAGGCTGAGGGAGACCTGGCTTGGACTGAGAGGAGGAATGGGAGGGGGGAGCAGAGGTAGATGTGGGAAAAAACTTTTAAAAGAAAAAATACAAAAAAAATTTCTAACATCGCTACTCTCTGTAAATCTATCAATCAATATTCCATTGTTAAAAAGAGACATTTCTCTTTCCAGTGAACTGCATTTTATTTTATTTTTAAAAAGTTTAGTTATAAACTTTCTGCCACTACTTAAATTAAGATATTTTAATTAATAACACTGAATAAATTTGGTTTTTATAATTAGAGGTACTTCTTCCATTTATTCCTATAACAATTCTGGAGACTCAAAGGACAAAGCTAGTTTCCTTCCTAGACACTAGAGACTATGCCATGTCAATTTCATTGGCAGTGTGAGAATGGCTGATCATAATACCTTTGTTTTGTTACCTTGTCAAATAGTATTCTCAAGTTTTCATACTTTGTCTTTTATAAATTGAATTTATACTAATTATTTTTAGCTTTTTATATATACAGATTTGTAAAGATACATACAGGTATATTCATGATTATACCAATTTTCATACATTTTTCAATATTATTTAAGTATATTATATATTGAGAATATTAACTTTATGTCATCATAATTTATCTCAGTTTATCATTTGCTATGTGACTTTGCTTATGATGTGCTTTTCTCCATGCAAATTTTAATATAAGTGATCTATTGGAAATATTTATATTAAGATTTATTTAAATATTTATATATTTATGTGTAATTCATACATAAAATATTTATAAATATAAATATGTATAAAATACAAAGTAATAATCTTTTCCTTTATTGTATCTTTTGTTTTGAGACATAGTTAGAAATTCACACACTCTGCTCTCTTATTAAAGAGTTCACTTTATTTCCTCTACTGCTTAGTACTGTGTTTTCTAATTAAAACCCTGGTTCTTGTGGACTTCACTCTGTGTTTGTTTTGAGGAGATTATTTCACTTTATTTTTCAGTAATGTTTATCCAATCATACCAATACCATTTACTTAAAAGTTCAGCTGATTGAGATACTCTTTTATTATGCATTATGTTTGCATGTTCACTTGCATCTATTTTGGGATTTGTTTATCCAAGTATTAGTACTGTTTATATTGATATGGAGTGTTTTTCAAATTCTTTAAATATTATCATAAAAAATGTCTCATAGTTCTTTTTTTGCAGTGATATCCTAATTACTCTTAGCTAATTGAAGTGTAGTTGACAACTAAATTATAGGTATAGAACTTGCTAACTTGATGTGATGAATGAGAAATATCTGCAAGGCTTTTATCTGGGTACTGGGTCCCAATTGGTGGCACTGTATAGGACACTAGAATGTTTAGAAGGTGGAGGCTTGACAAAGAAGTACCACACTGGTGGAGGGTTTTGTGCCCCTTACCCCTGCTCCCTGTGAATTAATATTTCATAGCTCTACATCTGGAAGGTTGGCCTCATGCTATTGCTCCTATGATTTCTCGACTATAATAGACTGCATCCTCTCTGGAACTGTAAGGAAAAGGCAGTCCTTTATCCTTCTGGTAAGGGCATATTATCAGGAAAATAACAGTAACACTCTCCGAACATGTGTATGCAACCAGAATTTTCTGACCCTTCTGAGACCAGTGGTCCAGACAAAAATCTCTTCCTACTCTGGTCACACAGCCACTTATAAGATAATTATTTAGAATCTTATATTAATTATAAACTGTTTGGCGTAAGGCTTGGGCTCATTACCAACTAGTTCTTACAAATTAACTCAAGTCATTTTTACTCAACTATGTTCTGCCACATTTCAATATATGTGTTCCATTACATTTACTTTGTGGGTGGCAGCCTGTAGCGTCTGTCTAACTTTGCCCTTCTCTTTAATCCCTACTGAGATTTTTTACCAACCACTTAGCTACCTTGTCATAGGCTGAAATAGCTTCTTTATTAACAAATGGTAATAAAATATATTTACAATGTACAGAAAGACATCCCACATCAGGTATACATTATGAGCCAATCACTACAATTAATGGTGTGGAGTGAGTCTTGACAATATTAAAGATGTGTATTCATAGCAAATTTTAAGAATTCAAAGAAGGTCATTAACTTTTATTTAGCCATGTATATTAGATATTCAGATCTTATTCAGTTGCATAATTGGAAGTTAATATGCTTTAACCAGCATTGCTCTTTTCACTATCCCTTATTCCTAGCAACTACTATTCTATTCTGTTGTTTGCTTAAGTGTTTTACACTATGCTTTCAGTCAGAAGAAATTCTTCTAAAATTAGTGAGGTTAGTACCAACTTGATGCTAAAACTACATACTGCTAGTGAGCATATATGTGAAAATTATCAAATAAATACCAGTGAACTATTCAACAGCATAATAGGAGGATTTTGTACACTGTTGTAATCAGAATTTGGAAACTAAAATACTTATTGTGGTTAGCCACAAGTCAAAAAACAAATCAAAGGTGGATTAAAAACTGACACAAAAACCTAACTCATCAGAATATAGACAATGCTGCAAAAGAAGTGTTATGAGGAAAATGTTTAGTGGGCAATACTTGCATTTAAAAGCAGTACTGACTTTAGTGCTCTGGTGTAGACCTATAATTCCAACATTCAACCTCTGGGGGCAGAGGCAGGAGTATGGTGAGCTTATGCCTGGTTTCAAATGTAAAATAGAATTAACATTCCTAAGCAGTCTAACTTTACTCTTCATAATTTAAAAAATGTATCAATAAATACAATGCAATTAGGAAATCCTAAATAGGAGATAAAAACTAAATCAAACAAAGAAAACTAATGGAAAAAGTATCAACAATGTTAAGGCTCAAATAAATAAAAACAGAAATGAACAAAGAGAATTAACAATAATTCTCTTAGAAATTAAATGGATAACAAGTGAGTATTTTAAAGAATCATTGTAACACATCAGATAGCTTGGAAAAGGGGCACAATCTTTCTTAAGAAAACAAAAACAAAAAGAAACATTAAAATCTTAGTCAAGGAGAAATAGGAATACTGGAACAGGGTATAGCTCATTGACACAGTTTCTTGCCTGGGGTACATGATGTCCAAAGTTCTATTCTCGCTGGGGAAGTCAGTAAAAATCATAGCAAATAAGTTGGTTATAATAAATTTGACAAATTTGTGAATAAGTTCTAACAAATATTTGGTCTCATCTCTAGTAACTTATTTGTTCAGTCATTCATATATACACACATATATACAAATGTATATATACACATATGTCTACACACACATACACATACATATGTGTATATATATGAATATAGGTACTCAATGTTACTTTACTTAGTGACAGTTTGGATCCTAAAATTCCCCAGAGCTGGGTTTTTACTATTCCTGATAGTACGTCTGCCCAACTGCCATAGTCAAGCCTTTAATCCTAACCATACCTTAGAAGATTAAAGGTTTGGTCAGAGACAGAAAATGATAAGATAAGAAATATACAGTAAGGAAAATTCAAAAATACCCCCTGAACAGTTTACAGTGTGTTAAAAAATATATGTAGGCTTGGGAGAGAAAAGAAAAAGAGAGAAAGTTCTTTTAAAAAGAAATAAAGTACATATATATGTATATATATATACATATATATATAAAGAATAGATAGATAGAGATAGATAGATAGATAGATAGATAGATAGATAGATAGGTAGATAGATAGATAGATAGATAGATAGGTAGATAGATAGATAGATAGGTAGGTAGGTAGGTAGGTAGGTAGATAGGTAGATAGATAGATAGATAGATGATAGAATAGATAGATAGATAGATAGGTAGGTAGGTAGGTAGATAGATAGATAGATAGATAGATAGATAGATAGATAGATAGATAGATAGATAGATAGATAGATAGGTAGGTAGGTAGGTAGATAGGTAGATAGATAGATAGATAGATAGATAGATAGATAGATAGATAGATAGATAGATAGATAGGTAGGTAGGTAGGTAGGTAGGTAGGTAGATAGGTAGATAGATAGATAGATAGATGATAGAATAGATAGATAGATAGATATATAGGTAGGTAGGTAGATAGATAGATAGATAGATAGATAGATAGATAGATAGATAGATGATAGATAGATAGATAGATAGATAGATAGATAGATAGATAGATAGATAGATAGATAGATACATAGGTAGATAGGTAGATAGGTAGATAGGTAGATAGATAGATAGATAGATAGATAGATAGATAGATAGATAGATAGATAGATAGTTAGATAGATAGATAGATAGAAAATACACAAAGAGTCTGGATACTGTATGTTATGTTGTATGTGAATTGTTTGAGTTCTGAGAAAGGACCAACAGCTGCTAGGAGACATTATCTTATAAATGCTGCTAGATTAATCCAACCTACATAATTTGTACATTACTTCATTTAAAAATTAAAATAAAGAATATACTATTTTCAAGAATAGTTATTTTTTTCTTTTACACAAAAAATGAGAAGCTATGGACTTATTCCAGGTTAAAGAAAAAAGTCTTAATAAAAAAAGACATCCTGAAAAAAATCTCTGATGGGAAGAGATGGCCACATCAGCTTCAAGGCTGTGGACTATGATGATCCAGCCTTAGGACCTCCATAAGATTGCCAGCACCCCCAGCAGCAGGAAGTAGTAATAGAAGCTCTTCCAAAATTTCCCAAATATTGTTTATAAATGTTTTTTTAATTATTACTGCAAGTGGTTAATGGCCAAAGTCAATCTCTTTCTCTTTCTAGAAAAAGGGGGGAATATAACATAGAAATTATTTAAGAATATAGATTATTGAATCTACTTTGGACCTTAAAACAATTAATAATCTCTAAATACATTTCATTGGTATGGATTTTGGTTTCTCCTTACAAATTTAACGTTAATTTTGTTGTACTGTATGTATATTTCTGCTCTTGTGTAAGGTATTATATTTATGAGATTCATTCAAAATTGTAATGTATAATTAAAACACAGATTAATAGTCATCTATGATAACCAACTTTTATTCATGACAGTTAAGACTTTTAGATATACAAAGATAAGTTTTAATTAAATAGGTATTATTGAAGCACTTCTAAGACCTACAGAATATGGAATTTAAAATGTTTTAAGAACATAGACTTTTCTGGACAATGAGACATTTCTGCTCCTGGCAGCACCAATCTACTTTAAGAGGATGATAAGCGTGGATAAACTCCATACAGAGTTTAGTTCCTTTGTGGTAAAAGTTGACCACTGGGCAAGAGATTGTTCTTGCCTTGACTACTTGATAGTATGCTGTATAACACGGACATGCAGTGCCCATAGCACAGTAACATTTTGAAATTAGCCAGAATAAGCTAAGATGGTACTTCAGGTTCCTGCTTCACAGAAACTATCAAACATCCTGCAGTGCACCAGGAGAAGCAACTGACAAACTATGCCAAACACACAGAGCAGTTCTTCAAATTTCCCTGCTTCAGAGAATCTAGCCCTATATGTTAATATATATACAAAGATATATTTCATTTGTATAGGTAATCTTCAAACACTTCAAACTCTTACACAATATGGCATTTAAAGTGTTTTTTTAAAACTTAGACTTTTCTGTACAGTGAAACAGGTCTGTGCCTGACAGCACAAACCAACTTCAAGAGGATGATGGGCATCGAAGAAACTCCATGTGAAGTTTACTTTCTTTTGGCAAAACTTAGCCATTTGGACAAGAAACTTTTCTTGCCTCAACTGCCTGACAATATGCTGTATGAACTAGACATTTAAGACCCATGGTAAAGTGACCTCTGAACTTAGGCAGAAAATGCCCAGATGGTCTTCAGTTTCCTGCTTTGCAGAGAAAACCACCAAACATTCTGCAGAACACAGGGAGAGGTGACTGACAAACTATTCAAAATAGATGGAATAGTCCTTCAAATTTCCTGCTTCACTGAAAGTTATGCCAGAGACTCTAGGCAGGTAGGCTTAAAAGGGATGCCCCAACATTACAAAGGAACTTTGAGTGACATACCGGTAGCCAGATGTCTCTATCATTTACAGAATTTGGAAGTTCTTACAGTGCATTTCCAATTTACTTAGCTAATATTATATTCTTCTGTGGTCTGTGTTGGACTTAATGATTAGATAGTTGTAAGTAAAGTTTTTTAAATTATAATAAAAGGTAAAATAGATATGAAACTTTAGACAGATATAATAGATAATAGAATATTTTTTTATTTTGCTAATTACAAACATACTAGATATTTTAACTGGTTTGTTGTATGTAATTTTACTATGTAGATATTGAAACCTTCCTTTTTGATTAGATAGAAAATGGGAAGTGATATGGGATGTCTTTCTATAAATTACCATTGTATACTAGTGGAACTATTTTGGCCTATGGTCAAGCAATTTATAGGTAGAAGGAAAATCCAAGCCTAGATAAAGGGGAAGGAGGGTGGAGTCAGACAGAGAAGCTATAGCTGTAGGCTGCTGCCCAAGAAAGCAAGATGTAATAAAACAAAGGTAAAGGCTCAAGCTACATGGCAGGACATACATCAATTGGAGTTGAGTTGTAAGAACTATCTGATAATGAATCTAAGGCATAATCCAAAAAACTGTAATTAATATAAGCCTTTGTCTGATTATTTGGGGCTAAGAGACTACAAGAATGCAGTTCTGGACCTTGGGCTGGACAAGCCAGAAACTTCTTACTGCATATGTATTTGGTTCATGGGTTCGTGAACACTTCATATATGGGTTCATGAACACTTAATTTATGCTTCCAGTTAATATCCTAAAATAAATTATCATGTTAATTAAACAGCTTTGCCATGTTTAAATTAGCTCTTGTGTACTATTGATATACTTTGGAAAGGAAGGGTATATTTTCTTGCACTATAAAACACTTTACAATCACCCGATATGTTGTTTTTAGTCTTAAAGCTACTGTTTTATTTTTTCAAGTAGGCCAGAATGCTGTGAAAATCCCAGATCAACCCCATAGCCATTTGAAGTTGGGAATTGTGGTTGTTTCTAGCCTTTTCACTTAACAAATCAAGAAAGCACAATACGAAGGTTAATTTTAAAGGACAATTTTTGAGTGAATGATTATGTTGAGTTTAAGGATATTATGAAATTGCAAAGCACTACATTTTAATATTTTTTACTTACAGAAAATACCTGATTGAATTGGTATTTTCATAATGTTGTTTAGCCAAAGAAAATGTAAAAATCTACCTATACAGTGAAACTAATAAAATTCTGAAGCTTAATCCATTAAATGGATGGCCTCATTAAGAGAATCTAGTAATACTCATAAACTTGAATTAAAATATAGATTAATGCAGTTTTTGTGTATGTTTCTTTTGTTTTCTGTTTGCTTATTTTTGGTTTTATTTTTAATTATGATTTGTTTGGTTTCTTTGCTTCCTCGTATATTTTAAAAAGGGAGTAGATAATGTGTGAAGTTTAATGATCGAGAGGTAGAGAATATATAGTAAGAATTAAAAGAGAAAAGGCATTATCAGAATTTATTTTATACTAATTTTTCAATAAAATATAAAATAAAAAGTATAAAATGTATTACATGAAAATTATTGAAGCCAAATTACAAAATTACACTCATATTTTTATAAAATTTATTTCATGGTTTTTATGTGATCATTGCCATGATAGCAAAGTGTTTGAAAGCATTAAAAATTAGCATATTGGTTTATTATTTTATAATCTTGTCAGAGTTCTGAGCATTTTAGTATATATGTGCATGTCACTACACACTAAACTAATATTTATCATGTCTTCCTCATAAAATACCAAAGAAAACATTGGTTTGATATTGTAAAATATTTAACATGTTAGAGTTTTGACATTCTGCCACAATTTTGCTTATTTTCTTAAGTCTCTGTTGGTTTAATATGCAATTGCCTGTGTATTTATGATAACTGGAGTATACCTTTTCCCTTTTATGAGTCTTGTCACTCAGTTTTATTGAACATTGAAGAGAAATCTTCAATATAAACCATGTACAGAACTGTTTCACAAGAAAACATTTTAATTTTTTTTAAGTTTTTACATATTCTTCTCTCATATATTAAAACCCAATCTAGGTTTCTCTACCCACCACTCCCCATAATTCTCCCAACTAGCATCTCTCCATGATCTACCCCTCCTTTGTTTTCCTTCAGGAAAGAGCAGCTTTCCCAAAAATATCAACCAAACATGGTGTAACAAGTTATAATATGACTAGACATAAACCCTCATGTAAAGGCTAGACAAGGCAGTCCTAGGGATAGACACAAGAGTCAGAGACAATTTACACCCCCACTCTTAGAAGTCCTAGAAGCTACATAACCATAACACATATTCAGAGGACCTAGATCATACCTATACATGCTCTGTTGTAATTTGGTTTCTTGGTCTCCGGCAGCCAGAGGTCCAGAACCAGGACCTGCAGTCAGTCCCAGACCCCTTAACCGCCCTCCACTGCTCAGGTCCCCAGAAATGATACAGACACTTATATTAACTTCATGCTGTTTGTTCTATGGCTCAGGCACTTTGCTAGCTTGCTCTTACATCTTAAATCAACCCATTTGTATTAATCTGTCTGTCATGTGGCCCGTGGCTCACCTGTGTTCCTTACATGTTTCTTCTTGGGTGGCTGGCTCGGTCTGTCTGACGCTGCCCTACTTCTCCTACCTATGCTCTGATTTCTCCTCCTACTTTTTCTATGGTGCCTGTCATGGGCCAAAACAGCTCCTTTATTTAAAGATTGATAATCATAGCATACAGAAAGGCATTTCCATATCACATGCTCCCTGAAGTTGCCTTCAGTTATTAAGAGTCCCTATGAGTCCTAATTAGGTATACTATGGGCCATGTTCTTGTAGAATCCTTGAATGCTCAGGCTCCTACAATCCGTGCTCCCTTTTCTGTAGAGATCTCTAAGCTCCACCTAATGTTTAGCTATATGTAACTGCATCTGCTCCCATCATTTGCTAGATGAAGCCTCTCTGATGATGATTAGGCTAGGCTCTAGTCTATGTTTATAGCAATATGTCTTTAGGAATCAACATTTCTTTTTTTGCCAATCATGTTTGGTTCTATCCTAGGTCTCTTGGTAGTTTCAGGCATAGGCTTTCTCTCAGGCTTGAACCTTAAATTGAACCAATTCATTTGTTGGCCACTCCTACACATTCTGTGCCACCATTACCAACACATCTTGTAGGCAGGCTAAATTGTAGTTTGAAGGTTTGGTGAATGGGTTGATGTTCCATTCCCAACACTAGAGGCCTTCTCTGGTTACAGAAGATGCCCAGGGCTATAGCTCAATGGCAAAGATTTTGCCTAGCATGGTGAAGTTTTTGAGTCAGTCTCCAGCACTGTCTAAACAAACAAATAGATTTGTCACTAGGAAATAAACACTAACAAGACAATATCTTTTTTCTGTCTATATGTTAACTTAAACAAGATTGACTATTGTTTTTACAGACAACTTACAAGAATATCTGCACATCCTCACATAAACACATGAGAAGACATATTTTTCTTTGAGTACCTTTTAGGAGCCTGTATCTACTGACTCAGGCTATGATAGACTGGTAATTGTTAGAAACACCTGCTCCTGGAAGATTCTCAGCATCTGGACCCCTACATTACTACCTATTTCTAGTGTTAATGCAAACAGGGGAGCATTAAGAAAAAAAAAATCAGCAACCTCTGAAGTCTCCAAACTTTGACTGCTTCTATTAAGTAGACTGTGTGAAAATAGAAAATGGAGAATCAAGTGTACTGTGGAAATGAGAAGACAGAGGATGCTGTCAGTCACGGGTTCTGAGATTGTAATTGTTTCCCCTTCTACTGAGGACAGGAGATACATTCTCTCGACTTTCTGTAATGTCTCAAGCCCACTCTTTTCTTACCCACACTATGATGGTAAGAAAGGCTAAAGTTTTGTCTCTCTTTCCCTGTCCTTAGGAAATAAGGGGGGTGTAGTAAGGTAAGTGGTAATTTTTTAGGATGGCTATGTTGAAAGGAAAGGGTTTGATATTCTCTAAGTAGATTTCAGCAAAAAACAAGGGGATAAAAAAATTAACTTTTAAGGTATCCTTTTAAAATTGACACTTCCCCCAAGATTTGATGTATCTAGATGCAGGAAGCATCTTTTCTTTAGATAAGAAGATCAGAGCCACACTTATCAAGGAAGACATTCATATTTACCTACCACTGTGTGATAGGTAAGCTCTTGCCAAGAGTTTTCTCCTTTGCCATCAAAGAAATGAGAAAGAGTTACTTGCTACATTTTAAAGGCATTACATTTGTATGTTTTTACCAGTGCTTTTTAAGGTGCCATGAATAGAACAATTTTGATCTAATTATATTAAAGAATTTTTACTTTCAATATCCAAAGAATGGTGACTACAGACCAAAGAAGACTACAGTACCTAAGAAGAAATTACAGCAAGAATTCCCTACAGTGTTGTTAGTTTTATATGTATTTACTGCCTAACAACCTTCATAGTGATCAGCCAGTAGTCCAAGCCTGCCTTTTTCTCCTGTAATAACATTAACCGAGGTTAAGATGGTAGGATATCTGGTCTCAAGAACTCTCTTCTCTCTGTGCTCCTTAGTATCCTTTGCCTTTCAGAAAGAAATGTCATTTTTGACCTGTCCTCAGATCTTTTTGCTTTGTGTAAAAATTGTAAAATGTGAAACCATATCAAGTCTTCTCAAATTACATATACTAAGCCCTTAATAGGAACTAGAAAATGGTCAGATTCATGGATTTAGGTTATAAGTGTATAATGTGAATGGAGTGCTGAGTGAGTATTATTATTGACATGAGCACAACTAGATCAGGTCTCTTCTACCAAGATTAGCTACCATCCATACCTCTTTACCCCCACTCTGATTATATATATATATATAATCAGATATATATTATATATATATTATATATGGTATATATCCCAGCTTTAATGCTCATGTAAATCCTTTCTTCATTCTCTCTTCACCCCAACAAGTCAAATCCAAAACTGTACAGGGTTGGCGCATGTAAGTACTACAAGTAAAGTTAAACAAAGCTGCTAAAAACAAAGTTTTGAACTAATTATGCTACATAAAACACTAAAATTCAGTTACATTAGGAAAATATAAATCAACAAAGGGATGACTGACAAGAACTCAAGGAGACACATTATATTACCAAACAGAAAAACACTGTGGTTTGAATAGAAATGGCCCTATAGTCTCCTGTGTTTCTTCATTAGGAAATAGCATTAGACAGGATTAGGAGGTGTGATCTTTTTGGAGATGTGTGGCCTTTTTGAAGGAAGTGTGTCACTGAGGGTGGGCATGGAGGTTTGAAATTCTCAAGCCAGGCTCAGGGTCTTTCTCTTCCTACTACCTGAGGATCCAGTTGCAGAGCTTTGGGTTACTCTTCAATACCATGACTGCCTGTATTCTACCATGCTTTTTGCCGTGATGATAATGGACTAATTTTTTTTTTAAACTTTAAGAAATCCAATTTAAATACTTTCATTTTGGGGAGTTGCAGCGATGTGGGAATGTTTTTCTATATGCAGTGAATAAAGGACTCTTTTGGCCATGGCAGGCACCATAGGAGTAGGCGAGGAAATCAGAGCATAGGTAGGAGGGCAGAGTTATGAGGATCACTATCCAGCCACCCAAGAATCTTATTATAAGCTAGCACAGGTAAGTCATGGGCCACGTGGAAGAACAGATTAATGTGAGCTAAATTAAAATGAAAGAGCTAGGTAGCAATATGTCTGAGACATAGGCCAAACAGCATAAAATTAATATAAACATCTGAGTCATATTTTTAGGGGGAAGTGGCCACAGACATGTCAAAATCGTGGAGCTAGTCAGGGGCCAGAAACCTCCTAATTCATTCCAGCAGTCATGATGGCGAAGATTACTTAGAAGGCACCAGGGAAGGAGAGATATTTATTAAAATATAAACCAATACTCATGGTACAGGTAACAGTTTATAGTAGCACCTGAACAGGGACTGGAGTCTGGAACGGTGGATGAGTGATGGACAGAAGATGGATTCCGATCCTGTCTCTCCAACAGCCAGGAACCAGGAAAACTGGTCCTCATGTCCCAGAAGCCCCTTATCAATGGGGTTGGCCATGTCCCCTTCAGGGGCCTGATACCCTGGGTAAGCGTCTTTGGACCTTATCAGCTGACACCTGAATCCAATCACACAATAGTATATTGACTATGTGATAAAGTGTAAATATTTATTACTTATCAAAGAAATCTTAATGATATTTCTCTTAAAATAAGAAAAATGAAAGAAATCACTATCATTGATCTTATGTCTATACACTGAAACTCAGTTGAATTAGGCCTCAAAACAGAATGTCAGATTAAATTTATTTTGAAACCAAATTCCCTATTTTAGAAAAGTATGTTACAGTTGAAATAGGAAGAAAAATGAAAAGCATAATTGTCAAATATAAAGTAAAATAGCAGTCATACAACAAAACTAATGAATCCAATAAAACCATGCTATAAAGATAAATATTGAACTACATTTGACAAACAATTTTTTTACTACTGAGAATTATGCATAAACCAGCACTGAAACAAACCTACTAAAATCATAGGAAAAAGTGACTATTATGAAAAATGATAAAAATATAAAGAAGTATCAATGTAGTTGAAAAATGAGGCAGTAAAATGTATTGGATAAAAATCAAGTAAATATAACTAAGAGGATCTGATACATTTAGTTTTGTAGGACTTACACTGCAAAGAAAATAAAGGAGAGTCTTATTGCAAAAGCCTTTGCCTGATCTTTTGCCTAAAGCTTTTGCTCATAGAGGCATTGGTGAGGTACAAGAAGAGTACATTTAGTTTTGTTACTGACTGAACTGACATTTCTTCAGCTGTTAATCAATTTGAAACTGTTTTAAGAGTGACTGTTTTGATAGATATTTATGCATTTAATTCTTACTATCTTTTGATGGTGAAATCTTTTTAAAATTATTAATTTTAGATTGACACACAATACCAACGAATCTGCTCCTGCCTCCCAATTCTCTGCTCTCATAGCTTATCAGGACAGGTTTTCAGGATACACTCTACTCCCTCACTCTGGCAAAAGGGTGCTGACAGCATGCTTTAGTTAATCTCAGAACTTGTTCTGAAGACTTACACCACCTTGAAATTATTGTCACTAATTGGCTGTAACCTTACATATATAAGCAGAGAGGATGCGGTGAGACATTCCTGATGAATTTATAGGGTCAACCCAGGTTTGCAGAAACCAACAATAAAACAACAAAGGATAGCATTGTGCATCTTCTTATTAGATTTCTCTAGTAATCACTTTTTATTATATCTTATCAAAGTATTGTCCTGGAACAGAAGACAAACACAAGCAAAAAAGGAAAACTGACCCCTCAATAGTGATATATTGAGATGCACTATTTAGAACATTCTAGCATCATCTAGAGCATCTTTGAGGAATTAATTAAATTTAGCCAACTAACATTTAATGCATGAAACAGAAGTTATGAATACAAATACCAGTGACATCATTGAAAATTGTTAGGGGCACAATGTGTTATATTTTCCAGCTTGGGTGACATTTCTTCCCTTCCTACCTATTGCAAACAGCCAGTGAACAATGTGACACATCAAAATTAACATGCTAAACACACTAATGAACAATCCTGGTGGGCCTAGTCCTAACAGAATCTATAATGTGGTAATCATATTACCTCTCTGAAACTACTGTCCTTAGAGCTGCATTGTTTTAGAAAATATGCACATGTGTAAAAATATTTTTAAAACATAGGTAGAAATTTTTATCCTGATCAAGGCTAATAGATGTAAAATGTTACTTCTAATGATAGTAGATAAGACTCAGATTTAGTAAGGTTAAAGATGAAGGGCTAGGTATACCTGATGTAGGAATTACAATATAGATTAAAAATACTAAGTTCAATCATGGTTCCTTTCATTAAATGTGTCTTCCAAAAATTACATCAAACACAAACTTAAGTCTGGTGTTTCTTTGCCATAAGTTATGAGTTAAATTATAATTTAGGTTTTTTTTTTAAAAAAAATTTTCAAAGTATTTCTTAAATATTTCAGGGATTCAGAGTCAGGAGGATCTCTGTGGCTCACTGGATAGCCAACTGAGGCATATCAGAGTGCTTCAGGCCAGTGAAAAATCTTGTTTTAACATAACAAGGTGGATAGGTATACTGAAGATCCAGACATAAGGTTCATTCCTGATACCTTAATCATTCATGCACAGTGATGAGCACCTGCACAGCTTACATATGCACACACGCGCACACACACACACACACACACACACACACACACACACACACACACACACACACACACACACACACAAAGAAAAACTCAACAGCAGTATAAAAAACGAAAATCACCAAATTTCTCACAAAAACATTTTGTTCGTATTTTTTTCTGTTTCACTCCCTGCCTCCTTAGGAAGATCCTGTGCTGGTAACATGACAGGCAATGTTTCATACCTCCCTGTGAAGCTTTGTATATTTGCAGCTGCTGAAAGTCCCCTTATCAAAAAAATAATAATAAAGTAGATGACTAAGTGTAGAACACTTATTAAAGTGTCTACAAACATAATTTGTATGAAAAAAGTGATTAGGAAATAAAGAGTGATTGGTATGTCAAAAATTTCATTTCAGGCAGCAGTTTTGTTATTAGAACAAGCCAAAGTTGTCTACACATTGGTTTTGTTCTGAAGATGTGACACACGATAAATAATAAAAAAAAAGAACTCTGAACACTGTTATCTGCTGTGCAGTACTTCTATTGTAAGTACAGATAACAACAGCTCTAATATTTTTTTCATTTCCTTACATCCTTAGTCTCTCTCTCCCTGGACGCGGTGCCCTTTACACAGTGCCTGCTGCTCCAGCAGCCCAGGGACCTGAAAAAATAATCAAGCAGTTCGCCTCTTAAGGAGAGAAATATACTCTTCTATTTAAACTCAGTTTCTTGCCCATTTTTCAAGGAACAATCAAAGTTTTCTCATCGCTCAGGAAACATCAAGAATAAAAGTCATTTGAAACAGAGCCATCCCATACTCTCCCTCACACTCAGTATAGGCATTCGTCTTTACACATAAAGATGTCAGGGGAATGAGGGGAGAAGGAAAAGGAGAGAAGGAGAATGAAGAGGATGGAGGGAAAGGAGGAGGAGGAGAAATACAGGAGATCATTTCCATGGACAAGCAGGAACACTCCACTGCATCTGGCTGGGCAGAGTAAAACGTGAGCTGGGGTTGTTCCTCAAGCCTGGATTCTGGCCCTTCCTCTTCATTTTCTCTCCTCATCCTTTCTAAGCCCCGATCTGTCTTTCAATTTGTTCTCTCTGCCTACCAGCCCTGCCTACCCTTTCTTTGCCTAGCTATTTTATCAGACCAGTTAGTACAATTAGACAGATAGGTTGTAATAAATGCAACACATATTTACATGATTAAACAAGCGTAGCATAAACAAATGTATCACATCCTTACATCTTTAAACATTTGCAGAGAAACAAATATAATGCACCAATACACAGTTAAAGTAATATTCCACAGAATAAATAAATGTATCACACCTTCACATAATTAAAGTAATATTCTACAATAAATGTCTTTCACAAACCTATCAGTGACTCAAATGTGTGAAAATAATTTCTTAGGCAGAGTTATGTCCAGTTAGATTTTCTTAGCTTTTATTTAATTGCCAGTTTTAATTTTCTTTGATGAAGAAGAGAATTCAAAAGTAGCAGGGAGGTGAACTTACATTACAGTTTTGAACACTGACTTCCATGGGAAGAAACCAGATCTCCCGACAAAGGTGATTATTTTATATTTAGGGCAAGTTCTATACAAGATAAAAATGTGAAATAGTTTTCATCAGGAAAAAAAAAGTATCAAATGCTCACTGGGGTCATGGCATTCAATGTAGAAGTAAGCATGCAAGAACTTTCATCAACAAATCTGGAGCAGTATTTTCTCTGCATGAACAATGAATATAATTCATTAAAGCATGTCATATGAGATTATTTTAATTATAGTGAAACTATCTCAATGGCCTATTATTTTGGCTATTAATACACATATTCACTACATCAACATTGTAAAGTAATGGGAAAATGTATATGCATTTATCCTACAGTCATAAAATAAGCTCAATTTTAGAATAATTATTAAACATCAAGAAAACAATGTTGTTTTATAGGATGTGCCCAGATTAAAAATTGTTGAGCTTTACATACAATGTTTGGGGAAAATGATACAATTAGGAATATGATATGCAATGTGAACTAATGGGCCTACAAAGTAAGTATTATATGAACTCTAACAACCTTAAGTACAATGCTACAAAATAATTAAGAGAAAAAAAATCAAGATGATTTCAACTATCCCTGTTGACACAATTGAACCTCCATTAGAAATTGAACAAAATGTTTTTTGTTGAAAAATGTCCTTGAGAAGAAGGGAAAAGCATTTATATAGGAAAGATTTATGCCAAATAGCATACCTCCATCTAACGACACTTCTATATCAAACTCTGAAGCTTGGGAGAATGAGAGGAGATGAAATTGCATCTAAGGAAATGATCAGCCAAATGGGGAAACTTAAGCAGGCTATTAGACAAGAGAGTTTTCAGCATAAGAATCCAATAAAACTTGAAAGTGATCTGAGAAGTTTAAAGGAAAAATAGAACATATCAATGAGGAAAATCTTACCTAAATTTAAATTTGATAACCAAGTAAAACTAAGAATTATATATGTGTGAATGTAGAGATATTCTAATATGCAGTATAAATTAGGCAACATTATAACAATGTAATTAATGCAGGTATGAGAATTATATCTGATTGTGCACAGGTATGCAAAACTTTAGTGTGATGTTTTATTTATATTTTACAGATTCCTATTAAAATGTATTACTTACGTACACTGTTTTATTTATTCATTGAACTTAGCATTGTCTGTAGAACAAATAAAGTGTGACCTGAGCACCCAGGGCAAGTGGTCCTTATGAAGAACCACTTTACTTCTTTCTTTGAACTTGTCTGATTTGTACAGTGTCTCAGAAGTTTCTGTAACTCTCTGAGTACTATTTATAGTTTCCTTTGTTTTTCCGACTTGTGGTGATATATTCAATAAAAATAAGCAAAATATCAGAGGACAGAGCCAAGCCATGAAGATTAGGAAGTGATGACTCATGTCTCTAATCCTAACTCTAGGAATATCGATGAAGAAGCAGGAAAGAAATATAAGGTAGGAGAAGGCAGATGTTCTCCCCTCTTTGCCTGCATGCCCGGTTACCCTGAGGACAGGTAGAGACAGAATCTACCCTGTTCTGCCTGAGGAGTTTGCTGGGTAAAAATCAGATGTAGTTTGCCCCCCTCCCCCAATATTTCAGCTTTTCCACAATATCTGACTCTGCTATGTATAATAATACTCAATATAATTCATGCAATATCTATGTTCTTATCATGGCCATGATACAAATCTAAACACTAAACTATATTCTTTGCTCCATTATCCTAAGTATATATTTTATTAGCCTACTTTTCTCCAATAATGATTGTGAAACTAAGGATTATTAAATAAGTATGTTAATTTGATGTTTACAACTGAAACATAACATGAAAAAATTAGTATTTTATAAATTTTCAAGAAATGGTGAATATTTTAATTGTTTTAGGCATTCACAAAATGTTTCAAATCATAAGTAAAAGCGTTGAAAAATAGAGATTAGCAAAATAACTCGTAAAAAGAAGGATAAATTTAAATCCTCTTTCTTCTACTTTTTTTTAGTGATTAACTATGAATAATTTTCTACACAATGCATTATGGTATCCTTGGTAATAAAATAATTAACCTAGTGAACACAATTTATTTGTATTTTAAAGCAAAATATATTTCCTTGCATGCTAATTAAGAACTCATTTATTATTTTCAGTCAAAACACAATGAAAAAAATTTGGACTTTCATACCCCACCATCTGCATTCCTTATGACAACAGAAATCATCCTGGTGCAGTCACAAGGACAAATCACTTTAGGTGTGTGTCAAGTTTGAGCAAACAGTAATGTACTAAATAAACATTTGAAAAATGATGCAACTTTTGTAAAAGCATTATAACACCATTTATAACTTCAGAAATAAGTCAATAGTTATTTTAAATATATTTTATGGACATCTTATTCTGTCCCTTCTTGTTACTTTCAAAGAATTCAGCTCAGATTAAAAGACATTTCCAACCTACTAATATTTCATAAACATGTATGATTTCTCTTGATTATATGCATTGAAAGTCTTATAGGGTCAACATTAAATTTTCAGGCATATTGTACATGGAATGTCTTTAATGATCATTCTGTTTTTTTCTATCTCTATACAGAGATATTTACAAACAAATTACAGTGATGCAAATATACCAGTCAGAGCCACCAATAATTTTCCCCTGACATGCAGGAATCAAATAGTACCGTATTGCAATTTTGTTTTATATTTCTACAATGTTGACCATTAACTACTTTTAAAAATTGCATACAGAAAATGTACCATTAACCAAATTATAAACATCATTTACTTTGAGTGTGTTTGCTTACCATCTTTTATTGTTAATGTGTTTAATCAAAATAAAGATGGTTACACATGATAGTTTTAACAGGGTGTGAATATCGGATATTATGGGGAAATGATCTAGAATGGAGAAGCCACTGGGTGAAAAATACTTTTTTTCTCTGAAATTTTTAAATTAAAAAGCTTTTCTCCATACCAACCTCAATTCCCCTTCCTTCCCCTCCTCACACACACCACCAAGGCACCCTCCCATCCACTCCTCAAAGAGGATAAGGCCTCCCATGAAGAGTCAAAAAAAGTCTGGCATAGAAAATTGAGACAATACCAAGACTCTGTATCAGTCCTTAGCAAGGTATCCCTCTGTAGGGAGTGGGCTTCCAAAGGGTATTCAGGCACTAGTGACGAATCCTGGTCTAACTGCCAGAAGCCCACACACTTCCCAAGCCACATAGCTGTCACCCAAATAAACAAGGCCTAGTTCAATCTCATGCAGGCTCCCCAATTTTCAGTCTAGAAACTGTGCACTTGCAGTAGCTTGGGCCAGCTGTCTCTTAGGGTTTCTCTGACAAAATCTTGACCTCATTACTCATATAATTCCTCCTCCCTCTCTTCAACTAGACTGGGAGCTTGACCCAGTGATTAGGTGTGGATTTTCACATCTGCTTCCATCAGTTGCTAGATGAAGCTTCTATGATGACAATTAAGGAGGTCATTGATGATTTGGTTACAGGAAAGTTCAGTTTAGGCACCCTCTCCACTATTGCTTGGAGCCTTAGAATTTCTCTAGCAACATTTTTTTTTCCTAACCCCTCTGTCAATATATCTGTTTCCACTGCCCCCCCAACTCTACCACTCTGTTCTTTCATGTTCTCTTCCCACCTTGCTCTGTCCCCCACCATGTTCCAAATTTCTCAGGAGATCTTAGCTGTTTCCCGCCTTTCTAGGGGGGTCCATGGATAACTCTTAGAAACCTCCTTGTTACTTAGATTCTGTGGAGTTGTGGAGAGTGACTTGATCATTCTTTGCTTTATGTCTAATATCCACTTATGAGTGAGTACATACTATGTTTGTCATTCTGGGTCTGGGTTACCTCACTGAGGAAGATTTTTTTCTAGTTCCTTTTATTTGCTTGCCAATTTCAAAATGTTATTTTCTAAACTGTTGCATAATACTTCATTGAGTAAATGTACCACAATTTTTTAAATCCATTCTTCAGTTGAGGGGGCATCTAGGTTGTTTCCAGGTTCTTGATATTACAAATAATCCTGCTGTGTACATATTTGAGCAAATGTCCTTGTGGTATGAATGTGTATCCTTTGGGTTTATGCCCAAGAGTGAAAATGCTGGATCATGAGGTAGATAGATTGATACCCAGTCTTCTGAGAAACTGCCATTGCAGCATAGGCTGTCATCAGTGTTTTTGACCTTAGCCATTCTGACAGGTATAAGATGGTATCTCAGTGTAGATGAAAATTTCTGCTCCAGCCAGAAACTCTCAATACCAGACAGCTGCTTCCTAAATAATTGATTCAGAGGCTTAATATATAGTAACTACTGGACCATGCTTATTACTGTCTAGCTCTTATACTTAAATTAACCCATAAATCTTATTTATATTTATCCTTATATCTGGATAAGTGTAGTGTTCTCATCTTGTTTCTCTTGTGTCTGAATAGTATCTGCTGTTCTACTTTTCTTCTTCCCAGAATTCTCCTAGTTTGTTCACCCTAACTATACTTCTTGCCTGGCTACCAACAGTGTTTTATTAAGCCAATGGAGTGATAAATCTTTACAGTGTACCAAGAGCATTATGCCACATCTCAAAGTTGTTTTGAAATCCATTTTCCTGAGGGCTAAGAATGTTGAGCACTTCAAGTGTCTTTTGGCCATTTAAGATTCCTCTGTTGAGAATTTTCTGCTTAGATGTGTACTACATTTTTTCCTCATTAAAAAAAAAAAAAATGAAAGCATACCCACCACTCTTTCCCCTTCTTCCTCCTTCACAGCCCTCACCCAGGTTCCTCTCATCTCATCCCCTCATCAATTCCTCAGAGAGAGTAAGGACTCTCAAGGTGAGTCAGTGCAGGCTGGCATATCCAGTTGAGGTAGGACCAAGTCCCTTCCCCCTAGTATCATGGTTAAGCAAGGTGTCCCTCTGTAGGAAATTGGCTCCAAGAAGCCAGTTCATGTACCAGGAATAAATTCTTGTCCTACTGCCAAGGGCCCCACAAACTTCTCATAACTTTTCACTGTCATCTGCATACACTACATACAGAGGGCTCGGTTAAGTTCCATGTAGATGCCCCCGCTGTCCTTTCAGAGATAGTGAGCTCCCAATAGCTCGGGTCAGCTGTCTCTGTGGGTTTCCTCATTATGATCTTGACCCCTTTGCTCATATAATCTCTTTTCCTTCTCTTTAGCTGGATTTCTCTCAGTGTCTGTGCTACTACTTTTATATTAGTAAGTGGTCTCCTATGCATTCAAGTATAATTTTCACTTTTAATTCTGTCAGGAACACTGTAAATGAATTTATGTTAAGGTCTTTGATCTACTAAGACTTGAATTTTGTGCATTGTGATAGATATGGATCCATCTATGTTCTTTGAATAGCCACCATCCAGTCATGCTACCACCATTTGCTGAAGATGCTTTATATGCTTTTTTTTTTTTTTTTTCATTGTATAGGTTTTGGCTTCTTTGTCAAAATTGTGGTGTTCATAGATATGTGGGTTAATGTCAGGGTCATCTGCAATTGTATTTCATTGAAACATGCTTTTCAATGCCAAAAATAAGCTGTTTTTATTACTGTAGCTATATAGTAGAGCTTGAAGTCAGGGATGGTGATGACTCTATTTATTGTACAGGATTGTTTCAGCAATATTTGGTCTTTTGTTTGTTTGTTTTTCTATGTGAGGTTGAGTATTGTTCTTCTAAGGTCTGTGAAGAATTTTGTTGAGATTGTGATGGGGATTGCACTGAATCAGTAGATTGCTTTTGGTAAGATTTCCATTTTTACTATGTTAATCCTACATATCCAAGAGTATGGGAGATCTTTCAATTTCTGATATCTTCTTCAATTTCTTTCTTCAGTGACTTAAACTTCCTGTCATATAGGTCTTCTATTTCTTTGGTTAGAGTTACCACAAAATATTTAATGCTATTTGCAGCTATTATAAAGGGTGATGTTTCCTGTTTTTTTTTTTTTTTCATCTTGTTTACCATTTATATATAGGAGAGTTAATCTTGTATCCTGCCATGTTCTTGAAGGTGATTATCAGATGTAAGAATTCTCTGGTGGAATTTTTGGGGTTACTTATATACTCTATTATATCATGTGCAAATAGCTAAAGTTTGACTTCTTCCTTTTTAATTTGTATCTCTTTGACTTCATTTTTGTTGTCTTATTTCTCTAGCTCAGCCTTCAAGTACTATATTGAATATAAATGAGGAAAGTGGACAGCCTTCTCTTGTTTCTCTCCATTTAGTTTAATGGTGGCTGTTGGCTTGCTGTATATTGCCTTTACTATATTTATGTACGTTTATTGTATCTCTGATCTCTCCAAGACCTTTATCATGAAGGGGTGTTGGATTTTATCAAAGGGTTTTTTTTAGAATGTAATGACATGATCAGGGTTTTTTCTTGTAGTTTTTTAAATAAGATATTGGCAGAATTTTGTATGTTGTCAGTTTTGGTTTTAGTGTTTTCTTTAACTGATGAGACTGTTTCTTCTACTGTAACTTCCAAGCCAGAGGTTTTCTCTTCTATCTCTTGCATTCTCTTGGTTCTGCTTGTACCTCTAGTTCTTGTTTGTTTACTCAGATTTTTATTACCAGAATTCCCGTTATGTCCTCTTTATTGATTCTATTTCAGTTTTCAAACCTTGAACTCTTTCAGATCTTGATCACTTTCTCTTGGTTTACTTATCGTTCTTTAAGGGATTCACTGATTTCTTCCCATTTTTATCTTTTCTTTAATTTTCTTAAGGGAATTTTTGATTCCCTGTTTAAAGGCCCCTATCATCATCATATAGCTATTTCTAAGATTGTTTTCTTCTGTTTCTTCTATATTATGATGTTGGGGTCTTGCTGTTGTAGAACCACTATGTTTGGGTGGTGTAATATTTTTCCTTATGTTGTTTAATGTATTCTTGCAGTGCCATCTACTCATCCCTTTATCCAATTGATGCAAGCAGTGTCTGTATCAGGGTGCTGTTCTTGGTCCAGCCTGTTCTAGCTGTGCCTATATCTCAGGATGTCTCTCTTGGTTCAATCTGAGCTCTGGGTCCAATCAGAGCTTTCAGATTCTGTGTCTCATGGATATGCTTGGGTCACAGGGTAATGGGTAGGTTTGAATGATGGAGTGGGAATTATAGACTGCAGGGTCTTACTGTCAGGTGATATGTAGTGTCTTTCTGTACTTATTGGTTAATAAAGAGCCTGTTTTGGCCTATGACAAGACAGCTTAGAGATAAGCAGGAAATCCAAGCATAGATAAAGGAGGAGGGTGGAGTCAGTAAGCTGCTGCAAGCTTCATCCCAGAGGCAAGATGTAAAATACAGGTACACCATGAGCCACATGGCAAAACATAGATTAATAAAAATGGGTTACATGGAAAAAACTAGCAAGTAATGAATCTAAACATGTTTTAATTAATAAAAGCCTCTGATTGTTTATTTGGTACCAAAAGACTATGAGATCAGCCAATTAAGAAAAGAGAAATTTTTGACCACAGTCAAGGTACAAGTAGGGGTGCTTGCTGTAGACTTCCCTGCTGGCCTGTAACCAGGATAACAATGAGTAGGAATGAGGGGACATGGGTTGTGCCTCCAGGCTTAGGTCCCAAAGACTGGGCTCTAGCTTGGCTGGATAAAGTCTCATTCAACTCTTGGTTCATAGGACCTGGTGTATTCTGTATATCTGGGAACTTCTGAGGTCACAGGGTGATGGGTGTGCTGCAGGGGCGGGACTTGTAAATTGCAGGGTCTGACCAACAGGGGTGTTAGTGGCTGTGCCTGCCTTTAGGAGTCTTCTTTTGCTGGCTTCCAACTGCAGCAGTAATGGATGGGAATGTGTTGAAAAAGACTCTTTAGAGCAGTGGTTACCAGTGCTTTGACCCTTTACCACAGACCTTCATGTTGTAGTAAGCCCTCAACCATAAAATTATTTCTTTACTATTTCATAACTATAATTTTGCTATTATAACTTTTAATGTAAATATATGATATAGAGGATATCTGATATGTGTCTCCCAAAGTGTCATGACCCACAAGTAGAGAACTGCTGTTCTACAGGTAAAATTAATCACAACCTTTGTACAACCTCTTTGCTGTCTCCAATTCACACTGCCTGCTAAGAAATAGTACTTTCTTTCAGGAATATACTGAAACATGTCCTGGGTCTTATAATTTCACTAAGAAAATTGTTTCATGGTTTTTGTCAGAGCTGTGATTAGAATTATTATTTTGACCCATATACTTGCTTAGCTCTCTCAGCAGATATTCACCCCATGTATTTTAAAGACTGCAGTTTTAAAATTGATTTAGGATGTATTTCATGGTCAAGGGTTGATGATACACAAAAGGTCATATTCTGTAAGCACAATAATTTGATTTATCTTATTAATTACTGTATCTACATTTTTGAGCACTTGGCCAACTACACTGAAGGTGTTTCAATCAATGCTTACTGATAGAGCATAATCTCTTAATAAGTATGTGTCTAGAGAAAGCTTTAAATAAAAATTTGAATATTTTCTGTAAAGTATATTCAATACTTCCTTATTTCTACAACAGATTAAAATGTGTACAAATAGTGGTTATTTGGAACTATTTAAATGATTCTTGAAACACAGTTTATCAGACCTGCTCCACCTATATAAAAGAGTGACATTTTCTAAATTATAAAAAAAGGCAAAGTTGAGCCATTTATTAAATTTTATGGATAATCTCTTCCACACAAAATTTCTAAAATTTGAATTAATTCATTTTTTTAATTAAGGAAACTGTCATCTAATACCAACTTAAAGGTTTATAATGACTTTGGGAAGTTCACAGGACCTCCTCAAAGCTATCATCACAATCCTCATTCATGACAATGCCCTTAAATGAACAGCTTTTTTTCTTTTATCCAGACAAAAAGTTATAATCCATTTAAGTATGGTCTTCTGAATTCAGAAACTAGAGTCAGTTGTGTCTCTTTATAAAATAATCAGCAATTAACCATAAATACATGATGCTTGTTTTTAAGGATAATCTGTAAAATGTTCCATTTGCATTAAAAGTATACAATTTTAATTTTAATAATTAAAATGTCTTTACATATCTGAAAAATCTATATCTATGCATTGCTTTGTTTTAGATACAAACTTCAAAAATACTTTTATTTTCATATTATTTCAAATGATGAACAAGTTCAAGCATATCTTTTTGATGAATAGAGCTGTTATGCCGGGAGCAAAATGGCATTGTTATATGAGAATTTTCAACTTGTCTAATTAAATAAATTGGTTAATGTATGTGAAATTTTTATATAAAATGATGAGAAGTTACAGCTTTTCTGTCACATATTATCAATTTATTGCTTTAAGATTGTAGTTTTTGAAATAATACTTTCTTTACATTTCTAAAGTCACACAAATCAGATCAGTTATTGGACATGTAAAGGCTCATAACCTGAAGAGGCAAGATAGGGTGATGAGCCCTCCTTTAATGAAAGACTTGAGTAAAACAGTAGGGGTCTAAATAGGAGCAGAATCCAAATAGTTTCAGAAAGTTAATTTTGACTGACACTATATCTGTATATATTTATAAGTTACTGTGTGGGTTTTTTTTTGATACACCAGATAATGATCAGTTTAAAAAAATATCAAATTAATCACATTAGGCTTTTATCATTCATAAATTTGCTCTTCCATTTTACCTATTTTGAGACATATGCGTTATTGTTAACTCTAACCAGAACCTGATTCTCAGCTCTTCCATTCAGTTAGTTGATCCTCACAGCTAGAACTTCAGCCTTTTTTAAATCTGAGAGAATTTGAGGGTTTTTTTTTTTCTTTTTTTTTAATGGAGAACAGACTATGAAAGAATTTCGGACATAGCAACTTGTTTGGTCAAGAAACATATTTTTGTTTGTTTTTTGTTTCCAAAATCATACTTTTATTGATTTGGTGGGGGGATTTCACATTACACATCTCTATCACATTTGTTTCTTAATTCCCTGCATTGTATCTTCCTTCAAACAAATAAATAAATAAATATCAAAAGTCCAATGTGTGTGAACTATAAAGTCAGTGGATTGTGGTCAAACTCTTCATGGTTTTCCTCTTAAATAGAACACAGTACTTCCTCCTGCACCTCTGTTAGAAGACATCTATTGTGGATAGTGACACTTCATCTTATCACACATTTTTTATGTTATTCATTTTTTAATTTATTTTATATACTGACCACAGTTTCCTCTTCCCACTCTTTTTCTGTTCCCTCCTCCTGCCTCCCATCTACCCCCTTCCCAATCTATTCCTCCTGTGTCTGCCTTCAGAAAAAAAGCTGGCCTCTCATGGGCTTCAACAAAGTATGGTACATCAAGTTGAGGTAGGACCAAGCTCTTTAATGACTTTCTGTTTAGACTATTATTATTTAGTAGATGTGTGCATGTATAAATGGTGTGTGTGTGTGTGTGTGTGTGTGTGTGTGTGTGTGTGTGTGTGTGTGTGTTTGTGTTTGTGTTGGATGGAGTAAAGGTTGTCACAGAAATCTTACATGACCATCATTTTCAACTGTGCTTCTGTAGTCACCGATATCACTGGCAATGTCACTTCTTTGCTCTCTATGGTCCATGGAAGCATGGATCATGGGCTTCCACAAGGTTTCTGGAATCAAGACAGATCATAAACAGGACTCCTGGTAGCAATGTGGCCATGGACCCAAACAAAGCCCTCTGATGCATCTAGGATCATGGGCATAAACGTGGCTTCAGGCTGCATTATATACCATGGACATCTGCCTGGGTTTTGGTGGCAACATGGGCCTGAGATATCACACAAAACAGGCCACATTAATACCACAAACCCAGACATAGCCTTCAGTGACATCATGGTGCAGTGTACCACTGTAGTTTCAGGTGGCAGCATAGGCCACTCATGTCTATTGGCCCCCAGCAGGGTGCCTAGAAGCATCAACGTGGCTTCAGCCTGCAGTACAGACGACAGACATCACCTGACCTTTTGTAGTAGCACAAGCAGGGATGTTTTTCAAGAAATAAGATTTATTTCTCCTTTTTCTAATAAGTCTTATGTAGTCCATAAAGTAACAAGTAGGTAAGAATAAAATTCTCAAAAACATAACTATGAACTAGAAAGTACCCAGTTAAGTAGCAAGGATTCAGTTATCTAGAACTGGTCTCCATTAAGAAAGAAAGAAAGAAAGAAAGAAAGAAAGAAAGAAAGAAAGAAAGAAAGAAAGAAAGAAAGAAAGAAAGAAAGAAAGAAAGAAAGAAGGAAGAGAGAGAGAGAGAGAGAGAGAGAGAGAGAGAGAGAAAGAAAGAAAGAAAGAAAGAAAGAAAGAAAGAAAGAAAGAAGGAAGGAAGGAAGGAAGGAAGGAAGGAAGGAAAGAAGGAAGGAAGGAAGGTCAATTTTTAAAATAGATAAAATTTAAATTATACAAATAACTTAAGTTTTTCTAGTTTCTGAAAAAATGTTTATAAAAGAAACTTTGTTTTACGTATTAAAAGTTATAACAATGTAAGGGAGACAGCTCAGTTGGGGATAGTGATTACCACATAAACACAAAGACCTACTTTAAAATTCCTAATGCCCAAATCTCTTTAGTTCCATATATTCTGTTGAGGGAAAATGAATGTGAGAATCGACCATCCTTTTAGCAACCCTTAAAGAGCAGGATGTAAGGAATGGTAGGCTAATCAAGGTGAATAGATGCCATTTTAGTTTTTCATTGACTTCATAAACCTAAAACTCTTGGGATGGTCATTACAACGCACACTGAATCATGAAAAATAGCTAACCCAAAAATAAGTATTGCATTCTCACAGCTAAAATAATCCCATCAGAAACAGCTTACATTATTGTATTAGAAAAGCAATTTTGAGAAAAAGAATTTCTTTAAGTGAGATATTAGGCTAAAAGCCAAATCCAGTTTATTTTTTCTTTTAACAAAAGTCAAACTCCCATATTAAAAGAGCTTATAATCAAAAATGAAAGCATGAAGCTGAAAAGCTTTCATAAAGCAAAGGGCACTGTCAACAGAACAAAACTGCAACCTACTGGATAGAAAAAGATTTGCTCCTACTCCACATCTGACAAAGGGCTAATTTCCAAAATGTAAAAAGAACTCAAGAATCTAGACACCAAAAAACCAAATTATAGAGCAAAAATCAGGTACAGAGCTAACAGATATTTTTTAACAGAGGAATCACAAATGGCCTAGAAATAGTTAAAAAGTGTTCAACATCCTTAGACACCAGAGAAACACAAATCAAAATGACTTCAGGATATCATTCCCCACCTGTCAGAACGGCTAAGATCAAAGGTACAAGTGTCAGCTCTCACTTGAAAGGACTTGAGAAAGGAAACCACTTCTCCTTTTTTAGTGGGAATGTAAAATTGTCCAGCCACTTTGGATATCAATACAATGTCCCAGAAAACTGAGAGGTTATATACCTCAGGACATCCACATCACTTCTTGGTATATACACAAAGATGCTCCATACCACCACAAGGACATTTTCTCAACTCTGTTCATAATGTTCATAACAACTTTATTTGTAATAGCCAGAAACTGGAAACAACCTAGATGATCCTCAACCAAAAAATGAATCAAGAAAATGTGGTCCATTTAAACAATGCAGTATCATTCTGCTGTTAAAAAAAATAACATCATGATATTTGCAAGTAAATAGGTGAATTAGAAATAAAAATTATCGAAGGTGAGGTAGTAACCCACACTCAGAAAGGCAACAAGGTATGCATTCACTCATAATTGGATATTTTATATATATATAAATAAAAAGATAACCAGAGTACAGCAGTCCACAGCCCCAAAGAGGCTAAGTAACAAGCAGGGCTCAAGAAGGGGATGAACAGATCCCCCTGAAAGGAAAAATTAAATAGATTTTTTGGGGGGGGGGTGAACTGGTATGGATGGGACAGAATAAGAAGAATCATGTTGGAAGAAGAAGATGTGTGGTGTGTGTGTGTGTGTGTGTGTGTGTGTGTGTGTGTGTGTGTGTGTGTGTATGAGAGAGAGAGAGAGAGAGAGAGAGAGAGAGAGAGAGAGAGAGAGAGAGAGAGAGAGAGAGAGAGAGAGAACTGGGAGAGACAACTAACTGGAGTTAGGGACTATTTTACGGAAATCTATGAGGGAAGACCCTATCTAAGACTTATAGTACAGAGTAATACATAGCCTGAACTGGCCATCTCCTGAACCCAGACTAGACTTTTAGTGGGAGGATTGGAATGTCAACTGTATAAGTGAGAGTTTTATTGCTGCAAATAGATACCATGAGATTTAGTGCAGTATTATCATGGTGAGACATGGTGGTGTGTAAGCAGACATGATGCTGGAAATGAAGCTGGGAGTTGTTTATATATATATATATATATGTATTATTTTCATTTAAAAAATATCACCTCCATCAATGTATCCCCCTGATTCCCCTTCCCTTTCCTCTTCCATTCTCCCCAAGCCATCCTTCAGCTTCACCCCTCCCTATCCACCTATCCCTTCCCTCAAAAGGACTAGAAGTCCCAAGGTGGGCCAGCCCAACTCAGCACATCCACTCCGGGCAAGTCCAATTTACTCATCCCAAAGTCAATGTTGGGCTGGATATTCCTCTATAGGGAATGGGATCCAATGTGCCAGCCCATGAACAGGAACATAATCTGATCCCACCCCTTGTGACTCCACAAACTCATGGCAGTGGAAAGCTTCCCACCCCCAAAGGACCCAGCTGCCCATCCTGATGGGTCTCCAATGGCAATTCCCTATTCAGTGAGCTCCTCAGAGCTCCAGCCAGCCATCACAATGGAAACCTTCCTCATAATTCCTATATCCCTGCTCATATAGACTCCTGTTCTCAGCTGGACCAGGAGCTGGGAGTTTTACATCTGGATCCAAAGGAAGTATAATGAGACTCTGTGCCATATTGGGTATACCTTAAGCATATAAGACCTCAAAGCTTCCCTCCACAGTGACACACTTCCTCCAACACAGCCACACTTATTCCAACAAGGCCACGCATTTTAGTAGTGTCATTTCCCAAGTATGAAGCACTCAAACACGAGTCTATTCAAACCACCTATTCATACCACTACACCAATCCAGTATTAAAACCTTCAATATACAATTTGTCATGCCTGCAAAATGTGCTGGGATAAAAGAGGCACAGTAATTGGGGGAGTGTCCAACCAACATCTAATCCATCTTGAGCACCACACCATGAAAGGGAGCCCACCCCTGATACTATCTAGAAGGCCAGGAACCAGAGGCTGTGTAGCCTAGATACCTAATATCAAACCACTCACAACCAACAAAAAAAGTCAATAATTTCCAATATTATTCTGTTACACTCATAGACAAGAGTCTAGGATAATTGTCATCAGAGAGGCTTTATTCAGCAACTGATGAATGCAGATGCAGACACATAGCTAAACATTAGGCAGAGCTTAGGAAGTTCTGGGGAAGATGGAAAGGATTGTAGGAGACAGAGGGGAGAAGGGCTTCACAAGAAACTCACAGAATCAACTAATCTGGGCTCATAGGGGTCCACAGAACTGAACAAAGAACTAGGGATCCTGCTTGGGTCTGACCCATACATGTTATGGTTGTGTATGTTGGTCATCTTGTGGCACTGACAGTGAGATTAGAGGCTCTCCGACTCTTTTGCCTGCTTTTAGGATCTTTTCCCTCCACTTGGTTTGCCTTGTCCAGCCTTAATCGGGTGGGGGAGGTGCCTAGTCTAATTGCAACTTGTGCCATGTGTGTTTGATATCCCTGGGAGACTTGTCTTCCTTGAAAGCAAATGAAAGAAGAGTGGATAAGGAGAGGTGTCAGATAGGGAAGGGACTAGGAGGAGAGGAAGGAAGAGAAACTGCAATCATGATGTAATAATATATGGGAATAAACAAAGGAAATCCATAGGATATCCACTATTATTCCATGAAACAACATGATGAAAACTGTTCAAGTATCAACTGGGAGGGTTAGGACCCAGACTACTTCATATAGTAGTATGCTTTGAACAAACACACATATCATTTGTTTTTCTATATTGTGAGCAAGATGAGAACTACAAAATCCTTGGCCACTTTTTAATTGAGATACATGCTAGGTCTTGGACTAGAATAGAATGAAATCTTTTTTGCTTCAAGTGCACATTTAAACATCTCTCTCTCTCTCTCTCTCTCTCTCTCTCTCTCTCTCTCTCTCTCTCTCTCTCTGTGTGTGTGTGTGTGTGTGTGTGTGTGTGTGTGTGTGTGTGTGTGTACATAGCTTTATGTGATACTATAATTCCTATTTCAAAAATAAAAATATAACTAGTTTAGCAGTGACCCTTTTGACAAGCACATATTTTCTCTAGACATGAACTATACATTAGGGTACAAAATATATACACAAGTTTTATGTGACCTATGCCAATAAATTTATAAACTCTATCTTGCTGTTGACATAAGTTACACCTCATTTTTTAGTTCTTACTGGATAATAAAGTAGTAACTCAGTCAACAATCGATAAAATCAAAACCAAACAATTCACATAAAAATAGTCTCTAGGAATTTGTCAGTAGGTTTCTTAAATTTACAACTATACTTTTATTTTACTATTAGATATCTGAAGTCAGTATTATGACCAGGTTATAATTTCAATATTTTCAGTGTGATTTTGATAGAAGTAGGTACTAAAACTAAATGAAAATGATATGACAACTGTGGGTGACATTTTCTAAGTATGTAACACTTGCTTATTTTTTTATGGTTAATGATGTGGAATTGTTCTCCTTGAAAAAGATTAAATGGTCTCTACTCGGCTGGAGAGATGGCTCAGGAGTTAAGAGCATGTATTGTTGGAGTAACAAACCATAGGTCATGTTGGAACACAATTATCAGCCAACTCACAACTCCCTGTAACTCAGCCCCAAGAGAAATTATACCCTTCTCTAGCCTCTGCAGACACTGCACTCCTGTGTGCAAAACTCAGATTCATAATATATACATAGTTAAAAATAAAATCTTAAAATTTATGATAAGAAATAAACACAATAAGTGTTTCTTTTTTAGCAATTGCTGCTACTTTTGCCCTATAAATAAATTAAAAAAAAAAACTATTAACAATCCATGATGCCTCCCCAGGTCTTGTGTATATGTGCAGGTTAATTTATATAAACAGATTTTATACAAAATAAAACATTTTTAGACATATATATAAGTAATAGTATTCATAACATTATACATAAGCATATTTATGTTACTTTTGTTTTCAGTGGAAAATATTTCAAACTTTGGTCATGCCAAAAGTTGGGTTGATGGAGAGGGAGAAAGAATCTGAAGGCAATTAGGGGAGTAGAATACTATAATCAATATATGTTTACATTTAATTAGTCTTTAAATAATAAAATTCCTTTACATACCAAAAATAAAATATCTGTAGCCCACCTTTTTTTGACCTCTGGTGGTTCCTGTGTAAGTTTGGGAACCTGAATTCAGATCTCACCAATCCTCCTAAAATTATTATGTGGAGCTTCACAACTGTAACTCCCGTGCTGAAGAAAGCAAATGCAGTAAGATCCTGGAGGACAGAATGCCTGCCAGTGAGCATAGAGAAAGCCACATGGTTCAGTTTCAGAGACCATGCTTCAAAACTTAAAAGGGTAGATAAAGGAAGACATCAGACATTGGCCTCTGGCCTCCATGTGTGCATGCATGGGTTGGCACTAGCACATGCAGAGACATATATAGATGCATGTTACATTCATACACACAGAGAATAAATATAATGATAATAGTAATAACCAGCTTGATGTGTTTGTAATAAATGAGGTTCTCTCATAAGGCAACTGCATACCTTGCTTGATAAATGTTTGTAATGGATACTTAGTTATCTCTAATTAACTAACGAAAATGCTAAAACTTAAAGTATGCTTCTGCCTTGCTCAAGGTCATAGAGCTAATAAATAGCTCAACTAAAATGTTAGTCCAGTGTTTGATTAAAGGCCATACTTGTTAGTGCTGAAGTAATAAGTCAGTGCCAAATGCCTCCTGCCTTCCTTCCTTTTAATCTAATCTTCCATGCTACACTTTCCACATTTGCAGGGATGTTATATGATTTGAGAGTATACAAGTGACCAAAAAACACAGGGCTTCTCTGTGTGTGGCTAACTGACCTCTTCAGAAATCTAATACATAATGTTCTCCAGTCACCTGTGTCACTGGCTCTGACTGCAAGAACAGATGGCATGCCAGGGACTGCAGAGTTGCATGCAGACATTATGGATGAAAATAAATGGGAAATTTAAAGTTACAAAGAAATGCTGTGGAAGAATCCTGTCTACTTTTTTCTTTAGTTTTCAGAAAATTATTTGCTATATAATCAAATCATAAATGCTATTTTAGATATATTTGTCATAAAGGAGATGCACATTTAGATGCCCTCAATTGGTGACAATGTGTTTGATGAATCAAGTGTTTTTTGTGTGCTTGTCTTTCTCCCATCACTTAGAAAGTTTGAGAAATGGACAGACCAATGTATAAAGTTAAGGAGGGTATAAAGCATTTGTTAATCCTGAAATGTTCATTTATTATATTATTTATTAAGAATTTGATATAGTAATCAATGAATTCAATAGCTACATCTCATACATAAAATATCCCTTGGCTGAGAATATCACAGTCTGTGCTACCAACAATAGTCTCAAGCCTTATTTCAGATGTTCAGGTTTGTATAACCCTAGCCTGGTGAGTTTAGCTGAACCTCTCCTACCCAAGATGTATCTGAACCTCTAGCCCTAACTCCAGTTGCACAGCTCATTAACCAGTCTACCCTAAATAGGCTAGAATACCACATCAGACACACAACCAGTAAAAGAAGTCCACATGTCCAGGTCACATCACAAAAACAAACAATATGAAAACAGAAGACATTTCACCATCCCTCAAAAAAATGAAAAACCTCATATAATACTTCTATAGGGGGATGGGGCAGGTTGGGGAGGAAACTGGGAGGAAAGCAGAAGAAGAGATGAGAGGGGGATCTGTGGTTGGTATTAAAATAAGTAAAAAAATAAAAAAAAACCTTTTAAGTAAAAAAGGAAAGGTTCCCCAGTTAAAATTACCTATATCAAACCTGTAACACTGAATTTAAAGTATTACAAAGTTTATTTAAGTATCAAGGGATTAATGAAGACACAAACAAGCAGTTCAGTGAATGAAAGAAGATAAAAAAAAATACCCTGACTGATGTCAAAGAAAATACAAGTACAAGAGGATGGTATAAAATGACAATTCAGGCTTCGAAGAATGCATTCATATAAAAATAGAAATGTTGTAGAAATTCAAGTTGAAATAAAAATAGAACTAAAAATGCAACAAACTCATTCAACAAATTTTTCAAAAATTCTAAGACTCACTAAATGAATGTGCCAAAATTTAGGAAGTCAATGAAATATTAAATCCAATCTGATCATAAAAGAAGAATCTCACTAGCATATGACAGAATCTTCAGAAAAGTTCATAGAATAAAATTTCCACAAATTAAGGAAGGATATATTCATATAGATACAGGAACACAAAGAAAGAGGACCAGAGACTTCTTGTCCTTTTGGAGGGAGGGGAAGGGAGGATGGGGGAGCGAGAAGGCTGAAGGTTGACTTGGAGCTATTGCGAGGGAAGGGAGGGGGAGCAGGGGGATACATGGATAAATAGGACATTTTTAATGAAAAGTAAATTAAAATAATAATAAAGATGATAGGAAAAGAAACGGGACCATGAAAGAAACTCTTCACAACATGGTATAGATAAAACAATAAGTATACAAAACTAAGGGTGCTTAAAGTTGCAAAATTTAAAAAAAAAACCTATAAATAACATATAAAAGAATACTTATAAGAAAAATGTGACTTACCTCTCAATGGAAACCTTAAAGCCCCCAAAAGCCTGTATAATTATACTGCATGTTCTAAAAGTCCACATATTCCAAACTGAATTAATGCACTCTACAAAAATCTCTGTAATAATTGGAGAAAGAGCTTCCCATAATCAAGAGCTCCTATCATGAGTTCACTAAGTAGAAGGAAACTCACTCAGGCCCTGTAAAGCCTAGTACTCACAGCAAAAGAGAACGTAATACCTAGAAGGGAACTGCTACTGTGATTCTCATAATTGATCAAATGCAGAAAATGAATAATTGGAGATACTCAGCCCAGTTTTTATATACATAAAATATAGATAAATATTATAGATAGATAGAAATATAGAAAGAAGGAAAGAAAGAAAGAAAGAAAGAAAGAAAGAAAGAAAGAAAGAAAGAAAGAAAGAAAGAAAGAAAGAAAGAAAGAAAGAAAGAAAGGAAGGAAGGAAGAAACAAAGGTAGATAGGTAGGTAGATAGATAGATAGATAGATAGATAGATAGATAGATAGATAGATAATAGATAGATAGATAGATAGATAGATAGATAGATAGATAGATAGATAGAGATTGGTTGGCCAGAAAGGTTATAAATTTAGAAAGTCTTTCTCTGTCTTGCCACCTCCCAAATAAAGACAAAGAGACATTGTTACTCATGAATAATTGGCTGATAGCTTCAGCTAGTTTTTAACTAGCTCTCATAACCTAAATTAACCCATGCCTTTTATGTTCTTTTAAATGGCTCAGTTATCTATAATTTGTAATGCCCATGTTGCTTTCTCTGTATCTCCAGGCAACTTGTTCTTTCTTCTTCCTATTCTCTTCTCCAGAAATCCTACCAAGCTATTGGCTGCTGAGCTTTCTATTAAATTATTTAGAGAGACATATCTTCACAGGGTACAAAAAGGTTATCCCACATTTCCTTTTTTTCAGTCTAAATAAAAAGGAATGTTTCTGTTCTAGCATAGTAAAAATACACAATATAAAATATAAAAATATATTATCAAAATGGTACAATAAAAATACACAATAAGAACAATTAGCAGATGAGAATTACACTTACAATATCTAGTCCATTTATATTTGGCAAATTTAGAGAAAACACACAATTATCTATCGTATCTTGATCCAAGGTTTTATACCTAAACCATTTTTGTCAGAACTTGTATTATCATCCTAAAAATGTCTTTTTAGACCTTAGAACACCTTACAGATAAACGACTTAAACTTTTTTGTTTCTCAACCTTATAAACCTTACATCTCTTTTGTAACTTACTTTTTCAAATTTTGTAACAAGAAAAAGTGTAAAACTATAAATATCTAGTCTTCAATACCATTAAAGATCCCAGAAGAATATATTACCTGAGTAAACAGAAAATGCAAAGGAAACTTAATGACAGAGACACCTGCTGCCTGGACAGGCATCCAAGATTCCTCTGCAATTCTGGAACATACATCTTCAGCCTACAGGTCAGCAATTTACAGAATAAGGATCATTCTACCTTATCTTGGCAAAATCTAGCAGTTTTTTTTTTCTTTTGTGTCTTGTTTGTCCATTTTAGGCAGCATACTGTCAGCAGTCAAGGCAAGGGCAGTTTCTTTTCCCAGATGGATAGCTGTTGGCACAAAGTAAAGAAACTCTATATGGTTTATGCCCATCGTCTTCTCAAAAGAATGGTAATGCCAGGAGGAGACATTTCTCATCATCATGAAAGGCCTATGTTACTAAAACATCTTAAGTGCCACATTTGTAGGTCCTTGAAATTTTTAAAGATCACCTATCTATCAAAAATATATCATATATGACTTGAAAACATGCCTAACATGCCTATAAGTTTGATAGTTAGAGATAACTGTTAACCTGTATTTCATTATTATCCTAATAGCTTAAAAAGACAAAAAAAGTACACATTTGAAAATAAGCTGCATACATATAATAGGTTGAACAAGAATAAAAACACATATACAGTATATAAAAAATAATTTTAAATTTGTATGGATATACAAAAATCCATACCAATGCAAAATATTTGGAATATATGGATAAAAAAGACATTTTTAATAAAAAAGAATAAAATGAAGAAAAAATAATATATGGAAAATAAGACTGTGGTTATTTAAACACACTCCTTTATCTCATCATTTTTACACTCTATTCCTTTTTATCTATTCAGAAAGAGATCCTTGAGACTAATCTCCTGTCTTTGGCTTTCTCTCTGACCATAGCCTGTAACACTTTGTAATCAATCCAGTTAAATAATGATGAATATCCATAAACCATTAAATAACCAAAGACCATCTACTCCATTTCTTGGTTGTCATGTTTTCTAGATTGTTTTTTCTTGTCTTGAGGTGTTAACATCTTTAGGAGACCCTGAAAAAATTAAAATAATGGTCAAGTCCTGAGGAAGCTAGCTGTTGTCCAGTCTCAGTGTGATGAGGTATAAAATACAAGGCTTATCTAATGTCTTGGCTGGAATAGTCTGTAAGTCTGGACCATCTCAACAAACAGCTGTGAAGCTGTTCTGGATACAGAACTATTGAGAAAACTGCAAAAGAGGCACTCTGAGAGTCTAGATCACTTAGGCCACCAATAATCATTGGTGTCTGATCCCCTTGCTCTGAAAATATTTAAACTTCTGAAGCTAATACACATGTCTGCATTAAAACTAATATGAAATGTGTAGTGAGTTAAAAATGATTTTTTGTTCTGTGTTTGATCATGTATAAAGAACCTGTCAAATTCATGTCTGTTTGGAATGTATAACCAAACTGTATTATAAGTCCTTATAAAGGACAACATGTAATAATAAGTCAAGGTGGGGGGGATTTTTTGGTGCATTTTACTTTGGATTGCCAGCTCACAAAAAAAAGACATGGAGACTTATGATTAATTACAAATGCTTTGCCATTATTTTCTGCTTGTTTTTAACTAGCTCTTATTGTAGTAAGAGGTTTCTGGCCCAGACTTATGGGCCTAGCCTTAAGGTTTAGACCCACCGACCCACAGTACCCCAGAGACCCACAGATACTTACTTTAATTTTAGACAGATCGGTCCAAGGCCCAAGCATATAACTTCCTAACTCTTTACCCTTAATCTAATCCATGATGTTTATCCTGTTCAGCCACAGGGCTCTGTACCTTTTCTCAGTGCAGCACAGTTAATTGTTCCCTGCCATCTTCTAGCAAGTCTGGCAACTCTGGAGTCTCTGTGGTATTTCTGCTCTGTTGTTCCTGTTCCCAGAGTTATTTTAGTCTGGCATGCCCGCCCACACTTCCTGTCTGCCTTTGGCCAATCAGTGCTTTTTATTAAACTCATAGATGGGACAATTATTTACAATGTAACATCAAGAATCTGCTACATCTTATAACTTAAATTAATCCATCATGTCAATTTCTGCCACGAGGCTTTATTACCCCATCTCTATATGTCTATTCCTTCTGTATGCATAGGATACTCAGTCTTTCCTCCTCTCAAAGCTCTTTCTGTCCAGTTCACTCTGCTATACCTCCTGCCTAGCTATTGGATTCATCTTCACACATTGTAAAGAAATATTCCACTACATGTAAATCCCAGAGGACCAGATGTCTGTTACTTATGTGTCTTATAGACATACCAGGAACATTGAACTCCTCATATCACAACATTATGGCCACCTAAGCAAGACACACAAAATAACACCAGTTGATTTACCAAAATTTATGGGGAAAATTTCACAAGGTCCCACTACCAGGTGAAGATTTGCAGGCAACCTTTGCTGAGGGAGGGAAAATTAATTTGTTTTCTCCCTCGAGATGCTCCTTTATATGTAGGACATTAGTAAAGTCCTGAGTGCATGTACATTGTTTGACATGGGCACAGTTATGTCAAGGACGCAATGCCTCAGACCCAGATTAGCTAAGCAAGACTCAGAGGGATGGCAGTCTCCCTTTGGTCCATGTGCAGAAGTTGATAGTTCATGCAGACAATGTCCCCTGTAGTTTTCTCCCAGAGACGTTTATTTTTGGATGATTGTTCCATGACTGTCTTTCCAAAACTATCTAAACCAGCCTTCTTGTTCAGATTTATATAATAATCCTGACTCTTTACTTTTCTGCATATACTAACCTTAACTCCTTTTTTATTTGTATGTAATAACCCTGCTTCCATGTTCAGCTGTATTCATCACACACACACCCATACGCAGATACACACATACTCAACAATATATAATCAATACACTGAGCTTCTCGGCTGCTGCTGTTTCTCTATTCACTGCAAACCTACACACCTGATCCCAGGTTTTCTGGGTGCCCATGTATGTTTATTGCATCTTCAATCCTCTCCCATCTCATCAGGTCAATCTGGTAGCCATGCTGAACATGGAATCTGCATGTTATCTAATTCCAAGTGTTCAGCCCTGATTGTATGTACAGGTGAACAACTCTAAAGGGACTCAGATGGAGTTGGATGGGAGAACATGTTTTAAATATATTATGCAAGGATGAAATTCTGAAAATTAATTTTTAAAATTCAGAAGTTATATTTACCAATGTAGATAGATAGATATTAACAGTACTAGGGAAATGATCAGCAGAGCATCTATCTGCCTATCCTATTTGAAGCACAATGATTAATTTTTGGGAGAAATAATCTTTGTGATTAAGAAACAAAAACTCAAAAGGAACTTGTTAATTTGAAAATAAAAACACACCGCTCTTAGCTTTATTTTACTTTTTCTCTTTCCATTTCTAAACAAGTTCCCCTAATTCCTAACCCAGAACAAACATGTGACATAAAAAGTACCTGTTTTTACATTTATAACAGTGTATCAATTATGCTAATGCTAGATAATATTTTAAAATGTTTTATTTTATTTAAATTTTTTATATATTTTACAGACAGCTTTTAATTTCCCCTCCCTCATCTCCTCCAATTGTCCCTCCTTCTCATCTATTCCCCTCCTTTTCCACTCCTTCTTCGTGTTTTCATTCATAAAGGAGCTTATGGGCTTGAGCAAAGTATAGCACATCAAGTTGAGGCAGGATCGAACTCTTCCTTGCCTCAAAACTGGAGAATATAATCCAGAATAGAGTATGGGATTCCAAATGCCAGTTAAACACCAGGGACAGGTCTTGATTTCACTGCTAGGTGCCTCACAAGACTAAGCTACATAACTGTCACACACATGAAAAGGGCCAAGATCTGTTCCATGGAGACTCCCTAACTGAACATGTCCAATCAAAGCATTCTCATGATTTCTCGTCAGCTCTGTGTGTGTTCTTCTGTCATGACACTCCTGACTTAAACAATCCCTTACCTTTCTTCAGAAAGACTCCTGAAGCTCAGCCTAGTGCTTAGCTGTTGATCTCTGCATCTGTTTCCATCAATTACTGAATAGAGTATCCATTAATCACCAATCTGATTAGTGGATAGCCGGTTCAGGGACCCTCTCCACTATTTCTAGGGGTCCTAGCTGTGATTAACTTTGTGCTTGCCTGGGGTTTCCTGGTGCCAGATTTCTCCCTAACCCCAAAAATACACCCTATCAAGAGATCTCTTTTATTTCTCTCCCCTTCATCCAGCCTACAATCTGCCTCCTACATCCAGGCTGCCCAACCAGCTCCCTCAAGATCCCATTACTCGATCATCTATCCTCAGATACCAGTTTTCCTAGATCTCTTCTATTTCCTCATGTCAGGAAAATCCATGCATTCCTCTTAGGGACCACCTTGTCCTCTAGTATCTCTGGGGCTGTTAAATGTAGGATGGTTATACTTTACTCCTAATATTCACTTCTCAGTGAGTACATACCATGCTGGTCTTTCTGGGTCTGGGTTTTGTTACTCATTTTTTTTTTTTTTTTTTTTTTTTTTTGCCAGTTCCATCTGTTTGCCTGTGAATTTTGTGAGTCATTGATTTTTACACCTGAGTATTACTCTACATTTTCAGGGCTGGAGAGATGATTGCTCAGTCTTTAAGAGTATATGCTGCTCTTCCAGAGGACCTGGGTACAATTTGAAACACCCACATGGTCGCTCACAACTGCCTATAACTCCAGTTCAAGAGAATCTGACACCTTCACACCAATGCGTACATATAAATTTTAAAAATATTTTGAAATCATAAAGAAAATATGTGTAAAGGTGAGGAGTCTCTTTTGGGAGAAACAAAAGGCAGTACTAGTTTGCCATTCTCTGTCTAGATTTCTATTTAGAACATATGGCAATATTTGATTGATCCGAGTCCGTTTACTGTATTTTATTATTATTTAACAGTCCCTCAGGGTTCTTTTATCTTTTCTGTAAATGAGGATCATTTACAACAAATTTCGGTGTGGATTCTAAATCTTGCACTTCTTTATCAAATAGTCCTAAGAAATATGCAAGGACAGTGATGCCAAAGCACACTGATGCAATTTAACTCACACAGAGCCAATTTAGAAGTCCAGGAAAAATACTTCAACTTCCTTTTATCTAGCATTGGAGCTTTCTATAATTAACCTTATTTCAACTAATTATTGCAGAGTCAAAGTTTCCTTCTATTGTTTAATTAATTTCTGAATGTAAAATCATAATTGATACATAAATTATCATTGCAAATGTGCTTTTATCTAGAAATCTATTGCCGTATAAAGATGAAGGAACAAAACTAAAACCAAAATTAAATATTCTTTGTCCAAAATAGTTTGGGTCTGAATCAAATGAAAAGTTGTTATTATTTGGCTGGTTACTAATTTGGGCATTGAAATTCACACCTGGAGCTGAGGTCTAATCCACTGGCAGAGAGCGCAATTAACATGCTTAAAGCTGGGGGCTTACAGGAGTTTAGAAAATAAATACATGAATATAATAAAGAAAAGAATTAAAATCCAATCTATATTCTTGACTCTTGAGTTGAGGTGACTCACAAAGCAATCTATCAGGAAATTTTTATAGTCCTTTTCAAGAAACTAACATGTATATAATGTAAAACAAAGTAATAAGATATGAAAGACGGGCTTTATCTAACTAAACAATAATACATTTTACATGAACAAGGACTCAGAGTACTCACACAAGAAAGTTTCAAGGAATACCTAGAAAATATTAATATAAATATATTCATATGCTAAAGTGTAATAACTAATATTAATATTCTGAATAACTCTAACATTATTCTTATTACTAACATTACGCATATCTTAAAAAATTCATAAGCATGAGAAATGTTTTTTCAACAATATTACTGTTCTATATTTTTTTTAAAAAGGCTTGAATATCCTTTGTAATCATCAAATCAATTGTCTCCAGTGAATTTATTTGACTTAACACAATCCTAATTAAATTCTTAGGATATTCTTTCTGAGCAATTTGATAATCAATATTTAGTCATATAAAAATAATAATAAATTAAGGATTTTCCCAAGTATACATCAAAAATATATTTACAAATAGAGAGGAGGTAGATTTTTCAATAAAGAAAAAGACATCTAGTAATAAAGAACTATTTTATTTTAATGGCTGTGACCAAAATGCTTGCCAGAAACAAATTAAAGTAGTATAAATGCACTGGATTGTAGAATGTGGAGTAAGCAGAGTTTGTGTTCCCAGGCTAAGACCATCTACATTTGACTCTAGAATAAACCATCCCTTGCCCTCTTTGTGGTGAGAATTGCTTTTGCATCAACAGAAACAAATATTCATTTACTTCATGTTGTCACAGGGTTCAGCCCATGGTTTTATGACATCCTACCAGGAAGAGTTTGTTGATGCATTTTTACATATACAGGAAACAGAGTATTGACCAAGCATAGCTTATGACTAACACGCCTACAGCAAGTGATGTGCTTCTTTGGCCTGAGTCCCACTGCTTTATTTACTAACATCTCCAAATAGTGCCAACAGGTTGGGTACCAAGTACTCAAAGAAGAAAACTGTGGTCATTTCATATTCAATTTATAAAAATAACTAATAAAATTTGATAGTTAAAATAGCCAATTTGATTTCAGTGAGAACAGCACAAATTCTTCATTAAAATATGCTTGGACAAAAATTGTTAAGTCAAAATTTATATATTTTTTATATTAATAGTGACAGTATACTGTATACATCCTACAGGTTTTGTGTTTTAAATTTGTGTGTGTGTTTGTATTTTTGTGAGTGTGTGTGTGTGTGTGTGTGTGTGTGTGTGTGTGTGTGTGTGTGTGCATCTGCAGTTCATGGAACACAAGTGGAAGTTGTTAGTCATAGTTACCTCATTTTGGAAAGCTCCTATATTTTTGATGATAATGATTCCCAAAACTAGAGTAACCTGATTTTCTGTATCTTGTCTCCTTTTCCTATAGACCTTAGTAACAGCATCCCAGAGATATTTAGTGATCATCTAACATTTTTTAAAAGCAAAGTTTATCCCTAACAATGGCCAATGGATGCAAATAAGGAATCCCCCTTATTTTTTCCCCCCTTTTCCCCCCCTCAGTCTGCAAATAGAGGGTGCTCTCTAACTCTTACAAACCTCTGCAGGATTTTCCTCTCAAATAAAAGCCTGCATTGCCTTAAAGTTGCTCAATTTCTTTTTTTCTCCATTTCTTCCCATAGACATTACTGAGGCCAGAGGAATACTTATGGGAGATTTGACGGTTACACATTATTATAGTATTATGAAGCAAAACCTTACCACTCTAGAAAGTCTGCATTCCATTTGTTTTCCTCTCACCCTCCCCCAAACATGATTATCACTTTTCATTTTATTTTGTTCATAGTTTTGGCTTTTAGAAAGTACCATCAGCTGGAATCATGAGGTGTAATTTTATGTTGTTTTTTAAAAATACATTAAAGATTTTTCTATATCCTTTTATGAGCTGGCGACTATTTTTTCCTTTTGATCTAAGCAATATTTCCCTCTTTCTTTGGCTTTATGTTTTGTTTTGTTTTGTTTCAAAGGGTTCGTCTGTGTAACAACCCGGCTGTCCTGAAACTCTCTTTGCAGACCAGGCTAACCTTGAAATCACAAAATTCCACACCCCCATGCCTCCTCAGTGCTATAATTAAAAGCATGTGTAACCATGACCAGCTTCTAAATAATATCTCATTGTTTACACTTATGGCAATTTACTTGTTAAGTATTGAGGGATGTTTTGTTTCTTTTAAGTTTGGGTAATTTTAAATAATGTCTTCATACACACTCTTGTACAATTTTTCTTATGCATTAAATGTTTTAACTCCATTGTTTTATTTTGGTGAACATGATTAGAACATCATCTAAAGGATATTTTAATATTTTGTTAATACTTAAAGAATTTCACATATACTTTTGATTATATTCACTACCCCTACAACAGCTCTTCCTAGAGCTATCACTGCTTTAAAGTCAGAGAATCGTTGGTTACTCCAGTAACATCTGTGTTTTTTATTGTGCCTGTACCCAGCTTCACTAATGTAGCTCATTGGAGTCTCAGCTGTAGAAGACTGATGACCATTTTATCTCCCGGCAGCATGCACAGTGCATAAAATATAGTCAGCTAGAAAGCGTTTACAGGTCAGAACTGTTTTATTTCCAACAGTTTTATTACTCAAGTTTGTGATGTCTTCATCAATAGGGTCTTAACATCAAATTTTGGTGGTAACCAAGAGCAATCACAATGCCTATAATGTCTTTTTCTATAAATTCCCACTTAAAAAAAAAAAAAAAACTCAAAAAGAGGAAAGCCATACCTGTAGTCAGACTTTTCTTTTGCCTGCTAGCTCACAAATAGAGACACAGAGACTTGTTATTAATTATGATAGCTTGATCTTAGCTTAGGCTTGTTATCAGTTAGCTCTCATAACTTAAATTAATCTGTTTTTATTAACTACGTTCTACCACTTGGTCTTTACTTTTCTCCAATCCTGTACGGCCTACTTGTTCCATGTCTCACTAGTGTCTCCAACTTTTTTCTTTATTTCTCTCCCCAGAAATCCCACTTATTTTCTACTCCCTAACTATTAGTCACTCAGCTTTTTTATTAAGCCAATCACAATGACACATCTTCATACAGTGTAAACAAATAATCTACATCACTTTCCTGGAGTTGTAGATTTTATTTGCTAGTATGAGGTGTCCCAATGGGATATTATTACCCCATTATAAGATGAATAAATGTAAGCTCTTTTAATATATTAGATACATATATTTAATTGTTAAATATGTCATAGTGTTTCCATATGACTCTTTCAAAAGCAATTCATCCCTCCCCATATTCCCTTCTCACTTGTCCCCATGTCCCACCCATCTTTTATTCTTTCTGTTACATTCTATCTTTTCCCATTTTATGTGAATGTGCTCTACCTCCCATCTCCTGAAAGATTCTCTATTCCCTCAGCTCCTCTCCAGGTTTCTAGCCTATGTGGCTAACCCAAATCAAACATGCATATTTGAATAGTCAATGCTAACATTCACACATGAGAGAAAACTTGCAATATTTTATTTCTGATGTACTCTCACTCAGAAAGATTATTTTCAGTTCTGTATATTTACTTGTGTATTCTCTCACTCAGAAAGATTATTTTCAGTTCTGTATATTTACTTGTGAATTTACTAATTTTATTTCTGTCACAGTGAAAATATATTCCATTTTATAAATATTCTACATTTTTATTTTCCATTCATCAGTTAAGAGCTGTTTCAATTTTCTGACTGATGTGAATAAAATAAAATAAATATGGATGAACAAATATCTGTGTAGTATGATACAGAATACGTTATAGTAATATAATGACATTACAGGTTAGATCTATTTATAGCCTTTTGTGGAACTTCCATACTGATTTCCATAATTATACATTTTGTTCTATGATTATTTTGAGTTAATTTGTGTAATATATTTTTGCTTCAATAAGTATTATCTTTGTTACTTTTATTAGCCTTTTATTGGGTATGCTTATGGCTCTTTGCTTCTGTGCCTTTATTAAAAATATACTTTTAATTCTTGACTTTTTTGTTTTTTTAAAAAAAGAAATTAGGTAGGAAGTTCAGTTCCTGAGTTCTTTGTTCTTTTCCATGGGTTTATTTGTTTATTGCTTAGTAATTGTCTCACTACTGTGATAAATTGTAATTTTATAGTGAAATATATTGGCCTCATTTTTATGATTTTTGTAATTTGTTATGTCCTCTGTTTTTATAATTTGTTGTGAATTTTAATCTTTACTTCTGTGTAGAAACCAAAAATTCCAAGTAGTAGAAGAAAAGATTTGGTGTTTTAATATCCATTGGCCACTCTCACTGGCTTATTTTATAACATTAAAGATATTGAAAATTTTGTGTTTCTAATTATATTATTACAAAACATATTATTTATATTGTACATTTTATTATAAAACATATTATATATATTGTGCACAGCTTCTCAATGTATGGATTAATTTTAAAATTTATAAGGTACAAAAATAAACCAGATTTGAATATTAGGGATACAACTTCTTTAATTGCTTGGATACTTGTATACCTTTACACATTGCCAGATTTTATTAGCTACCACCTCATTATTTTACCTCTACATTCAAGAGAAATACTGGTTTGTAAATAAATAAATATACATTTTTTCTTTCTTTTGCAAAATGTAATTTCTGAACTAATTCTAAGAAACACATAAAGATTTTCTTCTTAGTTAATTTTTTAATCCTTGCTCAATATTTATGAAGTTTCTTTTTAAAATGTTAACTATAACAAAGTAATAATCCCAGAATTTTCTTTTTTTATTAAATAAATTACAGTAATTTCTATAATTAGCATTATTATTAACTTCTTATTTAATTAATTTGTAACTAAATATTTTTCATTATTTCAATCTTGTTTAACACATGGAGTTGTTTATGACTGTGAAATGTCAATTTTGGTGAACATACTAAATGTATAGAAAAGCATATACATGTTTCATAAATTTCAAACAAATAATAAATATGTCATGTAAATAATAATATAGTATGACAGCCTTTTTATTGCATTCCCAATACCATATCATCTCAATAACAAGGTCTCTAGCAAGATCACAATATAAAACTTAAATGCTGACAATTAACAACTGCAGTCCAGGAGTTACATATATTATTTATTTGTAAATGTGTGTTTGTTAAAAAAAAAAAATAGTCTTGTGACCTTAACAAAGAAATACAAAAAAAGTGTGAGTGCTAGAAATCTAACAACAACATTTTGAGAAAGGAACAAGCAATGAGTAATTATACACAGTGTGAAGAGTTCTCTAAACAGTAAAAATCCCAGAATAACAGCCCCATGCACAATTGGTAAGTATTTAAAGATTTTGAGTGTAACAAAATAGAAAAGGAAAATACCAAGAACTTTAAAAGTTAAGCATGAAACTTTTCTTCTAAAACACGTAATAGGCATGTAGGAAAAGAGCATGCAGATGCATTTAAATTCTTGCCATAAATGTAATTCTTGGACTGAGCAATGTGTTCATGAATGATTACTGTAATAAGAGGAGAAAGTTCATTATGAAAATTACAATTTGGAGATTACATTACTTTCAGAGGATGCTCCTTCAAGGCCAACTATGTCTGTATAGTGTTGAAACGTACTTTCCCTCATTGAAGTTTTAAAACCTTCTACATAAGTTTAATTGTTACATAACCATTTTGTTTCCATTACTCAGGGGTCTCCACAAGAAAATGCTTGTTTGTCATATTATCTCCCCCAGGCCTAACATGATTTTTTTTAATTGTTGTGAGTACTCTTGAAATAAGTGACTTTGAAAGCACAGAAAACAAAATGAAGCGTACCTAAATCACTTACACTGCAAACAATTCAATATAAAATATAGAAAATAATACTTTCTAACTTTTGTCACAAATTTTTACTTGTTACAAATATTCCCAATCATATTGTTCTGATTTAACATGATACTGTGTTTTTCCATCCTAATATAAACATAATATATTGAAAAATTAATCTTAATATAAAAAATTATAATGAGAAATTTTACTGGAATGGAGATTAGGTTTGCCATTATTGCTGTGTTTTCCTATGGTTGTTATGATAAGATATGTGAGAACTGACTTCCTTTTTATTATAGATGCTTTACATATTTTTTCAAATTTTTAACAAGTGTTTATTTTATTTTGAATGAACTCTTTGTATCCTTGTGGCCTACAATTTATAACTTTTTTAAAAAAATCAAGATTTTCCATTGTGACATAGTATATATATTTCTATATGAATACATATTAATTATATTATAATCTTATTGTACATATATATGTGTGTATTCCTACACATATTATGTATGTTATATATTATATATACTTGTGTGTGTTAAATATCACACTTTGATATATGTTAGTTTCAACATAAATTAAAGCTTGTAGATTTCATTTAAAAGATAATGTTTACCTATCTTTATTTAAACCATATAGTTAAAATTCATCAGAAGAAAAAATTGTGGATATTTGTTTTCAGTGTTAATTTGCTTTTTGGTGGTAGTTTGTGTTTTTCCAGGGTGAGTACAATGAGTATTATAAAAAAGACATATCCTTCGGGCTTCAGCTACCATTTAGGATACAAAATATACAAATCGAAAGGCATTTTGACTCTTCAGGATGATTTTCTTAAGGGGCACTACAGAGATGTAGTTAATCTCCACAACACCCAGACAAATAAACAAAATAACTTCAAGAAAATGTTATTTCAAAGATGCTTTCTGTCATGGAGTCCTGAAGAAAACTCAAGCTATGTATGCATCATCTCCTATTTTCTTCATTATGAAGAAGGACGCCAATTTCAGAATTTGGGGAGATAGAAATATGTAATTAGAAAAATTTCCATGGACAGGAGGTCTCTTACTTTTCAGCACAGACCAGTTATAAAGCTAATAAAACTCACTTCCACATGAGCAATGTGAAAGAGTATCTCTGTAACATGCTTGAAAAGGAGAGGAGGCTAAGATCACAGAAATATTCCGAAGAGAGTCAATCTACCAGCCACATATCCAAATCTTAGTGTTGACTTACAAATTATTTCGTCATTCATCAACATAGAAGTAAATAAACTCCAAAGCACTCAGAAAAAAAAAAAAAAAAAAAAAAAAAAAAAAAAAAAAAAAAAAAAAAAAAAAAAAAAAAAACATGTCTTATATCCCATTGCACACCTTCATTAATGAGAAATAATGGAACTGGGGCTGTAAAGTAGGAAAGACAATGCAGTCACATCTTGGTACAGATCCATATGCAAATGGCCTATTCTTTTTCCTCCATAGGTCTCCACTCAGAACATTCACATTTATACGTTTTTTTTTTTTTTCACATATGCAATCTGTACATTGTGTACTTAAATGGCTCCGTAACAAAAGGTATTGATGCTTTCTACTTGTTAAATCAGCAAGTTAGGAACATCTATTTCTACTTCAAGTTTCAGACAGAAATCCTAAAAGTTAAATTTCTAGTCCAAATTCAAGAAACTTGCCAGCATCACATCTACTCTGCAAGCTTTCCGATGTTTCCAATATTAAACCAGTGCATTCTGTTCTTTGTGACATTTTGCCCTGTGTAGACGAGTATTAACTTCATGCCCCATCACCTTTAATCATCAGCAAGCCATCTTATCTAGGTCAAATGCATTTAATGACAAGCACTGTCTTCTTTCAAGCATTATATCCATGTGATATACAGATGCTTACAACATTTAATCCTATATTTCAATTAAGATCATTAATGTAAACGATACTTCAAGAATAACCATGATGAAATAGCAACGATATGGCACGGGTGTTTAGTCAGTTAGTTCACTCATCAAGAAGATGACAAGATTTCTTTTCATATCATTTTGGATACTTCAACTGTTAAAGAGCTTCTTTAATTAACTTAATTGAATTGTAAAACCACATTTCATTAATTTGGACAATGGTATTTATAAAAATAATTCTGTGGCAATGACCTTTGGCTTGCTCTGTGGCAAGTTTGAGAAGTGAAATGAATATTGGCATTGGGCATGTTTATTAAGACTTTAGGGGTGTGTATATGTGTGTGTGTGTGAGAGAGAGAGACAGAGACAGAGACACAGAGAGAGAGAGATGTTTGTCTTGTATGGTCATCTGAATCTTAGTGTAGCATGAAAAACAGCAAAACATGACATAAAACAATGAACAAAGCAGACAAAGAATTTGTGATGTCAGAAGCACATGTTGTAAATTTAATCTCCACTTCTGCAACACAGCTTCAGTCACTGAAGAGAACAGAACAGCAATGTACCAGGAAATGGAAAATTCCAAACTATTTGTGCTAACACTATTTCCATGCTAATTGTAATGCTTAGAATTCCAGAATGGTACTTCATCCACAGTCTATGTGGTAGCTTTATTAGAATCAGCTAGTACATGGAAACTTCCTAAATATGTTCTGTGGCCTAGTGGTTCTTTAAAACAAAAAAGTGATTGTTACACTTGTTTATAAATTAAGATGATACTAAAAATAATAAACAATTGAAAGAAAATCCTTAGCAATCCTTTGTCCTATAGTAAAAAAGGCAGTGTGTGAAGAAGCCAAGTAGAATTTGATTGCTACACTGAGCCTAAAACATCTAAGACACTTGTAGTTTTGTAAATACTAGAGATGAATGGTAAATACTAGAGATGAATGCTTAAAACAAAGCAAGAAATGTAGAGATATTATGCTCAAGAACACTTTGACTTACTATACTAATAGTTCACTGAAGAAGGTAGGTGGACCCTAAGGGATGAGGTAAATAATGTAAACCCATCAATTCCTATTGTCATTGTTATTTCAGATAATATTCAAATAGTGTCTTTCTATGGATGTCATAAAAATATAGCAATTCAAATATATGTGGATCTTCAAAGTAAACAAAACTCATACAAATTTGACTGTTTTACTTTAATATGGGTAACATTATAACTTCATTAGCTCACTCCAGTGATCTGTACCACTTAAGACCTTTACATGGAAGCAAGGCCATGACTGTCTTGTTACATTGACAATACTAGGCTCAAAGACATATTGCATAACAAGCAACAAGTCTGTCATATGACTGAGAAGACATTGATAAAGGAAAAAAAAGATAAAAGAAACTAATCTTCCAGGGTTGTGGATTGTAGCCTTGTTACAGTGAGGTTTCTTGGTCATGGGCAGCCAGAGGTCTCAGAACTACAGACTTGCTGTGCCAGATCCCTTAGCTGCCTACCACTGCTCAGGCCCTAGAAATGACTCAGACACTTATATTAACTTTCATGCTGTTTGGCCTATGGCTAAGGCTCATTGCTAGCATGCTCTTACATCTTAACTCAACCCATTCTTATTAATCTGTCTGGTACATGGCCCATGGCTCACCTGTGTTCCTTACATGTTGCTCCTTTGGGCTTCTGGCTCGGTCTGTGTCTGACGCCATGCTTCCTTTCCTACATATTCTGATTCTTCTGCCTACTTTTTCTACAGTGCCTGTCAAGGGCCAAAATAGCCCCTTTATTTAAAGATTGAGATTCACAGCATACAGGAAGGCATTCCCATATCATAGCCTAGTCATAATTTGCTTAAAATCTAACACCCACTTATGAGTGAGTACATACCATGTTCTTATTCAGAATGATTTTTCTAGTTCCATCAATTTGCATGCAAATTTCATGATGCTTGTTTGCTTGTTTGTTTGTTTGTTTGTTTGTTTTACTGCTAAAATAGAAAGGGAAAGGGGAGGGAATGGAGAAGAGAATGTGGGGGAACAGTTTGGTTGAGTAAGGAAAGGGATGGGGAGACAGAGCATTGACAGAGATATCTTCATAAAGGAAGCCATTACTGGATCAGATAGAAACCTAGTGCTAGGGAAGTTCCCAGGAATCCACAAGGATGTGTAGGGGATTCTGTTGTTCCATTGTAAATAATTGTCCCATCCATTGGTTTAATAAAAAGCACTGATTGGCCAAAGGCAGACAGGAAGTGTGGGCGGGGCTACCAGACTAGGAGAACTCTGGGAACTGGAAGAACAGAGCAGAATGCCAGAGAGAAGCCAGAAGAAGCAGAGGACAGCTATGCTTCTCTAAGAAAAGGTACCAAGTTGCATGGCTGAAGAGGATGAGTCATGGGTTAGATAAAGGGTAAAGAGTTAGCAAGTTATATGCCTGGGCCTTAGGCCAATCAGCCTAAAACTATTGTAAGCATCAGTGTGTCTCTGCGGGTCTGTGGGTCGAAACCTTGAGGCTAGGCCCAAAATTCTAGAGACCTCTTACTAGAATCTCTTACTACAAGGATGACCTCAAACAAATCTACTAGCTGCTATGGGATGGTCATTGTATGCTGTGAATATGTTTTGTTACCATCGGTTAATAAAGAAACAGTTACGGCCTATGGAAAGGCAGGACTGAGAGAAGCAATAATCCAAGCAGAGACATAAGAGAAGAAAGGCAGAATGAGGGCAGATGCCATGAGCCATTGGGTCAGCAAGATGTAAAGGAACACAGATAAACCATGAGCCACATAGCAAGACATAGATTAATAGAAATGGGTTGAATTAAGGTTAAAGAGCTAAGTAGCAAGAAGTCTGAGTCATAGACCAAAGAGTTTGCAATTAATATAAGCCTCTGTGTGTAATATGGATTCTAGTTGTTATTTAATGAAAAATCAGAGGCAGATATAAGGGAAAAGCTGGAATATCAGAGAGAGGAAACAGACCACAGACAAATCTCACTCAGACAACATCTCGGGGTAAAAGCTGTCTTCCAGCTTCCTCAGCCTTGCTTCCTCACTTCAACAGAATAAATCTCTGTCTTCCTATGCCTGCCTTAAATACCTGTTTTCCAAGTTGTTTCACTTCCAAGCTCAACTCTGCATCATATTCTAGAGTTAAGATTAAAGGTTTGAGCTACTACTATTTGGTAGTTAGGTTCTGAATTCACAGAAACACAGAAAGATCTCTGTCTCTGGAGTTATGGAATTAAAGGTGTAGGTCACCACTCCCAGTCTTTCCCCTGCTGGAATTAAAGGTGTGAGTTACCACTCTCTGACCCTCCTGGCTTGATTGTGGGTGAATCTGTTCTGTGATATTCCAGACTGGTTTCATTAAATATATAATATATCACCACATCTGTGTATTTATTTGGGACCAAGTGGTCAAGGGACACAGGGAAACTTCCAGTTATATCTATTAATAGTGAAGAGGGTATCTGGCCTTGCTTTCCCCTATATTGACGATCACCCTGTTGTCATCATAGAGCCTCCATCCAGTAAATTATGGAAGCAGATGCAGAGATCCATAACTAAGCACTGGGCTGAACTCCTGGAGTCCAGGTGAAGAGAGGGAATTGCATAATTGATGGTATCAAGATCATGATGGAGGAAACCCACAGTGATAGCTGACCCAAGCAAGTGGGAGCTGAGAACGCTGCACTGACAGCTGGGAAACCTACAAGGGACTGAAGTAGGCCCTGTGAATGTGGGTGACAGTTGTGTGGCTTGATCTGTTTGTGGGGCTCCTGGCTGAGGGACCAGGATTTATCCTGGTACATGAACTAGTTTTTTGAAGCCCATTCCCTATGATGACATACCTTGCTTAGCCATGGTACAGAGAGAGGTGAGGTAGCTTGTTTCTGCCTCAACTTGATGTGTCAGACTTAGTTGACTTCCCATGGCACAACTTTTTCTCTATGAAGAATGGATGAGTCATTTACTAAACAACTCCAAATTCTACCAGTATTGAGAGAAAAAATAGAAGCTAGGCTAACTGATTGGAATGTATGCCAGGAGTTTTGTCACAGAGCTGTGACAAGAGAATTCAATATTACTGAAAGCTTATTTTGCAGGTCAGAGAATATATATAATTATTTTTAATGAACTCTTACACAGAGACTCATGGAAATATAACTGTTTCTTTTTTGTATGTTTTTTGTTTGTTTGTTTTTGTCTTGTTTTTAGTTTATAATATCCTTAAAAATTAGTTATTCTCCTTCAGAAATCAATCCTTAACTGAATATTTGACCTGATTGAGACTGAAGACCTAATTTTAGAATTTGATGACCAGGTATATTGAGCTGCTGATCACAAATGAGGTGTTAGCAACTTGGGTGAGCAAAAGAAATCAAATTTTCTCCTTATAAATAATTAATAAAAAGAGAATACAAGCAGGAGCTATAAACAAATGCTTCACATTTCTACTATGTGTATTGCTTCAAGCCCTCTCTCAACATGTATCTGCAGATGAGTTATAAAACTGAGCCAAAAGATTAACTTAATATCTTGTGTAAAGTGCTGGACACAGGAATAACTAGTTGGCACAACTCATCTACACTTACAATTTCATATAGAATCTGACTAACTTGGCAAAAGAGGAAGTGGGGTGAAGCAATCATAAGGAACAGTATAAGTGAGCATTTACAAACTGAACAGAAAACTTGGATATGTTGGTATGGAAAGACAGTTTACAAGCTTCCTTTCAAAAATAAGAATATACATATAACTTTTGGGTTGATTTAGAATTTATTATCCATGATGAAAATGTTGACCAAAAAAATTCCCACTGCAGAGAATCAATTCTTCCTCTCGCATCGTTACTATACCTCTTTCCAAGCCTCCTTTTTCTTTTTCCAATGAGCATGCAGCAACTCTTTTACAATCTGCATCTCACTGGCTCCTGTTTCTGCTACATACACAATCCTCGTGTCCAATAAACTACATAAACTATTCTCTATGGTCAAAGCCAGCTTTATATTACCATTTTAAAATGTTGGACCACTTCCATACAGAGAGTGCTGAGTCTTCACAACTGTACTTCCAGTGAGCAACTGATTTCCAACTTGAAGAGATGATAATTTATTCACACCTCACTAACATTTATTCTTGATGTGATTTTTCATTCTATTTTAAAACAATTCTACCAGCATCTTCACCCTGGACTTAGTCAGAACCTTATTGATAACTAAATTTTTGAACGAAAACTAACATGGATGAACTCAGACAATAGTCCCAAAATTATAGATGTTAAGGATTCACCAAGTACCTCAACTGCATAGTTATTTGACCTTATAGAAGTCTCTCAACAAGACATGTGCATGGAAAACAGGGGAATCACACTCTTGCACCTTACTGAACTTAAATTTAGAAAATGTAGTTTAAAGTGAAATATATATGCTGATGCTTCAGGGTGTTTTAAATTCTAGGGAATCGATATTAAAATAGAGACAGAAACAAATGCAAGCTGGTGCATCTTCAAGTGCCCATAGTTTCCTAAGGGGACAAAAAGAGTTTGTGGGATATGGTAAAAAGTGATACTTACAGGATTGTTGTACTCTAGGCAAGCAGTGGAGACATTGAGTGTATTAGAACCCTCGTCATTCCCTAGCTCTCCACAATCAAAGTTCACCAAGTAGGCAGAAAAGCCATCGTCTCCTGCCTCCCCAGACTTTAAAATATCCAGGTTGCTTGAAAGCCACTAGGATACTTTAGGCGTCAGTGGCCTTACCTGGAATACATGTGCTTTCATTAAATATCCAGCTCTGAAGACATTTGAACCTGTGCAAAGCCCAGCTCTTGACCCTGGAGAAGGCTGAAACCTAATGTGATAGAAGTGATGAAGTCATTTTGTGTCTTGTGAAAATTTCCTATGGAACCAGACAAGTCCTGGAGGCTAGAAATTCAGGAAGATAAGTGTGCACCCTGTTTGTCTCACCTGAATTGTCTTCTCATATTCACTGGTAGCTAGTTTTAACAAAATTGATTATAGAATATGAATATGCTTCCTTTAAAGTAAAAGATTTATAAAATGACTATCACAATCTAGACTTTAAACAGGTCATATTAACTGCTGCATTTTCAATACATATAATTAAAGACGAAGAAAGGTTTACCTATATAATTGACAGTTGTTTTATTAAATAAAATTAATGTGTTCTGTGCATGTTGTTAGCTGTTAGGGTGTTGAAGATTTGAACAGAGAATTCTTTGAACTGGGACATTGAAAGAATTGACTCTGGTAAATGTTTCAATCGTATTTCCCCAAAGATTTTGAACATCCTTTTCTTATTTGGGATATTTCTCTATTAGAATTTCATTTCCCCAAGGAAGAGCCTAGAAACCTACTTACTGAAGTAGGCTGCAGGGAACCTTGTAGTTCAGGTGCATGATGGCGATTCAGTGAACTAATTGGGTACTTAGGAGGTTTGGATATTAAACAGAATGAAGAACTCAGATAATCAGTGGGATCTAGTAACCAGCAGGGTAGTAAATGATGAGGAACCAGGCTCCAGCATCTGTCGCTGGAGACCAGTGGCCTTGCTCCCCATTGTGCCTAGCTTCCACCACAGTAGACAGGAGAGGAATCTAACACAAAAATATAAATGTTGTCTTTATGAAGATGCCATTTCTCTGACTCTCGAAGACACTTGATGAGAACTATATTAATTTTTTTAGATATGTCCTTTGCTGTTTTAAATTTTAAGAATCATCTTCAATATTTTTTTAGATTTTATCTATAGTTATTTATGTGTATATTAGAAGGGAAAAATGTGTGTGTGTGTATTTAAGTGTATATGTGTTGTGACACAGTGGACATATGAAGGACAGAAGAGTCCAGGTCCAGTGATCTCCTTCTACAATGGATTCCAGAGATAAAACTTAACTCATCAGGACGCTACAACAAATATTTTATCTGTTAAGCTGTCCAATGGCCCTATATCTTTATATTACTTGTTTATTTGGGGAATGACTTTATGTTTTCAAAGTAATAAAAATTATATATATTAAGATGAGCTTTTACTTCTTCATCAAACCTGCACATAAATGTATGTGTGTGTATATATGCATACATGTATACGTGGCCAATGAATTAACTCAAGAATGTCACAAATAGAGCAGAACTAGTATTCTGAAAAAGAGAAAAAAAACACAAAGCCACATCTTAGTTTATATTGAGATATCAATGCTGTTCATGGAGTATGTATATGCCTGAAAAGTTTTAAAGTGTGATAATAATCATATTATGTAGCAATGGAATTTATTACTAACAAATGTCATAATTAAGAAAACAGATATGTAAAATTATGTATAAAAGGTCCCTCTTTATATATTTCCTTGAACAAAATGTTAACTTGCAATGTTCTTTTTCTTAGGAAGATTGGAGAATGGACAATCTTCCTTGAATATATTAGGAAGAAATTTAGTCATTTAATATTAATCTTGTAAATGAGATACTTCAATTTTCTCCTATTCATATCAGCTAATACTTCAGTTATTTTGATTTCCTACCAGAAAGTTAGAAAATCATTGATTCTTGAATAAGTTATAAAATATTAGCCAAGAGGTAGAAAAGTTCTTTTTTACCATCTTATACATGGTAGGATAACTCCTTAATTAAGACATTAAGATTATGATAGTAAAGAGACAATAATCAGCACAGTAACAACAATAATAATAAAATATGAGGCAAATTTTAGATAATAATGCAACATGTTAAAGCAATAGATTTCAAAAATGAGAATAATATTTAACAAGAAAGAATGCACACACACACACACACACAGAGAGAGAGAGAGAGAGAGAGAGATAAAGAGAGAGAGAAGAGAGAGATAATATTATATTGGTAATATTTCAGGAAGACTAACTTTCAGATATAAGATAAAATTAGATGCATATACACATCTGCATCATGAAGTAACACTTATAAAGGTGAATAGACATGTATACATATATAAAATTTTGGCACTCTGCTGGGTATCATTGTTAGGTCTTACTCCACTATGCATGTTCATTAAGATTCTGATGCAGTATCAGATAAGCATAACTATATTTTTAAGTTTTAATTTTTTAATGTATATATATATATATATATATATATATATATATATATATATGAATGTTTGGCCTGCACATCTCTATGTGCCCTGTTTGCATGCATGTTTGCTTTCTAGGAGTGCAAGAAAGAGGTTTCAGATCCACTTTAATTACAGAGACATTCAGTTGTGAACTACCCTGTGCATTCTAGAAATTGAACCCAAGTCATTTACTTGTATTAGTTTTTTTTTAATTTTTAAAGAAAAATTTAAATATATTTTACATAGCAGACACAGATCCTCTTCTCATCCCTCCTTCTTCTCTCCTTCCCCAGCCTTATTCCCTACGCCCCCTTCTCCTCCTCCTAAAGAATAAGGCCTCCCATGGGTAGTCTGAAAAGCATGGTGCTTTCAGTTTAGTCAGGACCCTCCACCCTTCATCAAGGCTAAGCAAGGTATCCTACCATATGTAATGGGCTCCAAAAAGCCAGGGAATAGATCCTGATCCTACTGTTAGGGACCCCTTGAAAAGACCAAGCTACACAACTGTCTCCTATATGCAGAAGGCCAAGTCCATACCCATATTAGGCTCCAGATAATTTTTTTCCTAACGTTTGTGAGTTTCCACTAGCGTGGTTCAGTTGTCTTTGTAGGTTTCCTCATCATGTTCTCAACCCTCCTTGCTCTTACAATCCCCTTCCCCTCTCTTGAACTGGACTAATGAAGCTTGGCCGGGTGCTAGGCTGTGGATCTCTACATTTACTTCCATCAGTTACTGAATGAAGGCTCTATGATGACAGGGTATTCACCAATCTGATTACTGGAACTTAGATCATTTGTAAGAGCAACCAGTTCTCCTAAATGCTGAATGATGTGTCTAACAAAGGACAACTACATTTTTTTAAAGTAGTTTTTTTTAATGTCTTATCAGCAAGCTTTTAGCAATTTACATGTCGAATAATGGTGCATTATAGTTTCAAACTCAGTACAACACCATACTAAAATTGTAATTTGTCTTCTACTTTAATTTTTGAATTAGAAAACCTTTTAAGTTTGTGTGTTTGAAAGTTAATAATATTTTAAACTGAACTCATTACATAGTAATGTTTTTCATTATCATGTTTCAACATGCTCTATCAACACACTTATAGAGACTGCAATGATATTCTTAAATCCTTCCCCTTCCTGACTTCTATGACTATTTTATATCCATGTTCATTTTTATCTGTTACATGTAGTAGAGGGCTGTGGTACTTGCCATTTTGTGTCTGGTTTGGTTTACTTAATATTGTGTCCTCTAGGGTTCCTTCCCCCCACCCCAAGAGTAGAGAATTCCTTCATGCTTGAGTTAAGACTCAACTCTGAATAGAAACATAGTATCTTTTCATCGGTAGTTAAAATTAGGCTACCTTTATTCCTTTGACATTATGAATAGTGACACACATGGGCAGGCAGGCATTGATTTGCTCTAGTGATTTAATCACTTTGAATATTGGTCCAGAAGAACAATAAATACCTTGATCATATGAGAGGTCCAGTTTTTATTTTTTGAGAAATGTCCATAAAAGTCATGGAGCTTTCTACAGTAGTTGTGTTGGTTTGCATTTCCTCCAGTAGTGTGCTAGGCTCTTTTTCTTCTACAGCATCTGCCTTTTGTTTCTTAATTGGTATGTGATATTTTGAGAATGGATATTTGCTTAGATTTTGTTTTAATGTAGCCATTCTAACTTGAGTCCAGTGACTTCATTTTACATTTTCTGTGCATTTCTCTGATGGCTTGTGTTATATTTGTTGGTTTTTAAATTTTTGCTTTTGATAAAAACTGTTCCTATCATTGATACCTATATTTTCTGAGTGTTATTGTTCAGTTTTTGTTTCGTTTGTTTTGTTTATGTTCCTTTAGTTCTTTATAACCTCTAATACTAAGGCTTGGACAAATGATCATTTGGAAATTACTTTTTTCTTCTATTCTGTAGGTTATCTCTTTAGACTAATCCTGGTTAACTATTACCTTTGCTATGTAGAAGATTCTTGGTCTGATATAATCATATTTTCTACTTTTGGCTTTTCTCTATGTATCCATTTTAAAATGTGCCATTGTTTCAAAGCTTTCCCCATGGTTTCTTTGGGTACTTTCCGAGATTCAGATCTTAAATCTATAAGTTTTATCACCCAAGATGAAAATATAGCTCTATTTCATTATTTTACTGGATCTCCATTTATTAAAGATGTTTCTAAATTGATTTTTTTGGAGTTATCTTAGAAAATTAGTAGACTATGGCTGCCTGGGTATATTTATAAAGATATGTTGAAAGTTTGCATTATAACTACTTCCGTTATTCATCTGGAGTGAATTTTATTAACATTTACAATCCATTGAATTTTATAAAAATTGGTCTACAGTTTTGTTTGTTTAAAGCTCTGAATGTTTCTTTAACACATATCAGAAAATATTTTGTACGTAGTTTTACATGTGAATATCCTAGATGAATTTTATTCTTATAAGACCTTGCCTTATACTTTTAAAAAAATAAAGGATTTGCTGAAAACATTTTAAAGGTACACTTTTGTTGTGGGACTTTTATGCCATCCTCTTTACATTTCCTATACTGTTTGTCAAACTTTCAAAATAAATATGAAATTTTATTTTAGAGTAAATGCTACTCCCAACTTGTATAAATACTTTGAGCCTCATTTGGCTCTTTTTGTTTATTTTAGAGTCATTCTATTTTGGGATATGGTCTAGGTTTTCTGTCTTTTTTGGTTTGAAAATTATGTACTGGAAAAAAAGCATATGTGCAAGTGTTCTGTAACTTTGGCAGCCATTCTTACTACCTTCCCCAATAACCTTCAAAACACAGGTTTTGTTTTAGACAATATTTGATTTATACTGTTCTGTAGCTCATTCTCATTTAAAAAATATATGAGTTATTTGAGAATTTTACACTTATTTTGATCATATTGACCCCTGATTTAATTCTCTCAGGCTCATTTTTTCCCCATTCACTTAACATTGTGAATTTTTATTAAAAGACATCAAAAACAATTGGGCTGTCCACAAAATTAAAATTGATAATATAAAAATGTAATTATCCTTAAGGTCCAGAACTTTTATTTACACAGGCAAATTTTTAAGAGTTCTAAGAAACAGCTGATAACTCATTACATAATACAGAATAGATACCGTATAAACTGAGTCAGAAACATGATTTTAGGCATATAATAAATTATGAGAACAATATGAAGGAAGACAATTACAGTGTAGAAAGATGTAGACAGATAAGAAAACATGATGAGACTAAGAAAAAATGTTTTAAAACAGATCCTATCAAAACCAGCTCATAACATGAAATATTTATGATTATAGACTAATAGGAACGTCCAGAGAAAGAATATGCAACCAACTGTATCATCCTGTTGGTGAGAAAATTCAGTGTCACCTCAGTGTCCCTTTTCTCTTTTAACCTAGACGACTTATCATCAGCCTACAGCATGAGAAAACACATGAATGTAGAAAGAATATTTCAAGTGCCTTCTCATTCATGGGTTTTCATGCTTGATATGTAAGTTACACAAATCACTTTTCATATTTTATTATTTTCTTAAATTTTTGTGTCTAATTTTCTATTTAAACCAGTACCTTACAGAATTCTAAAATTGATAGTGGTCATATATTAAAAATTTGAAAAAAATTATCCAGAATTTCTAATACTAATTTTTATAAAACTTTATTGATATATATATATATATATATATATATATTAGACACACAACCATGCAATACTATAAGATTCTGGAAATTAATTATTCAAGATACCAAGATGACTCAGTTGTGACCTATGATCATTATGATGATATAGGCTCAACTTTTCTTTATTCTTTTCCTTAGTGAGCTAGTGCTGGGTATAAGCAGTTAATTATAGAATTCAGGTCTGTGTCAATCAAGGCTTCAAGACTTTAAACTATGGCACTTTTTAAAACTTTAAATGACATATGTTACACTTTTCACTAATTAGTGACTTTGCATCATTTAAGTCAGATGGTGATGAGTTACAATAGGTCACCTTTTGAAAGGTCACATTTCAAATAAAAGTACTGTAGAGCTTCCACTAAGTCTTAGGTAAGGTTAGCGATGCTGCCACTGCCTCTCAGAACTCTTTTTGGTACAATTAAAGGAAGAAGAGACATTTTCTCACTGAATCCATTTACCAAATATGTTTTCAGTCCACTAAAAATTGAATTTTATTTGAGCCATAGCTTTATATTAAGTAAAATGATATTTAATTGAAAATTCTTGAGAACATTTAATGAAGGAGCTGTAAAGGTACTATTCCTCTTTCTCGGTATTAATGGAGAACGAGAATTGGACAATAATGTAAGGTAATGTAAATATATGAGCAAGCAAACAAGATGTTTCACAATATAATGAATGCACTTAATGACATCTGACTAAATGTCAGCTTTGGATCAAAGAGACATCCAGGGATTGTCCTAGGACGAGAAAATAAAGACGATCTCCTTAGCAAATTGACATCATAATGGGTTGAAACAAAGATATGGTGAGAACAAATCCTGAGAGAAGGAGGTGGTTGCGTGAGAGGAGCAACAAAGAGAGAGAAAGAAAGAGATGAATATCTTGATAGAGGAAGCCAATGTGGGGTTGGAAAGAGACTTGGTGCTAAGGAAACTTCCAAAAACTCACAGAATGTCTCTGGTTAGGTCTCCAACCAATAGAGGAGGGGTTGCCTAAACAAGACTTCCACTATAATCAAATGAGTAACCACCGTAAGTGTCAACCCAGACCAAACATTCAACAATGAATAGAGGTGGAGGCAGAGATCCGTGGCTGAGCACTTTGATAAGCTCCTGGTCCAGCTGGAGCAGGGGAGAAGAGTCTGAATGAGCAAGTGGATAAGGATTATGAGGAAGGTTCCCCCGGTGATGGCTAGCTGGATCTCTAGGGAGCTCACTGAATCAAGAACAGTCACTGGGGAATCATCTGGAAAAGAAGCTAGGCCCTCCAAGGGTAGGCAACTGTCGATTGGCATGGGCAGTATGTAGATCCTCCAGGCGTGAGATCCGACTGTTCCTGTGCATGGGCTAGCACCTTGGAGACCATTCCCTGCAGAGGAACACCTAACTCAGTCTTGATATTGGCATGAGGTAATCGGACTTGCCTGGAGTGGATGTGCCATGCTGATCTGACCCACCTTGGGACTTCTTGTCCTTCTTGAAGAGGGGAGAGACTGAAGGCTGACTGAGATGCACAGGGAGGAGGGAAGGAAGGGCAAACAGGTGGATACATGGAAAAAAAGACTTTTTTAGTAAATAAAAAAATTGTATTTGATGCACATTATGCATATAGAAGGGACAGAAACTGAAGGAAACCTCCAGCCATAACAAAAGTTTGCTAGTTAAAATTTATTAAGATCATGCAAAAAGCTTTCTGAATAAATTTCATACAACCTACTAAAAAGCCTGCATTTAGCCAAAGTGTCTGTGCCACTAAAGAAATAAAGTTGTGGGTATTAAAGAAATATAGAATGTGCCTTCTGCTTATAATGCATGGTTTTAACCAACAGTGTAGTTTAATGCTCTTCACTTAACTGAAAAGTTTTTCAAACTTCTCTAACCCTGATCAAAAACCGTATTTTCACGAACAGTGAGTTTGACTAGATCAACAGCTAGGGAAAGGGCACATATGAGTAAGTACTCCAAAAGACCATGCATATTGAAGAAGTACATTTTTAATGATAGACTTAGTTGCAGTTAAATCCATCACAAAACATTACCACCTTTGACATCAAATATGATGCAGATATAACATAGCAAATGGGAAAATGTGTGTCTTACAAACCTAAAGCCTGTTTTCTGAAGTAATCACAATCTGAATAGAATTGCTATCATTCTATCCACAACTGACAATGATGTCCTGAAAACTATGTGAGTAATAATCTGTGTACATGGTACAATAAACCAAATGTCAGCAACTAAAGGGTAGAATTTTTGTCATCAGAAGTTTTAATTTCAGCCTGGCCTATCAGCTGTTTAGCCCAATATAATCACATGAAGTCTTAATTAAATACATGCTGTTTGGCCTATGACTACTTGCTAATCCTTAAACTAACTCATTGATTAGCCAAGTGGTTAATACCTTTTCTCAGTGCAGCATTACATAAGAACATAATCCCATGGCAGAAATTAAATGCTTTAAAAGTTATCAAGAAAGTATTTAAGTGGTACTCTATTAAGCAAAACTCAATATTAAGATTTTTGTCCTTTAAATAAATAGTTAAAGATATAGCAACACATTAATTCTTATGAAAAATAAAAAGTTGTATTTGTCAGTTATCAAATGGTAGTGTAAAAAGTGAGAAACAGTAATTTTCTAATGAAGAGATAATAATATTCACAAGGTTATAAAATGTAAAAGATGCTAGTAAAAATTATATATTACATATATTAGTATATCACACAGAGATGATACAACACTTTCAAAGATAAAACCTTGGTAAGTGCAAATAGAAACAACACAAGTTAAATGTAATTAGAAAGGTTTTCTATTGTTGTGAGATGAAACAAGTATCAAGTCAACTTATAAAAGAAAGTATTTAATTTTGGAGGCTCAAAATTTATCATGGTGGGAATCATAGCAGCAGACAGACATGGATGGCACTGGAAAAGCAGTTGAGAGTTGCATCTGAGGGGGGATATAACTGGTGATTTTTTGAGCTTATAAATTTTCAAACTCATCCCCAGTGAAACGCCTCCTCCAAGGATATATCTTCTAATCTTTTCTAAACAGTTACACCAATCAAGAAGCAAACATTTAAACATATGAGCCAAAAATGGCCATTCTAATGCAAACCACCAAAAAATGGAACAAAAGATACAATCGTCAAGCTATGTAAAATACATTAAAAATGCTATAATATCATTTGTATGCAAGTATGCTTATAAGTGTGATTCTCAATCTTTCTAAGACGTACTTGCAATGTTAATATGAGACAAAAATGTTCAGGCCTAACAGAGTTACTATATCAAAATGTTTATAGACTAAGAGAAGACTCTGCATTTTTATTAAGCAACTTTTATATACACTTTTAGAATTACTACACTTTGATAAAAATATTAATTTATTAAAACTTTCTTATAAGTATATTGCAAAAAAATCATGAACCAAATTTAACCAGATTCCTATATATCTTGATGTTATAGGCAGGTATTCTGAAAATCATCTGGACATTAGGTTGACCATGTTTATCAAACTTATTCATGTTCAGAATCTATTATTTAGAAACAAATACCTAGTGAAATCCATCCTGGAACAGTGACTGTGGAGTGCTGGCTACCTGGCCTAATATCATTGTAAACTAAAAGACAGTTCTGGGCTGAAATTTAGGAGCTGTCCTTTTGATAGACAAACCATCACATAATTGAGAAATGATTTCTCTTTAAACATTCTCTGAAAGTGATCTCCATTTGAATCTTCTCATTTCTTTTGCGGTATTTTATTTATTCTTTTAGAGTTTCATATACTGTACTCAAATTATATTCTTTTATTTTTCCAACTCCTCCCAGATCCTGGCCCTGCCACACACCCAATTACATGTTTTTCTCTCTTAAGAATACAAAGAGCAAAACTAAAAAACAAAATAACCCATCAACACACACAAACAAAAACAAACCAAAAAATTAGAAAACAAATTTATATAGTCAAATCTGTATTAGCCAACAACTCCTAAGTATAGAGACTGCTCAGGAGTGAGTTTGACATACCCTGAATCACTCCATTGAAGAAAACTGATTTTGTCTTTCCTAGCAGATATCATCTGAAAATAGTTCCTTGTCTATGGGTGGAACTCTATGCCAACTTTTCCACTTTCCTTCTGGGGTTTTGTACAGTTTGAGCTTGTGAATGTCTTCTGCATTCTATTGCTGTATCTGTGAGCTCATGTGTTATAATAATTTTTTTTGGCCTGGTCTGGCCAAAGACTTATAGACTTGTTGTTCTAGAATTTTTAGTCGCTCACCTCTGTTTAGGCCCCTAAAATGATTTAGACATTTATATTAAGTTTATGTTGCTTGGCCTAAGGCTCAGGCACATTGTTAGTTAGTTTTTTAATCTTAACTTATTTTTATTAATCTTTTTTTTTACTATTTAATTTTCTACTTATTCTTTTATGGTGCCTGCCACGGCCAAAACAGTCTTTTATTTAAAGACTGATATTCACAGTATACAGAAAGACATTCCCACATCACTCATGTGTGTCTGAAAAGTGTTATTTCTCTTAAGTCATTAACTACCTCCTGATCTTTTAATTTTCCTGTTCCCTCTTCTACATAGACTCATGAGTTTTAGGGGAGGAATAGAATACAGACATCCCATTTAGGGATGACCATTCCAAAGTCTCTCACGCTCTGCAAGTTGTTCAGTAGTAGATTTCTAGAAAAAACATGAATGAAAAAAAATAAAATTCTCTGAGATTAAGAAAGGTACTGATATAAAGTTCTAGCATTGTTTCATTAAGAGTGCTTTAATTGCTATCTTTTATTTGCAGAATAACAGTGGTAGGTTTGCCCTAAGCCCCATGACCTATCCAGTGTCAAGTTTCTTCCCCTTTAACAGCATCACATATGCATTCCATCCCACAATGTAGTAAGAGGTTTCTGGCCCTGGACTTTTGGGCCTAGCCTCAAGGTTTAGAACCCACAGACCCGCAGTCCCACAGTCTCACAGAGACACACAGACACTTTCAATCCTTTTAGGCTGATCGACCTAAGACCCAGGCATATAACTTGCTAACTCTTTACCCCTTAAACTAACCCATGACTCTTATCCTGTTCAGCCATGGGGCTCTGTACCTTTTCTCACAGCAGCTTGGTTGTCCTCTGGTTCCTCCGGCTTCTCTCTGGCATTCTGCTCTGTGCTTCCTGTTCTCAGAGTTTTCAAGTCTGGTAGTCCCGCCCATACTTCCTGCCTGACTTTGGCCAATCAGCACTTTTTATTAATCCAGTGGGTAGGACAATTATTTACAATGTAACAACATAATCTCCCACCCCTTTCCTCTTTTTAAAACAAAAAGAATTCCACACCTAATAAATTCTTTTCCCCCTTATCTATAACAACTTATAAACAACACTGAAAATAAACACAAACATCCATAATCCATGTTTTGGGAATGTCGGCATCATTCTCTAGGCTACTTCCTGCTGGATGGGGATGTTGGCAATCCCATGGAAATCCAAAGAAAAATTTAGGACTATGCACAAGTCTTTAGTGGAGGTCTGTAAGGCTGGGTCATCTCAGCCAGTCTCCTTGAAATTGTTCTGGATACTGAGCTCAGGAAACTTCAACACAGGTGCTCTGAAATGCTGAATCATCTGGTCCATCCATTTCCATTGGAGATTTCAGGGAATCTTCCACTATCAAACTTTATGTTCTTTATCCAGAAATAAATCCACAGTTTCTCATTTTCTGTGAAAATAAAAGGAAAACCTCTTCTCCAAAGTAGCATATCTTTGCATTTCAATTTTAAAGTAAACTCATTTACAAAATATATAGGTTGAATTAATCCAACAACATTTATAATGAACTGTCTTTAGCAGCTTTTACTAAGTCATTTTCAGTCAAAAGGCTTAAAAATAAGACCATAACATACAATATCCAGACATTCTTTGTATTTCCCATCTTTACTTGGCTTATTTTTATTTATTTAATTATTTATTTTACTCTATTTCTTTTTTAAGGGCTTTCTCTACCTTTTCTTTTCTTTCTCTAAGCCTATGTATATATATTTTCAACACACTCAAAACCACTTAGACTTTTTTAAAAACACTATCTTTACTGTATATTTATTCCCTAACTTTTTCAGTATGACCACACCTTTGCTTAGCTAGGGTGATTGACTCCACCCAGATTCTTCTATTTCTTTCTGAACACACCTTTAATCTGCCAGGATTCAAGGTTGGTACGATGGGTGGATGGCTCCACCCAGATCCTAGTCTAACTTCATAGAATTTAGCTTTTTAACCCAGGTACTCTGGGGAAATTTAGGGTCCATATAATAACCAAATAAAGCTTTGCCATCTGCAGCTCATTAACTCCATTTAAGTATTAGGCAGCAGAGCCTCTTAAGAAACCACAAGTGTTTTGCCTCTTAGGCTGAATCAGGAAGCTTCTCTTAAAGCCAAGCCTCATTTTGCCTCCAGCAAACAGAGCTTATCCAAGAAAACATTGACACTAAGAAGCCATCTTTGATTCTGTTCCCTTTTTGTCCTTATGAACAGAAACCTTAAAACCACCATACAGAGCTCTTTGCTTACATCTAGGCTCAGGAACTGGCCTTGCTCACCTCAAGTTGCATGTAGCAAACACACCATTTTATAATTTAATCCCATATACCACTCAGTCTGTTTACCATGGGGCAACGTCAGAGACACAACTCGGAAGCTGCTTGGGCTTCAGTTCCTGTGCTCTAGACTGTTTTTTAAAGCTTTCTATGGCTTTATGTAGGTATATATCCTGTATATGCCCCACGTTGGGCTGCCATTTGTAGTAGGAGGTTTCTGGCCTGGACTTTCGGGCCTAGCCTCAAGGTTTAGACCTGCAGAACCACAGACCCACAGAGACACACAGATGCTTTCAACAATTTTAGGCTGTTTGGCCTAAGGCCCAGGCATATAATTTGCTGACTCTTTACCCATAATCTAACTCATGACTCTTATCTTGTTCAGCCATGTGGCTGGGTACTTTTTCTTAGAGCATAGTTGTCCTCTGTTTCTTCTGGCTTCTCTCTGGCCTTCTGCTCTGTTTATCCAGTTCCCATAGTTCTCTTAGTCTATTAGCCCCACTCACACTTCCTACCTGCCTTTGGCCAATCAGCATTTTTATTAAACCAGTGGGTGGGACAATTATTTACAATGTAACAACCTAATCTCCCACACCACAAAGCAGGCCTGAAGTATAATAAAGAAGTGGTTGTTTATTCCCATGCCATTTATGCCACTGTTGCATCAGTTGAAACACTCATACAGACACACAGACACACACACACACACACACACAAACACAAACACATGTATTAAAATGATCCTATACAATAAAGGAACTGATGGAGATATCAATACTTTTTTATTTTAACTTTTATTACAAAATGATATTAAAAACAGCATGGCCTTGGCATAACAGTCACATATATCAGTGGAATACAGACCTATTTTTGTTTTTTGGTCTTTTTTTTTAAAGAACCCCCCCCCCAAAACAAATACTCATCAGAGAAGAGTCAGGATTGTAAACAGTTTTTATTTATCGAACAGAATAGTAGCATGTAGAACAACAAAAATAAAAGCATATCAATCACCCTGTACAAAACTCTATACAAATGGATCAATAGCCTCAAAATAAGGCATTATACTCTGACTCTCAAAGAAGAGAAAGTCGGGAATAGGCTAGAAGTTCATATCACAGGAATTGACTTTCTTAACACAACCGCAACAACACAAGTATTAAGACCGACAATTAATAAATGAGACTCCATGAAACTGAAAAACTTTTATACAGGAAAAAAACACTGTAACTTGAACAAAGAAACAGTCTAAATATTTGGAAAAAATCTTTCCAAATTGTACATCTGACAGAAGGTTAGTATCTAATATAAACATAAAAGTCAAAACCCGAACATTAAGAAAATAGCCCAGTGGAAAACTGGGGTTTAAAACTAACCAGAAGCCACCACAATCCCAGGCCAGCAAGGAAGACTCTTGTGGGCCAGTACTCCCCACTAACACTCCAATTTGTTTGACATCTCTACCTATGAGACCCACCATAGACCCCAAATCATCTCCTAATGCTGAGACCTCTGCAGCTCATGAGACACAGAGTTTGCGAGCCCCTATTAAATCAAGAGGTGAGTGACTTTTCACCTAGCCTACCCAGAAATCCTAGTCTCTGGGATGTAGGCTGAAGGACACAATCCATATACCCCCATTCCCAGCCATTGCTACCCAACCTCAGGCCAGCAGGGAAGATTCCTGCAGCCAGCTGTAACTCCTCATTAGCATCCCAGATTGTTAGACAACCCCACCTACAAGACCTATCCACCTCATATCCCAAACAGTCTTACCATCCTACAGCCTCAGCAGTTCCCTGAAACACAGTTGCCAGCCCCTATTTGAGCAAGAGTTGAATGACTTTTCATCCAGCATAGCCAGAGATCTCAAACTCTAGGACCTAAACCACAAAACACAACCCTTTGCTGCTCCAATCCCCGGCCACCAGAGAAGACTCCTACAGTCTGGAACTCCCAGAATAACACTCCAGTTTGTTGGACACCCTCATCTACAAGACCCACCCCATACTTCAAACTGTCTAATCACTCTGCAACCCGAGACAGAGTTTACCAGTCCCTATTGGATCAAGAACAGCTTCTTGAGACACAGATTATACCAGTCATATAGGATCAAGAGCTCTGATATAATCCAGAGCTCCTATTGGATCAAGAGCTCCTTTTAGACCAGGAGGGCATCACTGAGACACAGAAACAGCCAGCTTCTATTGGAACAAGAACAGCTCACTGAGACAAAAAATACTCCATATCTAAGTGGTTCAAGAGCTCCCATTGGACCAAGAATCTTCCTGAGCCACAGACACAACCAGAGAAGATTACACCAAAAGAGCTCCCTGAGATACAGACAAATCCTACATCAGTCTGAGAAAGCAATGGGCAGATGCCAGTGCAAAAATACATTTAACAACATAAAGAATAATATGGCACTAGCAGAATCTAGCAAGACCTGAATATGCTAATGTAGAAGAAGTAGAAGGAATCAACCTTAAAATAACTTTATGAAGATGATAGAAACCTTGATAGAGGCAATTAAAAAAAAAACTCCCTTAAAGAAATAGAGGAAAAGACAAACAAAAAATGGAAGAAATTAACAAATCTCTTTAAAAATAAAGAAACCCAAGAAAACCATGAAAAAACAAATGACAGACAAAGAAACAATTTGAAGCTTTAAAAATGATAAAAAAGCAATTAAGAAGACACAAACCAAGGCAAGGCTGGAAATCTGTGTAAATGAATAGGAGCTACAGATAAAAGTACAGCAAAGAGAATGCAAGAGATGGTGTAGAGAATCTCTGGTGTGGAAGAGTCAATACTGGAAATGAATACTTCAGTCAAAGAAAACACTAAAGTCCAAAAGACTCATAACACAATTTTTCAAGAAATCTAAGACCAAATCTAAGAATAATAGGAATAAAGAAGGGAAAAAAATACCAGCTCAAAGACACAGAAAATATATTCAAAAATTAATTATAGAAAAGAACTTTACCAATATAAAAAGAAATGTCTAAAAGATATAAGAAGCTTACAGAACAACAAATAGGCTGGAATCCTTCAAAAAAGGTCTACATGTCACATAATAACTAAACCAATAAACATACAAAAAATAAAGAATATTAAGAGCTGCAAAAAAAGGCCAAATAACTTATATAGGCAGGCCCATCAAAATAACACCTGACTACTCAATGGAAACAATGAAAGCCAGAAGGTCTTGAACAGGTGCTACTCAGACACTAAGAAACCACAGATGCGAGCCAAGACTACTATACACAACAAAACTCCCAATCACTATGTATGGAGTAAACAAAATATTCCATGACAACACCAGATTTAAATAATACCTATCCACAATTCCAGGTATACAGAAAGCACTATAAGGAAAACTCCAATGTAAGGAGGCTAGATACACCCACAGAGTCACAAACAACAGATAATCCCACCAAAGAAAATACCAAAGAAGAAAAACACACACACACTACCACCAAAAAAATAATAGAAATTAACAATTACTGGTTATTAATATCCCTTAATATCAATAGACTCAATTCACCTTTAAAAAAGAAAAAACAAGCTAACTCAGTAGATATGAAATCAGCATATATCCTTCTGCTGCATACAAGAAACAGACCTCATCTTTAAAGATGAACACAGGCTTAGAGTAAAGAATTGAGAAAAGACTTTTCTATCAAATGGACTTGTGAAACAAGTTGGCATAGCTATGTTAATATCTAACAAAATATACTTTAAAATCAATCAAAAGAGATTTGAAGGAATATTGTTTATTCATCTCAAGAAAAATGCATCAAGACAAAGTCTCAATTCTCAACATTTATGTCACTAAAATAAGGGCACACACATATGTTAAAAAAAAATTCTAAAGCTTAAACTTCACATGAAACCCACACATTATTATTGGGAAACCTCAATACCCCATTATCACCAATGGACAGTCTACCAAACAGAAACTTAACAGAGAAATAAGGAATCAAGTAGAAATTATGACTCAAGTCAACTTAACAGATATATACAGAACATTCCACCCAAACAAAAAAGAATACCTTCTTAGTACTTTATGAACCTTCTCTAAAACTGACCACATACATAGTCATAAAGCAAATATAAATAGTTACAGAAATGATAATGACTTCTTGTATTAAACCACCATGAACTAAAATTAGAGTCCAACCAGAACATAAACCAGAGAAAGCCTACAAACTCATGGAAACTGAACATTGCCCAAGTGAACAACTTCTGGTTCAAGGAATAAGCAAATAAAATAATTTAGGACTTCCTAAAATTTAATGAAAATTATTTCACAACATACCCAAAATTAAGGGACAAAATAAAAGCATTGCTGAGAAGAAAGTCCATAGCACTAAGTGCCCACATAAGAAAAATTGGAGAAATCTCATACAGGAGTGATGAGGAAATGCCTTTCTGTATGCTGTGAATATCAATCTTTAAATAAAGGAGCTGTTTTGGCCCTTGACAGGCACCATAGAAAAAGTAGGTGGAGGAATCAGAATAGGTAGGAAAGGAAGGGTAGAGTCAGAGAGAGAGACCAAGCCTGAAGCCCAAAGGAGCAACATGTAAGGAACACAGGTGAGCCATGGGCCACGTGGCAGGCAGATTATGGAGTTAAGATGTAAGAGATAGCTAACAATGTGCCTGAGCCATAGGCCAAACAGCATGAAGTTAATATAAGTGTCTGAGTCATTTCTGGGGGCCTGAGCAGCAGTGGTGGGCGGCTAAGGGGTCTGGCACACAGGTCTGTTGATCTGAGCCTCTGGCCACCCGGGACCAAGAAACCCCACTACAACACAGGAGACTTAATAGCACAGGTGCAAGCTCTATTACAAATAGAAGCAAACTCAACCAGAAGGAGCAGATAGCAAGAAATGATCAAACACAGGCCTGTAATGAATAAAATCAAAACAAAGACAACAATATAAAGGATAAATGAAACAAAGAGTTGTTTCTTTGAGAAAGTCAACAAGATAGACAAACCTTATACAAACTAACTAAAGGTAGAGAAAATATCCAAAAAACATAATTAGATATGAAAGGGGGACATAACAACAGGCACCAAGGAAATCCAGTGAGTTATTAGGTCATACTTCAAAAACCTGTACTCCACCAAACTGGAAAAGTTAAAAGAAACGAAGAGCTTTATCAACAGATATCATTTAAAATTAACTTAAATCAAGATCAGATAAATGACCTAAATAGATCTAGAACCCCTAAGGAAATATAAGCAGTTATTAAAATCTTCCCAATCAAAAACAACAACAAAAGACCAGTGACACATGGTTTCTGCACAAAATTCTACCAGAATTTCAAAGAACTAACATCAATATTCCTCAAATTGTTCCACACAATAGAAACAGGACTATTGCCAAACCATTTTATGAGGCTACAGTCACCATGATACCCAAACCACATAAAGAAACAGCAAGAAATAGAATTACAGACCAGTCTGCCTCAGGATAATTGATATAAAAATAATAAAGCACTGACAAACCAAATACAAAGCTGTATCAAATGAAGTTATCCACCATGGTCAAGAAGGCTTCACCCCAGAAATGTACGAATGGTGTTTTTGAGGGTCCCGAGGCTGGATTAGCTTAGATGGCAGCCTTGTAACTGATGTGGCCATCTCTTCCCATCAGAGACTTTACTTTCAGGGGGTCTTTTTTTATGGAACCATGTTAGACTGGAAGTAATCCACAGGTTCTCATCTTCTGTGGAAACAAAGCAGAAACTCTTTTCCAAAGCAGCTCATCCTTAGACATAAATGTAAAGGTGAAGATACCTTTAAAATGTATATGTTTGTTTAACTTATCATCCTTTGTAATCACTTGTCTTTCTTCAGTTAGCTCGTTAACAGTTAAAAATTAAAGTAAAGCACAAGAGACATAATCCAGACTCTCTATTTTCCATCTCTACGTGGCTTATTATATTTTTACTGCTCAATTTCTCTTTTTTAAAGACTTTCATTGCCTTCTTTCTTTTCTCTCCTAGTCAACATATTTTTCCACATACATTGAAACCCATTTAGAGGTTTCCTCTATCTAAATCTGTTTAATTGCATATCCTTAATCATTTTCCAACCAGAAGAGCTTTTAAAATGCAAGACTGTGAGACATTGCTTTGGCTGTTGACTTTGCCCCACTTAGTGACTTTTCAACATGGCCATTCTTACATTCGCAATTCTCAGAATAGTATGAAATATTGTGGAACTTTTTACCACTCCTACTCTGGGGAATTTTAGGGTCCACACTGTCACTAAGTAGAGCACTCCTCTAAGCGTTTGGTAGCAGAGTGTCTTAAAGAGCCACACAATTGTTGACAATAAAGCTGAGTCGGGAAACCTCTCTTAAAGGAGCCATGCCTCTGCTTGCCTCCAGCAAACAGCAGTCCCATAAAATGTGGCTACCAAGAAACTATCTTTGACTCTGATCCTCTTTTGTTCAATATAAAAAGAAACCTTAAATATAGCATATACAGCTTGTTGCTTATACCAAGTCTTCTGTGAGACTTCAGTAACTAGACTTGTTGGAGCTTACACACACACACACACACACACACACACACACACACACTGCAAACCTGCTATTTTGTAATTAAAGCCTGCAGTGTCTCTGTACTATGACTCATATCAGAGACATAACTTGGAAGCTGCCTTTGACTTTGTTTCTGTGCTCTAGAACCCCTTTTTAAGCTTTTCCAGCTTTATATGAGTAATCATGCCCCACATTGAAGTGTCATCTGTAATGGGAGGTTCCTGTCCTGCCCAGACTTGCAGTCTGGACCCACCCACAGCCACTCCCCCCCTCCATGACTCAGACACTTATATTAATTTCATTCTGTTTTGCCTATGGCTTAGGCATATTGCTAGCTAGCTTTCACATCTTAACTCAACCCATTTTCATTAATCTGTCTGCCATGTGGCCTGTGGCTCACCTGTTTTTTCACATGTTGCTTCTTGGGTTACTGGAACATGTCTCCCTTGACTCTATGCTCCTCCCCTATCTATGTTCTGATTTCCCGCCTCCTTCTAAGATGCCTCCCTTTATTAAAGAATATTCACACCATACAGAAAGACATCCCACATCAGGGCATATACTCAAAGGATGCACATTTTTACCCCAAGGGCATTATCTGAACTATGTTTATAGGAACGTTATTTTTAATAGCCAGAACCTTGAAACAACCTAAATACCCCTCAGCTGAAGAACGAATTTTAAAAATATGTGGTACATTTACACAATGGAGTATTACTCAGTAATTAAAAAAAAAAATGACATCCTGAAATTTGCAGGCAAATGGATCTATTAGAAAATACCATGCTGAGTGAGGTACTCACAGACCCAGAAAGATAAACTCGATATGTACTCACTCATGAGTAGCTTTTAGACATAAAACAAAGGTTATCCAGGCTGTAACAAGGAGAAAATTAAGAGAGAGATCTATGGATCCCCCTGGTAAGAGGAAATAAAGAAGATCTCCTGAGTAAATTGGGAATTTTGGAGGGGGAACAAGAGTACTCGGGAAGAGAATATGAGAGAACGGAATGGTTAAGTGTGGGAAGCAATGGAGAGGGAGATCAAAGGAATAGATATCTTATTGAAGAAGCTATAGTGGGATTAGAGAGAAACCTGGTGCTAGGAATACACCCAAGAACTTACAAGATGACACTGGCTGACACTCCAAGCAACTGTGGAAAGGGGGCCTAAACTGGTCTTACCCTCTGTTCAAATGAATGACCACTCTAGTTGCCATTATAGAACCTTTATCCAGCAACTGATGGAAGCAGATATAGAAATCCACAGCTGAGGACTGGGCCAAGATCCCAGTCTGGATGAAGAGAGGGAGAAGAAATTGTATGAGAAAATGAATCAAGATCATGATGAGTAAATACACAGAATTGGCTTACCCAAACTGTTGGGAGCTCACTAACTCTGAAGTAACAGCTGAGGAATCTTCATGGAAGGGAAATTAACCCTCACAATGGTAGATCACAGTTGGAATGGTATGGGCAGTTTGTGGAGCCTCTTACAATCAGACTAAAGTTAATTCCTGGTGCGTGAACTGAATTCTTGTAGTCCATTTCCTACAATGGAAACCTTGCACAGCCTTGATACTGGTGGAAAGAGCTAAGTCATATCTCCACTGGAAATGCCAGACTTATTTGACTCATACTGGGAGTCATTACTGGGGGAGGACTAGGAAGAGGGGAGAAGGGGGAGCAGTGGTGTGTATGATAAAATAAATTTTAATATAAATATATTTAAAAATTAAAACAAATAATTCCTAAAGGACAAAACACAAATGACTGGGAAACACTGAAAACAATGATGCATATCCTTAGTCACGAGGTAAATGCAAATTAAAACTATTAAATTTCATCTTAGCCCAGTCAGAATGGCCAAGACCAATGAAACAAGTGACAGTTCCTACTAGTAAGGGTACAAGGAAGAAGAACTCTTGTCTACTGCTGGTGGGAGTGCAAACTGGTATGGCCATCCTGAAAATCGGCATGGAGTTTCCTCAGGAAGAAAAAACTAGATCTGCCACAAGACTCAGCTATAACATTCTAAGTGTTTAAACAAATGACTACATCTTACTACAGAGTTTGTGCTCAACCACATACACGCTGCTATAGTCACAATACCAAGAAACTGAAAACAATTTGGATGTCCACCAGCTCATGAATGGATAATGAAAATGTAGTAGTTATGCAATGAAATATTATTCAACTATCAAGAAAGATGTATTTACACGTAAATGGATAGAAGTAGAAGCAATCATTCTATGTAAAGCAATCTAGGACCAGAATAGACAAATATTGCGTTCTTATATATTATGTGCTTTAGGTATATCTATTATATTTAGAATATCCACTGAGGTTAAGTAGTTAATAAAAAAAAAAAAAACAGGAAATGGAAAGGAAATCTTCCAAGGAAGGGAAGTGGAATATTGTAAGGAGTGATAGAAAGTTTGAACAGAAGAATTAAATGGAATGAAGGAGAAGAGGGCTGAGTAGCTGAGGGATTATGGAGAGGTAAACCTGTCACTGAAGTTCCTTTTGAAAGTCATATTTAAACCTACAATATACATATAAGTGTAAGATGATCTTAGTCAATGCTTTATAGTTGAAATGGACTAGGATGCCTTTTGTTAGTTGCAAGTAAAATCGCTTATTGACTCAGAAAGTGATGCTGATTTTAATGTAGAAAACTGGTCTTAAATAAATATGGGGATTGTTTTTATAGATGTGTTCCTCTGGAGTAGTACTAAGACTTTAACTTCCACTAAAAGATAAAACTGTGATAATCATATTTACGTTCTGGTCCAACACGTTTCTCTATCAATGGCTAGACACTTGGTATTAAATGACCTTTGAGACTTCAAAACTTTAAGACCTGTTTCTGTAAAGCAATGTTAAGAAGTTTATTGATTGTGGTGTTCCTTAACCTTCCTAATGCTGTGACCCTTTAACACAATTTTTCATGGTGTGGGGAACCTAAAAATAAAATTTTCATTATTACAACATAACTGTAATTTTCCTGCTGTAATAAATTGTAATATAAACATCTGATATGCTAGATATCTGATATGTGACGCTGTGAAAGGGTTGATCCAAAGGCATCTTGACCCACAGGTTGAGAACCACTGAGCTAGATCAATGGCTTTTAACTCCATGGAAGTAACAGAAAAAGAAGTAGGCAATTCAGAGTTGCATTATTTTTCCAGTAAACTCAGAAAATTCACAGGTTTTCTGTGTTGGGCTAAATGAATTTGTTTCTGTTTTTCAACATGAACATGTAAAAACTAGTTATAATGCCATGATTGTCAATTGACAACCACAGTGCAATTTTGCAAAATATTACATAAATATTTAAACTATGTGCCCTGTGAATAGGAGGCAGGACTTAGTGGCATATGGGTGTTGCTCTGGTTTGAAACCAGAGGTGCCACAGGCTCATAGACTTCCTCCTTATGCTGACATGCTTGTACTTGAGGGTTCCTGGCTTTTAGTATGTTAGTACTAATGGAAATAGTGAAGGAAAAAGGACCACTCTTACATAAAATGCTGAATTTGAGTGACTCTCCTTTCCTGAATTCTCTGGACATGTGGCAGAGAGCTTCACTTTAGTCTTGTTTGAAAACCTTGAACAACTTTGTTCTAGTAACTCCTCTGCAAAATAAAGCAGAAATATATCTATCAATATTAGGAAGAGGAAGTTAACTAAAAATTGACCAAGACCAAGAGGGAATCTAGAATTTCATTTGGGTTCCAAAGGGTCACTACCATCCAGACTCCAGTGTTCCTACTAATCCTCATCTTTTGAGAATCATTATAGTGTCCAAAGTAGTAATTTAAGTTTCCACACTATTTCTAATACTAGAAACCAGGAGAGAAAGAGGGATTGAAAGATATAAATGGCCTTTTTCCTGTCTTTGAGATCTTCTTGGGAACAGTATACAATTTCAATAGTCTTCTCATTGGCAAGAGAGCCATTTTACAAACCTAAGTACAAAAGGGGCTGAGAAAGGTACTTTTCCTATAGGGCATAGGGTCTGTGAAATGTCAAGGGCAGAGGCAAGTAGGTGCTGGGGTATTGTTGTTCAGGAGTCTGCCTAAAAAAGCAAGCCCTAGATTCAGTGACAAACTCTGTCTCAACAATTTAATTGGAAAGTCGTAAAAGATACATCTGGCATTGACCTCAGGCCAATACATATGAACACATGCTCAAGTCCAAGTCATCATGTCTAGTGTTGTATGACTTCTATGTAGTCAGTCATGCTAGTGAGACTTTATGGGTGTAGCCTGTAGCTTGCCCAGGAGATACAATCTCACAGAAAACTCCCTGTTCTATCTTTTATAAGACTTCTTTGCCATTTTCCCTAGTGATACATGAGCTTTGGATGGGTGAATTGTATTGTAGACTTATTTATTAGAATTGGACTCCAAAACTTTGCATATTATCTATCTTATCCATATTTACATATGTACATATAATGTGAAAGTGAAAAGTGGATTCTTTGAGAAGATAAAAAAGACATATCAGAAAAGGATAAAGGAAAGGTAGTGGTGTATGAATATTAGTAAAGTACAATAATAAATGTATCAAAATTTCATAACTAAATCCATTTTTGCACACTGTCTAAAATAGTAATAAAAGCTAATTTATGTCATAAATAAAGCAACAGAAACGTTTGGCATAATGTATGAGTGAATTTGTTATATGAAAATTCCTATTGACATATTAAAACAAGCCTAACTTCTATACTGAAATTTATTTGACTCAGAACCAGGATGATAATTCTTCATTATAGGAAGAAGTATACTTTGCCTTAATGTTGTAGGTATGTTTGTAGCTTTGCATATTATACTAGGATAACTGTGTCATGAGTAAAAAGAAATAACTTTAGTATTTCAGAGTGATTGGCCTCTACTGAACCACTTTGAGTATGAACTGACTTGAATCAAAGAGTCAGGCTTGGTGATATTTAGCCTGGTGGACAGTAGTTATAGGCCAAGGCTACCTAACAAGAACCTGCCTCAAAATGAAAACCAAAATCAAAATAAGAACTAACAACAAAACCAAAGAGTTGACTCATGTGGCCTACCTATTAATTGTATTCATGGAATACATGTATAAGAACATTTGCTAGCCTGGAACAGAGACTTCTCAGAGGTTATGTGATAAGTGCTTGGAAAGAGGCAGATCAGTGTGTTGTGTCTCTGAGTGTAGCACCTTCTTTAATCAAGAGCTTCTTTAATCAATGACAAAAGACAAGGTCATGTGTTTTTGTCAGGAGACTATCAGATATCTTTAGAAAGTAAAAGTCCTCTCTAGGGTTCTTCGGGTTCTTATAGTCAGAGTTGTGCACGTTCAAGTTTAAGTAAAATTTTAAGGCACAAGCTTTTCTATTTTCCTTGCAAAGTGAAGTACATCCAAGGACCACCTTTTCTATCTATATCAATGACGTTATCATATAAATTTATATCTGTGGGAAATAGCCAACTAAAGGGGGGAGGAGGAAGAAAAAGCAAGTATGATAATACCCCAAATCACAATTTAACATTAGTGGTCTTTGTAGCTAGAAGACTTTCAGAAATAAAATTGGATTAGCATAACCTTAATCAGGTGGTGAATCTAGCCCAAGCTGTGTTCCAGATGGGAGCTCTTTCCTGGAGCAAATCACCACCGCTCCAGGCACCTGGTATGCATTTCTGGTCTATTTTTTCCATTTCTTTTCCAATTATCTGAAAACCCCAGAAGTTATTTGCTTCCATCTGACAGTAACAGCTGCACACATCCAGCTTCCTGCAGTGGGGTTCTGACAGCCCTTCATAACTGGGCCACAGAATCTATCAGGGAGTCTATAGGATCCTAAACCACTCCACAATCACAAAAACCCCATCCTGATCTACTTTACAGATGGAATCCTGCTCAGAAAACATGATTAAAGGGAAAACAGGGGTCTGGGTGGCCTTGAAAGATAAATATCAGAATACAGGAGAGAAATGGAAACAGCTATGTACAAAAAGCTGGTCCTTCAGAAGTTTAAGACATGCTGAGAGATCCCACTTTTCTTAGCCTGTGCTATCCTGTAGAACAGAGCTTCATGCATGCTTCAAGTTAATTTAGGAAATGGTCCCAAGGAACAGCAGGGAAGTGCTGACAAAGTTAAATGCGAAAAGAGGGCAAAGGGAATTTTTGGTCAACCCACAGCATTTGAGCCTTCTGAGTTGTCAAGTATTGCCCAGCTAAGAACAGGCAGAACACCGTGTTCTTTGGCTCAGGTTCCCATTGGTCAAAGTTTGTGATTGTACATTGTAAAATACGAACTCTCCATTGATTTCCACAAGGATCCATCTTGCAATATCAATCACCTAAATCAAAAAAGTATATAGAACTTTCAGGTTTCTGTGGATCTACCACTATGACTCAAAATTGTTCACATGAGCATACATCTAGCCTTACAAAACTTCAACTAGTAACAGAGAAGCAAGGGGAAATTAGCCCTCCTTCATTCTAGAATGCATGTGAATGTATGGTGTTGCTTCCTCACACTATCTCAAGAGCTTAGGGCAGTGGTTTTCAACCCTCCTAATGCTACAACCTATTGATATAATTTCTTATGTTGTGACAACCCCCATCATAAAATTATTTAATTAATACTTTATAAATATAATTTTGCTACTATTATAAGCTAAAGTGTAAATACCTGATATTCAACCCAAATGGGGATTATGACCAACAAGTTAAGAATCACTAGCTTAGAACCTGGAAACATTCTAAATGCCCCTCAATTGAAGAATACATTTTAAAAAATTGTGGTACATTTACACAATGGAGTAGTACTCCCTACTCTGCAGGGGGAAAAAGACATCCTGAAATTTGCATGCAAATGGATTGATCTGGAGCGTATCATCCTGAGTGAGGTACCACATACACAGAAAAATAGTCTTGGTATGTAGTCACTTATAAATGAATTTTAGATGTAAAGCAAAAAATAACCAGGCTACAATCCACAATCCCAGAGCAGCTAGGTAACAATAAAATATTAATAGATAGAGCCATGGATTCCCATGGGAAGAGTAAACAGACAGGATCTCCTAAGTAAATTGGGATCATATGAGGGAGTGTGCAAGGAGAGGTGGGAAGAGATCATGAGAAAATGCGATGGTTGAGTGAGGGGAGCAACAGACAGGGAGAACAAAGACATTAGATAGCTTGATAGAGGGAACCATTGTGGGATTAGAGAGAAACCTAATGCTAGGGAAACACCCAAGAACCCACAAGACAAGATGACCCCAGAAAGGAATCCAAGCAATAGTGGAAAGGGTTCCTAAACAGACACTCCCCTATAATCAAATGAATGACCACTCTAGTTTCTAAGCTTCACAACCTGGCATAGTACAATTGGGAATAAAAGGTGGGCTAAGAAAAGGAAATAGTTTACTAAACCTTTAGATGAAACCTCTAGAATTTTTTTTTTTTAATTTTTGCAAACTGGCCCAAAAGTAGGAGATCAAATACTTGTTAAAATTCTTTCAGTTTTCATGATAAATAACATATTTGGATATGCTATTGCAATCCACTTACTGAATGGCCCAAGGGCTGGCAATTTTTAATGGGTCCCACACAAAAAGAGGGCTCTCTGCTATGACTGATATGACTAGACCACAGATGCCATGTTCTTGAAATATCTACGCCAGATTGTGATGCTGAATAATGATTCTGGCAATCTTGGTGGAAAATGTATAGCAGATGTCCCTAAAGTTTGAAAGTAAATATTCTCCTCTTGAAAGGCATTTGAGAAAGGGAATATCCAACTTAAGTAAATAGCCTAGGGTTTGGAGTATATTTTATGATCTGAGTATTATCAGAGCAAACCATCAAATATACTATCAACTATAGCTAGCAAAAGGATCTCTTATATACAAGCATAGGCACACGCCAAACTCATATGTAACTTTCTTAAGTGGGTTTTACTGAGAATTCTTCACCTAAATCCCTATTAGTAGACCTGCCCTGTATTTTGGATCTCATGGAGTTCCCTAGACCTAGAGAATAAGAGGAAAACAGGTGAAGCAGTATGATAGATTGTTCAATCAGAATAGATTTCTATGGAAAAACAGCTCCACTCATGTGGTTTTAAATGGCACCAAAGGTGGGAAATAATAAGGAAAGTACAAGTTCTACTTGCTGCTCCCATGGTTCTCTGACCCCTAGGTCACTTTTGATAGAGTCCCAACTTACAATGAACAATACTACACAACTAGAATCAAGATGCTTTGAGGACAGAATATGGAAAGAAAATACATCTGAAATGTAAGCACAGTTTTATTTTAAATGCATGCTTTAAAAGTATATCCTCTATAGTGTAGCTTGAAGTTAGTGATGGTGGCACCTCAGGAAGTTCTATTATTTAACAGGATTGTTTTGGCAATCCTACGTTTCTTATTATTTCATTTGAAGTTGCATATTATTCTTTCAAGGTCTGTAAAAAGCTGTGTTGGGATTTTGATGGAAATTGCATTGAATCTGTAGATTGCTTTTGGTAAGATTGCCATTTTTACTATATTGATCCTACCTATCCAGGAGCATAGGAGATCTTTTAATTTTCTAATATTGTTTCCAATTTTTTCCTTCAATGATTTAAGTGGTCATTAAAGCCTGTAATTTCTTTGGTTAGAATTACTCCGAGATATTTAATGTTATTTGCAGCTATTATAAAGGGTGATGATTCCCTGATTTTTCTCAGCTCTTTTATCATTTGTGTATAAAAGAGCGACTGATTTTTTTTTTTTTTAGTTAATCTTGAAGTCTGATCCATTACTGAAGGTGCTTATCAGATGTAGGAGTTACCTAGAAAAATTTTGTGGGTCACTTGTGTATACAGTCATATCATCTGCAAATAGAGATAGTTTGACTCCTTCTTTGCAATTTGTATCCCCTTAAACTTTTATTCTCTAATTGCTTTAGCTAAAACTTCAAGAACTATATTGAATAGATAAGGAGAAAGAGGACAGCCTTGTCTTGTTCCTAATTATAGTGGGATTGCTTTTTAGTGTTTCTCCATTTAGTTTGATGTTGGCTATGGGCTTGCTGTATATCGCCTACATTATATTTAGGTTTTTTTCCTGTATTCCTAACTTTTATCATGAAGGAGTGTTGGATTATTGTCAAAGCCTTTTTCAGCAAATGCTGAAATGATTGTGTGTGTATGTGTGTGTGTGTGTGTGTGTGTTTTTTTCTTTCAGGTTGCTTATACGATGGATGACAGTCACAGTTTTTCTTATGCTGAACCATCACAGTATCTCCGGGATTGAAATCTGCTTGATCCTGGTGAATGATTTTCTTGATATGTTATTGAATTCAGCTATACTATAGAGCTACAGTAATAAAAACAGCCTGGTACTTGTATAAAAGCATACTTGTGGAAAAAGCCCAGGCCAGTATGAGTGGTATTTCCCTTGACAGGTATAAGAAAATTAGCCGAAGATCCTACATTAACCCCCACACCTATGGACACCTGATTTTTGACAAAGAGGCCAAAAATATGCAATTGAAAAAAGATAGTGTCTTCAACAAATGGTGTTGGCATAATTGGATGGGAGTATGTAGAAGAATGTAAATAGACTTGCTATTACCCTGCACAAAACTCAAATCCAAGTGGATAAAAGAACTCAGCATAAACACTGAACTAGTTAGAAAAGAAAGTGGGAAGTACCTTTGAACACATTGGCACAGGTGACTGTTTCCTAAATACAACACCAGTAGCACAGACACTAAGAACAACCTCAAGTTGAGTAGCTTCTGTAAGGTAAAGGACATTGTCAATAAGACAAAACAAGACAAAACAACAGCCTACAGAATGCAAAAAGATCTTCACCAACCCTACATCAGACAGAGGACTGATCTTTAAAATATATAGGGAGAACTCAAGGAACTAAAGGCCAAAAACCCAAATAATCCAATTAAAGAATGGAGTTCAGAGCTAAAAAAGGAATTCTCAAGAGAAGAACTTGTACAACTCTGAGATACCATGTTACATCTGTCAGAATGGCTAAGATCAAAAACACAGATGACAGCCTGTGCTGGAGGGGATGTGGAGCAAGGGAAACACTCTTTCATTGCTGGTGGGAGTATAAACTTGTACAGCCACTTTGGAAAGCAGTATGGTGGTTCCTCAGAAAACTTGGAATCAATCTCCTCAATGATCCAGCAATACCACTATTGGGCATATACCCAAAAGATGCACATTCTTACACCAAGGGCATTAACTCAACTATGTTCCCAGCAGCATTATTCATAATATAAAGGTCCCGGGAACAACCTACATGCCTCTCAGCTGAAGAATGGATTAAAAAATTGTGATACATTTACACAATGGAGTACTACTCAGCACTCAGCAGTTTAAAAAAAAAAAAAAGACATCCTAAAATTTGCAGGCAAATGGATGGATTTGGAGAGTATCATCCTGAGTGAGTAACATGGGTCCAGAAAGATAGATATAGTATGTACTCACTCATAAGTGATTTTAGTCCTAAAGCAAAGAATATCCAGGCTGCAAACCATAACCCCTGAACAGCTTAGTAACAGAAGGAACTTAAGAGAGACATCTAGGGGCCCTCCTGTGAAGGGAAAATAAAGAGGATCTCCTGAGTAAATTTGGATCATAATAGGGAGGGAGGAAGTAGAGGTGGTAATAAATCATTAGAGAAGTAGATGGTTGCGTGAGAGGAGCAACAGAGAGGAATTAAAAAAAAAATGGATATCTTGATAGAAGAAGCCACTGTAGAGTAAGAAAATAAAACTGGTGCCAGGAAAACCTCCAAGAACCCACAGGAAATCCATGGCTAGGTCTCCAAGAAACAATGGAGTGGATGCCAAGCAGGACTTCCCCTATAATCAAATGAATGACCATCCCAATTGACATTATAGAACCAGCAATGGATGGAGGCAGAAGCAGAGATCCATAGCTAAGCACCAGGTCAGGCTCCCATTACAGCTGAAGAGACAGAGGAGAGACAGCATATGAGCAAAGGGATCAGGATCATGAGGAGGAGACCCACAGAGAAGGCTGACCTGAGCTACTGGGAGCTCACTGACTCGGAAACAATTGCTGAGAAACCTCCGGGGAAAAGAACTAAACCCTCCCAAAGTAGATGACTGCCAAATGGAATATACAGTTTGTGGAGTCTCCTGCAGTAGGATCAGAGTATATTCCTTGTATATGAACTGACATTTTTGGAGCCCATTCCCTACAGAGTAACACCTATCCCAGACTTAATAATGGAATGTGGGACTCAGACATACCTCAGCTGGGTATGCCATACTTAACTGACCCACTTTGGGACTCCTTGCCCTCCTTGGAGAATGGATGGGGGCTGATGGAGAAGGCTGAGGCAGGATTGGTAGGAACTGAGAGGAAGGAAGGGAGGTGGAACAGTGCTGTATATGGAAAAAACCTTTATAAATAAAAATAAATGTCTAATTAAAATAGAAAGAAAGAAAAAATATTCACCCTCCAAAATCCAATAAACAAAAACAGAAAAAAAGTGTCCTCCAAAAAAGAGGCTTACAATAATCAAGTGTTTAAGAAATGTTAGCCCACGAATGATACTAAGTTAATCTACATTGTTATGCAGCTAACTCAGTCATAGATCTTTAATCCAGTATCAAATCCAGTATCCAAATGGGTAGGAATAAATGCTACACTTTGGCTCAGTGACACTATTTCCCCTCTTCAAAGCTGACCTGACTGTATCTTCACCTAACTTTGATGTTCCAATAAATAAGTAGCCTTACAGGACCAGTCAGCCAATCTGGTGAGTGGTGACTTGTACTAGAAAGTTTTAACATAAATTATAGAGCAGTTTAACTTTACTGGAACATTCATTCCTTATGGATTTAGAATTTTCTTCCTTGGTTTATAAGGCTTCTGAAAGTAATATCATCTGCAAGTTTTATTCAGTTTTATATAAAACCTTTTCTTTTTCCACTCAGAATTTTTGTGATATACAATGTCCTTCTAGCCCCATATGAGAGAAAGAGAGAGAGAGAGAGAGAGAGAGAGAGAGAGAGAGAGAGAGAGAGAGAGAGAGAGAGAGAGAGAGAGAGAGAGAGAGGCAAATGGAAACACACAGATACACAAACATAGGCATGTATAACTATGAACACACTGCTCACATTTTGTTTTGGTGTCTTTTGGAAGAAACACTTATTATTGACTTAAAAGAGTTTCTAAAGCCTATATGTTGTTTATCTAAATATATAGCTAAGATAAAGGCATTAGTGCATTAAGAGATATTTTTATTCATTAAATATTATTTTTATAAAGATAGTAAAATGACTTTAAAATTTTAGTCTCTAAACCCTATTGCAAATTTTCTACTGAGATCCAGCTACACAAGCACAAGCCACTTCAGGGATCTTAAACGTCTTTTGGATAAAATTTCTTTAAAAAGTTTTGAAGATGTGACAGAAAGAACCAGGAAAATTTGGTCATGATAAAATATTCGAAGTGGTTTTTAAAGGCGGCAGGTGAGAGATTATTAATGTCAAATATGGTCTCAATATTTTTCCTGCAGGGGAATAAAACCTAGAAATAGTAATTTAGTATTACCAATATACATGTGGCTAAATTATAACATAAATGATACCAAGATTAACATGCATATATTATTTTGTTTTTTAATCGTATGCATTAAAATAAGAGGAAAAACAAGCTTTTTCTCAACTGGTTGTTACTAAACTTACAATATCAGCTACTTTTTTTTTTTTGCACTCTATTTCTCTCTAGAGGTTGGGGAACAAAATATAACAAAATAACACAACCTAGGAACACGTATGTGATTCCAGACTTTGGCTGGCTGAGACTAGAGAATTACCACGAGGTTAAGGCCAGTCTAGGATATATATCAAGACCTCATCCAAACAATAACAAGTGAAAATGTCTTGAGTTGTCTTATGAGGAATTGGTGGCACAGCACAGTTCATAACAATCTTCTAAGGAAAAATAACACCTTAAAATTGCTTGCATTTTGCTTTTTAATAATTACTTCACACTTTTTTAAGTACAGCATGCTGCTGGCACATTTTGTTTCTTTCTTATCCCTGCATATTATTTCTAAAGAAACCAGATGCGTTTGAAGAACATGGTAATAGTTGAGATTGGGATATGCTTATTTATGAGTTGACTGAATCAAATTTCTCCTGTCACTATTTCCTCATGAACAAAACATAGCACAGACACAGCCAATTACATGTATATGCAGGTTTACATAATCAAGGAACTGCATTATCAATGCATTTATTGGGTTTTTTTTTTTACCTTATTATATTATTGTAACAAAAGATCTCATTTTCACTTCATAGCTAAACCACTACTGGTTCATGTTTTAGTCTCTTTACCTTCCCCTAGGACATGACTGAGCAACAAATAATGTAGATTACCATCTAAAAAGAGTTGGGACTGAAGAAGAGCTAGGTGGGTGGATAAAGGAGTAGTAGTTTGGAGGTGAGAAGAACATTTAAGTTCCCCACTGTAGGTAATAAGTCATCAAAATAATGGGTAGTCATATGAAGGTGTTTTATTCTAACTCTGATACTATTTTCCACTTTAAGATTGTGAAAATTTTAATCTCTAGACAACTAGATATATTAACTATGCCTAGTATGGTTAAATGCATCATTTCAGTTGTTCAGTTCACCAGCTAAAGTAGGAAAAAGTGGCGTGCATATTTACCCTGGATGTATACAGTGCATCAGTTTATACAGCAAAGACCACTGGACCCAAATTCTGTAACTTGGGTTGAAGTTTGACAGAGTTACATTGGTCTTTGGTTAGTAATCTTCAAACTAAATAAATCTCTCATCACTGACCTCCAGTTTCACTGAATTTTAAAGCCTATAAGTCATAAGTCACTCTCTGTATTGTAGGAAGCTCAGCAGCATTCTAGGCTGGTTGAGTGCTGTTATGCATACCAATAATATCTCAGTGTGATAAATAACAATATCATAAACCCTTCCAAATGCTCTCTTTGGGGAAAGTGTCCACTATTGAGAACTACTGCATTAGATATATTATGTAATTTAGAATATGAACACAACTGTAACAACATGTTAGGCTTTTCCTATTCCATTTATTAACATTTAAGTCACCCCAACTAGTAAATGACAAGAGTAAATCCATGTTGTTTACCCCCATTGTATAAGCACTTTTCAGAGTAGTTGCAATGATAAACCCAAAATTGACATTGGTGAGTGAATGTAAAGACCATCCCTAACATAGATATACTGAGTTGGAATATTTGTTAAGAACTGGTTCGATTTCTATCATGAGGCTTCTACTTAGTTATAATCTCCTCTACTACTATAATACTCAGAATTATGACACATATTTCTGGGGAAGTCAGCCATGTATAAAGTTTTCTTGTATCCATTTTCAATGTCCTATGTTTATAATAAACTAGGAGTTTGCCAAGACATATTGGAACACCCTATAATTCCAGCTCTTGGGAGGCTAAGGTCAAAAAAATCGCAAATTTGAAGTTAGTCTTGGCTCCATGTTAAGACATTCCTATTTTGTTTTCTGTTTCTGAGATAAAACAATTGCCAAAAAAAAAAAAAAATCCCACAGGGAAAAAGGGGCTTATTTGAGTGTTATAAATAGGTTTTTGGTTTCAGGTGGCTATAGATTTAGACTTTAGATTTATGGTTATAGACTGTTTAGTTGTTTGCTGTTGTTTAGGCCTTTAAAAATGATTCAGACGTTTATATTCATTTTATATTATTCAGTTTATGGTTTAGGTATATTGTTAGTTTTATTTTAAATTTAATTTATTTTTATTAATTTGTTTATTATGTGGTTTGTGGTTTATTTGTGTTTTTTATACTTTTGGGAGTGCTGGTTCGGTTTGTTTTTTACTTTGTTTTTTATTTATTTTGATTTTTTATTTATTTTTTATGGTGCTTGTTATGGACTAAAATAGTTTTTTTATTTAAAGATTGATATTCACTACACTTCATAGTCTACCACTGAGAAAAGGAACGTCTTGAAATCAGGACCCTAAATTCAGAAACGGAAGCAGAGGCTGTAGAGGAATGCTGCTTAGTGGCTTGCTCCTCCTGACCTACTTAGTTTGCTGTTATATACCCCAGCCCACAGAGGGCTGAACCATGCCACATCAATCAATAGTTAATCAAGAAAATGTTCCACAGGCTTGGTTAAAGGCCAATCTGACAAGGGCATTTTTTCTCAGTTGTTATTCCCTCTTCTCAGACAACTCCAGATTATGTCAGGCTGAAAACAAATAAGCAAAAAAGACATAACCAGTGCAGACTCTGTCTCAGAAAACCCACAGGAAAAACAGTTCAATGAATGAAATCGGACAAAGGGCATGCAGATGACTTGGCCATGGCCCTGAATCAATCCATAGCAAAGGAGAAACAGTGGTTGATGTAACAACTCTGTTGGTTTTGTCGTAGTCTACTTCCTTATGCGACTACATTTTTCTAACCTGAGGAAAGCTGTTTCTACAACAGCCTTAAAAGGTAGAAACTTGCTTCTTACTCATGCTTTTTATGTGAGCCTGATAAATCATATTCATTTCCTAGTGTTTGAGGGAGATCTTCTTGTGTCTGTTTTATTTTAATAGAGAAATGGGAAATAAACACTCACAAAGCATGGGATATTCACGTCTTATGTATTCAGTGTTTCACTAAGTTTCATTGAAAACTCTAATTTATCAATCTGTTAAAATTACCAAATAATCGCTTATAAATGTTTCTAGCTCCTAAATAAAAAGAGTTTTAAATTACCATAATTTGGTGTTGAAATATTTTTCTCTAAAGACTTTCTGTGCTGATTTCATAAAAATATAGAACTAAAAATTAGTAAAAGAGAAAATTAAGAGCCCAAACTTGTAAGTTATATTTTAATTCATAGATTAGACAAGATCTTAATATTGCTAGAATATTATGTGACATGGATAAGGATTCACAGATACTTTTACATTTTGCTTGTAAAATGTTCAACTATTATAACATTTACAGAGGACCACTTTGCAACATACTAAACATAAGTTTCATATATCTGAGAAATACTTTTTCTAGCACTTTACCTCACAAACATACTCAAATGTGAAAGAAGTGCTCATAGAAGCATTGTATGTAATACCAAAAGACAGGAAACACTTTTATATCGCCCATTGACAATTGGGAAAATATGTTAAAATTCATTCTTACCTATAGTAAGAGAATGAAACAGAATTCTATTTAGTGACAAGAAATGGCCTGTTAAATATCAAGAGATTTACAAATTATGCCAACATTCCTGACTCTATATAATAGTATTAAATCTATGAATACAAATTGTATTCCATAGTTGCTGATCCACTGAGACTCTCTGGCAGAATACACAAACTATGCTTGGACTTTTCTTTGGGCTGCCAGCAAGCTCCCAAATAAAGACATGGAGCCTTATTATTAACTATGAATGCTTGACCTTAGCTTCTACTTTTCAAAATTTCTTTCTAAGATTGATTTAACCTGTTCCTTGTGATCAACATTTTTCATTTTGGGGGCTTTTTACCCTTCTTTTATTCCTCAAGTCCTACTTTCCAGCTTTATCAGTGTCTAACTGGATGAACCCCAGCATCTCCCTGGTATCTCTTTTTCTTTCTTCCTACTACTTATTCTCCTGGCCAAAAGTCACACCCATCTCTTCTCTCTCACTATTGACCATTCATCTTTTTATTAGACTATTCATTTGCCTTAACTAGATGAGCAAAACAGCAACATGTTTTTACATAATTAAACAAATGCAATATATCTTTGCACTATTAAACAAATATTCTCCTGAAACACAGTAGGTAATGGCAGCCCCTGGACAAAACTTTCTTTTCTTTCTGAAATTCACCTAGTGTCTTGTTTCATTATTATTTCTGAACATCATTCCAACTAAAGAGATATTTTATGAGAGAAAATCAGCAAGATAACCTTGTCAATGACAGATTCACAGGAACTGCATTGCTCTCTCCCACACAAACTAAATCATTTAGTTGCTACCAACAGGGCCCAGAGTTTGTCCAGAACGAGGTTCTAATTTTGTTATTCGTTCTTTTCTTAAAGGCTGACTGGCTGTGTATAAATAGAGTAACAACTGATGGTCTCCACACATTAATTATAACATATAGATTGTCCATTTTGTTAGGTAACGTTTTGTTTTTTCATCACACAACAAGGGCTTGATATTGAAGAGTAAATAGCCATGCAAAGAAAGCCCCAGTGTTCAGAAATAAGTTAAATATTAAGTGAAGTACTGAAACACTTTTCACCCCACCCAGGTGTTAAAGAAAGACATGGTTGAGTGCATATCCTCTCTGGATGATATCAAGAACATTGCATTAACTCCCATGAGACGATTGTTTCTTTCCTCATGGGGAACCAATGAGGACCTTTCCACCTTGAAATAAATACAAAAAAGACAGGCTTTGTTTTTGTCATTCAAAGTGATCTCAAAACCAGAAAAATGTTATGACCTCATTCTTAAATGTCCATACTCTTAGTCATTAAAGGATATACCAACTAAAATACTTATATTCAAGTTCATGTCCTACAAAGGTCCCTAATATCCCCTGTGTTCTTCTTATATTCAGCTTGTCAATATGAGATGAGGCCACTCTTTCTCCTAAGCCTTTGGAAACATCTTTAAGTTCTGTACCGATGCTCTTGCTTTATTATAACAATAGTCATTGCGTCCTTCTGCACGTCCTGTAATTTTCCTCTACAAAACCTTGTACAGACAAATTTTCAACATTAAAAATTTTATAGTATATTCTCAGATCCTCAGTTTTATAAATTTATCTACTTAAACTTAACGACATGCTTTTTTTTCTGGAATTTGCCACATTTCTATACCTACTTCTCATCCTTTCTCAAAATATGACAAAGCTTTTAAATGGCTTAAACTTCACGGTAGAGAAAAGTACATTTTCTTGTCCCCAGTGAGAACATTAGATATTAAATTTGTCTAAATACAGGGATATAATAGAAAAGAAGACACAGATTATTATTGATGCTGCAAAAATGTCTTTCTTTTGTACATTTTGTACTTTCTTTAATCTACAATTTCCTAACATCTCAATGAATGATCTATCTTCATTGTTTCTGTGAATTTGCTTCTTTTGAGGCATGAAACTACGTGTTGATTTAAATAAAAAAACTTACAGTGAGATAATTTTTCAAAATATTACTCCATTTCTGAAGATTTATATTAATATTAATAACTTTACAATACATATGAAACTATGGAATTTTAACCCCTTCAACAATCATCAGAGTGTGGTATACAGCAGAGATAATCTGTGATAGTTCCTTCATGAAATGTAGCTGAAGGTTCATGCTATATGTGAGAATAGGAAATAAAGAAATAAGAAAATGTAGAAGTATCCTACCCTTAAATTGTATTTAATTTTCAGAAATATATCTAACTTCATATATTTATTAGGAATTTGAGATGCCTTCCATCATTAGGAGAGAAGGAAAATGAGCCATAAAGCTTTTATGGATGCCTTCATGGACAAATGTAGTTTCCAGGATGCCACTGAACCAATAGTCATATACCCAAATACTCCATGTCACCTTCACCTACACTTCTATACCTGTAAATACATACTCGTAGCTGTATTCCTGACTCAGTGATAATGTGATGCTCATCTGCCATGTTGAGCATCTTTTACTAATACTAATTAGGGCTCATACTCATTAATTATATGTATTTTAAAATGTATCTGCTTCAGGAATTTATCCTCATCTCTAGAAAATATTTTTTTCATACAAGTATAATAAGAATAAAAACCATATTAACTGACTAACCATTATTTGAGAAGAGATCAAATGAACCTCTCCACAGTAAAATGTTGGTGATGAGACTGTCTGAATTTGATGGTTTTGTGCTTGAGAAACACAAGACCCTTAGAGAGGCTATATAAGAGAAGCTCATTGGATCTCTGCATTTGTGTTTGGTTGTATAATCTGTTACACACAAAAAAATCATGTGTTAACAAACATGCAAAAATCACAAAATTTTACATTTGAAAATAAAGTATTTTTATGAGTATTGATAATAGCTGAAGTGTATAAATATTTCACCTTGCATGTGAGGATCAGACAAGTCTTTTGAAACGTCCGTGGTGTGCTATTCAGTAAAGGTGTCAGGGCAAATAACACAGATACAATCCCCTATTGTGCTTGAAGAGTCAATAAATCTTCAAATAAAGCATCATATATCTTATATTTTTATTTTTGAGATTATAATATTATTATATCATTTTTCCTTTCCTTTCTTCTCTGTAATATATCCCTCTTTCAAACACATGTCTTCTTCTATCATTACATATTATACATATATATGCTTAAGTGTCTGTGTGTGTATGTGTGAGATAACCTGCTCAGACTGTATAACGTTACTTGTATGTATATTTTCAAGATTGACCATATGATATTAGAAAACCAGTTGAAGTGCTTTTCCCAATGAAGACTATTTCTCCAACTTTCAGTATTCCTTAGTTGCTCTTTATGGTGAGGTGGGGCCTCCGGGGATTTCTTTAGTCCACTTTAGCGTGTTTATTGGTATTGCCCTTATTCAGATTATGCTTAGGTAATCACTATATATTTGTAAAGGAAAAATCAAAGGGGCTGAAGCTTAATAAGAAAATTAATACTATTTGTTCTTGGTCTCTCAGATTTATCATAGTAACTTACAAGTTTTCTAAAAGATAGCTAAATAAATGTTTTTATTTAATCTCATTTCATTTTAAAATACAAATATTTTAAATTAAAAATTAAAAAAATACCTGTGTTCATATTTCACATAGTTTAGATTAAGAAATGTCATGTAGCATGCTAAAAAACAAAAAATAAAACAGCACGGTTCTATATAAACTGGGAAAATACTGATGCTACTGCTAATTTTGGACTTTCACCCCAAGCTAAGTTCAGTTAACACCAATCACTTTCTTCCAACCTTTGAATCCACTCAGGGAGTCTTTTTTTCCTGAGCCAGTATGATGCTGGTTTGTGCTATTTACTTCTTAATACCTTACACCTTAAAGATACCTGCAGTGTTACAAATGGCTTGACACATCAATTAGTTTGTAAGGAGTGTGTAAAGCCCTGTGAATGTTTGAGGCCAATACCATTTGCTTAGAAAGTCAATAGTCCATAAGGATTACAAGTCCACAGTGTCCAGACCAATCTAATAAACTTGACTTCAATAATGCTCAGAAAACAGCTATTGTCTAAATGCCAGTATGTCTGACCCAATGCCACCCTAGAGAAAGAACTCTTCAGTGTCCCCTGTAGACATGATTAGAATGGGAAGCTTTATGCTTTATGGAAGATCTGTCCAAATAAGGTGATTCACAGCCTCCCTGCTGACTTGTGTGGCAAGTACCCTTGGCTCAATCACTGTAGCAGTATTTCTAATTGGTCTAATAATAAAAACCAAGAGCCAGACACCCGGATAAATGCTGAAAGATCAGTAAGACAAAGGAGCTGGCTAATCGAAAGACTTTTTTTTTTTTTTAAAATCTCTATTCAATCCTCAAACTGAAAGATGACAAGACCCTATCTCTAAGAATTTATATTACTTTCTCCACTTCTCTAGTCCTGGTATTAAAGGTGTAAACCACCACAACTGCCTGGTTGTTTCTCTTTTAGACAGATTCAGTCTCCTGTAGCACAAGGCTTAACACAAATTTTAGTTGTTATTAAATGAAAACTCAAATCCAGATACTGGAGAAAGGCTGGAATATCAGAGAAAGGAAAAAAACTACAGCTGGTTTTTCACCCAGCTATTTTCCAAAGCCTGACTTCTCACTCCTACAGAATAAATCTCTGTCTTCCTATGCCTGCCTTAAATACCTTCTTCGCCCAGTTGCATCACTTCTGGGTTCAACTCTGCATCATGTTCTAGAGTTAAGATTAAAGGTGTGAGCTAGTACTATTTGGTAGTTAGCCCATGAACTCAGGAAACATAGAAAGATCTGTCTCAGAGTTATGGGATTAAGGGCCCAGTTCACCACTCTGGTCTTTCTCTCTCTGGGATTAAAGGCATGGGTTATCACTCTCTAATCCTCCTGGCTTGACTGTGGGTGGATCTGTTTTCTAATATTCCAGACTGATTTTATTAAATATATCACCACACCAGGGTGCCCTTGAACTCCTTATTTTCCTGCTTCCTCCTTCCAAGTGCTGGAATTAAAGGTGTGTGCCACCCCTGCATGGATTCTATGGTTAACTGGTGGCTGCTCTGGATCCTGATTTTCAGGCAAGCTTTATTTGTCAGAGCACAAACAAAATGTCACCACAAAATAAAAATAAACAAGGAATTCACCACTCCTTCCAGAGAACAAATCTAGAGACCTCCTAAATTCAACTCATTTGGCTTCATGATGTAACCCATTCTGTGTACTATGCTGACCCGCTTTTGTGTTTTGGGTAAAGTTGAGTGATCCTTTTTGAGCAGCTTGGAGTAAATCCTTACATCTTCTTTTATCTGGACTCCTGATTAAAAACAAAAACAAACAAACAAAAAACAAGGGTATGTACCAGATGACCAAGGGGAGCTCTTCTTTCCAGATCTTGCTACATTATTCAAATCAGGCAATTCTGGACATCTTTGTATAAATCACCTTTTCCTCTCTGTAGAAACCACAATGAAGGCACTAGTTCAAGTTGCCCAGTGTCCGTTTGCCTATGGACTAACCTAATCATAACCCCATTCTCTCCAGAGGATGGCAGTGTTTTCTCCAGGGTACTATGCATAATCAAACTATGAAACTTGGATTTCTCTTTCTCATCAAGGTGTGACATCATTACACTGTCTTCCCCTGTCCAATGAGAAAACAAATGTGTAGATGAAGGAGGTGAATGGCTGGCTACTTCACTGGCATTCCTTAAAATCACTGAGCCCAATAGTGGCATTTCTGATTGTTAACTTCCTAACCCACTCACTTTTTTTATGCTTCATATGAAAAGCATGACTCACCAGGGTGTAGAAATATAATGTGATAGTTATGAAGGCCCACATTTCCTGAGTAACTACCAGGGCTTTCCCCTTGTTTGGGACTGTATATGTACACAGCTATTCAAGGTATATGTATGTTTCAAAGATTATTTGCACTTTAGAAAACATACTCAGAGAACAGAACTGTCTCTGACCATAAAACTATAGTAGGAGGTTTCTGGCCCTGACTTTCAAGCCTACCCTCAAGATTTAGGCCCACAGACCCCCAGACATGCAGAGACACACAGATGCATACGATACTTTTAGGCTGATCAGCCTAAGGCCCAGGCATATAACTTGCTAGCTCTTTACCCTTAATCTAACCCATGACTCTTATCCTGTTCAGCCGTGTGGCTCCGTACCTTTTCTCACAGCAGTATGGTTGTCCTCTGCTTCTTCTGCCTTCTCTCTGGCCTTCTGCTCTGTGCTTCCTGTTCTCAGAGTTTTCTTAGTCTGGTAGCCCTACTCACACTTCCTGTCTGCCTTTGGCCAATCAGTGCTTTTTATTAAACCAGTGGGTAGGAAAATTATTTACAATGAAACAACAAAATCTCCCACATAAAACTACTTTCTATTTCATTACATAAACAAATCACAATCATAATTCAAACATAGAAAGTTTTAAAAACTCAGTGCGTCAACAGCTGCCTTCCTTAAGTAACTTAAACCTCATCATTGAAGAAATAATTAAAATGGACACCACCACTTCCATTGGAGTTACCCCCAAGACCCTCACCCATCCTTACACAATCAAAAGGAAAGTGAATCATCCTGATTTTCCCTGAAATGCTAATTTCAATCTTAAATGAATGCAAAGTGTGAGTTTTATACCCTAGTCAGCATAATTCGGAAATCAAGCCAATCTACTATAGACAGATCTTCATAAATAGCAACATTGCCCTGAAAATACATGTTAATGTATAGCACTTAATCACATACAAAGAGAAGATGAAAAAAAACAAAACAACAACTCCCTTCCTCTTGGTTGTATAAGTGATGTTGTAACTCTCTAACTGCTGTGAGTAGAGCTTTCTACTACTGTAATTTGGCACGTCATGGTTCACAAATTTCCTTGTACATAAAAAAAGAAACTTTTGAAAGTCTTGTAACTTCTTCTGTTTTTATCTTTGACAGTATAGAAATCAAGGATTCTTCTTCCTATGCTAGAGGAAAAAGTTAAAGTCAGGGATAAGTGACAGTTATGAGCTATTTAATTTTCATGCATCTACAAGGGAAACAGGCAGACTCTTACAAGAAGAAAATATAAGCAGTCATTGCTACTTTTCTTGCTTCATTTACACATACAATAGACCTCAGAGTTTTGTGCAATCATTCAATGCTTTAATTGTAGCACACAGTTCCAAGTATTTTACCTGGAACATGTAAAATAAAGCAATAGTTATCTCTTACTTATGGAGAACAATAAAGCCAAAGAGGCACTAAGCAACTAACAATAGATCACTCCAGTGTGACACTTAAGCCTTATCCTCAACTTATCACATGTCATACATAGCTGTAATAGATCAACTGTTGGGAACTTGACCTCCAGTGTTACAGTAAAAAAAAAAAAGGGGAAGCCTTCAGTAGGTAATAGGATCATAATGGCTCTGACTTCAATAACCAATTTGTTCCGCGCCTATCTCTCGCCCGCGAGGAAAGACACGGCACACACTTAGGATCCTTCTGCAGTATAACTTTAATGTATCTTAGGGGAGAGCATTTAGCTTACGGAAAATGGAGAGGGGAGGAGAAAGTGAGAGAGCCGGCAGAGAGGCCGGCAGAGGGGCGGGGGCCGCTGCGCAAGAGCCAGCGGCGGCGGGCCCCCAGCAGGGAAAGGGGAAGCCAGAGAGAGTTAGGCTAGGCCCGGCCAGAGAGAGTTAGGCTAGGCCCCGGCGTGGTCCGGGCTGGGCCATCCGCCACGTGGCCTAGAGCCCGCGCCCCAGGGGCCAGGCCGGCGTCCGTGCGCACGGCGGGGCGGAGAGGGAGAGAGGAAAAAGAAAGAGAAGAGACCACGAGGCAGGAAACATCCGGTTTTAAGACGACCAAACGGCTCTTGCTTTAGACGAAACATCTTCCTATAGGTTGTAGTTCAGAATCTCATATGACGCCACGGGAAAGGCGGAGAAACCAGACCAGTCTCGCGAGATTACCAAGCGCATGCGCTCTCTAACGACTCAGGCGGGTTGGCCAGCACCAGGTAATAGCGCCACCTTGAGGAGCTGGAGCCAGTGGCCTCCAACATCTCACCCTTCTCAAATATTAAGCAACGAGGAAGTCCTATAAGAGGGTGGAGACAGTGATCATCCCCCAGAACACATCGTGGACTTGTGTGGGGGTCATCCCTAATCCCTCGACAGATCGAGATGCCCTCAGCCTGTCCTCTGCCTTTTGCTGGGAAGGGGATTAAGGCAGGTACCCTTATGCAGGATGATGTGTCTCTCGGGACATAGGTATGTCCCATGCGATGCCCTTGGCTCAGCATACCTCTTAGGACACGGGCTGAACGCTCCATCCAGTGCAATAGACAAGGCTGTCTTTAGGTGTGTAGGAGCTGTCTAAGCCACAATATCTCTATTGCTTTATCATAATTAGTCATACCTCTATCGAGGTTTCTGAGTCTAGAGCCATTAAGGCTTGAGCCGAAACTGTCTTGTTTCTCAGACTTTGGATTCTGAACCTACAAACCGTCTAGAGAAGAATGACTAGTCCTCCGCAAAAGGCTAGGTCAGATATATCCACCCCCACCCATCTTTTGGAGTAGGGGAAGAGGGGATTTATGGAGTGAGCTCTCTGGTCAGCGACAGGTCTAGCCGAGTGGAATTGGCCTGGACGATCGCCACTTGCAGGTCACGAAGGGTCTGTTCAAACTTAGACGACCAATTCTGTAAGAAAATTGAGAGAGGCTTTTCGAAAGATTAGTTGTCTTTGTAAATTTTTTATATTGAATAGAGGTTATATATAAGCCAGCAAGTTATTGCTCACACCTCAATTGTGCCAATTACTGAGGTGGACAGTTTGTTAACCGCCTGTGCAGTCTGCACTATTTTTGAAAGTGCATCAGATAGTTGTGAGCTACTGGGGAGGCCACGGTGATATGGGCGTGACTCGTGGCACGTGGGTCACTACTGCAAAGAAATAAAGCTGAGCATCTCAGCATAAGGCATAAAGGCAATTATCAAATTTGTATCTCAATTTATCTATAATTTTTGAAGCATTGTTAACAATCTAAATAACTGGTGGTTAAATTGGGAGAAAATGAAAATATTTTAGGCATGGCCCAACCTATATTTTTGGATTGGCAACTGTTACATGGTAAAATTGAATTTTTATCTGGCCTGCCTGAGCAAAAGGAAGCCAATTTTGGTTTTATTAAACTCTGTTTCCTTTGTCAGGCTGCCGAGAAATCTTTTAGTAATATATCTGAACTATTTTTGACTAAAACATAAACTTCTCTCTAACCCCAAACTTCTATTTTCTTTAAAGCTATGTCTAAATCTTTATACATCACCGGCATTGGCAGAGAGAAAAGGTGGGCATTATCTTCTACTGCTGTCACCAAACACATCAACTGGAGAAGGCGAAGGCTCTTTTTCTTGTAATATTTTTCTGGTGAGGCGCTCTGGGATCCAAACTGGATTTTTTTCATCCTGTGGAAAAACACAGACAGCTCCCCGGGATCTTATTAAAATAGGATCCGGGCCTTTCCATTTATTTTCTAAAATATCTTTCCATTTTACTAGCTCTTTTGGCCGTTGTGGTTCTGAGCAATGTCGCTCAGCAGCATTTTGATATTTATCATCAATATTTAAAAAATTTATGGTAAACAACGCCAAGGCAATTGACACTCTTGGTGTTGAGGGCAGTTCTACTCCCCCTCTCTGTTTTAATAAATAGGATTTTAAGGTCCGATGTGCACGTTCAATAATGCCTTGTCCTTGAGGGTTGTATGGTAACCCGGTAAGGTGTGTTACTTGCATCTGTGCACAAAATTGGGCGAATTTTTGGGAGCTGTAAGCTGGCCCATTATCAGTCTTGAGGTAGGCTGGTTTGCCCCAGGCGCTCCATGCCTCTAAGCAATGTTGAATAACATGTATGGTCTTTTCTCCTGTAAGTGGTGTGGCATGAATAATACCTGAGCATGTATCAATAGAAACATGTACAAATTGAAGCTTTCCAAAGGACGGAACATGTGTTACATCCATCTGCCATATTTGTAATGGTGAAATGCCTCTTGGGTTAACCCCAACAGTCTTAGCAGGGAGGAATTGACAGCAGTTTTGACACTGTGTCACGATTTCGCGAGCTTGTTGTCTAGTAAGTGAAAAGCGCTTGTGTAAAGTTTCGGCTGTAACATGAAATTTTGTATGAAAATCTTTTGCAGCTTGTAACGGATTAGCAAAGGCAGCAGCGACCAGGCGTGTAGCTTGGTCAGCCAAATTATTTCCTTTGCTCATAGGACCTGGGAGTCCCGAATGTGCCCGTATATGGGTAATGAAAAAGGGCTCACGTCTTTGCAGCAAACAGTCTTGTATGGCACAAAACAGGGCAGACACTGTACTAGAAGGATTAATAACACCGGCCGTTTCAAGTAACTGAAGGGCATTTACCACATAATGGGAATCAGACACAATATTAAGCGGACAATCAAACTTTTGTAAAACTTCTAACACAATTAGACATTCAACTATCTGGGGTGATTTTTGACCAAAATCTTTGAAAAATGTCTGTGAATTTATAATGTAAGCACCCCTTCCATTTCCTGAGCCATCTGTATATACAATTAAGCCATCTTTTAAAGGCACTGAGGAAGTAACACGTGGATATATCACAGGGTGATAAGCCACAAACTGTAACAAAGGATGTTTAGGATAATGATTATCAATTTTTCCAGGAAACATAGTAGTTAATATGGCCCAATCATCATTGGTAGCAGCTAGGACCTGAACCTGATGGGTGGTATAAGGTAAAACCATCACAGTGGGATAAATACCAAAATATTCTGCCGAGGCCCTCAAGCCTTTTTGAGCTAATTGAGCAACGGCAGCTGGATACCAGGCAATAACCTTTTGGGGTGAGGCTGGGGGATGAATCCATAATAAGGGGCCTGTTTGCCATAATACCGCAGTAGGCAATATTCTTGTTTTAAAAACACATAGGGAAAATGGCTTATTATAATCAATTCGAGCTAATTGGGCCTTTGTTATTGCATTTTCTACTATCTTAAGCACTTCTTTAGCTTGAGGTGTTAAACTGCGGGGAGAGGTAAGATTAGAATCACCTTCCAAGATCTTAAACAAAGGCTTTAAATCTGCAGTGGGAATTTTCAAAAAAGGTCTAAGCCAATTAATATCTCCTAGTAATTTTTGAAAATCATTTAATGTCTTTAAATCTCTCCTGAAAATTTCAATCCTCTGGGGAACAATTCTATCAGGAAATATATTAGACCCTAGAAACTGTCCAATTTCTGAAGTCTGAATTTTATCTATTGCAATTTGAAGTCCCCATAATTTTAATTGCTCTTGTAATAGAACATAAGCCTCTCTTAAAATCATCAAATCACAATAGCAAAGGAGGATGTCATCCATGTAGTGGGCTATAACTACCTTAGAATACTTTTGTCGCACTGGCGCAAGGGCTTCTTGAACATATAACTGACATATGGTAGGACTATTAGCCATGCCCTGAGGCAAAACCCTCCATTGATATCTCTTGTCCGGTTCCAGGTGATTAATAGAGGGAACCGTAAAGGCAAACCTAGGCCTATCTCTCTCATTTAAGGGAATGGAGAAAAAACAGTCTTTAATGTCTATAATAATCATGTGCCAATCTTTTGGCAAGGCTGAGAGCATGGGAATTCCTCGCTGAACTGGCCCAAAAAGATGCATCTGCGCATTAATAGCTCTTAAGTCGTGCAACAGACGCCATCTTCCGGATTTTTTTTTAATCACAAAAATGGGTGTATTCCATGGAGAGGTGGAGGGCTCAATATGTCCTTCAGCAAGCTGTTCTGTAACAAGCTCGATCACTGCCTTAAGCTTATCAGAGGTCAATGGCCACTGAGGAACCCATACCGGCACCTCTGTTTTCCAAGGTATAGGTCGTGCTGCCTCAGTGGCACCTAAGAAAAACCCAGGCCCTGTCTTTCTTCATATCCCATCTTTTTTAAAATCTCTTGTGCTTGAACCGAATATTCATTGGACAATACTAGCCCTAGCTCTTGCATAATATCCCGTCCCCATAGATTTACTGGTAGTGGGAGGACGTAGGGTGTGAACCAGCCTTTTTGACCTTCCTCTGTTCTCCATGCTAGAGCAGATGAACTAACTGTGGGGTGAGAAGCATACCCAAGCCTTGTAAGGAATGAGAAGACTCAGTAGTGGGCCATGATTTTGGCCACCAATGGGAGGAAATTATGCTCTTGTCTGCGCCCGTGTCTAAAACCCCTTTAAATTTTTTATCTTTAACCCAAAGAGTTAGGCTAGGTCGCTGTCTCAAGTCAACCAATAAATAGACTGAGTCTTGTCCTGAAGAGCCCATTGTGAGGCCTGTTGTGGTGTCTGATCTATAAGCGGGGAGCAGAGCTAGCTGCGCTATTTTATCTCCAGGATTAATGGTGAACACCCCAGTAGGACAGGAGCATAAGGCTTGAATTTCACCAGCATGCTGATGATCTATTAAACCGGGGTGAACTACAAGTCCCTGCTTAGTGAGGGAGCCTTGCCCCAACAGTAACCCTATACATGCTTTGGGGATTGCCTCAGGCAGGCAGACAGGTACAGGCTGCACTCCCATTTGTGGTGTCAATAAGAAGTGGGAGGAGGCACACAAGTCCAGTCGGGCTCTCCCGGAGGGCTCACACTCTTGCTTTTCCTGACAAACTTTGCCCCATACTTTTGCGGGCCCTGGGACATGGGGCCCACTATCTCGTCTTTTGGCTCTGTAGTCTCTAATGGTGGTAAAATTCTCCCCTTAATATCTCGGACTGAGCGGCACTGATCTGTTCTATGGTATCCTTTACTACAACGAGAGCATAAGGAGGGGGTAGGCCCCTCAGAGACACAGCATTCCTTTTTAAAATGGCCGGGTTTGCCACATTTAAAGCAAACTCTCTTGGCGGGATCTGTTAGAGGGCGCCTCTGGGACTGCAAAATGGCTGCAGCCAGACCGGCGTTAGTTAGGGGACCGCCAAGCTCTCGGCATACCCTTAACCAGTCTTGTAAACCTTTATTTTTTCTGGGAGCTATTGCCATACGGCATTCTTTGGTAGCTTGTTCAAATACCAGCTGCTCTATCAGAGGGGCAGCCGCCTCTGGGTCACCAAAGATTCAACCTGCTGCCTCTGTCATGCGAGCTACAAAATCAGAAAAGGGCTCTTGCGCACCTTGAATGATCTTAGTTAATTGACCGCTCCCTTCTCCCTTTTTGGATAAAGCCTTCCATGCCCTAATGGCTGTATTAGCAATCTGCTGATAAGCTCCCCAGGGGTAGTTAGTCTGATCAGCCGCGTGTGGTCCCTGCCCTGTCAGCATCTCAAATGTCCAGAGCTGTTGTTCGGGGGTAAGCGCAGTAGCATTGGCCCTAGGCTGTTCTTGAGCAGCCTCGTGCCATAAAGCTTTCCATTCTAGATATTGACCCATACTAACCAGGGAGGCCTTAGCAACTGTCTGCCAGTCGGCAGGCGTCATGGCTGACAATGCTAACCTGTCCAGCTGAGCAACCGTAAAATTGGTGGTTACACCATACTTTCGGACTGACTCGGCTAGTTCTTTAATCTGAGCGTATTCTACAGGAGCATGTATCCGTCCCCCTTCCGCTGCTTCAAACACTGGATAGGCCAAGCTGAGCTTTTTCTTAACCTTCTCGGACAAAAAGGACAGGGTCCCGACTCGTCCCTCATAAGGAGGGGGAGCGGTAGACATTGGCCGTGTAGGTTTGACGGTCAGTTGTCGTTTTCTAACTCTCACATTCTGATCCTCGGGGGGAAGCTCATCAGGATAATATCCCTCTGTAGCTGCCTCTTCTTTTAGTTCACTCTCCTTATCCGGGCTCAACTCATCGTCTCCTGATTGCTCCGATGTATCAGAGCCACTAGAGGAGCCATACTTTAAATCTAAATTTTCAAGTTTCTGTATCGGGTCCAGAGTGGTGGAACTAGGCTTTAGTTTCTGGTTTCCCGGCTCCCCCAAATTCTTTATTTCATCGGGGGGTTCTTTTTCCTTATGAAGTAATTTCTGGTCTTTTAATTCTCCCATCCTTATGGGGTCTTTTTTCCTTGTATTACGGCGCGCGCCTAACCTCACATTGCGTTCGGTTTCTGACATGTTGTTCTGAACTTTTTTTTATCACGCCTCGCCCTTTAGCTATCAGATCTTTATAAGCCTTGTCTTCTACAAAGTTCTTTAGGGTAGGCTGTGCCAAAGACTGGGAGGATCTCACAGACCGGTAAAAGCAATACGCAACCCCAAACAGTAACGCTGTTAAGACAAGCACCAAGGCCTCAAGAAACCTTTTCCAGGGCGGGAAAAATCCCAAAACAAAGTCCAGTTCAGACATACCTCTCCGAGCAACCTGTCCGCAGTTCTGAATCCTGACGGTGCAAACGATGTTAATTCCCGGGTTTCGGCACCACTTGTTCCGCGCCTATCTCTCGCCCGCGAGGAAAGACACGGCACACACTTAGGATCCTTCTGCAGTATAACTTTAATGTATCTTAGGGGAGAGCATTTAGCTTACGGAAAATGGAGAGGGGAGGAGAAAGTGAGAGAGCCGGCAGAGAGGCCGGCAGAGGGGCGGGGGCCGCTGCGCAAGAGCCAGCGGCGGCGGGCCCCCAGCAGGGAAAGGGGAAGCCAGAGAGAGTTAGGCTAGGCCCGGCCAGAGAGAGTTAGGCTAGGCCCCGGCGTGGTCCGGGCTGGGCCATCCGCCACGTGGCCTAGAGCCCGCGCCCCAGGGGCCAGGCCGGCGTCCGTGCGCACGGCGGGGCGGAGAGGGAGAGAGGAAAAAGAAAGAGAAGAGACCACGAGGCAGGAAACATCCGGTTTTAAGATGACCAAACGGCTCTTGCTTTAGACGAAACATCTTTCTATAGGTTGTAGTTCAGAATCTCATATGACGCCACGGGAAAGGCGGAGAAACCAGACCAGTCTCGCGAGATTACCAAGCGCATGCGCTCTCTAACGACTCAGGTGGGTTGGCCAGCACCAGGTAATAGCGCCACCTTGAGGAGCTGGAGCCAGTGGCCTCCAACACCAATTGATCTATGAATGGAATTATAGTTTATGTGGATATTGCAAGTTTCTAGACATTTTAGGATTTGGGGTCTTGCTTGAGAAAATAAATCACTGGAATGTCTCCAATCTTTCTTCTTTCTTTCTCTTCCTGTCTTTCCACATTCTCCTCATCATGATGTGAGCCTCATCATGGCCCAGAACCAATGGAACCCTATGACCAGGTGATGAACACTCTGTAAACCTATGACAAAATAAATATTTTCTCCTAGTTGCTTTCTATACGTACTTACACTTTTTAAAATTAAAAGACCCACATAATAGAGTCAGGGATACATAGGAACCATAAATCATAATCATATTAGGTCTTGAGCTTTTTTCTATGAATTCTACAAAAATAATTATTTGGTCTGAAAAAAAGTAGAGAGAGAAAGTCTTTGCCAAGTTAATTGGCAGCTCTCACAGAAGAGATTCTGAAGATACAGATCTCCTAGGAATTTGAAGAAGGCATAGTGAATGTTATGGGTGAAAGTGTACATGCTGTAATATCTAAAAAACTCTCTCTCTCTCTCTCTCTCTCTCTCTCTCTCTCTCTCTATATATATATATATATATATATATATATATATATATATATATATATATTCCAAAGCAGATCATGAAATCAGTTCATGCCCAATGTTTCTTGTAGTAGTGAGGTTTCTTGATCCTGGGCGGCCTGAGGTCCGGACCACAAACCTGCAGTAAGCCCCAGATCCCTTAGCAGCCCGCCACTGTTTAGGTCCCAAAAATGATTCAGATGCTTATATTAACTTTATGCTGTTTGGCCCACAACTCAGGCACATTGCTAGTTGCTCTTACATCTTAGATCAACCCATTTCTATTAATCTTTCCTGCCACGTGGCCCATGGCTCACCTGTTTTCCTTAAATGCTTCTTCTTGGGGAGCTTGCTCAGTCTGTCTGACTCTGCCCTTCTCTTACCTACGTTGTGATTTCCCCTCATACTTTTTCTACTGTTCCTGTCATGGGCCAGAGAACAGCTCCTTTATTTAAAGACTGATATTCACAACATACAGAAAGGCATTCCGACATCACCTTCCCCTTTCTGTCTAGTCAAAAGGAAGGTTTCAATTTTAACATAGCAAAATTACATATAACAAAAGAGCTATTAAGCAAGAATTACAGCTACGATGTCTACTTTATTTGTATTTAACAAAATTAAAGAAAATACTCTATCGTTTATCTTATCTTCATGAATCTAAAGTTTCATATCCAATATACCTTTCAAAAGGCTAAGAAAAACTATACCTATAACTATCTAATCATCAACTACATCAAAGACCACAGAAGGATATATTTACTCAAGTAAACTGGAAGTGCAAGCAACTTCCAAAATCTAGAAAGGACAGAGATGACATCTATCTGCCTGGACAGTCACCCAAAGTTCCTTTATAAAGGTGGGGCATCCATCTTCAGCCTACAAGCCCAGAGTCTCTTTTCATTTCAGTGAAGCAGGAAATCTGTTCTTCCCATTCATCCTCTGCTTCTCCTCGAGTCCTGAAGAATGTCTGATAGTTTTCTCTGCAAACAGGAACCTGAATGATCATATTGGCTTGTTCTGCCAGAGTTCAGAGGTCACCTTCCTATGGAACCTGCATGACCACTTTAAGCAGCATACTGTCAAGCAGTCAATATAAGAACAGGTTCATGTCCAGTGGCTAACTGATGCCACAAAAAAACTAATCTCCATATGGAGTTTCTTCAATGCCCATTTTTCTCTTGAAGTAAATTGGTGCTGCCAGGAGCAAATCTGTCTCACTGTCCAGAAAAGTCTAAGTTCTTAAAACGTTTTAAATTGCACATTCTGTAGGTCTTAGAAGTGTTTGAAGAATACCTATCTAATTGAATCATATCTTTGTATACCTAAAAAAATCTAAGTAATATGTACTTCTTAATTATACATTATAATTTTAAATCAGTTACGTAAACATCATATCTTAAATAAGAGTAGAAAAATAAAAACAGCATAAGAGAATTGACCTTAAATTTGTATCAATAAACCAAAATCCATACCAATGTAAAACATTTTGAGATTAACAGATAATTTCCTGATCTAAGTAAATTCAATAATCTAACCTTTTAAAAAATCATTCATATACCGTATCCCCTTTTTCTTCTTAGAAAAAGATTAACTATGACCATTAACCATTTATAATGAAAACAAATATTTGTAAACAATATTGTGGAAATTTTGGCATAGTTTTCCATTACTACTTCCTGCTGATTAAGGGATGTTGAAAATCTCATGAGTTCTTGAGACTGGATCATAATCTGCAGCCCTGAAACTGATATGGCTATCTCTTCCCATCAGAGGTTTATTCAGAGGGTCTTGGTTCATGAAACCATATTTGCCCAGAAGCAATCCACAGGTTCTCATCTTCTGTGGAAACAAAAGCAGAACTCTTCCAAAGAAATAAACCCTTAGACACAAATTTTGAAATCAAAATACCTTTAAAATATATATTCTTGTTTAACTTAGTAGCCTTTGCATTTGCAATCCATTGTCTTTCTGCAGTTAGCTCATTAACAGTTAAAAAAAATTAAAAGAAAACACAATAACAACCAAAATCCGAATTTTGTGTCTATTTTCTATCTTTATCTGGTTTATTATATTTTTGTTACTCTATTTCTCTTTTTAAAGACTTTCTCTACCTTCTTTCTTTTCTCTCTCTGAAGCCTATGTACCTTTACACACATTGTAACCCTTTTACAGGTTTTTCTTTTCATCTGAATCTGTTTTATTTTGAATCCTTAATCATCTTCCAACCATAAGAGCTTTTAAAATACTTGCACTCTCTTAAAGAGCCATATAGTTTTTGCAGATAAAGCTGAATCAGTGAGTTCTCTTAAAAGGACTGTGTCTTGTCTCTGTTCACTGCTAGCAAACAGAGCAGACCCATGAAATGCTGCTACTAAGAAACCATTTTTGTTTCCTTTTTGTTCAAAATAAACAGAAACCTTAAATCAATCACATGCTACTTAGTCTTCTGTGAGACTTCAGGAACCAGCCTAGATGCAGCTTACACTGCCTGCCACGAGTCTGCCAGCACCATTTTGAATGTGAACCAGAATCCACACTTTCTGTTGGGAGCCGCTGGCCCCAGCCCCTCAAGATGGTGCCAATATCCGGTGCTGGCCAACCCGCCTGAGTCAGTAATCAAGGCAAGGGCCTGAGTCAGTAATCAAGGCAAGGGCCTGAGTCAGTAATCAAGGCAAGGGCGCATGCCTTTGCTAATTTTCCGAGACTGGTCTCTCTGCCTCTCCCGTGGCATCATGTGGGGTGATGAGCTGCAGCCTATAGAGAGGTGACACGTCCAAGACGGAGGTCTTTGGCCTATATAAGGGCTGGGCTTTTCCTACCTCACTGTCTCCATTTTCTGTAAGCTGATGCTCTCCCTCAAGGAGCATTAAAGCTTTGCTGCAGAAGGATCCTACGTGTGTCGTGCCTTTTCTTGCGGGCGAGAAGTTGGCGCGGGACAACTTTCTCTGTACAATGACCTGCTTCAGATACACAATTTCGAATCTGCTTTGGCTTATTTTTATGCTAAAACCCTTTTTAAACCTTCTCAGGCTTTAAGGGGATATTTTGCTCCATGTTGGGCACCATCTGTAGTAATGAGGTTTCTTGGTCCTGGGCAGCCTGAGGTCTGGACCTCAGACCTGCAGTCAGCCCCAGACCCCTTAGCCACCCACTGCTGCTTAGGCCCCCAAAATGATTCAGACACTTATATTAACTTTATGCGGTTTGGCCTAAAGCTCAGGCACATTGCTAGTTTGCTCTTACATCTTAAATCAACCCATTTTTATTAATCATTACTGTCATGTGGCCCGTGGCTCACCTGTGTTCTTTACATGCTTCTTCTTGGGTGCCTTGCTCAGTCTGTCTTTGACTCCAGCCTTCTCCTACCTATGTTGTTGTTTCCCCTCCTACTTTTTCTACGGTGCCTGTCATGGGCCAAAACAGCTCCTTTATTTAAAGATTGATATTCACAGCATACAGAAAGGCATTCCGATATCAGTTTCTATGAACCAAATTGTAGCAGAAATGTGAGTATTGATTTCTTTATGAGAAACACTCTCTTAGAAGCAAGGTGTAGGATCACAAAAAAAGGGCTTGCTTGTGATTCTGAACTAGTTAATGAAACTTAAATTGCTTAAAACATAGAAAGTTATAGGGGATCTTACAATATTCTAGGGCAGAAAATCCACCAGAAGATTTTTGTGAGGGGCACCTTTTGTCTTAGAAGAAAAATGGAATTATTCCAGAGACTGAAGCAAGTTGATAAACACTATGAAGAGGTGAGAAATATTTTTAAAGTTCCCCAGACCCTGCTGCTTAGACTAGTTGGGCTATAACAATTCTTCAATCAGTTGACAAGTGAGGACTGGGGAGCAGAAGAAGGGGAAAATAGAATGGAAGGAGAATGGGGAAGGAAATTGGTGGTTAAGATGTAAACTAAATGAATACATTTAATTAATAATAGGAAAAGAATGGAACTTCCCATTGGAATCCCTCTGTGGTAACTGCTCTTGCTTCTCTTCCTCAGCTTCTGCAGGTATACAATAAGGTATACAATACTAGACAAAATCCTTCTTCACTATACAGTTGAAATGGTTCTCTGCAAAAATATGAGAGGTCAAATTTCTCTTTAGGGAATGAACCAATGAATTATATTCCACAAAACAATAGCCAGTACCTGTTATGGTAAATAAAACTTTATTGAAGCAAATGGATAAACAAATAGAAGTATTTGCTTAATCAGTAAAATATGTTATCAATAGCAGTGTTGAGAATTTGAGACAGATATTCCATCTAGCTCAAAATAAAAATACTACTAGGGGTTCTTTTAAAAGACATTAAGTTACTCTTTCTTTAGGGTTCCTTGAAAGGACGAGTTTAGAAAATTTGTGTAGTAACTGTTCTCTTGGACTATAACAAGATGGTTGGTGGTGTCCTCTCAATGTTCATTCACTCCTAGTTCAAGAGTATCTTCAAGATCAATCATGCCTCAACAGGATTTGCCTTCTTTCCACTACTTAAAGCATCTAAAAAGCCATATCAAATAATTATCTTAAGACTTTGTAGCACTCACATCTGCAAGATCACTTTAGTGATGTCATTAAATGCAATAAGCTAGAGCAAGGAAGACAATCAAAGAAGAACCCCAAATGAAACCTAATATAGCACAGAAATTCATGCAAACTTTGATGACAGCTCAAAAAACTCAACTAGTTTGATGGAATAGCTAGATGGAAATCAGGCTACTTTTTCAGCACTTCACTCAGCAAGCAATCTTGTCACAAAATCATATAAAGTGCCTTAATTAGAGAAATCACTGTAAAATAGTCTAGCAAACATTAAGAGGTAGACTAAATTTAGATAGTAAATATTCCAGGGAGACCATAGTTAGAAAACCTAAGAATATTACTCTCACTTACTAACTTATGCTCTACTCTCTTCTTGGATAAAAAAAAAGAAAGATTTTTACTCAATGTACCGTTTGTTTCTAGAATTATGTTTCAGATTAAAGACACTAGAAGATACCAATAGTTCTTTCAGCTCTTAAACAAGCATTTATTTTTTTCTTCCACTTTTAGAACAAGATTTTCCATGAGAACTGATGTAGTTTTCTATGTTGACTGTCTAGTTACCTCTTTACAAGAATGTTCTCAAATCTCAGGAGTATAAGCATCCCATGAGCTCACACCTTGGGAAATGCAAAAATCTCTTTAATTTTAATCTCTTTAAAACCTATCATTTTACTTCTCTTGTTCATTTTTGTATCCTCTTTAGAAAACTGTGGCATAATCAGGCTCTGGATTACTAGTCTATGAAGAAATATCTCTTTTTAATTGATCAAAAGACATGCTTAATGTTATTAAAGGATTAGTAGAATAAATTCAAGGAAAAAGGTATGAAATAATGTTAGACTTTCACACTAAGTACATGTAGATTTGTAGATTACACATATATTTATATACATAAATATACACACACAAAATGTCAAATTATTTACAATTTACAGGAGGGGAAATTATCATCATAGTTACTTCTAGGTCCTACTGTTCAGATGTCTTTTCTTTTTAAGAAAAATTAATTAAATTTGTGGGTACATTAAATGATTCAACCTTTAACTTTAACAATCCGGATAGCTTTGAAAACCAGAGTAAGCCTTAAAGTTTGTTTCTCTTATTTATTCCTCTAGATAAATTTTGTTGGACAATTATTACCTGTTTTTGGTCCAAACACAGGAGGAAATTATTCATTGCAAAGTCAAATGTGAATGCAACTCTGGAAATGTATTGAAACCTTCATTTAAGTCTACTTCATTGTAACTCTGAAAGTAGTAGTATTTCACCATTTATAACTAATTTGTAATGCACAGATTGATTGAGATTATGATTAAGAAATTAATGTTTTTATTTAAATTTTTTATTAGAAAATGTCATTTTTATGTATGTATCTCCCTACTCCCCCTCCATTCCATCCTTCCAATCCCTCCTAGTCATCCCTCAACCTTCCTCCTCCCCATCCACCCATACCCTCCCTGAAAAGGGCAAGAAGTCCCAAAGAGGGTTAGTTCAGCATGGCACATCCATTCCAGGCAAGTCCAATTTACTCATCTCAAAGTCAAGGCTGGGCTATGTGTTCCTCTTCAGGGAATGGGCTCCAAGTTTCCAGGCCACAGATAGGAACATGGACTGACCCCACCCCTCGAGGCTCCTCATACTGCCCATGCCAGTCAACAGTTGCCTACCGGAGTAAATTTTAAATAGCAAATTGTTCTTTGGAACTGTAATTCCGAGAAAGAAAAGAGCCTTATTTCCACTTAGGTGTAGTAAGAGGTTTCTAGCCCAGACTTACGGGCCTAGCCTCAAGTTATAGACCCACAGACCCAGAGATCTGCAGAGACACACAGATGCTTACATTAATTTTAGGCTGATCAGCCTAAGGGCCAGGCATATAACTTGCTAACTCTTTACCCTTAAACAAACCCATGATTCTGATCCTGTTTAGCAATGGGGCTCAGTACCTTTTCTCAGAGAAGTATAGTTGTCCTCTGCATCTTCTGGCTTCTCTGGCATCTCTGTGGCATTTCTGCTCTGTTCTTCCTGTTCCCAGAGTTTTCTTAGTGTGGTAGCGCCACCCATACTTCCTGTCTGCCTTTGGCCAATCAGTACTTTTTATTAAACTCATAGGCGGGACAATTATTTACAGTGTAACATCATGAATCCACTACACTTCGGTGTATGGAAACCATTCCTCTGGGCTGTTTCAGGTAATGGCAATGAAAACCAAAGTGAGCTTCATTGCACTGTGATGATGAAATTCTTGACTAGGATCTAGACTTTCGTTAATGCATTCCACCATTTCCTCCTGTGATTCTACCAACTGACTCATAGAACTGCATTTGTTTTAAAATGTGTGAATAACCCAAATATGTTCTAAAAATAAATTAAGCAGAATTTATTTTTATTTTTCAAATATGTTTTCATGGTATAGCTATGACTTTATGTACTCAATTAATAACAGTGTTAAATTTCATCCTTGTTTGTATTTTGCTTGAACTAAATAAATGATTTTCATGGCTTCATTCTGTTTCAAAACCCTTTATGATAGCCTATAAGATACTATGAGCTGAGGCTGCTTTTGTCTCTAACTGCTTACTGGCATTTTTTACCTAGTTTATGATGGTCTGAGTTTATGAACTAGCTTTCCCCAATGAAGACCAAGTTTCCTTTAATTGAATGACTCTGTCATTTTTTTTAATTCAAGTTTAGCTCCTGTATATCCACCAGACATGTAGAATGTATAGGCTTCTAAGGGGACTGGAGATCATCCTGGGCTCAGCCAGTGCAAACTGGTAATACCTAGTACCTTAAACCATGTGCTCTTTAACACGTCTACATAACGCAACCTGAGGTGTGCCTGGGTGAAGCATTGAAGAGGGAAGGAGTCAAGAGTCATTCCTAGGCCAGTAAAAGACTCTACCACCAAAAGCTGCAGATACTAAAAAAAATCAAAGACTTTCCCCTGGCTGGGGGAGAGGGGAGTTCTGGGAAAAACAAACATTGATGATCTTACCCTCAATAATAAAATTTAACTTTCTCCTTTCAATCTATTCCCAGAGGCTGAGTCATTGATTCCATGTAATCTTGGCCTCCTCCTCCAAGGGGAAAGGCAGACAGGACCCTGAACATATAAGGCAATCCCAATTCTTAACCCCAAACCAGGACCCACAACACAAACCCACTCAGAGATATATTCCCTGTCCTTTTAAAATAAGCATTCCTCTCATTTTCACAACAAGATTGTTTCTTTTTTATATATTAATATTATCTTGTTTCATATAACTCTGTATCACTAGAATGGCAGCAATACATTGTTTGAGTACACAGTTAAAGAAATCATTGAATTTTTTAACTTAATTTGTGAAGCCTATGAGAACTACTCTGTACTAGAATATTCCTTCTAGTAAGTCACACTAATACTGGCCTTATAAACACACTAGATATATCATAGAGAGCCACATCAGAGGTCTTTATCCTGCAATAATATAGTGACATGATATTGGCTCATGACACTGATATTGCCTCAAGAGAAAAGAACAATCCTATCAATTAATCATCCTAAGGATACTAAATATCTATAGACAATATAGTGAAGGCTGGCCTTACATAGAAACTACATCTATCAATAAGCCCAGCCCTACAGAAAGTACTAGAAGAAAAACTTCAACCCAAGGAGGTTTACTATACCCATAAAAATACAGGAAGTAAATAATCTCACATCAGCATAACCAAAGAATAAACACACACAGAGACACACACACACAGAGACACACACACACACCTTTACAATCACCACCAACATCAAAATAACATGAATTTACAATGATTTTTTATTAATATGTCTCAATATCAATTAACCAATTCCCCAATAAAATGATTCAGGCTAACAGAATGCATGTTCCAATAGGATACATCCTTCTGCTACATACAAAAAACATGCCTCAATATCAAAGATAGACATTACTTCAGAGTAAATAAATGGAAAAAGATTTTCCAAATAAATATATTTAAGAAACAAGCTGATGTAACTATTTTAATATCTAACAAAATAGTTTTCCAACCAATATTAATCAAAAGATATGAGGAAGACCACTTCATGTTCATCAAAAAAGTCAATCAAGTTGCAGTATTAATTTTTGATGTTTATACCCTAAAGGCATAATACACTCAAGGACACACATGCACATACACTGATTAAAAAAAAATAGTACAAACTTAAATCACACATCACATATTGAACATCTAACATATTAATATTGTGAAATTTCAATATCCTACTCTCACCAAAAAAAAACTAGACAGACAATATACATTGGAAAAAAAAGAAAGCATCTTCAACAAATGGTGTTATCATAACTTGATGTTAGAATATAGAGGAATGCAAATATATGTATATTATCACCATAAAGAAAAGTCAGGTTCAAGTGGATCAAAACCTCAACATAAAACTAGATACACTTAACCTGATAGAAAAGAAAGTGGGTCAGGAATACCATTGAACACACTGGCACAAGAGAAAACGTCCTGAAAAGAAAATCCCAATAATGCAAGTATTAAGATCAATAATTAATAAATGGGACCCATGAAACTTATAAGGTTGCATAAGGCAAAGGATACTATCAACATGAGAAAATGACAGACTATAAAACTGGGAAAAAAATGTCTTACCAACTCCACATTTGACAGAGAGCTGATTTCGAATATAAACAAAGAATTCAGGAAACTAGTTATCACAAAAGTAAAATAATCTAATTAAAAACTGAGAAACAGATGTAAAAGCAATTCTTATTACAGAAAACTAAAATGGCTGAGAAACAAATAAATGTTGAACATTGTTAGTCATCAGGGAAATGCAAATCAAAACTACTTTGAGATTTCATCTTATACCAGTCAGAATGCCTAAGATCAATAATGTAAGTGACAGCTCAAGTTGTCAAAGATGTGGAACAAAGGAAGCATTCCTCAATTTCTGGTGAGAGTGTATACTTGTACAGCCACTTTGGAATTCAATGCAGTGGTTTCTCAGAAAATTGAGAAGCCATCTATCTCAAGACCATCTATACCACTCCTTGGCATATGCTCAAAGGATACTTCATTCTACCACAAGAACACTGCTGAACTCTGTTTATATTAGCTGTTTTGTAATAAACAGAGTCTGGAAACAACCTAGATGCCCACAAACTAAAGAGTGGACCAAGAAAATGTGTTACATTTACACAATGGAATATTACTCAGCTGTTAAAAACAAAGATATAATGAAATTTTCAGGCAAAGAGGTGGAGTTAGGAAAAGATATTGTGAGTGAGGTAACCCAGACCAAGAAAGGCAAACATGTTATGTGCTCATTTACAAGTGGACATTAACTGTCAAGGATAATCATGCTACAATACACAGACCCAGTTAGGCTAAGTAACAAGGACTCAAGGAAGAACATATGGATCTCCCCAAGAAGTAGAGTAAGAATGGGTTTTGCCTGTGAATTAGGAGCAGTTTAGGATGGCAACAAGAGGGAGCAGGTGGGGAGGATGGAGTGTAAGAATACTAGGTGAAACAACTGGAATTGGGGGACAATCCAGGGTGAGGTAGAAACCAAGTGCAATGGAGATTTCAGGGAATATGTAGGTGACACAAGCAAAGACTTCTAGAATTAGCAGATAAGAAACCAGAACGGGTCATATTTTCTAGCTAGTCAAGGCTTCCAGTGGAGTGAGTGGGATACCTACATTGCCATAAAGTTTTTGACCAACAATTTATCCTGCTTGCAAGATATACTGGGGGTAAAGGTGGACCAGAATGTGTGAATGGAAAACCAATGTCTGGTACAAAATTAGACCCATGTCATGGAAGGGAACCCATGTCTAATACTGACTAGAGGTCCAGGAAGCAGAAGATGGATAGCCCAGCATCCTAGGATAGAACCAAACATAACTGGCAAAAGGAATTGATGAAGTAATTTTTAATCATACTGTTATACTTTCTGATTGGAGTCTAGCAAAGTCATCAGAAAGGCTTTATCTAGCAATTTATGGGAACAGATGCAAAGACCCAGGGCCAAATATTAGGTGGAGCATGAGGTATCCAGAAAGAGTGGGAGGAATGTTTATAGGGGCCAGAGGAATCAAAGGGACCACAAGAAAACAGCCCACAGAATCAATTAGTGTTAAAGACTCACAGAGACTAAATTAATAATCAGGGGATCTTTATGGGTCTGACCTAGGTCTTATGCATGTATGTTATGTTTAAATAGCTTTATGTCCTTGTGGGACATCATACAGTGGGTGGGAACTGTCTCTGACTCTTTTTTGTCAGCTTTTAAAACCCTATTTCCTCCTATTGGGTTGCATCATCCAGCCTTAATATGAAGGTATGTGCCTAATCTTACTGCAACTTTGTATGTGATCTTTGGTTGGCATCCCTGGAAGGACTTTTTCTGAGGAGAAATAGAAAAGGAGTGAGTCTGGAAGACAGGGAAGGTGGGGTATAGAGGGGAGAGGTGGGAGGGGAGAGAGTGGTTGGGATTTAATACATGAGAGAAAAATAAGTTTTAAAGAATCAAATCATAATATACAAATAAAAACTTAGATGAATTATATATTACTTATGGACATGGCTTTTATCAAAGGAAGAAGAAATTGAGAAAAGTGGGAAGTTAAAGCAACATAGTTGGTGAAGAGTGGAGAAATTAGAGTCCTGGTTTACTATTAATGAAGATGTAATGGTATAGTCACTGTGGAAATGAAAGGGCAATTCATCACAATATTATAAGCGATATTACCATATGGTGCTGTTTTACAATATATACTCAAAAGAATGACAGCAGAGCTTCAAAAAGACATTTGTAGCAATGGTCTATTGACAGCAGCATGATTTTCAAAAGTAAACTCCAGATATTACCAATATGCCTATTCAATAACAGATAATAAAATGTTGTAGACTGATAATACAAAGGAAAAAAAAGTTCTACCATATTATAGCATGTATGAAAGCAGATGACATTGTACTAAGTGAAAGAAGATAGCTTATCACCAAAAGGACATGATGTAGAGTAGTTGATCTAGAACAGTCAAATGTGGGTTTCCATGGCTTTGCATAAATAGAATAATAAAGTATTGTTTAACTAACAAAAGTCCAAATTTTATCAATCCAAAAAAAATGGATGAAAATAGAGGGTTGTGATTACTAAATAATACTGAAAATGCATCCAAACTGATTGGTGATTTGGCTAAAGTGATTACATATATAATGATTATCATACCTGTGATGTGGGAATGTCTTTCTGTATGCTGTGAATATCAATCTTTAAATAAAGGAGCTGTTTGGGCCATGACAGGCACCATAGAAGAAGTAGGAGGAGAAATCAGAACATAGGTAGGAGAAGCAGGGCAGAGTCAGGCAGAATGAGCTGAAGCCCAAAGGAGCAACATGTAAGGAACACAGGTGAGCCACGGGCCACATGGCAGACAGATTAATAGAAATGGGTTGATTTAAGATGTAAGAGCTAGCTAGCAATGTGCCTGAGCCATAGTCCAAACAGCATAAAGTTAATATAAGCATCTGAGTCATTTCTAAGGGCCTGAGCAGAGTGGCAGTGGCTGGGCAGCTAAGGGGTCTGGAGCGGCAGGTCTGTGGGTCTCAGACCTCTAGCTACCCAGGACCAAGAAACCCCACTACAACAGATGGCACTCCAATGTGGGTCAAATATCCACTTAAAGCATGAGAAAGATTAGAAAGGGTTCTAGATCACAGAAGCTGAGCCAAAAGAGCTTCCAAGTTGTGCATTTAAAGCAGGTCATTGTACAAAGAAAGCCTGGCGTCATGGTCATATTCAAAATGGCTCCAGCAGACTGGCAGCAGGCAGTATATGCTGCAATCAGGCGGGTTCCTTAAGTCTTCTGTAAGCATGTGATTGATTTAAGGTTTCTGTTTATTTAAAACAAAAAGGAAACAAAGACAGTTTCTTAGTAGCAGCATTTTCTTTAGTCTGCTCTGTTCTCTGGCCAAGAATAGTGGCCTGGTCCCTTTAAGAGAACTTAGTGATTCAGCCTAATCTGCAAAAACTATGCAGCTCTTTAAGAGAGTGTATTTTAAAAGCTCTTATGGTTGGAAGATGATTAAGGATTCACAATAAAACAGATTCAGATGAAAAGAAAAACCTGTAAAAGGGTTACAATGTGTATAAATGGTACATAGTCTTCAGAGAGAAAGACGATAGAGAAAGTCTTTCAAAAGAGAAATAGAGTAATAAAAATATAATAAGCCACATAAAGATGAAAAATAGACACAAAATCTAGATTTTGGTTGTTATTGTGTTTTCTTTTAATTTTTTAACTGTTAATGAGCTAACTGCAGAAAGACAACGGATTGCAAATGCAAAGGCTACTAAGTTAAACAAGAATATATATTTTAAAGGTATTTTGATTTCAAAATTTGTGTCTAAGAATTTATTGCTTTGGAAGAGTTCTGCTTTTGTTTCCACAGAAGATGAGAACCTGTGGATTGCTTCCAGGCAAATATGGTTTCATTAACCAAGACCCCATGAAAAAAACCTCTGATGGGAAGAGATGGCCAGAGCAGTTTCATGGCTGCAGACTATGATCCACTCTCAACAATCCTTGAGATTTTCAATGCCCCTTAATCAGAAGGAAGTAGTAATGGATAACTACACCCAAATACCCCAAATATTGTTTCTAAATGTTTGTTTTCACTATAAATGGTTAATGGTCATAGTCAATCTGTTTCTAAGAAGAAAAAGGGGATAAGGTATATAAATGATTTTTTTTTAAAAAAAATTAGATTATTGAATCTACTTAGATCAGCTGTTAATCTCAAAATGCTTTACATTGGTATAGATTTTTGTTTATTGATTCAAATTTAAGGTCAAATTTTTATGTTGTATGTATTTTTCTATTCTAGTTTAAGGTATGATGTTCATGTAACTGATTTAAAATTGTAATGTATAATTAAGAAATGAAGGTAATAGTCACCTTTGATAATCAAACTTATAGTTAGGCTAATTAGGATTTTTAGGTATACAAAAATATATTTCAATTAGGTAGGTAATCTTCAAATACTTCTAAGACCTAAAGAATATGGCATTTAAAATGAACTTAGACTTTTCTGGACAGTGAGACAGGTCTGCTCTTGGCAGCACCAATCTGCTTCAAGAGAAAAATGGGCATCGAAGAAACTCCATATGGAGTCTACTCTCTTTGTGGCAATGGTTAGCCACTGGACAAGAACCTGTTCTTATATTGACTGCTTGACAGTATGCTGTTTAAACTGGACATGCAGATTCCATAGGAAGATGACCTCTGAACTTTGGCAGAACAAGCCGAGATGGTCATTCAGGTTTTTGCTTTACAGAAAAAACTGTCAGACATTCTTCAGGACTCGAGGAGAAGCAGCTGATGAACTGTGTCAGAATGGCAGAGCAGATTTTCTGCTTCACTGAAATGAAAAGAGACTCTGGACCTGTAGACTGAAGATGGATGCCCCAACTTTATAAATGAACTTTGGGTGACTGTCCAGGCAGATAGGTGTCATCTCTGTCCTTTCTAGATTTTAGAAGTCGCTTGCACTTCTGGTTTACTTGGGTAAATATATCCTTCTGTGGTCTTTGATGTAGTTGAAGATTAGTTAGTTATAGGTACAGTTTTTCTTAGTCATTTGAAAGGTATATTGGATATGAAACTTTAGAGTCATAAAGATAAGGTAGGTGATAGAGTATTTTCTTTAATTTTGCTAAATACAAATAGACTAGATATTAAAACTATAATTCTTGCTTGACGGCTATTCTGTTATATGTAATTTTGCTATGTTAAAATTGAAACCTTCTTTCTTGATTAGACAGAAGGGAGGAAGTGATGTGGGAATGTCTTTCTGTATGCTGTGAATATCAATCTTTAAATAAAGGAGCTGTTTGGGCCATGACAGGCACCATAGAAGAAGTAAGAGGAGAAATCAGAACATAGGTAGGAGAAGCAGAGTGGAGTCAGGAGACAGAGCTGAAGCCTAAAGGAGCAACTAGTTAGGAACACAGGTGAGCCACGAGCCACATGGCAGACAGATTAATAGAAATGGGTTGATTTAAGATGTAAGAGCTAGCCTAGCAATGTGCCTGAGCCATAGACCAAACAGCATAAAGTTAATATAAGAATCTGAGTCATTTCTGGGGACCTGCGTGGTGGGCGGCATGGCGGCTAAGAGGTCTGGCATGGCAGAGTCTGGGTCTCTGGCCACCTGGGACCTAGAAACCCCCATTACTACATACCTGTATTACAAAATAACAAGATTTTATAATTTTTATGTATTTATAAATGTGTGTAGTTATATGATCTTGGTCTTAGGAGATTTGTGTGAACATTCCATGGCATATAGAGGCCAAAATAAGACATTGTGGAGCTGGTTTCTCTAAGGGATCAAACTCAGGTTATCAGGCCATACAGCAAGGATCTTGCTCATCCTCCCATCTTGTGGACCCCAAGACAAATATATCACACAATAAAATATAACAAGATAAAATGGGAACAACATTCATCCAGCATTAATTCATATTAGTATACAGGATATTATCTCTGACCTTCCTCATGACCACCATGCACTCATCTCAACACACACAAAGTAACTGCCCATCTCATGAATACAGTTCCTTTCTACTGTAGGATTCTTTCCTTTACTCGCACCATCAAAATTGAAAACATTTTGTCTTATCTCAATCTGAATAAAAGTATTTTTTTCTAACCCTTTAAAAACCATCTTACATTGTCTTCAAGTGCTGGTTTGATCTATATGTGCTGTCTTCCCAAATGTCTTCAGCATCTTTCCACTACCTTCAACTGTGAGTGTACCTCTTGCTGTAGGCCAGTAGTCCCTAAAACTTAATCTGTGGTGATTTTTGTACTACTTTGGTATCATTTACTTAGATTTTTTTGATTATCCAGCCAACTTTATCTGCAATGTCCTAATCTCCTTTCACTATCATATCTTACACACATATATATTTTGAATCCCTATTGGAGAAATTTTATGTGTGTCCATTAAGAAAATAAAATCACATAATTTGACTTATAGATTAGGTGTTAGGGTCAAATTCCAGTAGGAACAGATCCCTTAAAATAATACCTAAAGTAAATACATTACAGGATTGTAGCCAGAAGTTTCTGGACCATCCTGCCTGAGATTCAGACTTACTGTCCCACAGTTGCTTACCCCAAAATAATCTCAGAAATGCTTATATTAATTACAAAATGTTTGCCCTATGACTTAGGTTCATTATTAGCTATCTCTGACAACTTAACTCAAACCATTTACTTATATTTATCTATGTCTTGCCATGTGGGTAGTGGCTTTATCTCTGTTTCATTACATCTTGCTCTCTTGGGTAAGCTAGTGGTTTTTTCTGCATTTCATTACATCTTCTCTTAGGCGGCAGCTTGCAGTGTCTCCTGACTCTGCCATTTTTCTCCTTTTTCTATACTTAGATTTTCTGCCTGCCTTGAAGTTGCTTTGCCATAGGCCCAAACAGTTCCTTTGTTAACCAATAATAAAGCATATTCACAATGTACATCCCTTACCACAGGTTATCAAAATTCTACTAACTACTTGGGAATAGGTAACTTCCTTAAATTCATCAGATAAATGGGATTTTTCTCTTTTGACCTTTTTAAATATTATGCTTATGTCTTTTAATATGTCCTCTCACATTTCTAAGGGATTAGCACATATTTGTAATTCATTTTCTTAAACCAGAAAGCCTCTTAAAAATTAGATTGCCTAGAAAGAGAAAATAGAGAAGATCACCTTAGCAAATTGGGATCAACCAAGAAGAAGTGGGAATAAATCATGAGAGGAGATGGTTGAGTGGGAATAGCCACAAAGAGGGATGAAAAAAGAGATAGACATCTTAATAGAAGATGCCAATGTGGGATGGAAAGAAGCCAGGTGCTAGGAAAACTTCCAAGAGCTTACAGGTTGTCTCTGGAGGGACTGCCTAAACAAGGTTTTCCCTATAATCAAATGAATAACCACTCTAAGTGTCATCACAAAACTTACATCCAATAATTAATAGAGGTGCAAGCAGAGATTCAAGACTAAGCATTGGACCAAGCTCCTGGTCCACCTGAGAACAGGTGATGGGAGTTTATATGAACAAGGGGATAGGGATTATGAGAAAAATTACCACAGAGATGGCTGGCTGAAGCTCCGGGGATCTCACTGAATCAAGAATAGCCACTGGAGAACCATCTAGAAAAAGGAGCTAGGGCTTCCAAGGGTAGGCAGTGGTGGATCAGAATGGGCAGTATATGGAGCCATGAGGGGTAGGTCAGTCTGTGTTGCTGTGCATGGGCTTGCACCTTGGATCCCATTCCCTGCAGGGTAACATTTAACTCAGTCTTGATACTGAGATGATGAAACTGGCCTTTCCTGGAGTGTATGTGCCAAGATGAGATGACTCACCTTGGGACTTCTTGCCCTTTGGGGGAGGGGATGGAGGAAGGGGAAGCTGAAGACTGACTGGGAGAGAAGGGAAGGGAAGGGGAGCAGGCGATACATGGACAAAAAAGACTTTTTATAAAAAAAATAAAATAATATGAACATACAAAATAGAAAAAAAATAAAATCAGTGTACCTTTGTTAAAAATAGGAGATTATTTTATGCCCCATATAATAATATACAGAATTCATCTTTTATATATAGTTTCTAGAAGTGCAGCTTCTAAGTGCTAAAAATTTTTGAAATTTATTTTATGGCAATTGAATTAAATAGCATATTTTATTTATTATAATTTTTCTGTGCCCTATACCATACCCACATATATTTAAAATCAGTAATTCTCAGTGTACGGTGAGAATCCTTGAACTAAAAATTATTTCCATAGTAATATTACAAAACCATTCCTTTTTGTTCACATTTTCTCACACCTCTGGGTGGTCTTCAACAGGCTGTAAAATCTATGATCACGCACAGGTTACATGCAGAGGCACACATGAGACTTCGAGATTAATCTCAAAATATTAAAAAGCAATTTATATTCTGAGAAAATTAAAACTATATAGAAGAACTCAGTGCTGTGTCTTGGTTAACTAGTAACCCGTAACTCATATCCTGGTAATTGGTGATCCCAAACAAAGCACTGAGGGCAGAGCCAAGCAGAGCCAGAACTGGCCTGAAAAAGTAAACATGAGTCTGTGAGTAGCAGGAAAGTAACACTTAATAAAGGCAAAAAATAACCAATGCTTTCTTAAGGACTTTGTTTCATCTGTAAATTTTTCCAAAGCCTAATGCCCAATGACCCCTGAGAACAAAGATAAATACTCTAAGTATGAATTTTAGCTATATTCATTGACCAAATCCCTTAGGATTTTCAATTAATTCTCTGCCTTATTGCTACTTAGAGATAATAATAAATAATAAATACTAATAGTTACTCTCTGATAAATGTTGTAGGATTATCTTCTAATACATTGTCAATATTTGTCCCTTACATTTGTTTAATAAAATGCTGACTAGCCAGAAGGCAGACAGGAAGTGTGGATGGGGCTATCAGACTAAGAAAACTCTGGGAAGAGAGTCAGATAGAGATGCCAGCAGTCACAGAGAAAACAGGGCCAGGATCTTATTCTGAGAAAAAGTACTAAGCCACTTGGCTAATCATGAGTTTGTTTAAGAGTTAAAAGTTAGAAAGTTATATGACTAAGCTATAGGCTAATTAGCATGAAATTAATATAAGACTTTGTGTGATTAGTTGGGGCTAAGTGACAACAGGGCTATAGTAGGTCCAAACCATGGGGCTAGTCCTGGCCAGAAATTTCATATTATGGATTAAACTTATACTGGTTCCATGTTTTTAATGTATGAATTGCAATTATCACACTCTGCTGACAGGTTAAAAAAATACAACTTCAGAATAATATATCAAAAGTAAAAAGGTATCAGAATAGACATTTAAACTTATGCTGTCTACACAAAAGATCAATGCTCTTAAGTGAATCATCAAAAAAGCAAGAAAGACTGTGAGGAAAACCTTGTAAACTATAAAATAATTTCTGTATCATACCTACAATGAAATGTTTATAACTTTTGTAGCCTTAATTTCTTTCAGAAAATATCTGTATTTTATTAAAAGGTTTTGTTGTCGTTTCTGGCATAAATGACCATTACCAAAAATAACATAAGGAAGAAAGGTTTTATTTGAGCCTATACATCACAGTCCATTATTGAAAAAAGTTGAGGCAGGACCCCAAAACTAAAGCAAAGGCCACAGGAAAGTTCTGTTTACTTTATTGCTCCTCATGGCTTGCTATGCTTTTCTTAAATTATTATAGAACACTATGCCTAAGGTAGAACCACCAACAACTTGTCAAACCTCCTATGTCAATTGCTAATTAAGAAACTACACAACAGGCTTATCTGTTGTAAAAGTTTCTGTCCTGGCCTACAGCAGTGATCTTGCCTGGAGCTGCTTAGTCCCCCCCACCCCCACCCCAATGACTCAGATGCTTAAGTTAATTATATGCTGTTTAGCCTTTGGTTCAAGCTTATTGATAGCTAGCTCTCTAATCTTAATTCAGCCCATTTTTATTAATCTGTCTTGACATGTGGCCCATAGCTTACCTATATTTTTGTATTTTGTTTTGAGGAAAGTTGGATCATGTTTTTCTTGACTCTGCCCTCCTTCTCCTGTATCTAGGCTTAGATTTCTTGCCTGCTTCTAAGATGCTTTGCGGTAAGCCGAAACATCCCCTTTATTAAGCAATGATATTCACTGCATACAGAACGACATCCCACGTCTCTTCTATTTCTTTTTTATTGAATCAAAAAGGAAGGTTTTAATTTTAGCATAACAAAATTATGTATAATGAAATAGTTATTAAGCAAGAATTACAGTTATAATATTTAGTCTACTTGTATTAAGAAAAATTAAACAAAGTTTATTTTATCTTTGTGAGTCTAAAGTTTCATATCTAGTATACCTTTTATAACTAAAAAAAACTATGTTTATAAGCATCTAATTTTTAACTACATCAAAGACCACAGAAAGGTATAATATTACCTGAGTAAATAGAAAGTGTAAACAACTTCTAAAATCCAGAAATGAGAGAGATGACATCTGGCTGCCTGTACAATCATTCAAAGGTTTTTCTCTTTTTTTTGTAGTGTTGGAGTATCTATTTTCAAACTGTTGGCCTAGAGTTTCTCCCACACCTTTCAGTGAAGCAGGAAATTTGAAGGATTGTTTCGCCCATTTTGCAATAGTCTGTCAGGTACTTCTCCATGTGTGCTGAATGAGGCCTGGCAGTTCTCAGCTTGTTTGGTCAACATTTAGAGGTCATGTTTTTATGGGTTTATATGTCTAGTTTGTATACCACGTAGTTAAGCAGTTGAGGCAAGAACAGATTTTTTTGTCCAATGGCTAATTTTTTGTTATAAAGAAAATAAATTTTATATGAAGTTTTTAATATTTGTCTTTTTTGAAGGAGAAGATTTGTGTTGTCAGGAGATTTGTCTTATTATTTAGAAAAGCATAGATTTTTAAATTTTTAAATGTTGTATTTTGTAGGTCTTTGGAGTGTTTGAAGATTATTTATTTAATTGAAGTAATGTATATTTTAAAAACTCAACTAATATAACTATAAATTTGGCTAACATATATGTCTGTTAATCTGTATTTTTAATTAAATATTATAATTTTAAATGAGTTATACTTATCTCAAACAAAAGTAGCAATAAAATATACTGTAGCAGAATTAATTTTAAATTTATATTAATAAACTAAAGTTTATATTAATGTAAAATATTTTGAGATTAACAGGTCTTTTGGATTAAATTAAATTTAATAATTTATTTTTAAATTACTTTTATATCATTTCCCCTTTTTTCTTTAGAAAGAGATTGACAATGATTATTGCTATTTATAAGAAAAATAAACATTTATAAATATTATTTGGGGAATTAGGGCATAATTTGCTCTTATTTTTGTTGTTTAGGGGTGTTGGCAATCTTATGGGGTCTTGAGGCTGGATCATCTTAGGCAGCAGCCTTGTAGTTGATATAATCATTGTTTTGTTTAGGGGGTCTTTTTGATTAAATTATACTTGCTTGGAAATAATTTATAGATTTTCATCCTTTGTAGCAAGAAAAGCAGAATGTTTTAAGTTACCTACTTTTAGGCTCAAATTTTAAAGTTAAAATATTTTTTAAATATATTTTTGTTCAATTTATTAGCCTTTATAATTAAATGTGTATTTGTAGTTAGCTTATTAACAGTTAAAAATTAAAAGGAAACACAATAATAAACATAATTTAGAATTTTGTGTATTTTATCTTTGTGTGGCTTATTATAATTTTATTATTTTTTAAGGTTTTTTATTTTTTTCTCTCATTCAATGTAATTTTTTACAAATAGTGTTAGTTGTTTAGATGTGTTTCAATTTGAATCTGTTTTATTGTGTATCATTAGAAATTTTTTTTAACTAGAAGAGCTTTTAAAATGCTAGACTATTAAGCACTGTTTTGACAATTGACACTACCCGGTTTGGCTTTTTAACATGGCAGAGGTACCTGAGACCCACTTACCTTTCCAGTTGGGGAATCAGTGTTAAATATTGTGGAGCTATGCTTTTAAGCCCACAACTGTCTTTTTTAACTCAAAGCAGTAGCTGGAGAAAATCTCTTTGTATACAGTGAGAGAGGCTGTGTAAATCGGCCATGCCAGTCACCTTGACTCAGCTCACCTGAGCTTATGGCAGCTGACCTAGCAATATCTCACAGGCAGTTTCTGGGAGATGAGGCTCTGAGACTGAGAGTAAGAAGCCCTGGGTGCCTTCCTTTCTGTGCATCTAGAATCGTTTTAAAGCTCTATTAGGTCTATCTGGATCAATGCCCCATGTTGGGTGTCATTTGTTATAAGAAATTCTGGCCCAGCCTAACCTTGTTGTCTGAACTTGTCCATAATTTGCTGGGGACATTTTTTCACTTATAATTTCCTTTTCACAAATAACTCTTGTTCATGTCAAATTTACTTTTACAAATATTTTTTCCTAACAAACATATACATAGCACAGAAAAAAGTTTGGGGAACATCCTAAATACAAAACTTGGAGTGTGTGAAAAAAAAAAAAAACAGAAATTAATCTAGAGTTTTTCTTATTATCTCATAATGGAAACCTTTATTCTGCAGTGTTTGTCTATATTTCAAGCTTTGATATTTCTTGGAAGGCAGAGTGCCCAACAATCTGCATTCAGAAGGTCAGGTACTGAAAGGAGGTGTAATTGGCAAGCTACTAGACAGATGCCTAGACATGGGAAACTGAGGAGCAAAGCTTAATTCTTCATCTTAATTTTTCTCTGTATCCTCAGACTCTGTTCTTTGTCGGTTCTGCTCTTCTACGCTATTATTTGCCTTCTTCTCCTATCCCTGTTGCCTTTCTACTTTTCTTACTTTTATCTCTTTTGTAACTCCTAAGACAAAAATTTCTACACAATGAAATATTACATCATATCATAAGTTACATATTTCCTTTTATTTTTTAGTGATGAGGAGATTTTATTAAGCCCTAATGCCTAGAGCATGTGGCTGTTGCCTTGCTACGATGTTTCATTAAATCAGTTGCTTAATTATTTTGCATAAATGTAATTCTAACATGGTGAACATACTTGTTTTTAGATGGATGCAGACTTTGTTAGGAAAGTGAGATAGGCAGCATTGCCATGAAGTATCCTCAGTTTTTCCATGAGTTAGTGAAATGTATGCAAAAACAATATTAATAATTATACATATATTATAATGATATAATTATATGTAGTATTACAATTATACATATATATTATCATTATACATAACAAGAAAATTAGAATGGAAAATCATACACTGCATTTTGCATGCTGTAAGATCATCAGATTTGTGTTTGTTTACTTTCATTGGTACTCAACTGGAGGTTTTAAGGATCATAATAAACTAAAAGGAAAATGTAGTGAGCAAAAGTTTTGAGAAACTGAACCCTGGATTTGAAGGACTCACTATTTTATAATTTGCTGTTTGAAGTGATTTTTATTATATAAAATTATTAGTAAAAACTGAGAATAAAGAATTGGCACTAAAACAGACTACTTCAGCCCTGGCTTCAGTTAATCATTTGGAGAGCATGAGCAGACTTCAGTTTAAACTCCAGCTCTCCACTTGAGGTTACAGGCATATGTACTTCTGACATAGATATTGGATGAAATTTTATATTTGAGAGTCTATTTAGACTTTGGCCTCCATCTAAAGTCACTTTAGGAAGTCAGAATGTCAATCAAGTATCTTGCCCAAATTCAGTTCCTGCCCAGAATTCCTTTCCCTCTACATATGTAGCATAAGTGTCCAATTTCAGGGAAACTTTGTCCTTCACTGTCTACTTTAATTTTTTTTTCTGTGACCTATTGTCTTTCTTTTAAACATTGCAATGAATACACTTTGTTCTAGTTTACTTTTGGGGACTCAACCTCATAAAGTATGACTTGTCTATGTCATTTGAGTTTATGTTTATGCTTCTCTGTCTAACTTTAACAAAATTCCCACATCACTTCTTCCCTCCACTACCCTTCAGATTGGCTTCTCTAGCTGCTTCCTCTATACATGCCCCTTTCTATTAATTCCTTTCTAGTAACCTAATACTAACCACTGATTGCACTTTTCTTTGTTCTTTCTCATTATTTCCCATGCCTAAATCCACAATAACTAATATACTAATATATGCAGTCCCATTGGTGGTTATCTATTTTCTCAAACAATTATTACTTAAGAAATGATCATGTTCTAGTCAATAGTAACTATTTTCATGGTAGGTTACTGATGGACAAATAGTGTTGCAGTGTACTCAATTGTCACTGAAGGCTAGACGATATGTTCTAATATATAAACAACTGTCAAAACAATCTGTGGGATGTTTTTCTATATACTATGAATATGTGTTGTTTCCATTGGTTAATAAAGAATCTATTTTGGCTTATAATAAGATAGCTTACAACCATGTGGGAAATCCAAGCTGAGAGAGAGGAAAAAGTTTGCCATGAGGAATGGCACTGCCAGCTGCTGTGGATAGCCAAATGTAATGGAACACAGGTAATCCAGGAGCCATATGATGAAACAGAGACTAATAAATATGGGTTAAGATGTAAGAGCTATCTAGAAAGAAGCCTGAGCCATAGACCAAAAGATTTGTAATTAATATAAATCTCTGAATAATTATTTCTTAAATTGCTTCAAGAGCTTTGGTAAGAGAGATTCCTCTGGACCAAGAAATTTCCAGCTACAAATGATGCCTACCATTAGCATTGATCCACAAAGACCTGAGAAAGCTTGGAAAAAGATTCTGAACTCACAGAAATGGAGTCTTACAGTCCCATGTCTGCAATGGCACAGAGACACATCTCCAGGCAGCTGTCTGCAAGATGAAACCTGCCACTAACTGCCATGAGCTTAACAGAATGACCAATTTCTAGAATATCTTTCAAGGACCATGTTATAACAGGCTTCTCCCAGCCACTGCCTGTGTGCTTTGGAACACAGTTGTGTGATTAAAACCAGAACTCCACTGCGTCCCAGAATTGGCAAGGTGTGACTCCTTAATACCTATGCCATGTTAAAGAGCTAGGAGAGAGGCAGGACCAGCATCCAAAGCCACACCTCAGTTCTATCCATGGAGTTGAACAATTTAAAAACTCTCCTGGTCAGAAAATGATTACAGATACATGATAGACAGATTCAAATAATAAAAAATATCTCTATATAGGTTACAATGTGTTCAAAATATATTTAGGCTTGAGAGAAAAATAAGAAGTTATAGATAATCAAAAAGACATTATATATATATATCTTTTAAAATATTATATATAGTTTTAATATATGTATATACATATGTAATATATGTATTTGTAAAAAGAAAAGTAAAATCCCTCAAAAGGAAGTAATTTAAAGAAACAAGTAAAGATAGAAAATATACAAAGAGTCTGAATTATGTATATTATTGTATTTTCATTGTATTTTCTGACTGATATGCTAACTGCAGAAAGACATTTGATTGTAATATATATATAGTATTATATATGTGTGTATATATATATATATATATATATATATATATATATAAAATCTTGATGCTGAAATTGGGCTTAAGGATATATTACTTTGGAAAAAGTCTTTGCTTTTGTTTCCATAGGAAGCAAGAGGCTGTAGATTTGTTCCTGCTTAAGACAAATCAGATTTGATTGAGGAGACCTCTTGAACCTTGGGAAATGAAATGTACAACAAAGGTTATAGCTGATGTTCCCAGGACTTGAGCATCATCTCAATTATTCTCAGAACCACCACAAGATTAGCAGTGCCCGAAATCAGTAGGAAGTAATATAAAAAAAAATGTATGCTCCAGTTCACAAAATATTGAATGCTTATTTTTATTTAAAATGGGTTGGTTATATATGGCAAATGCTCAAAGTCAATCTTTTCTAAAGAAAAATACCATCTCAGTAAAAACTTTACATCTATTTGCAAAGCTCCCAAGCAAACTCCAAATTGGTTTATAAAATAAGCCCAAATAAGTATAAAAAGACTATAAACACATATTTTAAAAATCAATTATGATCAATTTAAACTAACCAAGGCCAAACTGGTTTCCAGGTCCTTAAAGTGCTTTAAGAACTGTATATCTCACAATGATTAAAATAAAACATGTAATATATCAAATAAAATTTCAATGGATGCCTCACCAATAGAAAGGATTATGTGAAGAATAAAGTTTCAGTTTCTGAAGTCAAAATAGAGGAATTAGGTTAGTCAGTCAAGGTCAGTGATAAATATATAAAGCTTCTGAACAAAGTATACAGATATCTGGGACACTATAAAAAGGCACCATTTACCTACTAAGGGCACAGTATAATCAGAAGAATTCCATGCAAGATGAATATTAAATAAGTTCAACAAAATCATAGAGGGGAAATTTCCAGATTTAGGCAATGCAATGTCTATCTAGACACAAAAGATTCATAGTAAGTAGATAAGACCACGAAGGTACTATTAACATCACACTATAGTTAAAACCCAAAATATACAAATAAAGTACATTTAATGTTTCAAGAGAGCAGGCTCAAGTCACATATAAAAGCAGAATCATCAAACTAACTTTCCATTTAAAACTTAAAAACAGAAGGACTTGGGAAGATGCTTCTTAAATACTTTAAGATCACAACTGTCAAGTTTGCCAACATACGCTGCTAGACTGTATATCATAGTCAGTGGTAAAAGAAATTTTTCTATAACTAAAGCAATTTTAAAAAATTAATAGCTACCGTGCTAACCCACAGAGGACACTAGATGGAATAATTCAGCTTGTAGAAATAAACACGCTCAACAAGTTACAGAAGACAGTAAACAAGCTAAGACAATTGTTACTAAAAGGGAACTAGGAAAACATAAAACTACAAACTCATGAAAAATTATGAGAAATAAATAATTATATTCATAATAATCTTTAAAAATACTTTGTGATAAAGCTAGCCCAGGAAGCAAAGGACTGCCCCAGTTAAAATGGCAGAATAATAACAACCAAGGGTCAGAGACACTAGACTTTTGAAACTTCTCATGATCATGGATTGACAGTATTTTATTGTCTTTCTTTGTTTTCCTATTAAGGCATTTTTTACTTTTTTATATATCAAAACAGTTGCCACCTATTACTCACCTCACAACTTCCCCCATACTGCCCAATTCACTCCTCAAAAAGGATAAGACCTCATGTGGAGAAAATACAGGGATATCAAGTTGATGCAGAACAAAGGCCCCTTCCTGTATCAACAGTGAGCCAAGTATCACCCTATAGAGAATGTGTTTCAAAAAGCCAGTTCATGCACTAGAGATAAATCCTGGTCCCACACCAGAGGCCCCACAGACTGCCAAGCCACACAACTGTCATTTACAATCACAGTGTCTAGTATAGTCCCATGCAAGTTCCCCAGACTTCAATCCATCCAGACTCAGTGTGCTCCCATTATTTCTCATCAGCTGTCTATAAGGATTTTCCCATCATGATCTTCAGACTTTTGCTCATATAATCCCTCTACATTCACTTCAGCTGGACTGGGAACTCTGCCCAGTGCTTATCTGAATTTCTGCATCTTCTTCCACCAGTTTCTGGATGAAATTTTTATGATAAAAATTAGAGTGATCATCAATTTGATTGCAAGATGTTGCAGGCCAGCAAGATGTAACAGGATTGATAGTGTTAATGTTGTGAAAATATCCATTCTTCCTTTCCAGTTTGTATCCCCTTGATCTCTGTATGATGTCATATGGCTCTAGCTAGAACTTCTAGTACTATATTGAATAGTTATGGAGAGAATGAACAGACTTGTTTTGTTCCTAATTTTAATGGGATTACTTGGAGTATCTCTCATTAGTTTTGATGTTGGATGTCAACTTGCTATATTTTGTCTTTATTGTGTTTATGTATATTCTTTGCATCCCCAATCTCTCCAAGGCTTTTATCACAAAGAGGTGTTGAATTTTGTCAAAGGCTTTCATGTTTATTTTCTTTCAGATAACATTCATAGACTTTCATATGTTGAAAGATGCCTGCATATATGAGATGATGCCTACTTGACCATGGTAGATGATTTTATTAAGTGTTTTTGGTTTCGGTTTGCCTGTATTTTTTGAGTATGTTTGCTTCAATGTTCATGAGGGAGGCTGTTGTATAATTCTCTTTCTTTGTTGTATCTTTGTATGGTTTGAGTATCAGAGTGACTGTAGCCTTATAAAGAGTATGGCAATGCTTCTTGTGTATCAATTGTATGAAATTTTTTGGGTTGTATTGGTACTAGTTCTTTTTTGAAATTTTTGAAGAATTCAACACTGAAACCAACTGGCCCTGACCTCTTTTTATGGCTGGGAGATTTTAATAATTGCTTCTTTTTCTTTAGAGGTTATAGGTCTATTGAAGTTGTTTATCTGGTCTTGATTTAATTTTGATAAGTGATACCTTTCCAGAAAATTATCCATTTCTTAGGTTTTCCTATTTTGTGGAGTACATCGCTTTGAAGTACGACTTAGTGATTCTGTTGATTACCTTGGAGTCTGTTGTCTGTTATTATGTCCCCCTTTTCATTTCTGATTTTGTTAATTTGGATATTCTCTCTATGCCTTTTGCTTAGTTTGAATAAATGTTTTCAACCTTGAACATGATTATTTTCTGCTGTCTACTCCTCCTAAATGAGTTTGCTTCTTTTTGTTCTACAGCTCTCAGGTGTGCTATTAAGTGATATATACCTAAACTTAATAAAAGCAATATGCAGCAAGCCAATAGTCAACATCAAATTAAAGGAAGAGAAACTCAAACAAGCCCAGTAAAATCAGGAACAAGATAACGTTGTCCACTCTCTTCATATATAGGACAACAAAAGGAGATCAAGGGGATACATATTAGAAAGGAAGAAGGGAAAGTTTTGTTATTTCATACAACGTGATAATATAAATAAAAGACCCCAAAAATTCTACCAGGAAAACATTACAGCTGACAAACACCTTCAGCAATGTTGCAGGATATGAGATTAACTCAAAAAAAAAATTAATAGCTCTTCTATATACAAATGATAAATGAACTGAAAAAAGAACTAAAAGAAACAACACCCTTTATAATAGTTACAAATAACATAAAATATCTTGGGGGTAACTAAAACCATACAAGTGAAAGATCTGTATGACAAGAGCTGTAAGTTGCTGAAGAAAGAAACTGAAGAAGATATCAGAAAATGGAGAATTCCCCTCTTCTCCTGGATAGGTAGGATCACTATCGTAAAAATGGCAATCTTACCAAAAGCAATCTATAGATTCATGTAATCCCCTTCAAAATACCAACACAATTCTTTACATATCTCAAAGGAAAAATACTGAGCTTCTTATGAAAAATCAATTAAAAAACAATAACAAAAAACAAACAAACAAAAAAACAAACAAAAAAAAAAACCAATCCTGTACAATAAAGGAACTTCTGGAGGCATCACCATTCCTGACTTAATGTTCTACTATGGAGCTTATAGTAATAAAAACAGATTGGTATTGGCATAAAAATAAACATGTAGATCAATGGAATCAAATGGAAGACCTTAACATTCATCCACACAACTATAAACACCTGATTTTTGACAAAGAAGCTAAAAATGTATGATGGAAAAGAAGAAAGTATTTTCATCAAATGGTGCTGGTATGACTGGATGGCGGCATGTGGAAATGGAAACAGATCTATATCCTATCACCCTACACAAAATTCAAGTCCTAGTAGATCAAAGACTTTAACATAAATTCAGCTACATTGAACATGACAGAAAATAGAAAGTTTCTTTGAATGCAATGTCACAGGAGACCACTTCATAAATATAACATGAATAACACAGATACTGAGAACAGCAATTAATAAATTGAGTCTCCTGAAACTAAGAAGCTTCTGTAAGGCAAAATGACATGGTCAATAAGACCAAATAAAAGCCTACAAAATAATAAAAGATTATCCCCAAACCTTCGTTGAACACAGGGATGATCTCTAAATTATACAAAAAATACAAGAAAGTGGACATTAAAATACCAAATAATCCAATTATAAAATGGAATAAAGATTTAAAAAGAGAATTCCCCAAAGAAGAATCTTGGATAGCTGAAAATTACTTAAAGAAATGCTCAACATCCTTAGCCATCAGGAAAGTGCAAATCAAAATAAACAACTCCAAGATACTACCTTACACCTGTCAGAATGATTAAGATTAAAAAAAAAAAAAAAAAAAAAAAAAACACTGACGACAGTCTATGCTGGAGGAGATGTGGAGTAAGGGAGCATTCCTCCATTGTTGGTCAGAGTGTAAACGTATAAGTGGCTGTATAAAGCCACTTTGGTAATCAATATAGTAGTTTCTCAGAAACCTGGCCATAAATCTGCCTTTGATCCAGAAATACCGCTCTTGCGCATATACCCACAGGATACACATTCATACCACAGGGACATTTGTTCAACTATGTTTATAGTGGCATATTCTTAAAAGCCAGAACCTGAAAACAAGCTAGCTGCTTCTCAATCGAAGAATGACTTAAAAAAAAATGGTACATCTACAAAATAAAATTTTACTAGGGAGTTAAAGAGAAAATGCTGTCTTGGAATTTGCAGCAAATGGATGAAAATAGAAAAAATAACCTGGGTTATCTGAGTGAGTTAACTCAGACCCAGAAAGACAAAGACTGTATTAACTCCTATGTGGATATTATAAGTAAAGCAACGGATAACTAGGCTACAGTCCTCAACCTCAGAGAAGCTAGGTAACAAGGAGAACCTTGAGAGAGACTTCCATGGATCCCCCTGGGAAGGAGAAATCTATAAGATCTTTCGAGTAAAAAGGTAGAAGGTGGTAAGGGGGTGGGAAGATAACAGGAGAGAAAAGGGTTGTCAAGGTGGAATAAGAACAGAGGGGGAGAGCAAAGAAAGAGATATCTTATAAAGGAAATCATTTTAGGGTTAGGGAGAAACCTGCTGCTAGGAAAATTCCCAGGAATCCAGAAGAATGGCTTCAGCTAAGAGCACAAGCAATAGTAAAGAGGATACCTGAAATGGTCTTCCCCTGTGATCAAATTGATGACCACAATTATTATCATACAACCTTCATCCAGCAACTGGTGGAAGAAGATGCAGAGACCCACAGATAAGCACTGGGCAGGGTTCCTAGTACAGTTTAAGACAAGGTAGAGGGAACAAAAGTGTCAAGATCCTGATGGGATGACCCACAGAGACAGCGGAGAGGAACTATTGGGAGCACGCCGACTCTGGATTGACAGCTGAGGAATCTGCATGGGACTGAACTAGGCCCTGTGAATGTGGACGATAGTTTTGTGGCTTGGATAGTTGGTGGGGCCTATAACAGTGAGACCACAATTTATCCCTGGTGTATGAATGGGCTTTGGAGACCTCATTTCCTGTAGAGGGATAACTCGCTCAGCTTTAATACAGGAGGAAGGGCCTTGGTACTGTCTCTACTTGTTATGCAAGAGTGAGCAAAAGGAGAAGGGGGATAGCAAACTGTGGTTTGTATGTAAAATGATTTTAAAAAAAAACTTTTAAATTAAAAAAAGAAAATTCCCATTCTACCAAAATCAATCTATGTTTTCTCAGTTCTTTGCAGAAAAAAAATCTTAAAATGTATATGGAAATATGAGCTCTTCCAGAGCCAAATAAATCCTGAAGAACAGCACTGATGGAGGAACTACCATATCTGAGTTCAAGTTATGTTAAAGAGCCTTAGTAACAAAAACAAGATGGTCCTGAAGCAAAAAAAAAAAATCTGTAATCAATAAAGGACCTATAAAGGTAGGTCCCCATGCAGCTATTACCGCAAAGAATGGGTGAAACACTGATTGAGAAAAAGAAAGAATTTTCCAACAAATGGTGCTGGAAAACTCGATGCCTACATAAATAAGAACAAAAATTGATCTTTCTCACTCTATACAAAAATTATTTTAAATGGACATTTATGTTAGGCCTGATCTCTGACACTGCCAGAAAAAAAGTTTAAATACACTTAAATATGCAGGCATACTTAAAGACATTTTGAGTAAGCTTCCAGTAATTCAGAAAATGTGGCAAACCATTGGTAAATGGCACATTGTAAATTTAAAAAAAAAATAAACCTTTTGTACCACAAAGGAAACATATTTTATGAAAGAAAAATCCTATGGAATGACAGAAAATATTTGTCAGATGTTATTATCTAGAATATACAAAGAGATTGCAAATTAAACATAAATAATACCAAAAAAATAGAAAACTGCCTATGATAATGATCAGAAAGTTCTCAAAAAAGAAAGTTAAATAACTAATGAATACTTCTAATATATTAACAACCTTATATGTCATGGATATTGAACATTTCCCAAATTGTTTATGTAACTTTGAGTACTATTGAGGGCTAGGAATATAGTAAGGAACATTTAAACAGCAAAGGAGAGGGGAGTGTTCAGGAAAATGATAGAACACATCTACAACGAATGTGGACAGAGAGAGTACAGGGAATACCTAACGTCTAAGGAAGAAGGGAGTTTGGAGAATAAGAAAAAATGCAATCAGAGGAGTTAAAGGTAACTAAAGCTAAGGCAATATGAAAAGTCATATGAAAACCTACTGTTTAATAACCTTCAAGTATATAATATAAGAAGGAAAGTAAATAAAGGTACACTTATGATGCACTCCTTGAGATGGAATCCATACAATACTGTTAGGTTGACCAAGAGTCGGAAACTAGATAGCACAAAAGTGTAGGATTAAAAACAAAAGCAACTGTTTTTTTTTTAAATGCCTTCTAATGATATTCTGTTATGCTCATAGATCAGTCTAGTGGGAGATCTCCATCTAATCTCACCCCTGTGAGGTCAGAAAATTCCACAGAAGAGGAGGCAGAAAAATTATAAGTGCCAGAAGGGACGGAGGAAATCAGGAGAAAAAGACCATCTAAATCAGCTAAGCTTGGTGAAGATGAGTTCACAAGAGATGGAGGCAATAATTACAGGGCTATTAGTTTATGATTTTTATGGTACATGACAATGAGAACAAATGGGTCTCTGACTCTTCTGCTCTTGGGACTCTTAACCCCTGTTGAGTTTCCATGTCCAATATCAATACAGCAGTTTTAGCTTTATATTTTTGTATGTTATTTTTTCATATTTTATTTTTATCTCTTAGAAGCCTCTTCTTTTCTAATGAGAGACAAAAGGAAGTGGCTCCAGAGGGGAGGGAATGTGAGAGTAACTGGAAAAAGTAGAGGGAGGGGGACTAGACACAGGACATCATGTGTAAGCAAAGAATCTATTTTCAATAAAAGCAAAAATGAAAATAAATAAAATAAATGATATCTGAGGCAGAATTTGTATCTTGCAGCATTCTGACTGAAGTGTGTATCTTGTCTCTTTAATCCATGTTCAGGGCATTATTTTATCAATGTATTATAATCCATTACACCAATATTAGGAATACATTTTCCATACCTTTGTTATGACAAGAGACAGTAAAATTAATGTATCAAATGGTTTTACTATAAGACCGATACTAGAGTTGTTTGTACCCTATAAAAGGATGAGTTAAGTATCCTGTTTAAACAACTCCTTTTCTTCCATTTGTCTTTCTTAAGATTTATTTTTATTTGTTTAATAATCTTTATTTGAGAAATTATATAAATCATATGATTCTATGTCCTAAGCTGCAAAATGTTCTAAGAATGAAAATAATAAACAAGCACACAATTTTGCTCTCAAGATTTTGTCAACTGGGTAGAAATTGGAGACCAAATGGAAATATACACAGTCTGTATCTATGAATACTTTCTTCTAGATTTTTCTTAAGAAACAAACCCAAATGAGTGAACATATTTTTAATTCATACCTGTAAGTTTATTTAAATTTAACTTGATTATGAACAAGAAAAATAATCTCAACCAATAAATCAACAAATTATGGAATTATTATATTTTTATCCATCCTTGGGGAATTTCACATCAGGCACTTTGATCCCAATCATTTCCCACCCCCTTTGTATCTGTCCTTCACCTTTGCAATGTCCCCATCAAAGGAAAAGAAAATAATAAAAATAGGATAAATATAGAACAAATAAAAATGCAAATAGGACTATTAACTGAAAAACAAACAGATAAAGTAAAAGAAACCCTTCATTCCTCTGACTCTCTACCCTTCCCTCACCTCTTCATTGGTCTTGGTGGTATTGGGAACTGCAGTGTATCATGCCTTACACCCTTCTGTCCAAACAGCTTTATTTTCAGGTTCATTGTGTAATGTGCTGTTGTTCTGGTTCAAGGCCTCTGGCACACCATCAACACTGGACCTTCATCAGAACCCTTCTCAGATATCCTGCTGCTGTGCTCTAGCTGGTCACACATGGGGCACATGTTGGGGAGTACCAATTCAAAGTCCTGGATATGTGTCTGAGTGGTAGCTGGGTTGTTCTGATTGAACCACTGGAATCACCTCCCAGTGAAGGGTGGAATCAGCTCTCCCATGTCTGGGGTGAGGGGTAGGGCCAGTTTTCCCAAGGGGGCCAGTTATTTTATTAGAGATGGAGCCAGCTTTTCCTGTGGTGGGTCATCAGGATCTGTTATTTCAGAGACAGATAGCTGTAGGAAGAGGATTGCTGCTCTTCCTGAGCCAGTGAGGGCAAGGCCAATATGCACCTGGTTAAGTGCATGGTTCACATGGAACCTTGTGGTAACATGAGCAAAGGAAATCAACACAGACTTCAGTGTGGCATAAACCCAGACATGGCCAGCAAGTAGCACCTTAGGCCTGTATGTCACTATGATCCAGGATGGGAGCACAGGCCTATCAGATTGTCATGGGCCCCGTAGCAGCAAAGTTCCCGGACTCAAATATGGTAACCTGACCCATGCACTGTGGCATATTTAATAAAAAATAGCCTGAAATACCAGGAAAGAATCACTCACAGAGCCAAGCCATGAAGGTCAGGGAGTGGTGACCCAAGCCTTTAATATTAGCACTCAGAAAGCAGAGATCCTCTGGATCTCTATGAGTGCAAGGCCAAACAGCGCCAGGTAGTGGTGACACACACCTTTAATCCTAGCACTAGGAAAGAAGAACCAGAAGTTGTGATAGCTGTTTGAAGAAAGATGAGGTAAGAGGAGGCAGGATTTATTCCCTTCACCTGTGTTCTTTTTCCACTGAGGACTCAGAGTCATTGAGTCTGAGGTTCAAGAAGACAGGATCTACTCTTTGTAGCTTGAGGAGCTATCTAAGTGAGAAATGGCTGTGGCTTGTTTCTCTGTCTCTATGATATTTTATCTTTTCCCCAATATCTAGCTCCAGGTTTTTATTAATAATATGAAATAGAATTTATGTAATAATGCACCTCAACACCCTGACTGCTTTAGGGCCATGGAACCAGTCATGGCCCTCTGTTAGAGTTTCATGTTTCCAGGTGTCAGTGCAGTCCACCCTGATATGTATAGCCCTGAGAGGCAGCATAAGCCTTAAGCTGCAACATGGCCTCAGATATTGGCCCATATTCAAAGCATTGTTCAGACTTCAGTGGTAACAGGAGCCACTAACACTGACACAGACCCTGGCTGCAGTCGAGCCATAAAATGAGTATTTCTTAATGTTTTTATTTATCTTTACTTTAAAATACATTAAGTAATTTCATCAAACTTACTGACTCCTATATTCAGGTCAGCCTCAAATAATTCTTATAATTTTCTTCAAACTCCACAAAATTCAGGTTAATTTTCCCAAGCAGCTAGATTATGTCAGGTTTCTCTTGCTATAACTTACTTCCTCAATATGGCTAGAAAAGTAAGCCTGATTTAATAATAAATTTTAAATTATTTTCTAAAAAGTATCACCAGATATTATATGAAATGTTTTACTAGTCCTTTATTCAGGTATCATTTTGGACTATTGTAGTTGACCCATATTTATGCTATCTGGAAACTGAAAGCATTATTTTTTAACTAATTTTTATCTTTAAAAAGTAGAGAGAGGATAAACATATGTTTAATCTCCACCACCAAACCAATTTGCTAGCCATTGTATTCTATCTTATCTTCTTGGCATTTAATTCAACATTATGAATGCAGTAGTAGAAGTTTTGTGTTTTGTGATTCAGCACAGTGAATATGGCAGATATTTGCTAGATAGTCTATCTTTTCAAAATTGAAAACTAGAGTCCTACAATAGGCAGAATTAGCTCCTGAAAAAGAAAAATGGTAAATGCATTATATTATGTGGGCATAATGAGAAAATGATGGAGTAATTTATGTTTAGAATAAGGAGACTTAATCTGAGCCATGATTTGTTGAGTGGATAGTATACCCTTTGTAAATCAATGTTATTCACTAATTTTATCCCTGCATGGCTATGTAAACTCCCAAAATATAAAATTTGTATTGATAATCCCCTGCTAACATGATAATTTCAAAGAGAAATTTCATCTCCTCAAAGAAAACATAGGGGGAATTTTTAAGGAAATCCCACCATATATTATTATATCAAAATATATTTATTATGAAAATAAACAATATTAAATTTTAATAAATAAATGACAATTTCAAGAATCTAATTCATCTGCATCATTCCTATTTAAAGGCCTAGCTGTAATCATGCAGCTCACAAAAAATCATTTCATGTTGAGTTCTTCCAGAACCATGCCTTCTTAAACCATTCCTACACTATGATTCAATAGCTACTTTCCCTACCCAGGACAGAATCTGACATTAGAAATACAAATAATGAGAGAAATTCACATGCCTATATCACATCACACACACACACACACACACACACACACACACACACACACACACACACACACACACACACACACACATACACACACACCAAAAACATTATGAAAGGCAAAGACATTATAACATTTGCTCCCAAAATGCACCACCCCTATAAATATATTCTCTAATGTGAATTAACTAGATGAACTCCAGGATGAATTACTTGGATTCACAATTTAGAAGACCAATCAGAAACATATTAAAAGAAGTCAAGTATTGAAAACACCTTAGCAAATTTAAACAATATAGGAATAAACTCATGAGTGATATCTAAGAAACCACTAATTTATGGCTGAATGAAATGACAGAAATTGTCATTCAAGGATTAAAAACTGAATTCACCATAGACATAGAAATATTGAAGAGAGCGCTGTAAAGAAGAATGGAATTGGAAACCTCACTAGCCCAATCCTCAATGGGAATGCCTTGGGAGCTGAGTGAAGCAAGTAGAAGATGAGACAGCAAGGTAAAAAGATAAACTAAAGGAACTGCACCATCCAAGCAAAAAAAAAAAATTAAAAGTTGAAAAAGAAGTACACTAACTAAAGAAATGTGCAGGTATTTTAGGACACACATACACACAAAAATCCTCCATTATAGGCATAGGAAAAGAATTCCAAGTCAACATCACAGTTACTCAACAAGATCAAAGCAGAAAATGTCCTCAAAATAAGAAAAGCCATATGCATATACATACAAACAGCACACAAGAACACCAAAAGCACAGGACCAGAACAGAAAGTCCTAAGGACATATTATATCTAACCAATAAATATACAGAACAAAAAGAGGATATTGAAAGCTCTAAGAACGAACCCTAAGTCATACATATAAAGGAGAACCTATTAGAATAATAGTTGTCTTTTAAAGTGGAAACTTTAGCCTGGCACAACGTACTTCAAGCTCTAAAAGGCAAGGGCATAGACACTAAAGAAAATCCTAAACTAGAAAGATTGATATTCTAAATTTCAAATTATCTTGTAGAGACAGGGTAATAATACAGTACTAGTATTATAGTATAATAATATAGTACTAGAACAACAATAGATATGCAGATGAAATAAATTAAATAGGGGACCCAAACATGAATGCTGCAGCTTTCTATTATTTAACAAAGAGGCAAAAAATATGCACTAGAAAAAAGACAATATCTTCAACAAATAGTGCTAGAGAGGTTGGATGTTCACATGCTGAAGAACAAATTTAGGACTATATTTCTCACCTGAACAAAACTTAGATTTAAGTGGATCCAAGACCTCAATTTGTAACCTGGAATACTAAAACTCCTAGAAGAAAAGAAATATCCTACAAGAAATATGTAGGAATAAAATTTCTGAGTAAGGCAGGATTTGCCCCAAATTAAGGCCAACAATTAATTGACCGTATAAAATTATAAAGCTTTGTATAGCCAAGGAAAGAGTTATACAAGTAAAACAGTTACAGAATGAGAGAAAATCTTTTCAAGTTGTATCTGACAGAGCATTGGTATCTAGAATATACAAATAATTTTTTAAAAAGTCAAAAAAAAAACAAATGACTTGATTAAAAACACACTTGTGTGTCTAAACAGAATTCTCAACCAAAAACTGCCTAAGAAACACCTCAAAAAGTGTCCATAATCATTGTCAGTTGTGGAAATAATAATAAAAAATATTTACATTTTCATCTTATGACCCTCAGCATGGCTAAAATCAATCAAACAACTAACAACAAATGGCTATGAAGTTCTGTAGAAAGGGAAATCCTACTTCACTGTTGGTAGGAGTGTTAATTGGTTCAGCTCCTCTGGATATCAGTATAGAGAATACTCACAAACTAAAAATAAATCTGCCTTATGATGCAGTTATACAACTTTGACATGTATTCAAAGGATTCAACACCTGATCCCACAGATACATGCTTAGCAATGTTCACTGCTGCCCTATTCACAATAGCCACAGAATAAAAATATCTAAATGTCTTTCAACAGATTAGTAGATAATAAAAGCATGGTCCATGTACACTATTGAATACTATTGATCTTTAAAGACAGGTATAAAATGTTCCATCTCTCCTTGTCTCCCCCACATACTTTCTCAGCACCCACTCTGTATGTACTGTGAGGCAGCATAGGACCTGGATGTCTTCTGCTGTCTGGATCTTTAGTAGTAAAATATTGTAACATTCTAACATTTTCACTTGTTTTCCTATATTACATTTGTGTTTTTAAATAGGGTGTATAAAGAGTTATTAAGAGTCCCTGTGAATCTAGATGTTGTGAGAAGAAAGAACATGGGAACTGTGGTTTCTAGTCTCCCTTCTGTAGTCTTCCTTGGGGTTAATCACTCTACACATTTCTAAATCTTTTATTGTAGCTAAATAATAAGAGTACTGGAGTATTTGACTGTATAGTAAATGGTAAGTAATGCGAAGATTGGCTCATTGTAAGGGGAGGGTATCTGAATCCTACCCTTTCCCTTCCGATCTTGAGGGTAGATAAGGAAACTTCTTCGCCCCGCAGATCATTTCCCTCTGTGAAACAACTCCAACTCCCCAACTGCTTTTTGACATGACTGAAGAATGTCTGAAACTCTATGTCTCTCTATGTATAATAATAAAATAACTTAAAATGTGGTATGAATAAAGTTAGTCAGTCATTTAAGTGAATACTTGTCTTGATTTGACTAACTTCTTCAAACTGTAAAACATCTACCTCATTGTGACCCATTCTGTCAATAATAATGAAAATGCTTTTGAGTTGAATATAACTTTTCACACTATTTGTATCAACCTAGATATTTGGAATATCAGAAAACAACCTTTTGAAGGAGGTACATTTAAGAACTTAGAGGAATTACAATCTGTTTATCTCTGCCTGATTGCATTATTATCTACAAGATAACATCTACAACAAGACTTTTCTATACTGCATCATCTAAATTCTTCTAAAGAACTAAGTTAGCAATATGAGACAAATATCAGTATCTTGAAGTCTTAGGGAAGTTTTCATGTCTCTTGTTTCCTTCATTATTTACTCCAATGGCTCAGACAAAATCTTATCTATATATTCTTAGGGTCATTTTACTGGAGTCGAAACTCCAGTATAAACATATATCTATGTCATAACATAAAATATGAATTCTCACAACATTAAAATGAAAATTAAGGCAATATACCAAGACGCTTTAAAATAAGTAATTGCATTCCTTTTTAGTAGTTGATATTTTGAGAATGTTGGCTGGGAAAATTCATCAAATAAGCCCAGGATGCTGCTCAGCCTTTGCTTTTTTTATGGGAGTCAAAACTTGAATACATAGGTGATAAAAGAATGAGCACAAGCCTTTGATAAACTAAACATGTGGCAAAAGCTGTTATAAAACATGTCATATTTTATCCTAGAACTTTTGCATAAATGACAAAGTCAGTTTAAATATGCCAAAGGCAATGCATTTCTGCTGGATTAGAAATTTACCTGTTTTAAGATGATGAAATGCCTGAACTTATGATGACTTATATTTCCTTTCAAAGGCACATCCATTAACTCTGAGGTTTATGTGGCTTTTCTTTTTGCTCTTTTGATTATCTTGCTTTCCACAAAATCTCTTATTTATCTCTTTCTACTTGGACAGCAGGTGTGCATGGATAACGATGCAGGAATTGGAGTCCCACACACCACAGTGTTACAAGCTTGAATGACACAATAATAGAAGGATCCCAGGGATTCAGGAGTCAAGGGAGAAGTAGCTATTGCTTAGCAACCTAGACTGATGTCAAGAGTCTCATCAAATACAGATGGTAAGTAGGACTGTTGAAAATCAAAATTGTTTTGCTATAATTCCCTTAAATTGGTTTCAACAAAGATATTAATTAACTGACCCATTTACTTGTTTGATTGATGGCTATAACATCTCTGTGTCCAAGCAGTAAAGTGGAATTTATAGCTTTCTGGTCATACTGAAGAGCCTTGGACAAACAAGAGTTATGAGAAAAAAGATTACTGCAAATTCTCCTAATGACACTTGTCTGTTTTTATGAGTTGACACTCAAGTACCTTTTCTTATGGTTGCTACACAGAAACCTTGGAAAGAAATAAACAATGTCCTAGTATTTTTAAAACACACTGAAAATAAAGTATGACACTTTAAAGCCAGTAATAAGCACTTTATCCAGCAAGTCCTGAGAACAAATGGATAGTTCTGAGAGAGGATGCTTAAAAGAAGAGAGACAGGCTACATTCTTTTAGACAAAGTTCTATACTCTTTCCATTTTAAATTTGTTGCAGAAAACCACATACAAAATATAAAATGTTTCATTAAATTCCAATCTATTTTGCTGTAGAGATGGCTTGGTGGTAACTGGTTGCTTTTTCAGGAGATCTATACGCAATTCTCAGGACATACATGTGACCCTCAACCATCTGTAACTCTCATTTTAGACACCATCTTCTGTCCACTGAAAGCTTGTAGGTGGTACACATACATAGATACATGCAAGCAAAAAAATACCCATTAAATAAAACAAATCTCTAACTTTTTTTTATTTTTAGGTGGCGACTTAAATCCCGATAGAGGAAGCCATGTGGGATTAATGAGAAAATGGCGAGTCCGTGGTCATGCAGCCATTTATAAAATAATTGTTCAGAGGCTTATTTTAATTACAAACCATTTAGCCTATGACTCAGGCTCATCAAAAACTAACTCTTTTAACTTTACTCAGCTCATTTTTATTCAGCTGTGTATTGCCACATATTCCGTGGTTTATACCTATGGGCCACTATATCTTGTTTCTTGGGAGGCAGCTTGAAGTTTTTACCTGACTCCACCCTTCTCCTTTACCTCTACTTGGATTTCCTGCCTACTTCTAAAAGCTGCACTGCCATAGGCCAAAACAGCTTCTTTATAAACAAATAGTAATAAATTATATTCATAGCGTACAAAAGACATCACACATCAGCAATCTAATTGGTTGTCCTAAAATATTCTCATTATCCATGTAGTTGCAGTAAGATTATCAGTTAACTCTCAGTCCCGCTCTGATGGTTTTAGTGTCTCCCTGCCTTCCCCCTTGTCTCTGTCTCTCTCCTCCATTTTAAGATCTACCTCTCCTTCCCCCCTTGATTCTTCTCTCCAATCATCCCATCATTCTATCAAAAATTTGTTAACTTTAATACATTTTTTAAAGAACCAATAGGTTTTTATTTTGTTTTTTTCTAATTTATACATAATGTTTACACTTTTATAGTACTTGATTCAATGTGATATTTCAAATATGTGTTCATTGTTGTAGAAAGTAACCAGGATACTTAAGCATTTCCATCAACTCATATGATTTTAACTGTGATCAGTGCAAAGGAACAGAATCTATCATTCATTCATACTGTAATCTCCATTTCTTCACAGTTCTTTGCTTTACATTGGTTTTCTCTTCTTGTGGTGTTTGAAGATGAGACACTGTGCTGTAGGTTGTACAGCTTTTCTTTCTAGTTAAAGCACCACCAACTATCGTCAAGTCCTCACTTGAATACTACGATACCTACTTTCTATAACTTTTGATTTGTTTCATTTACATTCATTTTACAGTCTTTGAATTTCTCTGGTTATTTGGGCTTGTATTGTTTGTTTTGTACATTTTTATAACTTTCCAATGTTCCTTTCTTTAAAAACTTCCATATTAGCTTGGGATTAAATTTAGTCTCTCACTCAACACTCATTAGAGAAGCTTCTTGCAGTAGGTGGGAATGTAATACAGATACCAATGACTAACAATGTGAAAAAAGTGAGATAATTCAGAATACTTAGGCCTTAGTGGAAGAAAATGAGACCTGTGCAGGTTAGAGCCAGACAGATTCCCACACTAAGAGGGATTCATAGACATGGGCTTCATGAGGGACAGAAAATAAGTTTTCCATTTTCTCCAGTGGAACATCACTTAGTGGATTAGACAGCATGCCTCACAGGCAGAAGTAGAGTGACAACATAAAATGAACTCAATTTTTTATAAGCTTCTTTTAAAAAAAAATTGGGGTCAAGGTGTGTTGTGTGTGTTTTATTGGTGTTTTGTTTATTTTGGTTTTGTGTTTTGTATGGTTCTATTTTAAAAGACAAATGGAGAGAAAGAATATAAATTTGGGTGAATAGAGAGGTGAAGGAAGACCTAGGAAGAGTTGGGGATAGGTAAACAACACCACCAAAGCATTTTACTTTTCAATCGTGTTAGGACAGGAAACCACGTTATTTCTGTATTCTAGCATCTTCCTAGATTTAGTCTATGACTTAACACTGGCATTATTCTGAAGAGTATTTTTTAAGTCTGAAAGGAACATGCCGTCTTCTGACAATGGCTAGTATATGATGTAGGTATCTTCAAAACCTGAATCTTCATAATGTTCAGTGTGATCCCTGAATTAAGAATTCATCCAATTATTTTATTCATAACTGAATGTGTAATTCTGAAGTATCCAAATATTATTTAATTGAATGATCTTTTTCTTCCTTCAATTTGATCATGTTATACTACATGTACTTTGAGCTGTATGATAGTTACATGATTATGATCATTATACTTTTTTGAAATCTTCATCTCTTCATCATTATACAATGTCTGTCTTTGTATCTCATTATTGGTTTCATACAAGATTGTTATTTAACATTAGTGTAGTTATTCAAGCATCCTATTAGATGCCTCTTGAAAAATATGAAATTTGTATTTTAATGTATTTTACCTTGATGCTGAAATGCATTTCTTATTGACCATATATGATTGCATCACATTTATCCACTATGTATGTCAATCTCTATTTTAATCAGCACATTTAATAAACTTATACTTAATGTAACTATTCATATAATGGATCTTCATCATTTTAGTTGTTCCATATTTTCATGCATTTTTGCTTGTATATTCTCCATTGTCAAATATTTTTTGGTAAATAAGCATTTTTTCAGCATAAAATATTCCTTTCTTTTGCTATTTTTTTCATAATTTATATTTCAGGGGATTATACTTAAGAATGATCTATACATTCTAGTTCAATTTAATACAACTTAACCACATAGCACAGCTTGACTCAGGCACACTTTCATTATTTCCTCCCCCCTTTCATTTATTACATACATAAATTATATCATGTATTATACTACTAACAAAAATGTATAACTATATCTTTATGTATCTGAAGTTTAAATTTCTTCAAAGAGAAGTCAGAAATAAAGATAACGCTATTTTGTGTATTTATCATATAATTGTCATATTTTATATTCTCATTTATCATATTTTTATTATTTTAGTTATTATAAAAATCACTGAGTTTTTTCTTAAGATTATCTATTGTCCTTTAGGTTCATTCAGAAAGTCTCCACCACAATTCTTATAAGTCAGACCTACTGATAAGTAACTCAGTTTTATTTAGTTAACAATATTTTGGTTTCATCTTCATTCAAGAAAGATATTTTGGAATTCTTTGGACCATAACATCCACTGGCATTCTTTAATAGTATAGCATTTGTATATAGAGAGATTTCCTCACATCCAATGAATTGCTTCTCTCTTCCTGATTTTAAGATTCTGACATATTAAGAATTTTGGCTTTTTGTTTGCTTATGTTAAGTTTTTTATCTTTTATTTAATGTTTGTTGAGATCCTTGAGTTGTCATTTTTTCATTAAAGTTTACAAAATTTGTACTATTTTTTATTAAAACAGTATTTTGAACTCCTCTTGTGGTGAATGCCTCTGTGCATGAGTTGGAAAACTTAATATTCTGAAGGATTTTATGTTTTGTTTTTCTGTATTAAATTTGTTTCTAAGACTGGAGGGTTTCAATTAATTTACCTACAAGTTTATATCTATTATTAAAATTTTAAATTTTAATTATAGTATTCCTAACATTAAATTCACTCCAGCTTTCTTAATCAATATTTTATTGTTGAGGGCTGGTCTGATTCAAGATTTTCCCTGATGTATAAAGAAGGAATGCATTTCCATCTCTAAAATCATAAATGTGCTTGGCACATCCAGGAATTACTTGAACCCATGACATTGGGAGAAGCTGTGGCTTTCAATTCTGAGAACTAAATTATTTTTATCATATAGGACTATGGTTATCAGCCAATAACACTGTTCTTTACAAACAGACTTTGGGATCCTGCTCCAAGACTTCCTACAGGGTGTTCAAAAAATCCAAAATGTGGTAAGTCTGGACTGTTTCTATCCGATGAATATTAGGAAGAAAGTACTCACATGTTCTAATGGTAACTTTTTCTTTTACTTCACTTAAAAAAATCTTCTTTCTAAAAATATCTCTGTCTCCACATAATCACATTTTTCATTGTTACATTCTCTATAGAGCCACTTACCTCTGTTACACAGTTATATCTCATCTTTCTTGTCTCCACAGTTACAAAAATCCTCACATGCATAGCTGCTACATATCTCATTTACATAACTATCTGACCATAATGCCCTTTATTCAGTTCTTTCACTCAGCTCTTTGCACAGATTCTTTACACAGCTCTTCTATGTAGCACATACTCACACACACACACACACACACACACACTCATGGCTTCTACTACTCTGCCAAACTCTGAACAATTGTATATTACATTTCTTGGGTCTGACCCAGTTTCGTGACACATAATAAGTCACACAGTTTTTCTCAGGTTAGGGAGGTCCACTGTATGGCCAGTGAGTAAAGCTCGGCTGAATTGGCTGAGCATGTAGCCTGAGTGGTTAGCATTTCCAAACAGAAACTAACTATATGCAATTGATTGACTGAACCTTGAGCCCAGGAGTATGTACAGTCAATTGCTGAAAGGGGTTATGTTTCAATGTAAACAGCTTGACTTTACTTCAACAGACTCTTGGGAACTTATCCTTGAGTATTTTATTTTCAGAAACAGTCTATTTTGAATTTGTTCTAAGTTTTTAGCTAAATGTATAAAAAGATGTCTTTGTACCTGAGAATTTTTCTGTAGTCTCTATGAAAAATATCCAAGTATTATTTCTATTCATTATAACTATATAGATTATACAGAAATCATCTTTCTGAACATCCACAGGATGGTGTGCCCAATAGATAGACTACCTTTCTGAGATAAACACACAAACAGTTGGAAAAATATCCATAGCTGATCTTAGAAAAAATGTAGAAAAATTACAGACAGAACCAACTGATCATTTACAGTCAGTAACCTCATGGCCTTGCCAAGTGCAGTTTACCATCAGGGAGTTACTTGTCTGGTGTGTCAACTGGTTAAATACTAGTTGTCACATGTTTCATACTCTCACAGCCCTCATCAGTCCTTGGTCTGAAATGTTAAGATAACCTGTTCCTCCCTACACAAAGTAATTTGATTCAACTTTTTACTGACACATAATTCCACCAATCTCTGAGGTCCCTGAGCTGGACATGCCACCAATCCCTGAGCTTGCCTTAGAATCAGACAGAAAGTGAACCTTGGCAGAGATCTTGCAGTAATTTTGGGGGAGAGATTAACAACAGATATCTACAAAGCAAAAGAAATCAGTGTATAAAGAGAACTAACTGGTTTCTTCTTTATGTTGTACCATGAGCAATTTTTTTTGGAGTCCCTACATTTTATACTGATGCAAACAAATCAAGAAAGGCAGGTTACAAATCATAAAAATTAAGTGGCTCAAAGCCCTTATAAGCGTGTTCAGAAGTAAGAATGATATGCTATGCTGATAGTATTAGTGAATTTTATAGAACCTCTTAACATAGTTACTGTCTTTTAGTATGCAAATAGAATTGTTTTATACTTTAAAACTACTGACTTAATTAATGATGGATCAGAACTAACTTCATTATTTATTCTGTTACAAGAAATAATCAGGAATAGGAATCATCTTTTATACATAGCACACATCCGATCCTATATAGGTCTGCCAGGCCCTCTTCCACAAAGATATGATGAAATCAATAAATTATTGAAGCCAGAGAAATTAGTAATTTTTTAAAAAAATATTTTTATATCATACCCCCTTTTTTCTTAGAAAGAGATTGACTATAACCATTAACTATTTATAAAAATAACAAATATTTATAGATCATATTTTAGAAATTTAGACACAGTTTTTATAAACTATTTTTTGCTGTTGGGGGCACTGACAATCTTATGGGGATCTTGAGGCTAAATAATCTTATTCAACACCTTCGAAGCTGATTTTTAGGGGTCTTATTTTTTATCCTAGAAGCAACCTATATCTTCTTACCTTTTGTGAAAACAAAAGTAGAACCTCTTTTTCAAAGTAATATAGCTGTAGACTTAAATTTTAAAGTTAAGATACTTTTAAACTATATATGTTTGTTTAATTTAGTTAATAATTAAATGTTTTCTTGTAGTTAGGTCATTAGCAGCTAACAAAAATTAAAAGAAAACACAATATATTATCTAGACTTTTGTTTAATTTTATCTGTATGTGGCTTATTTTTTATTACTTTATTGTTAAGGATTTTTCAATGTTTCTTATCATATGTATATAGTACACATTGTAAATTGTTTAGTGGATTTTAAAGTTGCAAGAAAAATTTACCAAACAAGGGTCTGGGCAGGGGTCTTTTTTTTTTCTTTCCAGAAATCTAGAAATACCTGTCTTCAAGAAGACAGAAGACATTGAACATCTATACATCTAAAGCAGAAGAAATTATATAGAAAATATTTATAAACAAATAAAAGACCATTTGGTAGCAATATACTCTACAGGATACAATCTCACTTCCTAACAGCTGTATATATTTACTTCTAAGAAAAGTTCAAGTTTCAATTTAGTTGAAAATTAAAGCTGGCTTTTTAGCTGTAGTATAGCACTCTTCTCTAAACCAAGCATTCTTGTTAAATGAAATACAAAATCTCTGCATCATATCAGAAGAGCCACTTGATATGGGACAGAAAAGAAAAATCAACATTAAGGGACTATTATGTGACTCCTAATCTCATAATCTTTTAGCTTTATTTTGACTATTAAAAGTTTTTTTTCTTAATATATAAATTATATATAATTTATAAGAATAATAAATAATAAATAACAAATAATAAATATAGTATTCTTATAAATATATATGTGTATGTATATATATTAAATGAATAAAGGAAACCGAGGGTCAAATCTCTGGGAAAGGCAGAGATATCAGAGAGGAAACACCACAGTCAGATCTCACCCAGCTGTCTTCCAGCTTCCTCAGCCTCACTCCTCCTGGCTTGTTCTGCCTGCTCTGTCTTTCTATATCTGCCTTAAACACTTTCTCTGCTCAGTTAAGGTGTGGTCCCACCACTGCCTGCCTATGATCTTGGAACTCCTTCTGTAAACTAAGATGACCTCAAACACAGACTGGATTAAGGGCATAGGTCACCACTCCCAGGATACTCCCTGTGCTGGGATTAAAGGTGTGAGTTACCACTGTCTGATACTCCTAAACTGACTGTGGGTAGATACCTTTGACATCTCCGGCTGTATTTATGATATTTGAAAATATTCCCATAAATAAATATATATATTTAACCTTTGTCATAATATTAATGATCATATAAAGTGCTAACTAATTTTAGAAAAAAAAGGGCTTTAGTTAGCCATCTTAAAATTGTCCTGAGTATTTTGTAGTCCAAAGCCAATCTATTGTTGGTGTTTGTTAGCCTAGTCACATTGCCATAGTCCATGTGATATTCTCATTGTGGGGCCCTATCTTCTTAGAAATATTAAAGGTCACAGTTAAGCATTGTCATGGTTCACTTAAGAATACTGATAAAAGACTCAAATCCAAAACAATTTATAGGGAGCTAGATAAATCCTGTTTCTAGAATTAATTAGTACTCTATACCTATATAGCATATTATATGTACTTTATTTTACTAATATAGTCTGACTTCTATATCCTATCTCAGCCTGAGGTCCAGACAAATCTCTCCCACCTGAGATCCCACAGTTGCTTATAAAATAATTAATTCAGAGGCTTAATATTATAGTAACTGTTGGGCTAGTAGTTCAAACTTATTATTATCCAGCTCTTTGGCTTAAGTTAGCCCATGATTTTATTTGCTTAGTCATGTTGCCTTGGTACCTTTGCTTCAGTGCAGAATTCTCACCTTCCTTCCTCTGAATCTCACTGGTATCCCTCTGCTCTTTCTCTTTCTCTTTCCAGAAGTTTTCTTGTGTGATGTCCCCACCTGTACTTTTGTTCTACCTAACTTCTGGCTAATCAGCATTTTATTATACCAAAATTATCAGGGAAAAATATTTACAGCGTACAAGAGCATAGCCCCGAAGCATTTGACAAACACTGGTGCTTTTTCTCAGCACAGAATCTGGAGATAAAAATATAAAAATGTTCTCAAATGATGAGTGTATTTAAAACAGTAGTTCTCAAGCTGTTTGTGGTGACCTCTTTGGGTCACATATCAGATATCTCACATCACATATCAGATATTTATTGTAATTCAAAACAGTAGCAAACTTGAAGTTATGAAGTAATATTTAGATTCTGAACGAAACACAGATGTCCTAAAGCAAAAGACTACAAGGTGCAGCTCTGTCCACCTATGGCCATCCACTTTCTCATGAAGCCCCTTTGCTTGTGATGATTTTCTATGAGTTATTTCTTTCCCTTTAGGTTTCTTGGTTTTAAAATTAGAGTGGTCCATATTTCTCATTATTTTCCTGCTAGAGATTAAATGTTTAAGCATCCTCTTCTTGGTAGTCATTTTGACATTTCATTTAAATTATAAAATATGTCAAACTCGACTGAAGTACTGATGTTTTCGCAATATACTAAACCAAAATTTCAAAAGTTTTTTTTTATTATTAATCCTACAAAACTCTAACCTCATTCCAATCTTCTTAAGTAGTCTGCATGCTATTTATGCCCTGACTTTATGTGTCATTTTTAACTGTTCCATGTATCCATGCAGTCATATTTGGACTTCCTGTCCCATTTGGTCTTGATTTCCTTGAACACTATGCCATTCTAGCAATCCTTTACTCAAAAAAGTATTATTAATCTCTTCACATTCAGCAGAACAGTTGGCTGCTCTACAGTGGCACTTTTGACTTATAGCCTCTATCACCTTTGCCATCTTTTATCCTATAGTCTTGAAACTGTCTGTTTAAGAAGGCAATGATTCCTCTGAAATATGGACTAATCCAAAGCCTGGTGGATAATAATAACAAAAATATTTTAAAAATTAATTAATATATGAGTGATATTGATTCAATTTCCAAAGCCTTTTGGTCTCCACAGGCACCAGGCACATATATGATATACAGACACGCATGAAGGAAAATCTCCCATGCACATGAAATAAAATTAGTTTGAAAATCTAAACAAATACTTATAAAAAGAGAACAGCACATCTAGAGCTTTCATGGGATAAGATGAAATCTGAGTTGGGAGACATGGACACAGGCCCTGATCCCTAATCCAGAAGCAATCTCCAACTGATCATTACTCACAAAGGAAAATTTATTATTATTTGAAGGATTTTGAGTGAGTATAGAAATCATACTCAAGGGCAGGCTTCATGTCTGGCAATAGATGGCCAAAAGAAAACAAACTCAATGGTATTTAAAACAGGTTTCATCTCATAATTCTTGTCTTAGCATTTTTATCTTACTGGTCTTTTACTTAAATATTATAGTTTCAGATTCCATGTTTTTATGAAATTTCTACTGCACAAGTGTGTGTGTCTGCGTCTGTTTCTTGTGCTTTTTCTTTTTTATTGTTTGTTTTGTCCTATTCTTGTTTGTTTATTTAATTTGTTGGTAAGTTGATTTAGTTGCTAGTTTGTTTTCTAATGAGAGAGCAAAGGGGGTTGTATTTGAGCGGGTGGTGAAGTGGAGAGGATCTGGGAAAAGTTAGGGGGAGTCAGGATAAAAATGCATTGTGTGAAAAATATTATTTCAATAACATAAATACATTTTTAAAAAGAGAAAAAGATGCTAGAGAGCTTTTTTATTGGTAACAAGGTGAAACAAGATGTTTTGAAATCATAAAACATCAGTTCACAGTAAACCTGGGCTACTTTCTAGTCTGTTGATGGGATCCTGAATATTCCTATACTATTTCATGTTTTGCCTTTATGTTTACTTCATTTGGCTTTAACCTATAACTACAATTGGCTTCATATCTTTATGTGCCTACAAGCAATTCAATAGTATATCTTCATTAGCCCAATAAATAAAATGTGTTCCTTCTCCTTTCTCTACTGATTTTAATTTTTGCATCACAAGTTTTTATTGCTAATATTAATAATATTTATTGCCTTCTTTCTCATTTCTAAAAAGCCATAATCATGTGAATGTTATTTCTTTATTTACAAAAGCCTTGAAATGTAATTAAAATAATTTAACAATTCAAAAATGTTTGATGAAACTTTTCTGAAAGCCCAAAATTTCTTTGGAAGGAAGGATGAGTTATGTGTCAATTTAGAATGGTTAGTTTTAATTTTCTTTTATCCTTCTGAATATAAATAAAAGTCTTCCTTTATTCTTTGTTATGAAGACATATATCTTACCTTTATAAAGGAATATGACAGTAATAGAGTACATTTATAACTCACTGAACATTATTTAATCTACATAGACCTTGTCCCTTTTCATGGATTCTTTCTAGTTACCTCATTATCCATTTAAATCTCTAATAGCAGTTGAATCTATGAGTATTTATATGCAAAGTCTTATAATTTGGTGGGTTTTATTATAATTTGGGCTAAAATCATAAGTCTTCTAAAATTTTAATGTACGTATTGTTCCTAGTATGGCTCCTATAAATATATCCTATTTGTATATCAATATTTAATATTTAGTAATTAGAGCTTCTTTATAAATTAGAAAATTCCTAAACAGTTTATTTTATTTTCTGTTGTTTTTTCTATAATTATAAAACAGAGAAACCACATAACAATTCTATAATAATTAACAGATTTCAACACCATTGACAACTACTGCTTACACGGAGATGTAGAAAATGTCCAGTTTCATCCTAAAAGGACTTTCACCTCCTATAAATTAGGAATTCTGAAGTATGGAAGAGTGGTTCTGTGATTCAAAGTTCAGGGAATACAGCTGATTACAAGCATTGACAGTTACCAGCTAAGAGGCTCTTAGATAAGTACAATGGTGCCTTGAGCTAAGCATTGACCTCTTCAGGGGAGAAGAGCTGTGATCATTGATTCTTTATGCTACGGTTAACATTTGCTTTCAGGAACACAGCATATACAATAGTGGTCCTTGATCAAGCTCTTCTGAATCACCCATAACAAACAGTGTCTCTCCTACATCACAATTTAAAAGTTTACCATATGCATACTATTTTATACATCATATGCAATAAAGCTCTTAGTTAAGTTCCACATAATGCTAACCTGTATTAAATTACTTTTCTCATTATTTATTAATTTATATTTTTAAAGAAGATTATTAAGATTTTTGTAGATCCTAATCTGAAATATGTACAGAAGAAAGTAGAGAGTTAGAGAAAATTGATTAAGGCCAAATACCTGAGGGGGGTCTCAGAAGCCTGTTTCATGAGATGTAAGGGAGATGTGTGCTGCTTTGTGTTACAGGATGTGCTAAAATTCAGTTCACACGGTAGCTAGCTATACACTGAACACAAAACTCATGTCTGAATATTAATCACCAGGTAAAATGATACCCAAAGCATTTGTGTATGCTAGAACTGGTTCGGTATTAGTTTTATAAAAGTATAACTTTTGTGGGTTCCTATTAAGTGTTTGCCTAGAACCAAGAAATCCCTGGGATCAGTCACCATCACTGTTAAGAAAAATAATAAATAAAGAGAAAGAAAAAGTAAAGTTACTACCAATTACATTTTAAATTGTAAGTGGCTTTCATTTTGGAGTTGTAGTATCTGGAAGCACTTTATTCTGTATATACAGTAATAATGTGTTTTATCAAGCATGACAAAATGGTTGGGTATCAAGGTTAAAAAAAATAAACTAGACAATAAAGAACTTGCATTGACCATAATCAGGTTAATATAGCTCATCTTTCTGTCCAAGGTAAGAGTAAAGGGGCCTCCTCACAGACTCAAGAATGTCAAATTCTGTGTTCATGAGGAGCTCCTTAGTTTAAGGATGTGCCTGCTTCTTTACTCTTAGCAGGGGTGATTCTGTTTTTCTTTAGTTTGATCTGCTGGGGTCTAGTGCAACAAGCAAGCACACAACAATAGCCTTCCAGAAGCTTATTCAACAATGGTCAGCCTATGTTTGACAAATGCTCCAATTTTCTCTCTCTTTATAAGCTGGTGAACACAGTTGGGTGTTAGCACCTAGCCAGAGATCAAACATTTTTCTATTTGAGAAATTCAATATAAAGGAAGAAAATATCTTTGTAAGGTTTATTATTATTATTATTATTATTATTATTATTATTATTATTATTATTATTATTGTTATTATTTTATTTTATTTTACCAAAATGGAAACTTTTTTGTTAGTGGGTCTTTTTCAGGTGCCTGATTTCTCTTTAGTGCCTCACATCTAAGCATAGGGAAGACTAAGAATAATACCATTTGAAAAGAGCTTTTGGCTCAAGAACTAGCCTACAATAGTAAAGGAAAAATGAAAGCAATGAGGAAAGAAAAATGGAAAAAGCACTCTCAGGGGGGGGCAAGGAAACTCTCCCATCCACAATACAAGAGCAGATTCTACTGCCATGAATAAACTTCTAGAGATGTGAAGATAAAATCTACCTGACATTCAGTTTTCACAGTGTCTTTTAGGGTCTTAGAGGGCTACAGTCAGAACTTATCCAGAGATATTTTTTCAGCTCATACTCCCACCCCTCTTTAAGATAATAGTATTCCTTTCTTTCTGTCATAGGATTCAAATCACCATTTTGATTACTAACTGTGGCAAAGTCCAAGACTACTCTGACTACCTAGAGCAAAAGTTCTCAACCTGCAGGTCTTGACGCTTTCACAGAGGTCACCTAAGGCCATCAAAAAAGACATATTTACATTTCAATTAACAACTAAAGAAAAATTACAGTTATAATGGAGCACTAAAATAATTTTATAGTTGTGAGTCACTGCAACAAAAGGAAATGTAACAAAGGGTCACAGCATTAGGAAGGTTTAAAACTACTGCCATAGAGGATATCCACAGTTCCCTGCCCAGAAGTTCACAACATAAAAAATATTATTCCCCAGGCTAACACCTGTCCAGTTATCTGCCTTCTACTGCAAACCCAACATGGAGCTTAACCAATTACATGAAGCCATTCTCCATTCCAAGGGATCTCAGCCCTTGGATCTGTAGTTTCTATTATATATGACAAATTTCTCTCCATAATATAATATACTCAAAATAATGAGTCCCATCAGAGCATCCTAATGCATTCAAGGGAAGGTAATTACAGAAGTACCTAGGGGACCAAGGGTCCTATGGTCATCATAGAATTTTGCCTCCCATACTTTGGTAAATAATTCTTTATCACAGAAAATGCAATTGCAAATAATAATAATAATAATTGTTATTATTATTATTTATAATAATTATAATAATAATTGTTATTATTATTATCAGAAGCTTTAAAAGAAAGCATGAAAGAAATAAAGGAGCAAAGAAGAGAAAATAGGAGCTAGCATAAAAAAGAAAGAAAGAGAGAGAGAATTAGTATTTTCAAAGAGTGAGAGTCAGAGAATTTTCTTAAGAACTCAAGCTAATTTTCCTGAAGTAAATAACTTCCCTGTCTGGTAGAAAAACCCAGCTAGCATCAGCATAATGAACAAAGGCTCTAAGTTATCATTCTATGGCACAGGAGAAAGAAATTTTAACTCTCTAGAGAGTTAAGAAAATGAACCATGAAACTGAAAGGAAGGTAAATGTGAAGACAGCAAAAGAGGCCCAACAAAAGCAGCTGCGTTGGAAATGTTGGAGGCTGCAGAATGTGGAGATCTACAGAGACAAAGGCATGATTTGACACAGTATATCACACATGGGACGTAAAAGGGGACCATCATGATACAGAGCAAATGGCCTCTCTGGGAAGGGTTTGGCTGGGGTTGCTGAGGAGCATGTTGACCACACAGACCACATGGTGATCCCTCCATTGGGAAAAAGGAGGAAGCCTTTGTTTTTATTAGGGAAATTTAAGTGGACAAATCACTTTTAGTTATGGAAATATGTTTAGAAAAACTTCAGAATGAACAAATGAACTATTGTTTTCTTCTGAAAAGTAAGACCTGGATGTAAACTGTTCTTTCTCATTATTATTCTGTTACCTTTTGATTTACTATAATGTGCCTGTATTCTTAAATTTTAAACTTAGCAACCACCATGCATATTTTGGAATTAAAACTAAGTATAAGGTGTTCTTTTATTATAAAATATCATTTTTATCACAGAAAACTAAGGTGAATTCTTATAACTAATAAGATAAATGTTTTATTTAACCTTAAATTAAATCAACAAATTGAAAATTCTTAATTTCTATTTTTCTCTTAGTGGTATTTGATTCAGTTCTTAGCATTTATAGCTATAGCAGATAAAACCATATGTTTTGAAGCTTAGGAAGTATCAAAGTAGTCCTATGTCTGTAGTGTTAGTTGCTATCCTTCTAATAACTTTGTAGAAAGCATGGCAAATATTAAGTGTCATTTATTAACAATGAACATTTTAGTTATAGCTAAGGAGACCTAGTTTTATAAAATTTATATAAATTTTATAAAATTAAGTTTGAACTCAAAATTATGCTTTTCATAGGAAGAATGCTATGCTCCAGTCTTCTGTCTCACCCCATCATATTTTTTCTGTTTCACTGGATGCAGGATTTTATCTTATTTTGAAATTTCAAAATATAGTTTCTGATGTGGGACGTCTTCATATATGCTGTGAATATGCCTTACTACCATTTGTTAATAAAGAATTTATTTTGGCCTATTGTCATCTTAGAGACAGGCTGTAAATCTAAACAGAGATAGACATGAAAGAGGGCAGAGTCAGGGAGACACTGCTGGCTGTCACCCAGAACACAAGATGTAATGGAACACACAGGTAAAGCCACAGAGCCATATGGCATTACATAGATTAATAAAAATGGGTTGAGTTAAGTTGTAAGACCTATCTGGTAATGAATGAGCCTGAGTCATAGGCCAAACAGTTTGTAATTAATTTAAATACCTGAGTAGTTATTTTATAATCAGTATCAGGGAGAGCTTTGTCCAAACTGAGTACCCAGACAAGACAGAAAACTTCTGGCTACAAGTTCCACTTTGAAACTGATGTTATGGGTTTTGCAGTTAATGATTTTTGTTTGTTTCAACAATTATTACATTTGTTTACCCACTACTAATGTTGAAATCTACTTTTATAAATTTGAGTGTAATGAGTTTAAAATGTGCATTAGTGACTTTATACATCTACTTAGTAAAAAGGCAGATGGGTTTATATTTCTGACAGAGTTTTAAAATATATTAGAATGTGTTTTGTGTAGAAAGAAATAACAGAGAAACTCAAATCTGAAAGGGAAGAAATTAGAAGGCAGAAAGTAGCTACTTCAGTTATTTCAATCCTTCTGTGTTATTCCTGAAGACTCTACTGTCTCTTGTTCTGTCCACAGAATATTCTAGTACACAGTACTAACAACTTCTGTTCTATGGTGGGTGGTCCTAGACCATAGACTTGAAATGAGTGTGTGTGTGTGTGTGTGAGTGTGTGTGCTTGTGTGTGCGCGCGCACACACACACATACACACACACACACACACACACACACACACACACACACACACACACATAAAATCTTGACCAGGAGCTGAAAAAGCAGAAAGATGGAAAGATGTCTTCAGTAAAAGAAAAGTGTAAGGACATCAGCAGAAAGAAAAAGTAGTTCAACCCATCTCAGGCAAAATCAGAAAGGGTTTAGTCTGGCCATAAAAGCACCCTAGCATTGCATAGGCAGACAAACCAAAAGCCCATGCTATTCCACAATGGGTCCCTAGAGGACACTTCTGTTTCTTGCTTGAGAACTTCACAAAGGCAGAACATCTAGAAACTCTTCACAGGGAGCTGTCTCATACCTTCAGGCTCTGTAAACTAGTTTTAGATTAAAAATACACCATCATCCAAAATTCAGCACCATAGGAAGAGCACTTTTTGCCAACTTCATAAAGAATAGATGAATTAATGTTGTTTTACTTTAATTGAATGTATTTAATATAACTCTGGCAACATTTTCTGCCTGGTGTCTCAGTTATTTTTGAGCTGAGAAAAGTAAAATATGCCAACACAGCCTTATTTTATGAAGATGATTACTTAGAAAACATTTGGAAACAATACACTTAAATTGTAATGACAGAAATAAAACCTAGAAATGTTTATCTGCCTACTTGACAATCAGTTATTGTGTAGCCAACCATAGCATCCTGTTCAATATCTGATACCAAGCATATTGCTTGTCTCTGAGAGGTTGGCTAGTGAAGAAGACAGACTTGTAAACACTAATTCGGGACAATGAGTGGGTGGCTTTTGGTGCAATAACAGTTGAAATAAATTTCTCCTTTGATTTAGAAAGCCAGAAAGTATCTTGTAAGTGATGTGATATGAATTCTAATGGAGGAAGTCAGTTATTTAACTTCAGTTGGGTAGTTAACAGAAGAGTAGATGTCCCTTGTCAAACTGTTTAGTCAGTGCATAGAACCTAGAACCAGCAAAGCTTAAGACATCAGGAATGGATTTTGCCTTGTTTTGTTTCTACATAATAAACCAACCTTAGTTAAAATTTTAAAGGCTAATGAAGTTGCTCAAAAAGCTGGTGAAGGACTCAGTTATGTTTAGCTTCTTAATTAACTAGACTTAATACATGGTTTTGGTTTTGTGTACAAAATAGCTATTAGTTCTCCAAACATCTTTTCTCATTTTAGGAGGAAAGACAAGACAAACCATGAAGGAAGAGGTATTGTTGTTGATTACTTTGTGTCTGTTTTTTTAGAATGATAGCTTTGCCTGAAGTCTTACCCAGAAGGTCTTGGTTCTTTCTTATGGACCTAAACTGGATCGCTTGACTACCTCTATGGGAAGGAGAATCTGAGTGTTTCTGATACACTATTTACTTCAGCAGACTGGGTTCTATTGGTAAGAAGATGGATGTCTAGGGAGCAAAATCTAGCTGTATTTTATTGTACCCCACCCACTAGACATTAACTAGTCTAATTAAACTAAACTAAACATTAGCTATAAAACAGTGAAAGAAGACTCAGAAAGATGGATACAATAAAGCTGATTTGTTGTGTTGCTTGAGATCTGAGAAACAATTTAATGGTGAGTCCTATGTTCTGATATTTGCCTCCTCCATTGCCAATACAGAACTGTCAGAGCTCACCACCTGTATACACCAATAAGTGAGGCCACATAGAGTACTCAGTTGGCATTTACATGAGACCCCCAGTATAGGACCTTTCAAGTGATGATGGAATGAGTTGAGAATGTTTAAATCCTGAATTAAATACATGTTTCCTGTGTGTGAAATCAACATGAATTTAGGGAATACGAGTAAAATGCTATGAAATGAATGTTGCTACCTACCGCAAATTCATGCTTTAACTTAACACCCATATATGAAATTCTCAAAGTGCAAATTTAATTAGTATAAAAATAAAATGTGAAATGTAAAAAAAGTGTTAGTATACTTAATATGATGATCTCTATTTGCAACTATGTTCTTCGTGGAGTGATATATGTTTAGCTTTCTTTCATTTCCAACACTAACGGAGTTACAGTCCTGTCTTAGTTTGCTATCTGCTGCTGTGATAAACATCATGATCAAAAGGCAACTTGGAAAGAGGAAAGCGTTTGTTTTATCTTATAGAAAAGTTAAGCACAAACTCAAGACAAAATCAAGAAAGCCAGAACTGATTCAGAATTGTGTGGAGTTCTTATTACAGGCTTGTTTCACATAACCTCTTAAACTGACTTTTTTTATACACCCCAAGACCAACCACTTATATAGGGGTGACATTACACACAGAAAGCTAAATTTTCCTACATCATTTAGCATCAACAGCAATAACAGCAAAATCCACAGACAACTACAGGCCAGTCTAACAAAGAAAATTCCTCAGTTAAGATGCCCTCTTCTGAAATGCTTATAGCTTGTGTCAACTTGATAATAAGCACATGTTTTAATAACCACATGCCCTTATTTAAAAAAAATGAAAGGGAATCACCTTGACCTTCCTTCATAAGAGCCCAATAGCAAGGTATCCCTTTTGAATATCAGGCTCTAGTTATATAACAAATCTGCTGGTGCCTTAATCTCAGATTTCTTTACCTACAGAAATATGACATAGAAGTTTCTTTGTTTGCAATTTATCTAGTATGATATATTTTGTTACAATATCCTAAACAGACTAAAATAATTAAGTAAGGAAAAATGTGACATATATATCCATGCTGGAGCATCAGTCAGCCTAAAATCAGAAGGAAATCCAGTGGTTTGTGGCACAGTAGATGAACCAAGAGGACACTGTTTTAAATAAAATAAGCGAGCACAAAATGAACACATCTGGATTGTACTCATGTAATGAATAGAATAAAGTGGAACTTAATAAAGAGTGGACTGGTAGTTTCCCAGATTGGGCACAGTAAGTTCAAGAATCTAATGTAAAACTTGGCAAGCTAATAACATGCAATTTTTACCTAAAAAATGCATGAAATAACTATGTTAATCAGATTGATTCAATCATTCCTCATGAGTAAGTGGATGAAACCAATGTATATATAGCTACTAAAAAGAAATCCCTGTCAATAAAACTGAATAAATAATTTATAGCTAAAACAAATAAGTGTTCTTTAAAATAAAATGGTGCATTACCAAGAAGATAAAATGTTAAAATGGAATTGAGATAAGAAATGAAATTACCCCATGACATACCCCAATAAAAAGTCCACAAAACAAAAATATTCAATTATAAATATCTCTGAGGCTAGTAGAAATGTTTTCAATTTGCAAGGAAATACATAAAATACAAAAATATCTAATAGAAAGTTTAGAACTCAAAATGACAGAAGTGAAATAATTGCTCCAATAAGTGAGCTGACAATTAACAATGTGTTAAAGGTCAATGGTAAGACAAGTGGTTCTTTGACTAAATAGGTTGTCTACAAGTAATATGCTTATTTCAAATGTAACAAAGTATATAGACTTATAGCAAAATAATTAAAAGGTAGATCTTAAAAGCATTAATCAGAGAAAATAAATGCTTGATATCGCACATAAGAAGATTTTTGAAAAATATTACTACAGGCATAGCCGGGCATTGCATGAGTGACAGAACAATCAATCAAGGAGAATAGAATAGTATAGATTGACATATAGAATTCATCAATGAAAAATAAACTAGAATTGAATTAAGAAAAATTGCAAGAAATATTTAATTGTATTCTCAACCAACTTTTTCCATTGGATTATCCTTATTTCTCATGCATTTTGTGTGTGAAAACTTTAAGAAGCAAAGTAAAGGGAGCAACAAGTGTGCCTAACACGGGCATTTGTAATTAAACTAATATTTTTGGCTATCTAGTTACACAAACACACAAATATGGCCAGTTAACCAAACTTTATTATATAAGAAAAGGATATCAGTGACTTTGGATACAAGGTGAAGAAATAAAATGATAATACTCTTTAATAAAGTTTCATTCATAGGAACTGTAATAGAAGCCTATGTTTAGCTCATAAGAAATGCTAGTCCCAGAAAGCATAGCAGCCAGAGCTTACGTGAAGCCAAGCAGTCACTTTTGGTAGTTTATTAAAAGATAAATTGATAAACTCTAGCGTGGTTTAGGTAATACCACCTGCATGACGATAGGATTTAAACTATATCTTTTACAAAGTGATTACAAGAATTAATTGTAAGAACAGAAATATATAATGATGTTAACTATATCTTGGAACTTGAAAGGCCCCCATGTAGATAATGGTGAGCACTTTGAAGAAACTAAACTTGTAATGCCATTCTAGGGGACATTAGTTATTTCAACATTAGGCCATAACATCTCAGTAATCAAAAAAAATGCTTCCCTTTAAGGCCTAATTCAACTAGAAGAGTGCTAAGGAGACCTTGTCCAGGTAGCATTCAATGTCCAATGAACAGCTGACTGGGTCAAATGAGCTAGACCTCAGATCCCATAGCTGTAGAACTAGAAGGTGCCAATGTTAGTGGATTGTCATAATTTCATCTGGTTATTTTTACTCATCTTATTTTTAAGCAATGATTCCCACTGACTCTAACTTGAAAATAAACTATATAATTCTTTAATAAAACAACTTAGACTATTTGACTTTTGATTTTAATCTATGACTTTGATTTCATAAAAACAGCCTTCCAAAGAATACAATAAACCAGGGTCCTTATTTAGTAGTACGTTTTAGCTCTAGTTACCAGAATAGTTATGCAGGTAATTCTGGACCACTTTTATTTAGGAATGTATAATTTTCTTAACCAATATGTTTCAGGAAGGAACATATTCAAAGATATAGTTATACAAAAGTATATTATTTTTTAAAAGTAAAAATGCAAATGATGCACAAATGTGCCATGATATAAGTTAAATATGTCCCTTTAAATAATTTTTTAAAGAATACATACAGTAAATCAACAAATAAAATGTGACTCTGCAAAAAAAGGTATATGCTCTCATTAAAAAAATAGATATTTTTGGAAAAATCATAACACTTGTAATTATAGAGAGCAGTAAAGCTTGCAATTCTCACAACAGCAGCAAAAACAAATCTGGAAGGGTCAGAGTTTTCTCCAAGTCCCAGCAGACTACAGGAAAGCTCTAACCCTGGTATTTATATTGAAGGAACGCACCTTGACCAAGGGAACCAAATACTAGAATATGTAGGTAAACACTAATGCTTATGCCTGGATCATAAAGGTAAGCTTTATTATGTCCAGTTATGTCCATCATGTCATATATGAAAGAAGTGGTTACAAAGAAGCTTTGGGGCTTGTTGATTTTCTTAACAATTTTAGGGAGGAGAGAGAGGGAGTGTGTGTGTGTGTGTGTGTGTGCGAGACAGAGAGAGAGAGAGAGAGAGAGAGAGAGAGAGAGAGAGAGAGAGAGAGAGAGAGAGAGAGAGAGAGAAACAAGCACAGTTAGGTGGCATTTCACTTCAACACAAATGTGATTTTTGACATTGTATTCCAAAGACTGGAAGTGAGATAGCCGTCTTTTGGTAAGAGTTATGCTCCTTTATGAGGCCCTGGAGATAAGTTCTGAAGGCTCTCTAAGATTTGTGATGTATTTTTCAAAGTATGTAAGTAAACCCATATTTTCCTCTTAGGTCTTTGAAGTGCTAGAAAGAAATATGTTCAATGAAATCCTTTGTGATATATAAGCATAGGATTAAGGAAATGCATCAGAGCAGCATTGTGTGCCTGCAAAATGGTTTGACAGGAAAAGACTAAGAAGTATGTAAATTCAGATTTCTTATGTCTGCTTTATTGAGAAAATGGCTCCATGCACTGTTAACAAGTTGATTAAATAAAGATGAAGGCAACAAAATGAGAAGCTTTGTGGTGACAAAGCACAGGTTGGAGGAGAGAGACATTCATCACTTTCTAAACCTAAGGAAAGTCACTCACCATCCCTGTGGCCAGGAACACTCATGTAGAAGTAACTGATTGCCATGCTTGGGGTCCACAGCTTCTAGTTCTATCTCGGTGATACATTTCTTACCTGCAACTCAATTTTCTCACCTGAAATAAGTTTGTTATATAATTGTGAAGATTAAATAAGTCACTTGACATAAAGCATGGCTTAACTAGTGATTTTCTGTTATTATTAACTTCTCAATCACGTGCTAGACATAGTCACTATTGAAAATCAGATTCACAGTGCAGCAATGGAACTAACTCAGAGGCCAGAATCCATCATAGCCTTATATAAATTTCATAAATGGTTTGCCATGTTTTGTTTGGCAGACTATATTTAGATCTTGAGTTATTTCTCAATATATAAAATTGGATTTCATAGACAAATCTCAACTTTCAGCTTCTTCTGAAAGTGTGAAAGATCTGGTAATATTAATCCTTCCAACTCGAATGTCTACCGCTAGAGTCAATGATCCTGTGAGCTCCTTAGTTTCTCTTATAAACTTGATCAACATGGAGCAAGAGACCTGTTAAAAAGCAAACCTAAATTGAAGAATTGGATCTGTCAGATCGCCCTGAGTCCATGTCTTCCAGAGACTGTCTTGATTGTGGGAGGGCCGTGCCCATTGTGGGTGACATCATCCCTAGTTAGGTGGACTTGGGTTATACAAAAAGTGAGCTGAGAATGAACCAATGAGTGAGCCAATAAGCAGTGTTCCCCCGTGTTTCCTTCCTCAGTCCCTACTTTACTAATTGCCCTAACTTCCCATAACATAGACGTACAAGTTCAAATGAACCTTTTCCATCCTCTCCCACTGAAGCTTTTTGCCATGCTAGATAAGAGTAATATGGGTGACTCCAACTCAAAAACCCAGGATTTATGACTGAGTTCTGTGGTGGGATTCAGGCGTCAGCTGATAAGGTCCGAAGATGCTTACCCAGCTTCCTGGGCTCCTAAAGGGGGAGTGGCCAACCCCATTCATAAGGGGCTGCTGGGATCTTGGGCTCCGTTTAGTGTTTTGCGGAAATGGATACGCCAAGGTTTTCTACAGTTCGGTAGAATCTACTATACTTATTCTGAACAGTGTCTCTACATTCACATTTAGTGTTTTCTTATGATTGAAGTGAAGCTATACATTTCAGGGAAGGATGCCATCAAGGAGATGCAGTTGAATTACCCAGGAGTACTCTAAAACACTGTGATGTGTGATAGAAAATCACTGTCATCTTCCCCCTTTCATCTGTGAAAACCACAAATCCCCTGCATAGGTCACTGAGAATGTCTCCTGCTGCTTCTCTGTGATTTTAGCTCTGCTGATTGGATTTACATAGTGCTAGGCACCTTCTGAGAAGGCAAATATAATGTATAGATCTTTCTGACAGCTTGGTATATAAAACTACAGTTCTTCTATTTCAAGGAAGGAGAGAAAAAATTCAATGCGACAATAAATAAGAATATTTGAAAGGAAGGATAGTGGAGAGTAAAGTCAGCAGGAAAATATTTCTGTGTCATTTGCCTCTCCATCAAGCGTATAAACTCACACAATCAGTACTGGACAATAGAGAACACCTGTTTCATTTTTGAAATAATATCAACTTTGTTTATAGCTTTATTTCTTAATTTTATTCATATATAAATATATTTTTCTACATTTTACTTGGAGAGAAAAATCTCGTGTTACACTGTGGGTGTGGAAGTCAGAGAAGATTCTGCAAGCTTTGTTCCACTATGCATCACATTGGTCCTGGATATTGAATTCACATCATCAAGCTTAGTCACTAGTATTATTACCCTCTGAGCCATCCTGTTAATGCTGTAGTTTTATTTATGCAGCTATTTTTTCTTCTCTTACGCAGGAAAAGTGCATATTGTTTAATTACCCATAATCCAGTAAAAGGTGAGGCAATTTTTTGTTTTGCCTTATAAAACAAAAGAATATATTTTCAATGTCTATTATTATAAATTGCATCTTAAAAACAGTTTAAGTTTTGAACTAAAACAGGAGTCCAACTACATAGCGTTTTAGTAATTTTCATATTAAGCAAAAAACAATTAAAATATGTTTTTATGCTATGTATTTCCACATTACTGTTTTGAAAAGTCACAAATCAGTACGTCTTCTCTAATATTAAATGTAGGTCTATTAATAAGATAAATGTAAGAGCACAAGCTTATAAACACCTTAATTAACAAAGGTACTGTAAACTCATTACTGCATAACTTTTCCTGCAAAAATATGAACAAACTTTTTTTTTACCATAATTTGATTACTGCACATTGATCTGTGTGTCAAGCTATTGCATTAAGCCTCATAACTAAGTATAAACCTTAAGCTTGAAAGAAAAAAAAACTGCAATGGAAATATTGAAAATATATTAGAAGTGGTTTCAGAAAATAATTCTAACTAAAGATGGAAGTTTATAAATAAAATTATATCTATGTTTGTTTTCTAACATTTGCATTTGAAGCTCAACAACTGTAGAAAAGTAAATGTTAAAAGCTCCCTTTGGTCTTCTAAAGTAAAGCACCTGTTAGGATCCGCTACTCCATCTTACCTGATGGGACTATTACCCTAGTGTCTCCACGGTGCTTTTATACTTTGTACTTTATTTTTATTCCCTTTCTTCCTTTTCCTTTTTTTTTCTTTGAAAATTACCTGTTATTTCATTGATTTTTAAAAGTTGTTTATGGTGATATAATTTATAAACAAAGATTACATATATTTAATGCATACATCTTTATCTCTTAAGCCAAATGCAAAAGCTTCTGGAAGTATCATCAAAAACATATGCTACATTTCCCCAAATTTCCCATATCACTTTTCTTATAATGTTTTTGTACAATAATGGCACATTCAATGGGAGACTTCTCACTTAAAATTTTCTATATGTATTTTCTATTTTTAATAACACATTAGTTGTGCATAATAATGGAATTTAGTGTGGTATTTCCACACATACATATATTGTATATTGATCAAATTCAGCTTCTTTATGTATTCATTCTGCCTCCCCTCTTCCAAATATTAATCACTATTCTACATTCAAGTCAATTAATTCTCTGGTTTGGGCCTTTTTTCAGTAAATGAAAGGTTTCTTTCATAATGGAACTATACATGCATATAACTAACAAGTTTTTTGTTTCTAGTATTTCTATCTTAAAACTAAGGGTGAGCAACATTGTGGGGAATATGTTTCAAATTTAATAAAAACAGTCTGAGATATCAGAGGGATCTACCCACAGTCAGTCTAGGAGGATCAGACAGTGGTAACTCACACCTTTTATCTGGGAGTGGTGACCTACGACCTTAATCCAATCTCAGTTTGAGGTCATCTTAGTTTACAGGAGTTCCAGGCTCCCAGGCAGGCAGTGGTGAGGCCATGCCTTAACTCAGTGAAGAAGGTATTTAAGGCAGTCATAGAAACACAGACCAGGCAGAGGAAGCTGCCATGGCACACCCCGTTAGTCCCACAACTTGGGCAGCAGAGGCAATAGAATCTCTGTGAGTTCAAAGCCAGCCTGGTCTTCAAAGCAAGTTCCAGGACAGCCAAGACTCGGAAAACTGTCTCAAAATTAATTAATTAATTAATTAAATTAAAAAAACAAAGACTGGAAGAGATGGCTCTGTCCTCTGATATCTCTGACTGTTTTTATTAAATAGGAAACATATCCCCATACAACATAGCTTGAGAAACAGACAAGACCAAAGATACAAAACAAGGTAAACTATGAAAAGTGTTGGCATATTCAATTCTATTTGTCTCTTTTAGTACACATTCTCTCTCTGTCTCCCTCCCTCCCTCCCTCCCTTCCTCCCTCCCTCCCTAGCTCCCTCCCTCTGTATCTCGCTCTATCTTTCTCTCTTTCTGTATCCCTCTCTCTTTCTCTCTCTGTCTCTCTCTCTTTCTCCAACCCTACATTCCCACCTGATCTATCCTATTCCCATCCCCACTCTCCCCTACACCATCCTCAAAATCTCTTCCATTTCCCCATCCCATAGAAATACAGGCATCCTTGAGCCCTCCTTGTTACTTAGCCTCTTTGGGCCTATGGATTTTAGCATGATTATCCTTTACTTTACAGCTAATATGCACTTAGAAGTGAGTACATTTCATGGTTTTCTTTCTGGGTCTGGGTTACTTCACTCAGGATGATTTTTTACCACTTCTATCCATTTGCCTGCAAATTTTAAGATGCTGTTTATTTAACAGCTGATTAATACTCTGCTGTGTAAATGTACCACATTTTCTTAACCCATTCTTCAGTTGAGGGACTTCTAGAGTGTTTCAGGAGCAAGGAAGAAACCTAGTATAATGGAAATCCACTATAATATATGAGAGTGTCCTAGCAAAGACTCCTAGTAACTGGGTATCCAGACCTGGACCTGCCATCCTCTGTAACCAGGCAAGGCTTCCAGTGGTGGGACTGACACATTAACCCAGCCACAAAGCTCTAGACCTACAATTTCTCTGGCTTGAAATATGTGCTGAGGATAAATGTAGTACAGAACTTATAGAAATAGCTTACCAATGACTTACCCAACTTGATATCCATGCCAGGAGAGGGAGTCCATGCCTTACATTGCCTGGAGGACAAAGAACCAGAGGCTGGATGACCCAGAGACCTAGGATACAATAAAGTATGCCTGACCCCCCCCCAAAAAAAATAAATTAGTGAAACTATTCCTAATGATACTTTTCTATACTGATAGACCTGAGCCTAGCCTAGCCTAATCATAATCAGATAGGCTTCATCCAGCAACTGGTAATAGCAGAGATAGAGACCCACAACCAAAAATTAAGAGCTGCAGAATCCTGTGGAAGAAAGGAAGAAATGGTGAAAGGATTGTAGGAGCCAGAGTGTTCAAGGATCACAAGAACATGGCTCACAGAACAAACTAACTAGGGCTCACAGGGGCTCACAGACACTGAGCAGACAACCAGGAAGCCTGTATATGCCTGACCAAGGTCCTCTACATATATGTTAACCTTTTGTAGCTTGAATTTTTTGTGGGACTCAACAATGGGAGTAGGGGTTGTTTTTGACTCTTTCTGTGTTGAAGGGTATTTTTCCTCCTACTGGGTTGCTTCATCCAGCCTTTATATAAGGTTGTGGGTTGCCCAGTCCTTTAGTAAATTATGATGCCATGTTTGGTTGATATCCGTGGGAAGCCTGCTCTTGTCTGAATAAAAATGGAAGAGGAAGAGTAGATCTTGGGGAAAGGGAACGTGGCAGGGGGAGAAGAGAGAAAGAGGGGCAAATGCAGTCAGGACACAGAACATGAAGGAAGAACAAGTGAGTGAATGAAGTGAGAAAAATAAAAGTTGATATCTCTTATGAAAAAGTAATTTAGCATAAAACACAAACTATACATACAGGTAATAATCTAGATGATTCTTACACTCAAGAATCACAAGTAATATGATAATATGCATGGGCACAGGAAAATCTCTGTATCTCCCCTCACTCTCTCCCTGATATGAGATAGTTGGATCACATGGTAAACCTATTTTTAGCTTTTCAGGGAACCTCAATTTTGTTCTGCATACTAAGTATATTAATTGAATTCTTCCCAGTATTAAACAAAGCTTCCTCTATCTTCAGGTCACCAGAATTTGTTACATTGTGTTATTGTGATGATAGCCATTCTAACTGGGGAAGGGTAGACAGTCATTAGAGCTTCAATTTTCATTTCTGTCATGGCTAATGAGATTGAGCAATTTTTCTCAATATTTGCAAGGCTATTTAAGTTTCTTCTTTTGAGAAGCATTTACTCAGATAACTAATTTATTTAATTGCAATTCTTCCATGAAAAATGTTGCCTCTACACTTTTTTCTACTGCCTTCTCTTCCTATGTTTTCTATATCCTTACCATCATCATAATCATCATTTTGATTATGTGCAATCTCTCCCAACTTTGGCCATCATCATGGCTGTAAAGAAAATTGCAATTTCCATCTCATTTGTCATAGACAGGCAAGGCTCCCAAATTAATACATTATCAGATATCATTTGTATAATGTTTGAAGAAAGTAACATATCAATTTAATCATAACCAAATATTTGACGATTGCAAACTGGAGGACAGTGTACAAAATATTTTGTCAATATTCTTTAAACTCATGAAAGCCATAAAGATAGGGGTGACAACCATTACACACAAGAGGAAGGAGAAGCCACGTGAAAGAATATGATGTGTAATTTTGTGTGCAGTACTGAAAATGAAAACGATAAAGCAATAGATAAAACCAAAGATAACCCTAGAAACTGTTGTAGCAATCATAGTGTTGGTTGTGAAACTGCTGTAGTTATCTTGAGGGTGTTTTCTAGTTAATTTGAAACAAAAAAACATGAGAAAATATAAGATAATCCATTCTGTCAGCCTACTTGAGAGTCAAGTTTTTCAATATGTGTGAAAAAAGAAGAGTAAGTTAATAATTATTTTAATTTTGAATTACGGAGTATTTGCCACATAATTTTCTTATTTTTGTCCATGAAATTCTCAAGAAGAAATAACTAAGTAAAAACCACTCAGCCTACTAGTAGAGATTTCCATATCCTAGGTTCTGCTAAATGGAATTGGGCTCTGTGGAGAAATGATTCTAGGTCTAACACAAGGAAAACCTAAGCTGCACTAGGAGAGTAATACTGGATTTCAAGAATGGACTACAAATATCAGAAGGAACACCAGTTTGTCATAGCAGAGCAACAGCCGTAAGTGCTCTACCAGTTAACACACAGTGGCTTCTCTGAGATCTAGCAAGCCTCTGGCCTCTGGTGAAGCATGGATTCTAGTTGCCATCTCTTCCTTGAGCGTATATCATAGTTGTGGGTTTAGTGGCTGATGTTTGGACCTACTGTATCTAAATTATTTAGAGCTTTGTTTATTTTTTTGTGTAATCTCTCATTATTCCAGTCTTCCTTTAGTGCTAATCATGCCTTCTGTTAGTACTTTATTGTACTTTATTGTTACAGTTACTACTTGATTATGGCCTCTGGTTGAGCTTGGAATGGAGGGAGTAGTAGGTATGAATGGAGCCAGATTGACCATGAGTTACAGTTGTTTAGACTGTTTGATGGCTGCAAATGCTTGGCTATGCTTCTTTGTTTTGTGTATCTTTAAAAATATTTATAATAGAAAGACAGTTAAAGGCAGCTTTTCAAGTTTTTTTCTGTGATGAAACATGAATATTCATAATGAATCATAGAAAAAATAAAACAGAAAGAGTTCAACTCAATTTTTTCCTACCAAAACCGTGTGCTCCAGATTTGTTGAAAACTGAAGTTTAGTTTCTGAAACATTTATATATTAAAATAATGCTTTTAATTTGGACAATCCAAATATACATACATTGTAATGTAATTATTCAGAGGCCCAAGACAAAATAGACTACACACTCAAGTTAGTCACTCAGTAAAGGATTAATAAAAAGAATATTTGTCTGTGTATATGTGTGTGGGAACCATATGTATATAATGGAGAGGGCAACTTCAGGTATCTGGTTTCACCTTCTTCTTCGTAAGACAATATGTCTTACACAAGGGCTGCTGAACCATGTACTTTTGGAACTTTCTGTTTTCCTTCCAATTTATTGGAGCACTGGAATTTCAGATATGCTGGGTTGTACACACATATACATGGCTTAAGCTGATTTGTACTCATGCCTTTATTCTTATGGTACATGTAATTACCCACTGAGCCACTTCCTCAGCATGAAGATATTACTTATCTTAATAAAGGCAAGGCACTATGAACATACTAATAGTATAGCTCTTATGAACCCATGACCACTGAGATGAAAGGAAGGAAATTTGGTAAGACGTTTCTAAAGAGAGATTTACCTTGCAAAATCAAGGAGCATAAAATTTGAGATAACTCCATAGGAGAGTGCTGACATTTCTCTATCCTTCCTTCAGATCTACTGCTGTATCTAACTAGAAGTCTGTGGGCTGGGCTCTAGATGATATATCTGTCTAGACAGATTGAGATCTCTGAACAAAGACTGAAATAGATTGGGTGAAGATTTCTGGAGAGACCAAGAGAAGTGAGAGTACAATGATATAAGGGATAATATGCAGGAACTTATAATAATTGATAACATTGAACAGTAGAGAACACAGTGAGAGTGGTAGGAATAAGAGGAAATAGGTTTATTATTGTGATTAGTAATTTATTAAAACCATATTCCAAACAGTAGATTTTGAAAGGGATTATATAAATCCATAATGACAACACTAAAATAAGAACATAATTGTATTAAGTGTTAGGAAAGATATATATACATAGTCATGAAAAGAAATCACTGTATAGTCCTTTACAGATACTATCACTTCCAGGACATCTACTAAAAATATATAAGCACCTAGTTATTCCCAGAGCTTACAGAGAATGATAAACTCCTTAATTTATGCTAAATTGTTTGTTTAGAAACTGGTATCTTAACACAACCTAGTCAATTTTCTCTTCTATAATGTGAGTCAAGGCAGCTTGTAAACCAGATTTCATGTGATCAAATCTACTGTGAATTTTCTAATCTGTTTCATTATCTGTCTCTTTGTGTACAAGTCTTAGTCTGCTATAACCGTACAAGATTTTCAACATCTTTTCACACCAAGTAGAGCATGTAAGGGGACTGTTCTATGGAAACCAGCTCTGGCTTACTCCCCTGGTGGTCATCTGAACACTAGAGAACAGAAAACTGATACATGTAGACCCCTTAATCTAGTATGATTGAAGCCTAAACTTAGGCACCATACAGAAAAACAGCAAGCAAATACATACAAATTACCTTTTTTAAAACTGATTTTTAATATAATATAAATATATACTAAAATTTCCTAAGAGTGTAATGAAGTTTGATATGAAATTCTATTAAACTGTGGAGAAAACTACAAGGCTGATGGAAATACCATTTGGTACAAATTCTATAGGTGGCAGTATTGAAATATGTGTAAAAATTGTAATTCAAATATCTTTTGACTCAGTCATCCCACCTCTGGGTCTGTATAACACATTTGTTGTTACAGATTACTGTACCTTATTCATTTTACTGTTAATTAGCAATCAATTAGAAAAGTCAAAATGATTAAACTACAATTCTTATCCATAATGATCCACTGTGGAATCACAAAAATAAATGACGCTTTTCCATAAACTTTTAGTTTATTATAATGTTACTAAAAATGTTACTATGTATAACAATCATTTCAACATACACTAATAAATTAAATTAAATGTAAAAAACAAATATATCCAGGATACATGCAAGCTTTATTATATGCTTCTGTTAGAAATAATAAAAAGATGATTTAAATAAATTTAGAGGCACATAACTCTTGTATACTGGAAGGTGTGATTTAGTAAATCTGCAAATCTCCTCAAATTCCTCATTCTAATTTCTGTTTAGAGGTGTGTATGTAACCATATATGTGCACACATGTAAGTCATAGTAAAATAGATATAGAAAAGCAATGGACCACAATCAGCTAAACCTCTATTGATAGAGAAGAAAGCAGGAGGACACATTCTTTCCTGATGAGAAGATTTCCTATTGTTAGAGAAAATCTTGTTAAACTCTGTATAAATGATAAATCACCAGGTAGGGACTTTAGAAGTATACGTTATCTGCTACCTGCATTCCTGCACGTAGCAGCCCCCATGACCTAGTTCCCGAAGCCTTAGTCCACAGGATATACGTTATCTGCTCACTACATTCTTTCACGTAGCCACATTCCTGCACATAGCAACCCTACCTTGACCTACACCTGAACTTCCTTGTCTAAACACCCTATGAAACTTTGTTCAAATTCAGCTTACTCAGGGCTCTCTGTTCTTCCAAGATCAGTGAGTCCAGTTGCTTGATTGCATGAGAGAACGTCTCTTGGAGTCTCCTTTCACGTGGCATGTTTCTCGACCCTAACACTATGATCTATGTACTCCTGGGCATGTGAAGTTGGCATGGAAATGTATCCACAGGACAGAGAACCAGAAATCAGTCTGTACAAGCAGATACAACCAGTTATTTATAAAGGCACATGACTGATTCAACAGAAAATATATCGGTAGACTTTGAGATGGTCTTGTTTAAAAACTTAATTCATTGAGAATGTCAAACATTCATTCATACTAAATATTTTAGTCATCTAAACCCTTGAATCACCCTTCCATATGCTCTTCTTTTTCATTTTATAATTCATTGGATCCAATTAGTGCTGTCAGAATTGCACATGGGTACGGGGCTGGCCATCCACTGAAGAATGGGTAACCAACCATATTTCATAAATTTGGAGTAAACTTACCCTCCCCATTCAGCAGTCAATCTGCAATTACTCGTAAGCTAAGAGAAGAATATTATGAGTCCTTTCTCCAATCATTCTCTACTATTGACTAGCTTGGTTGATTTTGCTTATGCAGGTCTTACACAGGCATTGATATTTATTTCAAAATAAAAGCTAATAAGAATAAAAAGTATTTAAAACTGTATGTGTAGTGTTCTATTGTTTTTTGAGGAAGCAGGACACAAATTAAGTATTTTATTTTCATTTGAATATGTACAACAGAACCTACATGGATACTAGTAGCAGTGATTGCCTAGGAAGAAGTGTCACAATGGGAGATAACTTTAAAAAGAATTCATTTTATCTGACTTAGACATGTTTATTTACTAATTAAAAATTATGTTTTAATTATTATATTAGGTATAGAAGTCACTATGATTACCATCTACTCTCCCTATCATTCATAAAAAGCAATCAATGTGTTTTTAAGAAAGAAAATGATCTAATGTTGGTTTGAGACTATGTATTCAGATATAACTAGTAATGCTTACATTTCTTCTTTCTTGTCACATAAAAACTATTTTACCACTGATCATTGTTGGTCCAAGAAACACTGCATTAATTTACACTCATTTCATCCAGGTGTGAAAATCAATTTGTCTTTTGAATTCTATGGTCTTTTCATATGTGAAACATGGTGCTTTAGGATTTCCCATATAGAAACCAACAAAAGATATTTTAGAAAACTTGGAGAAGTGAAACTAGAACACGGCTTTATTGCTTCTTGGGAAATAAATTGGGTGGTGTGATTTGTACACTCCCCTGAAATAGAAAACAAAAGATTAGGAAGACTCAGATGCTAAAAATTCAAAGGAATTCCTGAAATTAATCAAGAGAGAATGGGGTATGGGTGAGGGGTCTATAAGAATGCAAAAGCAGTGGAAGCTATCTCTCTATGGGGGGGGGGGTGCACTGGGCGGGGGCCTTGGTCCTGCCTAGGCTTGATATGCCAGACTTTGTGGATTGCCTGTCTTACTCTCTCTGAGGAGTGGGTGGGGTGAATTGGAGTGGGGGAAAGCTGAAGGATAAGTGGGAGGAGAGGAGGGAGGGACAACTATTGGTATGTAAGATGAAAATAAAAACTTTTAAATAATCTTTTAAAAATGCAAAAGCAACAAAAATAAGTTTAAACACAATTTATTAAGGCTGTATGTAGAAATAAAATACATGCCACCCCAAAGACTAAAGGAAATTGATAAAACCCAATGTGCCCAGTGCTGCTAGAATAGAAACATGCTCTTTTAATACCTGCTACAAAAGAGTAAAGTAAAGGTGCCACCCTAGGCCAATAAAACATTAAAGATTCTCTGAGGTTCTCCACATTCAAAGCTGCAATGTTAAATAGTCAATTTTAGCAGAAGTGTACACATAACATTTCTTATTGCTTCTTTTGGCATATTTTCAAAAAAATAAACAGTTTTGCCAATTTTAATAGGAAATAGATATCAGCTTTAAGACAAAAAAAATGAGTAAAATATAGGAGGTTAAAATTAATAGAAGGGATACACATGGAAAACACAGCTATGTTTGCAGTTTTAAAATGAACCATCACAGGAGAAAGTCAAGTGATTTGACTGCCAATTCAGCCAACTCAGGACAAAGCACATTGTGAAAGGCGAATATCTGGGGAGTCTACAGTCATTATATAGCACAACTGACATGTTCCAGAAAACTCAATGCTAGTGAAAGAAAAATAATAACCTCCTCAAAAGGAACACCTCCTCCACATTTTGCCTACTCTCACACTCTCCAGCCCTACTCAAACACATCCTCATTCAGAGATGTTGAAACAACACATGTGTGTTTTCCTATTTCCTGTATAGTACTCATTAACACTACATATTTTGTAGCTTTTGGCTATTGTCTAAATGCTCATTTTTGGTATGTCAGCTCCAGGAAAGTATAAATTGAACAGTTGCTTTACAGCCATATTTCTTTTTGCAACTGCTGAGTCAAAAGAATGAACAGTGCAAATATCTACTTTTTATTTAGGCCTTTTCATAGTTCTGAAGAATAAAAAAAATAGTAATGGGATGAAGAAATAAATGCCACATCTCTAAAATATGTATCTACAAGAATGAATATCTGAATTCAGATAGCAATGTCCACATAAAAGTCAGGCAACAACATGAGTATTTAACAGCAGTGCTAGGAGTGGATTGTTGGAATTTACTTGAGGACACACTACACATGTTTGTGCAACTACATGGTCATGGGCACACATTCTTATGAACACATCCACAGAGAAAAAGAAGAGCAAAAGGTCTGAACTTCCCAGTACTGTTTGGTCTATGGGGAAATTTCAAATAAATGCCTTTGAACTCTGGTACTGTACCACCATACCAATACAGAGTATTTCTTTGACAGTGTGAGCTACTATTTGGAAATTCCCATCAAGAATATGTGATGAACTATCTATCTAAAGTATGTATATTTTTCAATGTATTTATTAGACATATTATATTATTTATCCTTCACACATATAACCAAAAGTACCTCCTTCACAATATGCAAATATATCTGAGAAAACTTATATAATCATCAATAATACAGAAATGCTATGGAATAATCCTCTTGTATACTGTAAAGATTTGTCACTCAGACTGGTTTAATGAAATACTGAATGGCCAGCAGCCAGGCAGGAAATATATGCAGGGTGACAAAACTAAGGATAATAAAAAGGGGGCAGGTGGATTTAGGAGCTGCCAGCCAGATGTAGAGGAAGCAGGAGATAAATGTACCATGCTAATAAAGGTACCACTATGTTCCAGAGAGTAAATAATAAATATTGGTTAATTTAAAGTGTAAGAGTTAGCTAGTAACAAGCCTGAGCTATTAGCCAAGCATTTATAATTTATATTCAGCCTCTGAGTCAGTTATTTGAGAGCTGACAGTCAGGACAGGAAACATCTGATTATAACAGAAATAATTTCATATTCTTGGGGTAACCCTAGAAGTTAGTACAGAGGTATAAGTTTATTTTAACCACATCATTTAATTTGATAAACATTGCTGAGTAAGTATTGATGAGTCAGACATTAGGCCTTAGAGAACAATATAGTCTATGCTGCAAAAAGGACTAAATCTGTGTAAAGATAAGGTACTTTTGTAAAGTCCCAGCATAACATAAAATGAGTGGTAAGAAGGAAATCCATGACCTGTCTATGAGAGCCCAATGTCTTGACACATGATGCAGATTTTGAGGGCCAAAGGGCATATAGGCTTGAGAATTAGAGGTGGTCTAGACTCTCACATACTAGAAAATTAAATATTCATATCACAGGGTTCTCACAGTGGTAGCTTGAGAACTCAATCAATACAAATACAGGAAATTAATAATGTGATGTTGAAAAAGTTCAGTCAACGTGTCTTGTAAACCATCAGTAAGATGCTTCACTGAGCGGTAAATAGCTGCGAGTGCTTCGCTGGCAACAGAGGATGTCAGAGTTTTATATCTCCACAGTTCCAAAGAAAGATAAATATCTCTAGGTATAGAAATGAGTGTCCTTGAATAATTAGTAAAATGTTTTTATCTTAATACCCACATAATAAGAATGGTATGTATGCTTTAGAAAGCCTTATACACCAGAGACCAGGACAGTGCTTCTATCTGACAGGGTGAGCCAGGAACATGGGAGGGGCCTAAGAACTGAGGAAGCTGCCCTGTTGTATAATTAGGACCACTGGCTGCCTGGGACTTCACTGATGGAGATAGCTAGATGGTTTTTTACAGAATTTGGTTTCTTTTACTATTGCCCTTGACCTCAATCATTCAGAAATGAGATGATAATTTAATTCTCAAAGGCTCAATTGGAAATGTGAATGAAAAATTAGGAGGGGCCACTCCTCCACACAGCTTGTCCTGTCTTTCCCTTCTTTCTTCTGTCCTTCTTGTCTTCTCTTCTTGCAGCTCCAAGAAACCAATTTGATATCAAAACCGTAAAGCTCACTATAATAAGCTGATCCGTCTTAATCTTTGTTTCATTTCCTTAGCTATTGTTTCAGCCTAAAAAACTGTTCTGTGGATATTTGCCTGTCAACTTGGTATTTCTGTGTAACAGAGAACAGTCCTAAGTGGTTGTAATATGTGTGAGTCAGCATGGTGAAGGGGTCACTTTCTTTTTCTTCACATGCCAGACACCTAACAAGCATTTTAATGCCTGCTATTGAATTGCATCATCTTCCTATTATTTGACAAATTTTGATCCATTGAGTTCATGAGAGGTAAAAGGAAAGAAAAATCTGGACTTATTGAGTAAATTCAGTCAATGTAATACGCACATCTAAAATAATTATTTAGGCCACCAGAATTTGTTGTTGCTGCTACTACTGCTATTATGGTGATTTGAATGCTAGAATCATATGAGGAAAGGAATGTGCTAATCTTACATAGAGGTCAGGCCTTTACTGACATGCATTGGCTGATAAAAAATTACTTAGTATTCTTTCTGAATAAGTATTTATTTTTCAAATGAGAAAAAGAAGACCTTCATTCCAGTCTAAAAAAGGGTTTCTTTCAGTAAAATAGGGATCAGAAGACTCCATCTTTGGAATCAGAGTAAAGCTGTATTCTCTAAGACTTTTTTGTACCTCTAAATTGATCGAGGGACCCCTCAAACCACACTAGTGCTCTAGTCCCCCACCAGTTCTTCTGCACTTTTGTTTCTGTTGTGAGTGAGAGACTCATAGGAAACCTAGATGAACAACAGAGTCAAAACAATGACTTCCTTCCACTTATGACCTTGACCCTAGAACAATGTTTTCAACGTTCCTAAGACTATATCCCTATAATGGAGTTTCTCATGTTGTGTTCACTCCCCATATTTCATTGCTACTTCATATCTGCCATCTTGCTACTGTTACGAACCATAATGTAAATATTCAACATGCAGAATATCTAATATACATCCCTGTGAAAGGGTCATTCAACTCCAAAGTGGACACGACCCACAGTTTGAGAACCACCACCACAGAAGGCTGCAGCATACCACAGTAAAGCATTCCTTTGAGTATTCAGGAATTCTTCCTGTGAACTCCTTAAATAATGCCATATTCCCTTCGAAGTATAGAACTCATCTCAGAAGAAAAGTGAAATATTATGAAAGACTAAAATGTGGAAATTAGTATTTAATACATCTAATGCTAACAAAACTGCAACTATGCAGGAATCTTAGAGAGTAAGCTGTCCTTTCAACTTTGCTTTCTGGTGCTAAGAGGTACTTGACTTTTAAGTAACTTGACCCTTGCTGTGAACCCTATTACACAAAATCTTCTGGATGTATTATTACATTTTCTCTTTAAGGAAGCCTTGGCATCTAATCATTTCTGATGATTCAGCTGCTGTTGGTACCTTAGTTAGAGCAAATATATAAGGTAGCAATTCTTTCTTTCGGTTGTTTACTTATAACTAAAAGAGTTTTAATAAACCAAATGTACTTAGCATTGTAATGCAAGGTAAAGCATTCATGCATTCATTTATTCACTTGCTGAGTACTTATGAAAATTCTATCAAGTGTGCAAAACTTTACCAGGCCTTAGGATAAAGTGGCAAAAGATACTAAATGCAAAGGACAATTACAGGTTAAATCCTTTTTTTTTTTTTTTTTAATGTTCTTTCATGAGAATTCTTAACTTCTTCCACCTTCCTCTGCAGTGTCCCCACTATCATAATCTAGATAGTATTTGGACAAATAACTTCAATGATAATATAGACCAGCAAATTGGCCCAGGAAACAAAGTGCCTGCTGATCAATCATAAGAAACTGAGTTTGTGTTCTTAGCTTTTATGTAAAAGCTGGGTTCAGAGATATACAATGTAATTCCTTATAAGGAGATTCAGGGATTAGCAGGCCTTGGGGACACAGATGTCAGCCTAAAAGAGAAATTTAGACTAAAGGAAAAGGGTGAGGAAAGTGATATAAAATGACATCTGACACTCCCCATACCATACACACATTGAAATACGGACTTTCTTAGTTAGGGTTACTACTTCTGTGAAGAAACATCATGACCAGGACATCTTAAAAAAACATAAAAGTGTGGACTTGCTTACAATTTTAGAAGATGAGTATATGACCATTTTCTTGGGGATCACAGGAGCAGACAGGCAGGCATGGCACTGATCAGTAGCTGGGAGTTTACACATTGAGATACAACCAATAGACAGAGAAAGAAAAAAAGAAAGAAAGAGAGAGAGAGAGAGAGGGAAGGAAGGAAAGAAGCTAGCGAACTGGGAATGGCATGGGTTTTTGGGATCTGAAAGCCCACTTGTGAAGAATCATCTCCAACAAGGCCACACATTCTAATCCTTCCCAAATATTTCCACCAACTACAGAATGAGCATTCAAAAACATTCAAATCCATGAGCTATTCTTTGGAGTTCAAATGCCCTCTTAAGTCTACCATGAAATTTCTAGAGACCCATGGATACCTCTCTAAAAATTTCTGTATTATATACAATTGAACAAATTTCTTTGTTCTTATGTAGTGAAAACACTTAGCAATTATCTGGATAATACCATCAATATCATGGCATGAGAAATGACTTGGAGTTGGGAGAGATAGTTTAATCAGAAAAGTGCTTGCTGAAAAAATATGGGGATCTGAGCTCAGATTTTTGCAATCATGTAAAAGTTAAGTACAGAAACCTGTTTCTCTATCACTCAGGGCTGGGGCTCAGAGTCAAGAGGATGCTGGGTCTTGCTGATGAGGCCTGCTTTGAGTCTTTGGTTTCCTGACATAATCTTTCCTTCAAAGAAAACTGAAAAAAAGAAACAGGATATGATGTGATGTTGGGAGGGCAATATGTTAAAGGTTCCTGAGTTAATTTGAAATACTCTAAACTTGTTTTTTAAAGAATATATAAAATAGTTTAAAAAATAGAAATGAAAATAAAAATTTAAAGATAGAGAGTTATAGAGAAAAGCTCCACACACGATCTTCTGGCCTTTACATGAGCACACACATGGACATATATACACATCACACACTCACACATGGACAGAAAGGAGAAAAAAATGACTCAGATACTTAAACAGATTTTCTGCTGTTTCTAGTTTGTCTTTGTCTCTAAGGTTTTCAGCAGTTTGCTTGTTTGTTTGCTTTTTCAAGTTTCCCATCAGAGGTCACTTTTTATAACTGTTGCATGAATAAATGAGACTCAAGGACAGATCTCTGGAAAAGTCACAGATATTAGAGAGAATAAACACCACAGTCAGATCTTACTTGGCTGTCTTCCAGCTTCCTCAGCCTGGCTTCTCTTGGCTTCCTCTCCCTCTGTCTTTCTGTGCATGCCTTAAATACTCTTTTGGTAAATTAAGGCATGGCTGTACCATTGCCTGCCTGGGAGCCTGGAATTCCTTCTGTAGACTAAAATGACCTTGAACTCAATTGGGATTAAGGGCATAGGTCACCACTCCCAGGATACTCTCTGTGCTGGGATGAAAGGTGTGAATCAACATTCTCTGATCCTCCTAGACTGACTGTAGTTAGATCCCTCTTATATCTCTGAAACTTCTGGAGCTTTTATTAAATCCCCACAGATAACCTGAAGAAAAGCACTCAGGGGATGGGGATGAGGTTGCTCCTGACATCCAGAGCAGAGCTTAAGGTATTAAATCTCTAAGATACCAAAGACTCCCTGCACTGAAGAATGCTCTCACAAAATGTCAATAGTGCCCACCAAGTTTGAGAAACTCTTATCTACATGAACCAAGTAGTTGATGTAATTTCTATAAGGAAGTAATGGCCATCATCACAGTTGATTCTACAGAGACAGAAAAGGGGCAGAGATACATCAGCTTGAGTCAAATAGTCCTGCTCTCTTTTTACTTGACAGAGAAGGAAGAACTAAATTCTCACCTCATAAGCCTTAGGTTTTTATCTATTACATATTTATTGGAGGGAAAAACTTATTTTTGCTAAAAAAAAAACACAAAAATACTTACTAATGGTGTCCCTAAGGGTTTACTTTTACTCTCCTTTTGATCTGACGTAGGTCCTAGATACCATTGCACAAAGGCAAGTTATCCTGATCTGACCCGTCCATCCACCTGGGACTACAGCAGTTGCTATAGCAAATAACTGAGTCCTTTGGATATTTCTGAGTAACTAAAGCAGTTCAAAATGATTAAATTAACACTGAATGACCTTTAAAATTATTTGTTGTCTCTCGGTAGTGTTTTGGATGACTGTGAACAAATATCTACTTGACATGCATTTACGCCACCCAAGACAGCTTCTATAAAAGAACAGTACCATGTGTTGGCAACAGTCCTCTGCTCAGAGCAACAAATGCCAGATAGCAACTCCAAATGCTTAGAAATGCACAGTGACCATCAAAGAGCACAGCTGGAGAGCTTATGTGTCCTGGTTCTTAAATATACTGACATATTGACCATCAAAAATTAGTTTTCCTTATTCTAGACTTGGGTGTTCATGATATCTAAAAAGAAAACTCATATGAAAACATCTAGTTTAGAATGCAAATATATCACTACCCATAAAAGTACAGAGAGGTCTTGTTTTTTCAAAAAATATTTAAAAATATTTAATTTCATTTTCCCGCAGGCTCCTACAGAAGCTGCTTTGAATATATATTTATCTACAAATATATTACAAACCACAAGTATCGTTTCTTATTCTCTTATACTCAAAGCCCACACCAAATGAACTATAACATAAATAAACTAACTAGTGCTGAGAATGATGATATATATGGTGTACTTTGCTAAAATTTCAAGAACTGCTTACTGTTTAAAGTAAGAGAATGTCTATTTAATTAATAAATACCAGCCAGAAAACCGCAATCTTTTTTTTTTTTTTTAAATCACAGTTCACAAACAATTTTCAAACAGGATCAATAAAGCTAGTCTGATCTCACAAAGTTCTACAAATCTCACTTCCAACCAGAAATGAGATTTTAACAAGCATACACTTGAGACAGACAGTCCTAGGCAATGGCCTCCTCAAGGCGGGATAAAGAGAAGAAAGTTCTGCTGAGGAGCTGCAGTGCTTCAAGAACTTTCTCTGGTGTTTGTTTTACATAATAATAATGTGGTCTTTTTGCCAGTCTTCTAAGATAGATCTCTGAGTCCTGCTTAGAGAAAATGCTGAAGTGATTAGAGATTAGATCATTTGTTCCAGAATCCACATTCCTAAGAAGAAAAGCAGCTCAGAGGCTTCTGAAAGAAGCCTGGAGAATGGGACAGCAGGATGCTGAGGCACAAAGCAGAAGGAGAAGCAACGAAGACTAATTTTGTTTGAAAATGCCACACAAGCAAACCTAGTACTTTGCATGCTAATTTTTACAAAACAAAATAGGTAAATCCAAAAAAAGTAAAATGTTCTGCTGACTTCAAATGCCAACCAGTACCTGCTTTCCTTTGTCTGAAAAGCAGAAAGCTGGCATTTAATGAATACCCCTGCAGCTTTAAGGGCCTTGTGGCCCAAGAGAACTTAGATTCTATTGCCTTCATGATACTCACATGCAGAGCAGGGCATGTAATGTCCACATTTACACAAGGAGACCGATATTGGAAGGCTGAGGTCACATGCAGGTCATTGTGGGTCTGGATTCTAATTACAACATATTCATATTTCTGTATCATGGATTCTATTGTCTTTCATGTAAGACAAATGATAGTGATCAGATACACAATAGTCAGTATTTGGAGAGAATTTCTTCCAAGCCAGACGGTGCTCTCCATTCTTTACCTTTCATTATTAAAGTGTTCAATCCTTAACAAAAGGAGAACTTCTTTTTATGTCCAATCTACACATGCATTTTATGTTAGTTTTGTGAAAATTAATATTTTTTTATCCAAATAATTTGTCTTTTTTGCTATTTGTGTAGTATTTAGAGTTTGGAAGGAGGTCTACAAGAAAGGAAAAATAATTTATTTAAACCCTTTTACAAAGAAGTTGAAATAGAAAAGACCCAACTTAAAAAAAAAAAAAAGAGGAAACCACAAGCATTAAGAAATTTCAGCTATGTTACCCAAAAATAACTGCACTATTTGAAAATAAATTGTTCCTGAATTGGCATTTCCCTCAGAAATTTGACTTTGTGTAAAAAGAGACAAAGAGGCTTGGTTCCCCAAAATTTGGAGAGCTATCTGTCAGTAACTTTCCATAGAGGAACACAACTAAAAGGATCTTACTCACAGAGCATAAATACCTGTGATTAGTATTACTATAGCAAGCAGTTACAGTCACATTTTTATGCATAACATTTTTTGGAAGGGTCAATGGGCAGCAAATTGTGCTGGCTGGTGGAGGTTGTAGTCAGACTCAGGGTGAGGCCAGGTATTTTGGGACCAAACCAAGAGGAAATCTGTGTTACCCAAATACAAGATTGCAGTAAAATGTATCCATAAATTCTGTGAAGTCCTATTCCACTTTATTGCCTCAGAAAACACTTTTCTCGCATAAACAGACAAACTCACAGTTTCCAATCCTAATCTGGATGCAAATTACCTAGTTGGGACTATAATTATAATTTTCTAAATTGAATTATTGGATGCAATTGCTGGAATACCTAATTCACGATCATGGTAGTAATATAATAAGAGAAGCAATCTGGTCTCACAATAGTAATGTCAGAACTGAGTAATGGTGAGTATTTAAGGCAGTTCCTTTCAAACTTCAAAAACAAAATCCCCAGCAATATAGCTTTGCTGGAATCCAGTATGAAGGTCATAATTGTACATGAAGCATGTCATATGGGAGGCTGTGAACTGCCTTTTGTAACGTGGAATGAGAAATCACACACTCACTGGTACTACTTTCTTAGCTTCAAATAACTTATAAACAAACAATGATTACTCAAGGAACCTTTTTGAAACAGGATTCTTTGATTATTATTTGGGGATTAAAAAGTGGGAGGGACTTTCTGTGAAATAAAAAAGTTGCACAGTCAAAATGTGTGTGTGTATAAATGTGTGTGTACAAGTGTGTCTCTGTGTGAGTGTTATGTGTGAGGGCATGTTTGTGTGCATGAGTGACTGTGTGTGTGTGTCAGACATAAATATATAGGAAAAAAATTATTTGAGAAAAAAAGAGCCAGCAGGAGGAAGATAGGGACAAGAGACTGAGGCAACATAGAGAGGTGAAAAATACATAATATATGCATATGAAAATGTTATGAAAGCCATTATTTTATATAAGTAACATACATTAATTAAAAAAAGTGCTGGTTGTAATGCTCTTGTAGGTTATGAATATAGATGCTTAGTTATTAACACAAATGTTTAAAGTCTTGAAAACAGTAACAAGAGATAAAAGTAAATAGTTGCTTGTATTTATAAATAAGTATCTATATAATGTCTTAAGTGTTTGCACGGCTCTGTGTTTTAAAACAGCAATCTGGGCATACTGAATAAAATAGACTATGAAGGAAGCAGAGCCCTTCTACTAGATAATAAAAATTATTATTTCCTTTTTAAATTTGTGTTTTATTATTTGTAGTTTTACTAATTTTAAAAAATCATTTTTGAAGGCAAATCTCTTAGTTAAAAATTGTTTAAAAACAAAGGGCTGTATTGAGGTCAGACATGCTTTGCTGATTCATACACAGAAGTGAACTTCTTATCTTAGGTAAACTGGAGATGTATAGCTTCAGTAGAAAACATTTATTTCAGTGGGAACATTTAGCGATTGCTGAAATTGAGATATAAGTATCACGTAAACAAATCGAGAAAAGACAAGAAAAGCACAATTCTCTGATCTGCAGATTTTGTGTGTCTTTTGGTTATGCATATATGGAATGGCTGGTCCTCCACTCACCTCCGTAACTAAGACCAGCTAGGTTTTTCTGCAAATCTCTATGATGCCATGTGATCCAGGGCCAGCCTCACCAGACTTCCCACAGAAGAGCACAGTCTTATAGTCACACAAAGTGTCAGTCCTCTCCAGACCCACCGATTTGGAGTCTTCTGAGTTGCCTCTAAACCATCTCTTCAGGTGAGTCATCTGCCCATTTAGTTTAAAGAAACGTCATTGTGAAAACTCCCATTTCTTTTTAGGATCTTTAAACCCACATAGCTTTGTGTACGCTAAAACTTTGATTACAATCAGTACATACATATTATCAGTGAATCTTAACTCCAGCCACAGATGAGAGTTTTCTGGACAAAGCTAGGCTCCATTTTAGTTACATAGTTCAATAATAGGAAATAAGGTCTGAACAAAGACTATTTAAATGAGCTGACTTGATAAATTAAAAGTGCAACTCTACTTAAAACACTTGTAATATCATAGTTCTTACCTGAAGACACCAAGATGAGTATATTATATTACAGAGGGACTTGTCCGTGGTTACCAAGCATGCATTTAGTCATATCTTTCTTGGACTTTTTCTTAAGAACTTTATTGCTATCAAAGGGTTCTGAACTTCTTACTATGTAATTATCTCATCATACACCAATCTTTGAGGAAATCCAGAGCATCAGAGCAAAAATTGAGGGACTGACTGGATGACCTGGCAGATAGGAAGAGTTAGGATGGAACAATGAAGCTTTGAAATAGTGTTCATGTCAAGCACAGATGAGCACCCAATGGGTGTTCAGCTAGTAAAGAATTGAATTGCAGAGGAAGCAGCCACACCCTGATTTAAGAAGTAGCACACATAGGGAGTATCTACAAAATACCCTGGTCACAGCTCTTTGACTAGGTGACAAGGTTCCCCACCCTGTTCTGTCACAGTTGGCACATCAACAGCATGACGACCAAACTTTTGAGCAAGAGATATTATGAAATCTTATTATCTGATTAAAACAGGAGGTCTAAAGAGAGGCCTGCCCATGTGTGGTGTGTTCCCACTGGATCAGGGAGGAAGTGAGTCATGCCTGCTTACATCATAAAAGTAAGACATGTAATATTTTAAAGGATTTATCATAAATGAATCCCTCCATTGCCATCTGCTCATTTTTGGTACAGGAACTATTACAAGCCTATTCTTGGATTGCTGGATAACAGTTTTAAAAGATGTATGTTTTGTGGTGTGTGCAAATAAGTAATGAAAACGGGATTTTCTTTTACAGATTACATTTAGAATGTTGTTAAAGCACTCTCTTAGTGAGTTGGCCCACTTGCTAATATAATCTTAAAATGTGGATGTTGCCTTTGAAAATCCAGTTTAATCCACAGATGTGTGTAATGGAACATAGGTAATATTCTGATGCTGACAATGAAGATGTTGAGGATAATAGCAGTACTGATGGCCAGTGTTAGTGGTGCCACAGTATCTATTTGCTTACATATTATGATTTTTTTTGAATCTGAAAAAATCATTTTTGATACTCAACACTCTACTCATACCTATACCGTACTTGTTTTTAAATAAATACCATAACTGCACTGTCATTTTTGCATACCTTGTTTCAAAGAACAGACTTGTCTTTAAATGGCAAGTGCTATTCCTTAATATTATGGTTAAATTAACATTAAAGCCCAGAAGTTAAAAAGAAAGAGAGAGAGAAAGTGATAAGAAAATCCCGAGGTAAATGTTTAAGTAAGCAGTTTGAATTATTTTGAAATTAACGTTTTCTTAACTTCTGAATTTATTCAGTGTCATATTAATAAAAGGCCATAATATTGTAAATACCAACCTAAGAAAATAATTGAATATGCATACATAAAGAAACACTTTGAGTATGTTTGGAAGAAAATTGCCTGCTTGAGTTTTAAATTATGAAAAATTTGCTACTTTAGTATCAGAGATGATCCCTCAGTCAGGACTCAAGGAGCTTTGTTTTCACTGAGCCTGAAGGAGTTAATGCCACTTGCAAAACACCTAGAAGAACATGAGACTGAGAGCTGCAGCACTGACTATTCAGGGGCATTCTGCCCCCTGCTGGACTCACAGAGTGGGTTTGATGCATGATGCAGAAGCTTCAAAGCCTTCCCACACCCTTTCCTTCTAAAAACTCCCAGTTGCTCCAGTTGAAAGCTTCTGCCTCCTCCACATATATATGCATTTGGAGCAACAATTTTCCTTTATATAATATAAAAATTCTTGGCTTCCAAATTAGCTTTTCAGAACTAAAATAAAAAATATACGCATCATTGTTGGATATGACTAAAAGAGAAAAAAATGAGGTGATGAAAAAAAGAGTGTGAATATGGCCTGGGAATGCGGATTTTAGAAAATAGCCATTATCTCTAGAAGGCAAGAAAGAAGGGTTAAGTGTGAATAAAGTAAAACCATATGAAACTAAATATGTGAAAATTCCTCACTGACATTATAGCAACTGCAAATAAAACCATCTCTTGTGCTCTTATATACTTTTCCCCTTTGGAACAGGAATCATCAGTCAAGAGTGGTGGTTGTGGAAAACTTCTAATCTCAATCATTTCTAATTTAGAAAAGAGCTCCTCATTTGAGCTAATTGAAACTTCCTTGATGTGGGAATGCCTTTCTGTATGCTGTGAATATCAATCTTTAAATAAAGGAGCTGTTGTTGCCCATGACAGGCACCATAAAAAAAGTAGGAGGGGAAATCACAACATAGGTAGGAGAAGCAGGGCAGGGTCAGACAGACCAAGTCAGCTGCCCAAGAAGAAACATGTAAGGAACACAGGTGAGCCACAGGCCACGTGGCAGACAGATTAATGAGAATGTGTTGATTTAAGATGAAATAGCTAGCTAGCAATGTGCCTGAGCCATAGGCCAAACAGCATGAACTTAATATAAGTGTCTGAATCATTTTGGGAGCCTGATCAGCGGTGAGTGGCTAAGGGGTCTGGGGCTGCAGGTCTGTGGGTCTGGGCCTCTGGCTGCCTGGGGACCAAGAAACCCTATTGTTACACTTCCTCTACTCTCTCAAATATCCTTGATTTTTCTATACTGCAAGTGGAGTGCATCCATATAAAGGAAGCATTCAGAAAAATGCCTAAAAGGAGGTATCATTTCCGAATCCCATTCCCCTTCTAAAGTTCAACTTCTATAGACTGAGACTTTGCAACAACTTATATCTAGGTGTAATTTGAAAAAAGAACCACATTTATCACTGAAACCTAGGACATTTTGGCTCCACAAGTTACCTCTCTGGTTATTTCATGGATCCTTAGCCTATCCCTAGGTCATATTGAAATATGCTTTTACTTAGCTTCTCCTTTATCTCGTTTTGTATTTTAATCACTCCACAGGACCACAGAATCTTCAGATTCCAGAACAGTGAGAAGAAGCTTCTTTAAATTGCAGATCTGAGAAGCATTTTGATAGTGGATGCAAGCTTCCTTTTTTAGAGAGTACAAAGTTCCTTTCAGACTCTTCCTACACACATAAACTGAACTCTCCAAGTCATGGCAGTGCAGATCTGTCCATCACACTGTCAGTTGTCATCAGTCACACTCTCACGAAGGCCCAAACTTCAAAACAGCCCCAGAATCAAATGACTTAGTCTTCTCAAAGCAATAGAACTACTACTAAACATTTTAGAACACAAAAGGACTTTTATTTCATTATTTTCCTAAATTTAATTTCCAATTACACATTTGCTGAGAGGTAAAATACCAAAGGCAATTTCAGACACAAAACTCCACCAAATACACACAGTCTGAGACGTTGCTGCTTGAGTGAGTTATAATCCTCTCAGCTCTTCCCACTGAAAGAAGATTAAACTAAGATAATAGAGAAGAAAAATAAACAATATTGTTCTATAGGAAATTTGTCAAACTTCTTAAACATTCATTCCATGGGTGCAGTGTCCATTTTATAAAAAGGAAACTCTAAAGTTCCTACAAACACAAGACAATATTGGCATTTTCAGATGAGTATACATTCATATACTTGTGTGAAAATTTGTGCAATTAAACAATATGGAAAATGGTACTTGTTAGCATAGTCAATGAAAATATATTTTCATTTCTATGTAAGTTAAACATTTCCATCTCCCATTTTATGTTCTGCAAAAAAGCCACGTGTCTAGTTTATGAAATAAACTATGCTCATATGCAGTAGTAACTGAAAAGGAGATTAACAGTCCTATCTGCATACCCCTGGGATGAATATACACCTTGCATAATCATGTGCTGTGCAATGTTGGATGATGATCTTAGATCTCTTATCACTACAAAGATTTGCAAGCTTCTATTTGATACACGATGCCCCAAATTCAGTCAATTCAGCCAAGTACTCAAGCAATAATTAAGGTACGAGTGATTTACAAAATGACAAACAACCATTTGACTAAATTGAACATGTTTTGTTAACATGATGACACAGTCATTATAGGTGCCCTATAAAGAAATCACTTGTAAGTGGCTATTTGTTTCAATTAATTTTTCCCCTAAGGCTCTTAGAAGTTGACTTAATTGCCTCTTGGGCCCCAAGAAAACAAGTTGCATAAACAGAAGACCAACATATTAATAATATAAAAACAAATACCATGCCCTATGTGCATTCCTCCATAGGAGAAATGTCACGAAGCACATAGAAACTAGGGATCCAGCAGAAATCTATAGAATTATCTAATGCCTAAATTTTTATCTTACTCCAGTGTCAGGTATGTTTGTTTAAATTCCCTTCTTTACCTACAGTACATGTGAACTTTTGAATAGCATCTTTTTGGAGTCATTACCCAGTGTGAAGGTCTGCACAGTAGGCAAGCAGTGTAATTCAGATCACCACATCTATTGTCTGATGATCTGGACTGGGCAGCTTCACACAGGGAGTGGATCCATTTTATAAAGACAAGTTCCTTCCGCAGACAAAAGGTCTCAAGTGCAGACAGCCTCTGAAGCAAGGGCTGCGAATCTTCTTTGGCATATTAAACATTCCATATACACATTTGTTCTTACAGATGACCCTTCATGACTGTTTCTTTTCATTAAAAGAGTGCAATATGTTTTCATCTTCTAGTATGTGATTTTGCTGTATTATGTACCCCTCAGAGTGAATTCAAAGTAGCCTAGTATCATTGAAACATAGAAAGAGAGATACGCTTTGATTATTTTAGATGTTATAGTCACTGACATGACAGATCAGCAACACATTTCCAAGGCTAGAAGGCTTGCCAGTTTCCTGGTTGTTTAGTAGGCCTGAGGTTTGGTTCTATGAATTATAAAGAAAATAGGTTCAATTTCAGGATCTCTTAAATTTTCTAAATTTCTAATGTATCATTTTTCTAACTGCTCCTACCCAAACTTCAATAGTAAGAAAAAACAAGATGAAATCCCAGGCTCCCCACCCCCCTCTCTCTTTCATGCACACTTTAATATAGTTTGGGAGGTTTTGACTGCATTTATGAACAAGGAAACTTGCTCTTTTGTTTACTTTATATATTTGCACACAAAGGATTCACAGATGGGAGAGAGTGCAAATGATTATCAAAAATTGTCTCATGCATTTAAGAATTTTTACATGTCAAAAATATACATCCTTTCATCACCTCCTGTATTCCTTAATTATATAAGAAATAGAGCTTCTTTCACTGGTCTCCTCCGCATATTACAGAACTGAATAAGGAATAAAGATACTTTCTTGTTAAGAAACTGTGTACAACTCTAATCCAGTTTCCAAACTCCTCTAAGAACAGCAGTTTGGGCTGAGTCACCCAGCATACCCTCCATTGGTGGGGATTTAAGTGGTTTAAAATGACTGATACATAAAATTAGGAAACAACGCAGCCTGCAGACTTTGGCACTAGCACACATTCTGTTTTGTTTGAGCTGTTAGAGTTGTAGTTTTATGATCAAGAAACAGAAATTTAAAAAATTAGAACTCTGCAGAAAACAAACAATCTTAGGTGTTGATCCTCAGTGTAACACTCCCTGCCTCCCATTCCCACCCACTACCCCCATATATTTCTGATTGTAATAAAAATAGAGATCTTAGCATCTGAATTTGACTATAGCTCTTCAAGGTTGCTCTGTGCCATCCAAGCCACATTTAGTCTTTGAAGCACCAAATCCACAAGTTTCTTCAACCAAATTTAAATGAACAAATGAAGACTGAAGGATGTCAAAACAAATGTTCTAAAATTAAGCTGTAACACAAACTTCTCCCCAAAACACAGGGCATTAGTTGTCTAGTTCAAGTACTGCCAGGCTGTATGTGGATCTGTCTCAGATAGCCTTCAGACAACACCTTCAAGTAAGTGCCAAGGGCTTAGAGGGCAATGTCCAAACTGGACAGGGATCCCCATCCATCATCAACGTTAAAAAGTTGCAACCTTTTGTGTGATTGGCTGCAGGAGGATCTGTGCTGAGCCCGGGCTTTGAGAGGAGGAAGCTAAACTCCTCAGCTTGCAAGCTTTGCTGTAGTCCCAGCAGTTCACCTTCCAGAGTGCTCTCTCAGAGCTGCCAGGATGCTCAGGATCCACTGCCCTTGCCCGGGAGAGAGAGCCTTGCTTCCACCCAGTAACAGGGAAAGAAGATTTGACCTACCTGTGGAAAGACCCAACTTGGTCCCCAAAGGTCGCTTAGGCGACCCCATTGCCATTGACAAGTCAACCTGTGCACTTAAAACGTATCAGTTTATGGAATGCTTGTTTGAAGTCCTCATTGGACATGGTGTAGATGATAGGGTTGATGAGGGAGTTAAGATAGCCTAGCCAATTGAAAAAGTCAAAGATGGCCATGTGAAACCAGCAGGCATCCTTGCAGATAGGCATCACCAGGGAGATGATGAAGAAGGGCAGCCAGCACACAATAAATGCTCCTAAAATGATCCCTAGGGTCTTAGTGGCTTTGCGCTCCCTAGCGGCCATGAGCTTCTTCTTTTCCAGCAGGGCGTCTGAGACTCTCACTTTGACTTGGTTCACATACACTGGAGAGCCAGACTCACTGGGCACATCGGGAGCCCGGGAGTTAATGGAAGTGACAGAGGATGTGGACCCAGGGGAGTCTGTTATCAGCTGGGCTCGGGTCAAGCGCTTCCCAGTCTTGTTGGGTGTTTGTTTCAAAATCCGAGAGCGGGCTTCCACGTAGATGCGGCCATAGAGGGCGATGAGGAGCAGGGTGGGTAAATAGAAAGCACCCACCGTGGAGTAGACTGTGTAGAGGACGTGGTCGGTGTTCACAAAACAGTCCAGCACCTCCTCCTCGGCTTTGGCTTGACGCCAGAAGAAGGGTGGCAGAGAAATAGAGATGGAGAAGACCCACACCAGAGCTATCATGATGGCTGCCCTTTTGGGAGTCCTTTTAGCGGAATACTCGACCGCATCAGTGATTGCCCAGTATCGGTCCAGGGCGATGACACAAAGATGCATGATGGAAGCTGTGCAACAGGTGATATCCGACGACAGCCAGAAGTCACAGACCACCTGGCCTAATTTCCAGCGTCCAGTAACGGTGTACATGGTGCTGATGGGCATCACCAGGATGGACACAAGCAGGTCAGTGACTGCCAAAGAGGCAATCAGGTAGTTAGCTGGGGTGTGCAGTTTCCGGGTCCGATACACTGTGGCGATCACAAAGGCGTTGGAGAGCGTGGTGGCCAAGGTGATGAGAGCCAGCAGTGCAACCAGCAGGATTTTCCAGGGCATGGCGATGGAGTCCTGGTAAATGTAGCTGTCTGCGCTGCAGTTGTGTGAGAGGTTGACAAGAGGTACCCCTGTCTGGGAAGCGGCAGGAGGCGGTGGGCCGCACTGAACTCCTTGCTCCTCCATAGCTCTCCTCGCCCGGGCTGCGGAGCGCAGCTCTTGAGCATGGAGCGGACCAGAGAGAGAACAGAGGATGGGAGGATCATGGAGACCACGGGCTTGTCTCCTTTGCCTAGCCAGTTCCGTGGGCTCCTCAGTAACTCCTCCGCCTAGGTTCTTAGCGGAAAGGAGAGGTCACAGGCGCGGCCACCAAGCTGCGGGAGCGTCCCCGGCACTTCCAGTGCGCCCAGCGCTGCCTCTGCGTCTGCTAGCTCCTCTCCACGCCCCGTCTTCGGCCGGGTTACTAAAGCAGTGGCCCACCCAGTACAGCTCCGCACAGGCTCCCTGGAGGCAAACAGTGGAGAAGGGCTCAGTATCGCTTGTGGAGGGGTCTCAGGTCTAGTGGGACCTCTTACCCCAATTGTTCAGGGCTCGGCTTCTTCCTAACCCGGGCGCTCCGGAATCTGCAGACTCCACCCGCAGGAGTTTCTTGGTTGTGCAGACCTAAGTCTGCATGCCAGTGCAGAGTCCTGGGCTTGCATCCCCGCCCCGCGCCCCCCGCCCAGAGCAGGGCCACTTTCTGTGGCTGCCGCCTGACTTGGGGATTGTGAAGTCTGCCAGCCGCACCGCGCCTGGCGCCAGAGCTCCGCACTCCCTCCCTTTTCACGCGCTGGCCACACCGGCGAACTGCCCCGCGGAGACGCGGCCACCAGAGGAGAGACTCTGGGGCCGGAGCTGCGGCTGCTCCAGCGGCGCAGCAGCTGTCACCACCTCCCGGGTTCTTCCAGCGCTGCTGGGAGCCATGCCTCGGGACGCACAGGGCTGGGGCACCTGGAGTCCTACACCAGGAGGGGCAGGTGTCTCGGGGAGCAGAAGGAACCCGGCGTGCGCCAGCCCGGGAGCTGGGTGTGAGCCTCAGAGCCGGTGGGGCTCCTTTTATACTCTCTGAGTCCAGCCTAGTCTGGCCTTGCAACTCGTGCAGTGCAGACGCCGTGGCACAACACCTTCCCCTTTGCTCTCTTCCTCCCTCTTTTCCTCCCGCCCAGCTCCATTCCTGGCCACAGAATCTCCCGCAGGGTCCTACCGCCCTCTCCCGCAGTTTCCGTCACCTTGTCCCTTCACCGGACTCTGACCCCAAAAGTCGCCTTTCAGGCGAGGAATAGGGACTGGGGGCGTCCTGCTCTTGCCTTTGCGGGCTTTGAGTCTTAGCGCTCCGCAGTTGATCCACGCCCTTAGTCGCTGCCACAGACTTAGTGCGGGCGTCCGGGTCTAGGCTTCCGCCTACCATCACCTCCCTTCCCTCTTCCCTGGAGGTTGGAGGTAGGTGGAGAAGCCCTAATCTCTGAACTCTCTTTTCTGGAATCTAACCCAACACCAAAGGCCACACCCAGGTTCGAAGGAGGCGCCAGCGATGCTGCCTAATAAGGAAGCAGCCAATTTGTGCATTTTATACTTTATGCTTGGGGCTCTGAGACATCTTTAACTCTTAGTACATAAACACACAGACACACACACACACACACACACACACATACACACACGCACACACTTTCCTTTCTACGTTTAGAAAATTGAGCTTGTCATTCAATCCTTTCCTCTTTAACTTTGTGAGTTAACGGAAGAGAAGCTGTCTGCAACATTTAAAACAGTGTCATAAAGAGAAGCCAGTTACTGCATACGAAATTAAACGTCTGGTCCCAGCCGCTGGCTCCGGTGATTCTGCATCCAATGCCCGAGTTCCCAAGGAAAAACTTCTTCCCCTCAGTGGGTCAGGGAAAGAGAAATAAACTGGCCTCCGAGGCATCATCGCTTCACTCATCACACCGTCTCCTTTGCCCTCTACAAAAGGATCGCGATTCTGCCATAGGGGGCAGTAACATAGTAGCTAGGTCGGAGCAGATTTCTTGTGCTAGGTTTTCCGTCCGATCTGAACAGAGTCAAATACAGGGCACAAGTACAAAGTCAAAAGTTGAAAGTGAAGGGCAATTTATTCTCCGCTTTGAGCACTAAGTGGCCCCCACTGTAAGTCCCAAGAGCTTAAGTTTGTGTTGCTATGCTGGATGAATCTAATAAAAGCCACAGCATAATTGAATTCATCAGGTTCTCTGAAAGTGTGTTTTTAAAGGCTCAAATCGTTCAGTCTCAGAGGTGAGCCAGGGATCATCAGCGCTATCACTCATCCAGTTTTAAGGGCGGGGTAATTTCAGACCTATATGAGAGACTTTTACCTAACATGATATGGCCCCAAAGTAAGTTCCCTGCTTTGTCAGCTCTCTATGCCAAGGAGGCAGACAAAAATTAAAATGCATAACTGATGCTGAATTAGAATGTTTACTTAACCCTGGATATTTTTTCTGCACTAGGAATATGGTGACAAACGGGGCAAATTCAGATCCAGTTTTACAGCAGTTATATTCTAGGAAAGGCTAAGACAGTGGATGATGGTCAACAAAATTACTGTACTTTCATTTGGCAGCAAGTGTGGTGAAGAAAATACAAGTCATTGAAACTTCAAGAGGGAGCTCCTTTTTATACTGGATTTCAGTAGCTGCTGTAAAGATTAATATACATATATATAATATGTTGATATAATATGTATAATCTTTTTCTCTATTCTTTTCCCTAAGACCAAATACTTCAGCATATTAAGCATTTCCCACCACATTTTAAGGTGTCCCCCCTCCACACACACGATCTGATCTGGTCTTCCAACTCCATCCACCCACACCAGGAGTCTTTATTATTTTACTAACCACGGCACTCAGTTAAAAGCTATTGGAAAGAGAAAGAAATGGAAGCTGGTGAATTTAAGCCACTAGGTGGGGGAGTTGACCAGGATGGAGCAAGTGTGTGGTGGAGGGCAAGAATGTAGGGATGCTAGAAAACCATTTTCTTGCTATTGTAGTCTCTTAGGATAGCTAGGGAAGATTGAGAATACTGTCCAAGAGAAAGGAGACTGTAGAAAAATATGAAGAATTATGCTATGCTTTTTATTTGTTTGAGAGGCATGAGACAGAGAAAAGGACTTCTTGGTATTGGCGTTAGAGAGGCAGACACCTGTGGCCTTCCCATGGACCACTCCAAGCTCATCTTCACCATTCCATGCCTTGAGCAAATGCTATCACTTGTAGGCAAATTCTGAGTTTACCCTCTGGTTAGAACTGCTTGAATATGCCACAGCAGCACAGGAGGGATTTTGGCAGAGCTCAGTGAAGAGCCACAGATCATTAAGCGACTTTCTGAACTTCACTCATTTCTTTCAGGACTTAAAAACATAAAAAAAAAAAAAAAAAAAAAAAAGCTGTTTTCACAGCAGTGCATATTTTTTGAAACAAGAAACTCACCCATCGCCCCTGGGCACCAATTCCTACCTTTTTTGTTCCCAAGCCCCAGGTTGTTTGAAGGCACCTTCTTTCCAGTTAGTGGTTAATCCAAAGTTTCAAAAAAGAGTAACAATTCATTGGGTAGAAAAGTTCAGATCAGGTAGTGAGTCATTTTAGTGGGGTATGATTCACCCTCAAGGGGACTTTCCCAAGCCAGGAGGTTACATTGCTTCCACGGGAACATTTTAGGCACTGTCTGGGAGGTTTTGACCTTGGTCTTACCATAACAGACATGAAAAAGAAATTCTCTCTCCTAGCAATCACAAGAAGTATGTTATAGAACTCAGAATGTGCAACACAGTACCTATCCATCAATAAAATACTAACTGAAAAAATATTTAAGCACCAGGTCCTAATCACAGAATGTAGAAAGTCGACAGATACTTCTTTCAAGTCTTACTTTGTCAAGTCTAAAGACAAAGTGGAGTGTTTTTATTGCTGTGACATTAAACTCACACTGGTGAATTAATCAGCAAAGACACCAGCCCTGAACAACCTATTCCTGATGGTGATAGCCAGGCTCCTGTCAAACATCCCTACTATCTCTGAAAGGTGATGAGTATCACTGAAAATACAAACTCTCTCAAGGGTCTTGTTTCTCTCTATCCTTGTGTCTTACATGAGGAAACTATGGGAATATTTGGATAAGAGAACACATGCAATTCTTTCAAATTCTGAGTGCTTTGGGATTCTTATGCGCATTCTCTGACCTCCTTAGTAGGCTTGTGAGCTGATATTCACGTCACAGTTCTTTCATGCTGTCTAATTTTTTAAGAAATTTTAAGATTTACTAAATAATAAAGTGCAGTGTGAGGTTTCTGTTCTGGGTTTAAGCTCGCAGACCCACAAATCCACAGACACACAGATATTTTCATTAATTTGAGGCTGATCAGCCTAAGGCTCAGGCATATCACTTGCTAGCTCTCTACCCTTCATCTAACCCATGACTCTTATCCTGTTCAGCCATGCGGCTCGGTACCTTTTCTTAGAGCAGCATAGTTGTCCTCTGCTTCTTCCTGCTTCTCTCTGGCATTCTGCTCTGTGCTTCCTGTTCTCAGAGTTTTCTTAGTCTGGTATCCCCACTCACACTTCCTGCCTGCCTTTGGCCAATCAGTGCTTTTTATTAAACCAGTGGGTGGGACAATTATTTATAATGTAATGCCATAATCTCCCACAATAAAGTCAGTTCTTTGCTAGGTTGGTGTAGGTTAGTTCTTAAGAAGGAGCAGCACTGTTGTGTTTCTGGGTATGGTGGACAAGCCATATTTATATAGAGAAAGAACAGTGACAAAATTAGACCACACACACACACACACACACACACACACACACACACACACACACACACTATGAAATATATTTATACGATATATATATATATATCTTTCATCATCTGAGACTCATATTTGTAATAATAAACATTGTCCTAATCAGTAATCAGTGTTCTTTGCTGTGAAAAGACCCCATGGCAATGGCAATTCTTATAGAAAGAAAGCATTTAATTAATGCTTGCTTACAGTTTCAGAGGTTCAGCTTGTTATCATCAAAGTATGGTGTAACATTAAGGTTTCTTGGTGCTAGGTGGCCAGAGGCCCAGACCCACAGACCTGCAACCCCAGACCCCTTAGCCGCCCATCACTGCTCAGGCCCCAAGAAATAATTCAGACGCTTATATTAAGTTCATGATGTTTGGCCTATGGCTCATTCACATTGCTAACTAGCTCTTACATCCTCACTAAACCCATTCACATTAATCTGTCTGCCATGTGGCCTGTGGCTCACCTGTGTTCCTTACATGTTTCTTCTTGGGCAGCTGGCTCAGTCTGTCTCTGACTCTGCCCTTCCCTTCCTACCTATTCTGATTCCCCATCTACTTTTTCTATGGTGCCTGTCATGGGCCAAAGCTGCTCCTTTATTTAGAGATTGATATTCACAGCATACAGAAAGACATTCCCACATCAGTAGGGAGCACAGTGATAGTCTGGCAGGCAGACATGGTAGCTAAGAGATCTGTATCCAGATCCAAAGACAACAAGAAATGAGAGAGGCACTATGCCTGCTTTGAACCTTTGAAACCTCAAAGCCCATCCCTCAGTGACACATAACCTGAAATAAGACTACACTTACTCCAACAAGGCCACCCTTCAGTTAATGCTGCCGCATGGTGACTAAACATTCAAGTATAGGAACCTGTGAGAGCCATTCTTATTCAAACCAGCACAGACATGTCAAACAGATACTTGCAACAAATACAGTTATACTGGTCCAAAACTACACAGTTCAATCCAGCCAGCTCTCACATAAGACCTGGGTCTTGAGATACCACTAAGTAACACTGGAATAAACTGCTTTGATGATTAGCTCTACCCAGCAGGAAATCTTTCTTTTCGGAAAGAGTAAGATTTGTCTGTAATAAAAAGTTCTCTTATGAAAAAGCAGTACCAATTGAGTCTACTAAACTTAAAACAGCCTTTAAGTCAGCAACACCATTGTGAAGTTCTGTTCAGGATGAATTCTGTCTAAAACAAAAACAAATCAGGACATCTAATGTTGAAATTGTCCATCAAGCTTTAAAGCAAACAGAAAAAGAATTGCCTCCTTCTATATTCAAAATGGGGAATTTGTTCTTTATTTTCACCCAAGGAGAGGAAAAAAACATCACTGTGTAGTTTAGTATTGTAGAGAAAACAAGACAAGCTGTGCTGTACTGCTTCTATACCTGTAATTCATGAATAATAATCGTTATCTTTTACTGAGCACTGTGCATTGGGCCATATGCTGTGTGTCCCGCGCACATTTCTCATTTAATTGTTACAACACTGAGAACTGTCATTATCCTTCTCAGTTTCTCGATAAGGAAACTGGAATTTAAGAAACTTTGCTAATATCAGACAGCTGGCAAGTGTGAAATAGTCTAAACTCAAATCTCAACAACTTTCTACTCCATCCCTTTCCCAGTGTTGGCACTTAACCAGTCTTGCAGCTTAGCCCAGGCTCCATATTAAACTGTTTTTCAGTCGTTTTTATTTTTATTTTATTTATTTATTTATTTTTGTCTTCCAGAGACATGACAGCAACGGTCTGTAGCTGTTTGAGTTTCCAGAGTAAATTTACAGATACTGACATAATTTTGAAAGAGAAAAGAGCAACAATATTGGTTATGGTTTTAAAATTCAGGTAGAAAAACCAGTTTTCTATGATTATATGTGGGTAGCTAATCATTACATTATAAGCAGTATTGACTAATGAATAGAGCTTAATCTTATGTCAAACATTCACATGAAGACCTCTGAATGTTCTAAAGCCTTATGTATATTTATGTATTATACAATATTATATAATTATTGACCAAGGAAGAATTCTTCTGATTTCATTTATTTTTATATTTCACACTGCCTTAATATAAACACAAATATATACATTGATTTTTAAAAGTTATAAATTAAAATTTGTTTGAATTGTGAGGAACAGGCTTCTGAATACCATGACATTGTCTTCTCTAACATTTACCATACTATTTTGACTATCATAATACTAACAGAAAACAAAACGAGCTACTTTTCTTCTGATTTGTGTATTGAATTCAACTACCTCTTCTTTCTCTCTAGGTTCAAGTAATTTAGAGGAAAATAATTACTCTTCCTAGGAATAAAATTATTCAAATAATGTTACTTGCAAGATTAATGAAGCCAAGCATAGTGATGTATGCCTTTAATCTCAGTACTTTGGAGTTAGAGGCAGGTAATTCTCTATGGATTTGAGGCCAGCTTCATCTACATAGTGAGTTCTAGGACAGTCAGAACTACATAATGAAACCCTTTATCAAAGAGAAAAAAAAATTAATTGATCTACTAAAATAATACAAAACCCATATATATATAAGATATATATATCTTATATTTTGTGTAAAATAGGTGACGTTATGGTTTCCAGTGTTCCTGAAGAAGAAAAACATTACACTAGAATTATGAGAAACTGTCAGATAAGCATATTGAATGTAGCAAGTAGCCAAATATGTTATCACTACTGTGCAGCAGAGACAAGATTCATGGCAAACTTTCAAGATTAAAAACTAAAAAGAATGACAATAATAAAATTACATATACTAGAATACGCAGTAGTATGTATGACTAAAGGCTCTGATCCAAATAATGGTAAACCAATTTAACCCCATGTATAAATAAAAGTGAGAGTCAGTTTCAAGAGGGGAGTGTGTGCCTAGAACCAAAAGATGAATTGCATTAGTTTACTTTGCAATTGAGCTTCAAGAAAGCTAAGAAACTACAGGGCTGTCCTGATCCTCTTTAGCGCTGTGTGCACTGATGCTAGCTGCTGCTGCTGCTGCTGCTGCTTCTCCTCCTCTTCCACCTCCTCTGCCCCCTTCCTCCTCCTCCTCCTCCTTCTTCTGCTTCTTTTTTTTCTTCTTGAAGGCTGCTGTCATTTATTTTTTTCTCACAAACTTTCTCACAAACACTGTATAAGACTAATATTTCATTATTTATCAATATGTTAATTATATAAAGTTTGATCTTATTTATTGACATACTTTGATCCTATTTATCTTTCCCAACACTACCCGTCTTGTCTCCTTTGAGCCTTACTCTTCATAAAAACAGCATTTTGTTTCTTCTTAATTTGGTGTAGCTTTTATTGGTTTGGATATAGTTTTTGTTGTTTGAGACAAGCCCGGACTCTGTAGCTCAGGCAGCTCTGTAGCTCGCTGTATAATCTGTCCAATGATTGTCCTGCTTCTGCCTCTTGAGTGCTGAGATGAAATGAGTCACTGTATCTGGAGCAAGCTAACAATGCTAGTCCTGTATGTGGAAGTGTTCCATTGTTTATCTGTTTGCACTTTCTCCACAGTCTTTTCATATTGGTGTCAATACATTTGGAATGCCTATCTTACTGTTTCAGTCACATATGAGCAGTTCAAATTCACAAATCAAATTCAAGCCAGTTACAAGTTCATGAATTATGAAAAATGGATTTTGCTTCTGGATAAAAAGGTACAAATAACAGTGGTTGGACATGCCTTTCATCCTTCTGTAATAACTGAAAAGACACATTTTTCCAAGTTTGAAGAGTTGTACAAGCAAGAAGAATTGAACAAACCAAAAGTCCATGGAGAGAGAATTTTTCAGGTGAACTAGTATCTGCTGTCTATGTGATTTCCTTGAGGCATTTTCCTTGATGTGGTAAGGATTTCAGTTCAAACTTCTCTTGAGGAAAGGGAAGCAGGTAGAGATTTCCACGATAGTCAGGGTTTGTAGTGTGTGATCATTTTCCACATGTTGCAGCAAAAACAGATTAAGGGAAAGGTAAGAAAGCTCTAACATGCCATCAATTACCTGGTCTTTGAGAGCGCAGAAGAATAAAGTTCTCTGAAGAGAATGGGTTTGCCACAAGCCTACCTTTCCCTTCAAGTCATCAGTGAGAGTTTGCAGTTCAGTAGGTAAAGCATACAATACCAAATTTGGTGTACTTTGAGGGCTGAAGAAGCAAAGACCCTGAAGGTTTCACCTGAAAGCAAGGCCCCCAGGAACAGGGTGGTCAAGGCCCCCAGGAACAGGGTGGTTCAGAAACTGAGGGCATCTAATTGCAGCTCATCTTGGACTCAGCTCAGTCTGGAGGCAGCTGCTGCATTCAAATCTTCATACTTTTGACCTGACCCCAAGAAGGGCAAACACTAGATTCTCATTAGATGTCTCCACAGGCCTTTCAAATACAATATCTGAATCAATTCTGCATACACATATCACCACTAGATTCTTTTTTTTTTGTACAAAATGCAGTATCTGTTTATCCTGAGAAGTAGGATGTTTACAATATGCTAAGAAGAATGGAACTAATTTTAAAATCCCAGACAATAGAATGAGTTCTATACAAAACCGAGACATTAGAGTTAGCAGGAAAACTTTATCATTAATGTGAAAAGAAAAACAAAGGGACAATAGATTAGTTTTAGAGGTAGCATACTTAAACCATGAGTAAGAATATTAAAAACAAAGTAATATGGGATTTCTAGAAATTAGATGACAGCATACTTGCTGGATGAATGAGTGTGTGGATGGATGGATGGATGGATGGGTGGATGGATGGATGGATGGTGGATGAATGGATTGATAGATGGGTACATGTATTAGTACACCAGACCCACTAGAAGCCAGGAGTAACAGGACCAGAAAATTAAAAGAGAGTATTTAAATAGAAGTATGGATAGAATGAAGGTTGAAGGCAAAGAAGAGAAGATTGAGGCTGAATCATATGATTTAAGTATATATGCAGCAGGGTATGGTGATACACTCTTTTAGTTCCACCACTCTTGATTCAGAGGCAGGTGAACTCCAACCAGATCTGCATATGGTATTCCATTTCAGCCAGAACTACATGGTGGGAACCTGTCTCAAAACAGTTAATGCACATATGCAGAAGCAGAGAAACCAGTGCATTGGGTGGGGGAGGTGATTAAAGAGATAATTCCAAGAAGTTTTAGAGATGTCAAAATTACCAAACAAGCACAGAATTATTAGATCAAAACTGGTAAGATAAGATAACAAAAAATTCTGTAAAAATGCCAGAAATAAAAGAATAACATTTCAAAGGATCACCAATAAGGCAGAAGTGATTATTAATAGAAACTATGAAAATCAAGAGAAATGTGGCAACACCTGTTAACAGCTGACATCTTAAAAATAATGTGCCTATTGGGATTTAAAAGAAATATATTTTTGTAAGCAAGATAAAATATAGATGTTTTAAGACAGATGCTGAGTTCAAAGTTTCTGAACTACTGACAAGATTCTTGTTAAAAAAAAAAAAAAAAGACAAAAGCAAATGACCCCAAGCTGAATCACGGTTAACAGAATAAATAGCTGCATGGGAGAATATCGCCACGTGCAGAATTATAAGAATAATTATGGCAACACACATGGCTTCTATCCCAAGTGAAGAGGTCCACTGTGTGAATAAACTGTGGTAAATTATTTGTACTGTTCAAAATGTAACAATAGTGTTTGAGTTCAATAGGAGTACAGGAGAGTCTTAGTAGTGTAGGTTTCAAATCAGATAAAATAAAACTTAATAGGCTCAAATGGGTGACAGCCCTAGAGTTCGGAATACATCTTTTTTACTGGCTGGAAAAATGGTTAAAAAAATCACACTAAAAATTAGTGAAAGTATAAAAATTGTTGAGTGTTATACTTCAGTTTTAACAAATCACATAGAAAACATTCTATTTCAGCAATTTCAAAGTAATGCTTCTTCAGGACCTCAAGTAGCATTTACAAGAAGGATCTATGCCAGGCACAAAGCAAATCTCAAGCAATTGAAACTGACAGTTCGTCAAAGAAGATGATTAAGAAGCTAACTATAATCATGAAATGACTTAACAATGAGCCATCAGGTAAATGCAAAACCAATCACAGCGAGACGCCAATATACATCCATTGAAGATCCAGCACCATACACGAGCAATGTGCAGTATGGGCACAGATAAACAGGAATTGGGAGCACTGGGTTTGTATTTTGCTCTGGTTTACTTTGTTTTGTTCTTGTATATATATATTTGTGTGTGTTTGATGGCATTAATCTGTATTTGAATGCCCTCATGTGTCCAAGCACGTGTCCTTGTGTGCACAGGTGTAGAAGACCAAGGTTAACTTCCAGTGTCTTTCCCAATTCTTCTCCATCTTGCTTGTTAAGGCAAGGTCTGTTTGCTGAAACCAGAATTGGTACTTTCGGCTGCTTTAGAGTATTCATCTGTTTTCTGTTAATGTGTTGAACATCATGGCCAAAAGCGTCTAGAGAAGAAATGAGTTTATTTGGCATACATCATCTAAGGAAGCCAAGGCAGGAACTCAAGAAAGAAACCTGGAGGCAGGAACTGCAGCAGAAGAAATGCTGCTAGCTGGCTTACTCCGTGTGGTTCCTATTAGGTTTCATTTTTTATTTCTTAATTTATTTTTGCAATCTTTTTTATTTAAAAAATGTCATTTTTATCTATATATCCCCCTGATCCCCTACCATCCTTCCTCCCAATCCCTCCCAGTCAGCTTTCAGCCTCCCCTCTCCACATCCACCCATCTCTTCTCCAAAAAGGGCAAGAAGTCCCAAGGTGGGTAAGCTCAGTGTGGCACATCCACTCAAGGCAAATCCAATTTCCTCATCCCAAATTCAAGACTGGGTTAGGTGTTCCTCTGCAGGGAATGGGCTTGAGCCTACACACACTGTTCATGCCAGTTCACAGTTGCCTACCCTTGGAGGGCCCAGTTCCTTTTCCCAATGGATCTCTAGTGGCTGTTCTTGATTCAGTGATCCCACAGAGCTCCAGCTATCCATGTCTGTGGGACTTCTCCTCATAATCCCTATCTCTTTGCTCATACAGACTCCCTTCCCCTGCTCTCAGATGGAATAGGAGCTCTACCTAGTGCTAAGTTATGGATCTTTGCCTCCACCTCTATTTATTGGATGTAGGATCTGCTATGACACTTAGGGTGGTTACTCATTTGATTATAGGGGAAGTCCTGTTTAGGCACCCCTCCACTATTGTTTGGAGACCTACTCAGGGACATCCTGTGAGTTCTTGGAGATTTCCCTAGCACCTGGTCTCTTTCCAACCCCACACTGGCTTCCTCTATTGAGATATCCATCTCTTTATATCTCCCTCTTTTCTTCTCTCCCTTAAACATCTCTTCTTTCAAGATTTGTCCTCAACTCTTCTTGGTTGCAATCTGTTATGACTCTAATTTGCTAAGGAGATCTTCTCTATTTTCTCTTCTTAGGGGAAGATGTCTCTGGATGTCTTTCTTAAGTTCCTTCTGATCCCAAGCTGTTCATGGGTTGTGACATGCTTTTCTTTCTGAGCTTGTGATACCTCTCTCAGGAGGATATTCTCCAAATCCATCCATTTGCCTGAAATTTTAGGATGTCTTTTTTTTTCTGCTTAATGGTACTCTATTGTGTAGATGTACCACAGTTTGTTAGTCTATTCTTCAATTGAGGGGCATCTAGGTTGTTTCCAGGTTCTTGCTATTACAAATAATGCTGCTATGAACATAGCCTTTGGGGTATGAATATGCATCCTTTGGATATATGCCCAATAGTGGTATTGCAGGATCCTTAAGGAGATTGATTACAAGTCTTCCAATGAGCCAACATACTGCATTCCAGAGTGGCTGTACAGGTTTACATTCCCACCAACACTGGAGGAGTGTTCCCCTTACTCCACATCCTCTCCAGCATAGGCTGTCATCTGTGTTTTTGATCTTAGCCATTCTGACAGGTATAAGTTAGTATCTCAAGTTGTTTTGATTTGCATTTCTCTGATGGCTAAAGATGTTGAGCAATTTTTCAAGTGCCTCTCAGCCATTTGTAATTCTTCTGCTGAGAATCCCTTTTTAGCTCTGAGTCTCATTCTTTATTTGGGTTATTTAGGTTTTGGGGCTCTAGTTTCTTGAGTTCTCTATATGTTTTATAGATCAGTCCTCTGTCAAATGTAAGGTTGGTGAAGCTCTTTTCCCATTCTGTAGGATGTCATTTTATCTTATTTACTGTGTCCTTTGTCTTACAGAAGCTTCTCAGTTTCAGGAGATCCCACTTTTTGATGGTTGTTTTTAACATCTGTGCTACTGGTGTTATATTTAGGAAGTGACCACCTGTACCAATAGCATTGGAGGGTATTTACCACTTTATTTTCTATCAAGTTCAGTGTAGCTGGGTTTATGTTGAGTTCTTTGGTCCACTTGGATTTGAGCTTTGTACAGGGAATAGGTTTGAATCTATTTGCATTCTTCTACATACTACCATCCAGTTGTGTCAACACCATTTGTTGAAGATACTATCTTTTTTTTCCATTGAATATTTTTGGCTTCTTTGTCAAAAATCAGGTATTCATAGGTGTGTGGGTTAATTTCAGGGTCTTTGGCTAACTTTCTTATACCTCCCCAAGGGAAGTACCACTCATACTGGGCTGGGCTCCCAACATGATTCACCAATCAAGAAAATGTCCTACAGGCTTGCCTGCTGGGAATCTGAAGGATGTATTCTCTCAGTTAAGGCTCCCCTTTCTAGACAACTCTAGCATGTGTCAAGATGACAAAACGCTCATGAGGACCTCTCCCCAGACAACGCCATCAAGGATTTTCTATCTGCACCTCCTGCTCACAAATTTGGTTAGGTTTAGGCTATATATTACAGTTCTGGGGATCAAAACTCAGGACCTCATACTTAAATGGCAACTGCTTTTCCCACTGATCCAGACCCACAACCTGATACTGCAACTCTTGTAAGTTGTGATATAAAATGGCACATCTTCTTTGAAAACCAGTTAAGTAGGCTTGTCACAAGTCCAGTGCTTATCCATGATCTAAAAGTGTTCCATTCCAAATTATCTAAGGAAAGTGATATTTATGTTCACAGAGAAAATTAGGTGTGAATGCTTAAGTAGGTAATTTATAGTTGCTAACCTCAACAAACAACACAGAACAGCCATATAATAGAGTAATACTCACCAATAAGAAAGAATAAACTACTACAACTTGGTGAAGCTTAGTTCCATTTTACTTAGTGAAAGAATGCAGACTAAAACTTTTGTGGTTCACTGATAGGAACTTGTGGTGGCACTATTCTCTATGCAGGGAATTTTGGTTTATGTATGAAGAAGAAAGCATTTTTAGCAATAGAATCCATAGATCCATTCACTGCTATCTTCTGAGAGCAGACATAATGTGACCCACTGCTATAAGCGCCTAGTGCTTGCACTTAATTGCCATGATGAACTGTACATTAACCCTGTGCTAAAACAAGCCCTCCCTTTTATAACTTCCTTTTTGTCAGAGTATTTTATCATAGAAAAAGAATAGAAATTAAGACAGCATATAAAGTTATAGTTCATGAATTCGCTGGTACCCAATCTAATCCAACCCTTCTTTTACTATCACTTTGTCCTTGAACTCAAACCCCGCCCACTTTCTTTCATGCACTTCATGAGGCTGATGACTGACAGACACAATGACAACAAGAATATTTAAATACTTTGTCTTGATCAATTTATTGCTTTGGATCCTCAGTGCCAGTATGTCTTGATTCTCTACACATTAAATGAAAAGTTCTAAGATACTGCTCAATTCACTTGTTTAAAAGTTTTACTTTACTACCAAATATATGCTCTATTTTTAGCACTAAACTACGTTTTCATCTCTGCTATACCTTGACAATAGCAAACTAGGTAAAGGTGGTACTTTCTGAGGTTAAAACTTCAGGTGGGTCCTATGGTATTGCTTTCAAAGGGGACTATAAGAGTTTTTTTTTCTTTTTGGTCACTAGGTAAAACAGTTTACTATGCTCCCCACAGAGTCATCTGACATCATTATCTGAAGTCCAAAGGTGGGCTAAGAATTTCCAGTTCAAAAGCATGAAACCAAAACAAAACTTTCAGACTCACAAACTAATTGTGTTTGATAGTTGGTTGTTGTTAAAGTAAGTAGGAAAATGACTAACATAGTCCCTTCATGTCCTCAGAGAGGAAAACATTTTTTTACTTAATATTTTTTAGGGTGGTGTTTTGTTGTTATTGGTACATTTGCATTTAATTGTGAATGTGCATAATCATTTAGTTGAATAAAAAATTACAAACTAAAAATTAGTGACGATTTGAGCCATAAAAGTTGAATTGTCATTTTTGTTTTTGGCTTTTTGCTCTTTATCAATGTTTTATTGCTAAAAATACTTGAATCAGCTTTTTTGGACACCACTGCATTTCAATAACTATATAGAACATAATACAGACATCTACAGTTAGTACAGTAAGAGAGCCCAGTGAGGTTATAAAGTCTATTATCAATAAATAAATCAATGTGTAAAATTATATCTAGATTTACATAGAATATCACATTGCTATTAACAATTCAGGGTCATTGGATACAAAAGGGAAATTATAAAAGTCATCTTGATTGAATGCACAAGAATAATGTTTGACACATCAGTGTGAAATTTTAAGAATTTACATGATTTGACAAAAGGAAAAATAGCCACTTAAAAAGCAATCATACTGCAAGCATATATACTGCAATTCATTATAGTCATTCAGGAAACTGTTTCAGATTCTTAAAGTTATAGGGTAAGTCTTTAGAATGACAGACTTAATTTTGCGCTCTTTATGGACCAGAACTGTAGATTTCTCATCTGATAACAACAATAAGAAATGGATATCAACAACTTAAAAATGTTGAGTAAGCTCTTGCTAGGTCCAATTATACCTGTTAAATTGACAATAGAATATTAAGAAGTGCTGTTTTTGAGCATTGTGTTACTGTGTTTTAATGTAAGTTCAATATTGTTCTGATCCCACATATTATCTGAAGGATGAGGGATCACTGTGTCCCTTCCAATCCCTTCCCTAAACAGCTGTAATCCTTTTTAAGGTTCAACTTTCGGAAAGCTCTTGGTTTGCTTGTGGTGACATATTGCATACTTAATTGAAAAAGTAGTCTTAAAAATCAGAGGACAGAGTCACCCACAGTGTCAATCCAGGAAGGTCAGGTAACCCACAACTCGAATCCCATCACTTGGGAGGCAGAGATTGTCTGGATCTCTGTGAGTTCAAGGCTGAACAGAGTCATGTGGTATTAAAGGACACAGACATTTAATCTTAGCACTAAGAAAGCTGAACCCAGAGTTGAGATTAGCTGGGTGAGGAAAAAGAAAAGTAAAGCGGAAGAAGGCAGAAGCTCCTCCCCTTTCCCCATGTGCCCAATTAGTTGGAGGCTTTGAGAGTACAGGCTGAGGAGTTGGCTGAGTGAGAAGTAGCTATGGTTTGTTTCTCTATCTCTTTGATAATTCAGCTTTTCCACAATATCTGGTTTTGGGTTTTTATTATAATACCAAACAGAATTCATGCAATATTTGGTGCCCAATGTGGGGCACAAACCCATGACCGTGGGATTAAGAGTTTCATGCTCCAATGATAAGCTTTTCCATCTGTTAGTTTTAACACTTCTGGATGCCAGATAGGTTTCTATCCCTTATTTAAAATATGGTTCATTCAAGGCTCATAAAACAGCAGTAGTAAAACATTTGTATACAAGCAGCTTCTCTGAGAATCACCAAGATATTATGGCGCTACCCTAGGAAACCCTAATTGAGAGATCTGAGTAGGATCAGAAGAAAATGGATTTCACTAAGTGGACATCAATTTATGTGGATTATATTTGTACCATGTTTAACTTAATTTAAAAACCATCAGTAGTATTAAAAAAACTTTTAAATAATTTTAATTTTTAATTAAAATCTTACTTTATTTTATGTATACTATTTCATTTTAAATAACACTGTAATATAAGGGTCTTATATGTTTTGAGCAGAAAAGAAAGAAAAACCTTTGAAGTTACGAAATCCTTTGCCCCAAAACAAAAATCTCTTTCTTGAAAAATTACTTTTGGTAATGTGACAAATGTCATATTGACTGAATATTTGTAATTCTTCTTATATGTTGTAATGGTTAATGAGATTTTTAAAAAGATGAAAGTTCACATCACTGCCTCAAAAGAATAGCACTTGCTATATTCTTTTTTAATTCACAATGGTTCTTGCAATGTCAATACATGGAAAGCTGAATTTACATAACATTATGTTCCATTAAAAGAGCACCAATTAAACTTTTCTTTTTAAAAATTGGGTTTTTACCTTATAAGATTTTTTTAATTTGAGAAATAAATTACTTTATTATTTTTAATAAACAAAATATGAAAAATATTGTTATACCATTAAAAATTCTTACCTTAGGAATCCATGTCTTATGAATAGCTAATCTGAATATTCCATTTCTTTCTATATAACACCATCACCCATTACCAATAGAATATGCAATACAACATTTTTAGAGGAAATCACCAATGTTTTCTTAGGGAATTTTTCCCTCAAGGGAACATTCTGACAATGCTTTCATCAACACATATAAAAACACATGTAACAGTTAACAATTACCTTCGAACTTTATTTAGTAATCGTAGCCCTATTTGAAAGATGGTCAAATGCAGGAAAGAATATTCATCTTAAACTTGATAAACTACAGTAAGCTAATTAATATAAAATAAATATCAGATAGTAAGTCTTCTATTTATCAGCTTTGCCTGAAAAATCCATAATAATTAATGTTCTTATAGGTCATTATGTATTAAATGCATGCATTGCGATAATTCTATTTAGTATTACAATAAAAACCTGGATCCAGATATTGGGGAAAAGCTGGAAAGTCAGAGAAAGGGAACAAACCACAGCTAAGTCTCATCTATCCAACTTATCAGGCCAAACAGAGTAAATTTTATCTTCATGGGCCCTCAGCCTTACTGTTCACACAGTCAGAATACTAATCTACTTTTTTCTGCTTTCTATTTATTTTTTGATCCGGCTATTTTACTTCTTGATTCAACTCTTCTAGAGATAGGATTAAAGATGTGTGCTACCACTGCCTGGCTGCTAGGTATTGAACTCAAAAAGATCCAAATAGATTTCTGGATCTGAAGGAATGGGATTAAAAGAGTGGGTCACAACACCCTGATCTTCATGCTTTGCTGGGGAGGATTCTGTTTTTTGAGATTCCAGACAATTTTTATTAAATATATAATATACTACCAAATACATGTATCTCAAAAAGGTTAAAGATGAAAAGTTCCTTATTTAATCTCACAGAGCTGGAAGGAAGAAGACAAATTAAGACAATTGAGTTGTAATTTCAAACACAGTTTGTTCACCTAATTATGGTAATTGCAGTTGTTAGAGTAAATTGAGAAAATCTAAATTAAAAGAACCAATAAGTTACAACTTGAAAAAATATAACTTGTAAAAACAATGCATAATACATAAAAATAATAATACACAAGAAAAGGTTAATAACAAAATAGAATTGTGAAGATTTCTGGTAGATTAAAACACAAGAAGATATTAAATAAATGATATTAATGAAAAGATATTTCTTAAGTTGAAGAAAATATGCTTGCTGGTTTAAAGAATTCATAGTTTCAGGTCAGTTAATAAATGACATGCACATGAAGTATCCTATATTATTAACTTTCAATATACTTTCCACATATATTTTAAGAAGTATAGAAAAGGAAAAGATAAATATAACTTTAATATAGGAAACAAAGTCTGTTCAATATTTCCTTCCTCAGACCTCCACCATCAAAATATGATGGAGAAGTGCATGCAGACTACAGGATAATAGAATTCCCAAAGCCTGGACATTGATACACATGCATAGGAAAAAGAGAAAATTAAGAAATGCAAGAAACTGTGAATTAATCAGTCTATAGACAAGCACAGCTATATTCAACTGAAAAGGTTTGAAGAGAGAACATATCAAGCTTTGAACATTTGAAGTTCTTTTGGTAGTATAAATAATTGTCACCAGATTCTCTTTTGAAGTACTGTTTTCATTTAAATCAAAGTATGTATTTTTAGGGGCTTTTAAACTATTTTTATGTTTATAAAACTTTTGCTAGGCGTCTTATAGCAATAAAGAAATCAGTACTGCTTCTTTTAGCAGAGTTCCAGATACTCTAATTCAGTTAATATCTACAACAGATCCATTATTCACAAAAAATTGAGAATCTATTCAAACTTGGCAGTTACTGAAATTGAATTCTATCTCTTAAAAGTAAAGATCATTTAAAGTCTACATATCAAAATATAATTTAAGCACTATTTTAGCAAAGAAGCCTTGAAATTTCTAGGCAAGTTGGTAGGCTAAAAGTTGTGCCTTTACAAACCAGTACAAGAAAAAAGTAAATAATAACAAAGAATAACTAAACCAGTGGTTCTCAAACTTCCTAATGTAACCTTTTAATACACTTCTTTATGTTGCAATGACTCAACCACCAACCATAAAATTATTTTGGGGGAGGGGATGGGTGGAGGGGGAGGGGCAAGGCTAAGGGCTATCTAGGAGGAGGGAGTGAAGAGGGAGCAGAGAAATACATTTATGGAGATGACATTTTTTAATTAAAATAAAAAATAATTTGTTGCTACTTCCTAAATGTAATTTTGCTACCGTTCTGAAATATAGTGTAAATATATGAAATGTGGGATGGTCTTAGGCAACCCCTGTGAAAGGATCATTCAATTCAGAAAGGCGTAGCTATTCATAGGATAAGAACAGATATAATTATCTATTTTCTGGTACTGAAGGTTGAGCTTCAGAAGTAGGAACAATTCCAAATATAGCCAGAAGAGCTACCTTAAAAAATAGATAAATACACCACAAGCCAAAAACACTAGAAACAGAAAAATGTAAAAGAATATGACTCTTCAACTACCAAATTAAAAGATAGTAAAATTGTTTAAACGCATGATGATCTCAGAAGTTTATTAGGAAAAAAGTCAGGGGCTTAAACATGTTTACAAATAAGTAGATAAATGAAGTAAAGAAATTAACCAAATACCTGGAGAGAAAAAGATCAAAAATACTTGGAAATATTTTTTTAGATATAAATAGAAAAGTCATAAAAATGGAAAAAATTAGAAAGAAATTAAAGTTTTATAAAAATAAAGGAAAATATTGGTAAAGAAAGACTAAATGAATCAAATAAAAACGCAATGAAATCATCACCAATTCAACCAATCAAAAGAGAGCTGTAGGTGAAGGCTGAGAAATGTCTACATTTGAACATCAATTAAGAGTGAAAATAACCATGACTATACTAGCTAAGAACTCTCTGATACAATCAAGAAACCAAACTTAAAAACTGTACATGGTTGAAGAAGCATATAGATAGAAAGTAAAGACAAATACAAAACAGTCATTGTTTTTACAACACTTTTCCTGATCTAAAGAAAAGAATAGCCATGCAAAAAACAACCATCCTTTGGAGCCCCAAGCAGATGACATGTGAAGAACCTCTTTATAAGATAGTCAAAAAATCAAAATACAAAGAAAAGAAATCATATTTAAAAGTGTAAGACTTTCAAAGGAACCATAAAGATAAATATCAGACGATTACATCTCCAATTAGCAGCCCTAAAAGACAGAAATTCATGGGGCAAGGTCTTTCAATCATTGAAAGTAAAGAGTTGCCAATAAGATCATGGTACAAAGCCAGCATTATGGAAGACACTAAATGGTGTACAATACAAAGTGGCTGTAGAAATATAGTCTCAATCACAAGAACATAGGAAAGAAATGAATGTCATGAGAGCATCAGATACACAATAAAGAAGTTGTTTACACAATAGTGTAAACAAACAAATTTTCATAGAGGAGAAAGAAAAAAGATCTAATTGATCACAGAAACATCAAATAAAATTATTATAATTAAAAGCCGGTATTAGTTGCCAAAATTTTGTTGCCAAAAGTTTCTGGCCGGGCCTAGGCCTAAGGTCCAAATGGCCCATAGCTGCTTAGTCCAGTAATCACACAAAGGCTTTTATTAATTACAGACTCTTCAGCCTATGGCTCAGATTTCTCGATGGCTCACTCTTGCACCCTAACTCAACCCATTTATATTTATCTGTGTATTGCCACATGGCTCATGGCTTATCTATACTTTTCATCTTGTTCTCAAGGTGGCAGCTCACAGTGTCTCTCTTTCTCTCTTTCTGTGTTCTTTTACAGTGAAGAGACACCAAAATCATGGCAACTGTTATAAAAGAACAATTAATTGGGGCTTACTTAGAGTTTCAGAGATTTTGTCTATTACCATCATGGTGGAGAGCCATGGAGGCACACAGGCAGACATGGTGCTGTACAAGTAGCTGGATATTATGCATCAAGACCTAGAGGCAACAGGAAGACATCCACAAGGCCAGGATTGGTCTTCTGAAACCTCAAAGTCCACCTCTGGTTACATACTTCCTGTTAAGAGGCCACGACTCCTAATGTTTTTAAATAGTATCATTCCCTTGTGGCTGAGCATTCACCTCTATGAGGCTAAGAGGCCATTCTTATTCAAACTACCACAGACAGACACAGCCTAAAATCAAAGGTTGAAAGCTAATCTACCAAACAAACAAAAGTTTTTTTAAAAAATTAATTCTAGCTATTCTAATGTCTGATAATGCAGATTCCATCCAATATTATTCAGAATAAAGAAGGTCAGTATCCATTATGAGGGCAACAATTAATCAACAAGTAATTAACAAATACTTAATGGGCATCAAAGATCAGAAAAGTCCTAAGAACAGTAGATGACTTCCATATCCTATCAACATCTTAAATTAGGTAATATAACTAAACACCAACAAGAAATTTCAGAATTAACCACATCAGAGATTAAATGAACTACAACTTATACCTACAAAATATTCTATCTAACAAGTACAGAATACAAATTCTCAGTAGCATAGCAGTTACTCTCTAAAAGAAATACCATGATAGGATAGGATATATATATATATATATATATATATATATATATATATATATACACACACACATATATATATAATTATATATAAAATCATATCTTATATACATATATATTTAATTGGATTTAGCGTACATAAGGGACAATGCTCCTCTCATAAGCCACATTGCCAAACAAATTGTATAATTCCAGATGTGAGATGCTCCCTTGTGTTGTTTATCAGGAATGCTCTAGAGACCACACAATAAAACATGATTTTCTTGATTACCCACCCAAACTTTATGGTAAGACCCTGTTGCTGAAAACATATGGCTACAGGACATGGCTAAATCAAATTGATACTGAACAGGAGGCTTCATTCCTGCTGCAAATTACACAGGACAGGAAGATGCGCTGTATGCTGCTGAGATAAAGGGTCGGGGATGGGTAATCAATGGTTTTACCCATTGTGAATCCTCTAAGTTGTAATCATGTCAAGATTGACTCGTGATTACTGGCAGCATATTTATGGGGTTAATAATTATTTTCTATACCCAGTCCACAGGAGAAAATTAAATACTTAGTACTGTTCTGACCAAGAACACATGAACTCATGGTGGTTCCAAGGGTGAACTTACTACTATTATTTTGATGAATGAAAACTGTATCAAATTACTCTCTAATACCTTTTCATTCATAATTTAAATACATTTTTCAGATCTCATTTGAAAACTATTTTTAGCAGCTAATACAAAAACTCATAACTGGTCAAAGTAAAAAGACTAAATGTCTATGAAGAGCTAAGTCAAAAACAGAACACGTATGTCACATCACTCCCAAAGCTCAGGAAAAATTTTGAGAAATATAAGAGCCAGAGGTTAGGGAGAATGGCATTAAAATTCTTTATGTACATAACAGAATCTCTGATCTCATAAACTTATAGCAGCTAAGGTAACTTGCACAAGACCTGTATAGCATCAAATCATTTAATTTTCCAGCACAACATAAGAAAACTCCGTGAGTTTCCCTCAAAAACTGGGAATTTATTAATAATTGATAGTATTTGGAGTAGAGTCAGTTTTCTTCAAGGATGCAGCTCCTAATGTGTCTATGATTTTCCAGATGATAACCCCACAAGTATGAGTATGGACAACTCAGACTGCAATCGGTGGGCTATAAATAAAGTGGGCACAGAGTTTGGAAGGAGGTAAAACTGGGAATTGAGTGAGATGTGATTATGATAGGATTATGTACATCTATGAAATTCACAAAAAATAATAAAATGTACTTTTAATACAAAGGAGTCAAAATCATTTACATGTTATCATATAGGCAAATATTTATAAATGTGCTCAAACTCTTAGCTATTAAGGAAGTGCGAACTGTATCCTGCTTTGAGATTCCTTCTTACTCTTGTCAGAATGACTCTCACCATAGCAACCAACAGCGGTGATTGTGGAAAGAAAGTCTCATGTATTGCTGGTGGGATTGCTGACATTTGTGTAGTCACTCAAGAGACTAGCAATAAGGCTACAGAGATATTAGAACATCCATTGTTATTGATACTGTAGTCATAATAGAAAGGTATAGAATGAGCCCAAAAAGTCACTAACACATAAGCAGATAAACACACACACAAAACCAAATTTTATTTAGCTGTAAAGAAAATAAAAAACAAAAGTGTGACATTATAAGGAAGATGGGGATAATTGGAAATCTTTATATTAAGTAGAATAAATCAGACTCAGAGAGAAAAGCATTAGGTTTTCTCATGTCTTAAGGAGGACTGAAGGAACAAGACTATAAGAGATAAGAAAAAGGTCTAAGAAGGAAGGGATGAATAAGTGCAATGAAATAAATATCTCTTGAATGCCAAAGGGAGGAGTCTTTGGAGCAGAGGAGGCCATAATCCAGAAGGGATGAGGGAAATGGGAAGGCTACAAATATGACCAAATAAAAATATGTATAAAATTCCACAATGAACCCCCTTTCTTTGATACACAAATAAAAATTGTAAAGTATAAAGAGGAAAAAGAGAAATATTACCTATTAACTATGTGGAAGCATTTAATGAGCAAACTCCTCAGTTGTTTCAAGAATATTCCACCATATCTTGAAATGTTAGCAGTGTATTATGTCACTCATCAGCACTGTGTTCAGTAATACATTTTAAAATTACTAGTGACATATCTTCCATGTTTTGATACATATAGCATAGAAAATGTTTCTAAAAGTAGTGGAGTAATGCAAACACTATAACTATCACTAAAATTCCACTTTCATTTTGAGCATAAACTTAAGAAAAATTCTGTATGTCTCAGCAGAAACAGACATTTTAATGTGGCAGCTTCTTCTGAATTTCTAATTTACTGAACTGTAACAAAATACTTTATCACTCATTCCTCAATAAAAATATTTTATACTTTCAAATTCAAACCCTAAAAATATTCTTTAATAAGGCTTTTCTCTTTAGTTTATACCATTGTTGATTAGTTTTATTATTTTAATGAATAACAAAACTATACTATTCAATAATTCAATATTAATATACTATCAGAACTCCAATTTTCTATATCTTTGAATAAACAGGGTAGTGTTAGTTTAAAGTCACACAATAGCTTCAGGGCCAATTATTGTTCTGCTCTCACATTAAGCAACTTAATAAATATTTGTACTGAGGATCAAAATTAGCTGTTCCAAAGTGGGCCTTGGAACACAAAATACATAACTGTTACTCTAAAGATCTTCATTAAATGCTTTAGAATTTAGTATAAAACACTCCCCACTCTAACTATGTTTACTTTAACATATAAAGATCCATAGAGCCTACATCCAGTGATAAATAGAGGCAAATGCAGAGATCCATGGCTAAGCACCAGGTCGAGCTCCAGGTCCAGCCAAAGAGAGAAGAGCGTCTATATAAGCAAAGGGATAGGCATTGTGGAGAGGAATCCTAGTGAGATGGCTGGCTGAAGCTCTGGGGAGCTCACTGAATGAAAAATAGCCACTGGGGAACCATCAGGAAAAGAACTAGGCCCTCCAAACATAGATGACTGTCGATTGGCATGGGAAGTGTTTGGAGCCTCTTGTAATAGGATTAGACTATGTTCCTGTTCATAAACTGGCACGTGGGAGCCTATTCCCTAAGCAAAAACAGCTAAGCCAGTCCTAATATTGGGATGAAGGAACTGGACCAGCCTCAAATGGATATGCCAGACTCAACTGGCCCACCTTGGGACTCCTTGCCCTCCTTGGGGAGGGGGGAGGGGAATGAGGTGGGAGGAGGCTAAAGGAGGACTTGGAAGGGTCGGGAGGGGGAAGGGAGGGTGAGCAGGGGAATACATGGAAAAACACTTTTAAATAAGAAAAGGTTATTATTTTAAAAAAAATAAATAAAATGAAAATCTGACAAAAAGAAAGAATAAAGTGTTTTTAATGTCCCCACTTGGCTTTAAAATCCTATCATAGTTCACTGAAATAGATTTGGTCTTACTGTAAGACCTCATTAAGTCAATTTTCTGGTTTTATTCAAAATATTTAACTTGAAGTTCCAGGTAAAATTATGTTTACTACAACGAAGGGAGTTAATAGCAAAAAATAAATAAATAAATAAAATAACAATTAAGACATTTAGGCTATATTTGTTCACAGGTGGACACAACTCAGCCTTTAGCATTTGCTAATATTATCCACTCTCAGTAAAAGAAAGCCTGAGGATGAACTCCTTTAAAACTACCTTTCTTGGTTTTTATTAAACATTGATTAAAAGATGCAAGACCCGGGGACTCGAGGAATGGCTTATCAGTTAAGCATATTTTTTTTTATTTTTCAGAAGACAGAGTAAGATCACCATGATCCACATAGAGGCTTACAAACATATGTAGCTATAGTTTCAGGGGATTAATGTAATTATAGTTCCAGGGGTTCTCATGCTCTCTTCTGAACTCTATACATATCAGGTATGCATGTAATGAACATGCAGTATGCAAAAAAGTGTTCATTCACATATAAACTTAAAAAGAATACTAAAAAAGAGATTTAAAATATAAGATTCTGAATCTGCAAAAAACAGAAAATAGGGAGTACATTTAAACTTCTAAACGAAAAAGAACTTTCTCTGATTAGGGCTTAGTAGTACACTGTAAAGACCAGTGATTAACACGTAGGACCTCATACAACTAAAAAGCTTCTGTACAATAAGGACATCATCACTTTAGTGAAGGGGCAGCCTTTAGAATGGGAAAAATTGACTAGATATTGACTAAATATACATCTGACATAAAACTGATATCTATGATATATGAAGAATATAAAAACTAAGCTTCAACAAAATAAGCTTCAAGCAAACAAGCTATTTACATTGGAAATAAGACATAGAACTTAACACAATTCTCAAAAGATGAAATACAAATAGCAAAAAATAATTTTAAAAATTCTTAGCTAGTAGAAAAATGAAATGAAAATTACTTTGAAATTTCTTATGCTATTGTGGCTAAGAAGAGGAGAACATTTATTCAGTGTTGGTTGGACTGAAAACTGGTACAGACAGTATGGAAATCAGTGTGAAGTGTCCTTAAAAAGTTAGAATTAATTGTAGTTTATGATCCATATACACCACTTCTGAACATATTACCAAAGGATTCTGCATTCTGCTACAGAGATGAGATGTCTGTTCATGCATGTTCATTACTTCTCTATTTACAACGGTCAAAAAATGAAAATAATGACATGTGTAACACATGCACAATGGGATTCTACATATCTGCAAATGAAAATGAATTTTACAGGTAGATAGATAGAGCTGGAAGTAATCATTCTGAGTGAGAAAACTGAGACCCAGAAGGACAAATGCTGAATGTTTTTCCTCATGTGTAGATGCTACCTTTGATCCTTTAGACATATGTATAAATGTGGAAGGTAGAAAAGGTACCATGGAGGGTGGGTCTGAAGGAAAAGGGGACAGAATACAAGTGGAAAGAAGGGTAAATAAACATAATGGAGAAAGAAGGGATAATTGGGGTTGGGAGATGGTGGTCATGGCTGAGTAGGGAGTATGAGAAGCATAACTGACACTAAAATTCTTTGCAAATGAATGATGTATAAAAACTGATTACTACTGAATTTTCTTAAAATGCATAAACATACAGACATAAAGGGGGTTTTAAATGGAGATACAGGGGATGAAATACTCATCGACAATTTGCTATTGAAACAAGTTTAGAGATAAGCGTGGGTTACTTCTTTTGGATTTATTGTTCAGTAGGGTTCCACAGCCTGTGACAAACATTTGTTATCCTCTATGATTGTTTAAACGACGATGGCTTTTTTTCACTAACATGTTTAAATATTTGGTGCCCAGTTAGTGGAACTGTTAGGAAATTTCTAGGAGTGGCATTATTGGAGAAAGCGTTAGTATTGTTGGATGAGATGTGTCAATACAGCTGGGCTTTGAGGTTTTAAAAGCCCATACTAGGTTTCTTCTCTCTGTGTCTATTGCTAGTGAATCAGAATATAGAACTCTCAGTCACTTCTCAAGCACCATATCTGCCTACATAGTAACACGTTACCTGTCATGATGATAATGGACTAACCCACTGAAACTATAAAATATTCCTCAATTAAATCCTTTTAAAACTTGTCTTCATCATAATGTCTCTTTACAGAAATACAATAGTAACTAAGATACACACAAAATACTGGGTTAGATTCTATTGCTAAAGATACTATACAGCTGAGTAACTGGATATGAAGAAATCAAGCTAGTCCTAACTTGGAAGCTTCCTCCTTAATAGCTAGTTTTCATAATCCTAGAAATTTATAAGTATATTACCATGGATAAAAAATTTTATTGTCAATCTTACCCAGATCTGAATTTTTGGAACTGCAATAATGACTATGCTGGCAAGGGAACACTACTATTGTGATACTGGCATTGTTGCAGGAGTAACCAAACACTTTCTTATTAAATTTGGTGCCAGTTCCATAAGATGGATCTCATGTCTGGTCTGTTATCTGATCCTCAATTCAGACTGACCAGGTCATATGCCCTAGGGAAGAACCTAGTACTTCCCAGTAGCCTAGTATCCTAGTAACTTCCTAGTAACCTAGTATTCAGTTGAGTGATTATAGTAATAAACTAACCTTATGTTTTTACCTTTACACTGGTAAATGATTGTATCTCTCAACTATCATTTGAGCAGCTTTGTTTTTGCACTGGAAAGTAATTTAGAGGAATTCCAAACTGATCAATGTGCAAGGATATAAGACTGTGAAGTGATCAGCTCTAAATGGGACAACTATAGCACATCCCTTTCCCCAATGGTAAATAATCATGAACAAGAAAGTAGAAATATTGTAAGAGAAACAGGAAGTAGGTATCTGTGGCAAACGATATTTTACAGTCATGACAGGAAAATTATGTGCATGAACTCATAGAAACTGTGACAACATGCATAAGCCAGACAAAATTCTACCATGGATTCAGGAGAGGCCCAAGAAGTCCTACCCCATCTGAGTAGTTATTGGTAGTACATGGCTACTGGGAGAAGGAAAGTCAGCTTTCTTGAGGAATATCAGCTTTGGGAGGCTACCAATGCTCCAGTAGGTAGTCTCACACCTGTAAACACATACACAGCACTGAGGGGACTCAATTATTATTCAGTTTTCAAAAATAGAGAGAACATAAACCTAGAAAGGAAATTTTGATAGCTAAGAGAGAAATTAAGGGGAAAGGTTGGGGTGTGCATGTGCACCACACAACTTAAATATAGTTAACACAGTCATTTAGTCCATAAGATATGTGAATACTTAAAATTACAAACCTGATGGGTGCAGTAGTAGCATGATGATAGCCTAGTCAGGGTAGTTTCAATATAAAATGATAAGATATTATATGAAGAGGTCCATAATACTTCTCTTTAAAGACGTTTGCTTCAATGAAGAGTAAAGAAGTTATAACAATAGGAAAGCAAGCAGGTTAGAAGATCCTGATGTGTGTGGACCTCTTTAATTATATTTTAATTTGGTTTTCTAAAATATTTTCCCCCAACAGGTATCATTATAAACTGTATTCATTACTTCTACCTGGAAAATGAGAAAAAATTGAACCTGAACTGAACTCTTGGAAATCTGTTCAAAAGCCACAGCTGTAGCATTATTTATCAGCTGGAACCAGTTTGTCAAGTGTTCTCTCCACTGGAATTATCCTCTTGTGACTGAATAAACACTGTGAGCTTTCTCATACTTTGCCTTATTATTCCTTTAATTCAAAGCATTTATTGGAATTCAATCCATTAAAAGTGGAATAAAAATTCTGTGTAATACAAAGGTAAGAATTACTTACTTTCAGATCTTATAAGAGATAAGTAAAAAATTTTTGGCATAAACCAAAAAAAAAAAAAAAAAAAAAGAACATTTCTTTCTGGTACATCCAGAAATGCAAACCAATATGTGCAATGTGTTCTTTGTCTTGGTTTTGAAATACAGTTTAAAAATAATACGTGCATAAATGTTTTAAACTTTTCTCTTGTAAAATTTTGAACATAAGTTGTTAATGTTAAATCAGCTTTGAAAGTTATAAATTGGCTGATTTTTGTAAACAAGTCTTTGTCTAGGTATAGTGTCTGTAATTCAAGTGTAACTTACTAACAATGTCAGTTTATATTTTCATGAGACTGTGGAAAACCCCAAAGCTGCTGATGTGCTTTGTCACTAGGAGCTAACTGATGCTCGTGGCTTTTGTTGTTATTGTTGAGATTTTGATTTTTAGATAATGCCTCTCTGTGTGGTTTAGGCTGACCTTCAATTTACTATGTAGCTCAAACTAGTATCACACTTGCAGTCAACTTTTATCAGCCTCTTGCATACTGTAATTGTACCATCATGTATATCTAAAGAATCAGCAACATTATGTTTAGCTTAAGTATTTGAATTGTATATAGGGCCTTAAATATGCTAAGAATATGCTCTGTCACTGAGCTACCTTTTTAGTCATGTAGTACAAGAAAGTGACTTCTGAAAATTACTTCCTCCTTTCTCCTTTTTCCAATAACATTTATTCCAAAAAGTGAACTATAATGCCCATCTGATGACCTAATGTGTGTTTAGATAGTATATTTTATATTATATAAACAATAATACAAAATTAGCTCACTTCCTCCCTTTATCAAATATTTCATCAGTTCCTTCACCTTTATTAACTTCTTTCATCTGATGAATTATTTTCAGCTGAAGGTTCTAGGCTTTATTTTAAAAATAAACAGGCATATAGTATTTGTTTCATTTTGTAGATATTGTGTAAAGCAGCTGAATACAATATGACAAGATGAGAGACATATGTACAGTGTCACAGCAGCCAGAAAAGGGCATCAAATGCCCCAGAATTGGAGTTACAGACTTGAAAACTGATGCATGGGTGATGGGAATTAAACTATGTTCCCCTGTAAGAGTAGCATGTGCTCCTAATCACTGAACTCCATTCCATACAATGCATGTTTGTCACAAAAATCTTTTCTGTGTGCATACGGTCATACTTCTTATAAAGTAACTTTTATCTGGATATATGACCCATCATAATATAGTATGGCTTCATGTTTAGTAATTTATAGACAATCTGAAATAAAGAAGCATTCTGAGTTTCCACACAGATATGATTTTAGAGAAATACTCTTCAACTCACTAATTTCAGCAACAACTTCTATCCACAGAGAGCAAGCAGTAATTTTGAATAAATATTTGTTTACTAATGGGTTACTCAAAGAATAAAATGAGTAAAAGACTTAAGAGATCATGTCTGACAAATACTACTTCATTCCAAATCCCTTTCACAAAGGCTTTTGGGGAGATTTGACATTCAAACTAACATATTTAAGTCTAGAGAAAATTCAAAATAAATGGAAGCACAGGGACATTGAAAAATAGAAAAGCCATTAGGCTTTGGGAACAATATGTATAATGATCCTACTATAAAGAAAACGCAACCATCTCCCCAAGTGCAATGAGCACAGTATTCTTAAAATGCCATCTAACCAACTGAAAGCAATAATGCGTTAGTATGGAGGGAGGCATGCACATTGTTCTCTTGGAAATGACACTAACTCAGTCTGGATTCCTTGGTATTGTCTTAATTTTTGTGGTCACAACTTATCAAACTTTACACCAATAATTAAACACAATTCAAGAAAAATCAATGAGCAATCAGAAATCCAAGTTCTAATCTCACTTTATTTTGAAGTGCTTGGATAATTAAAACCTGGCCCACCTACATGCCAAATAACTGTTTTTCCACTAATGTGAACTGCAAGCTTGATTTTGTATTTTTATAAATTTAAACTATTACTATATGAACCATAAGGTTAACTTCCATTATCCACTTAAGGAAGTAGCCAAATTTCAGTTGCTAGAAACAGGAACAAAGAATCATTAAAAATACACTTAATGCAATAGATGAACACTTCTCTAAAATATTTTATAGATTATGCATTAAAAAATTACTCCAAGATAGAGATTTCATTTGCATTTTAAGTTGTGGTGATTTGAATAGGTACAGTCCTCATAGATACATGTGTTTTAATGCTTGGCCATAGGGAATGGCACTATTAGGAAGTTTTGCCTTGTTGGCGTAAGTGTAGACTTGTTGGAGGAACTATGTCACTGTGTACACAGGCTTTGAAGGCTCATATAAGTTCAAGCCATGCCCATTAGGAGAGTTTGTTTCTTATTACCTGAAGATCCAGATGTAGAGCTCTCAGCTGTGTCTCCAGCACCATGTCTACCTATATGCTGTTCCTCTCTATGCCAAGATGATATTTGACTGGACCTCTGAAAGTGTAAGCCAACCTCAATTTTTCCTTTATAAAAGTTGTCATGGTCGTGGTCTCTCTTTACATCAATAGAAACTAAGACAGGAGTATAAAGACATGACAATTTCAATATGAAAATGTAATTCTATTTTTCCTTTTACTTTATTGCATAGAGTATTTAGCATCCTTCCTGAATTATAGAGTTAATTACTAATATTTGAAACGTTACAAAACCCCAAGAAATGTGAAATAAAGGAAGATTACTTATGAGAAACATAATGAACTTATAAAAATTGTGATAATGTACATTTTTATTATAAGTAAATGACCATGAACTGAAAAGTACTCAAAAATATAGAGGACTAGAAATATAGTTTAGTGTCAGAAGCTTGACATTTAGAAGCATTAAGTTGAAAAGCTATAACAAACTATCAGAATAGAAGTTAAGGAAATCAGTTTATTGTGATCAAAATTTGTTTGGTGTAAGACATGTATTTATCATGAAACAAAATCTATAGTAAACTATTGAAAAGCAATAATCAGAGAATAAAAGCATGTGATTGGAGTTACTTATAAAGCAGCCAAGGAAGTTTATAAAAGGGAGAAAGAAAGAAGGAAAGAGAGAGACAGAGACACATAGAAAGAGATGACAGAGAGACAAAGCAGCAGATGGAGGAAGAGAGGGGAAGGAAAGAAGGAAAGAAAGAAGTAAGGAAGGAAGGAAGGAAGGAAGGAAGGAAAATCAAGAAAACTAGCATGCAAGTTGCACAATGGCTACTACAAGATGTGATGGCTATTCTTCATTGTTGACTTGAATACATCTATGATTAACTGAAACTCAAAAATGGAGTGTACACTTGTGAGTAAGCAAGTACTAAAATAACCCTGTTGAAAACCGAGAGCCTTCATCTAGCAATGGATAGAAGCATAAGCTGAGAGACAGAGAAAGGGAGAGAGAGAAAGAGGGAGAGAGAGAGAGAGAGAGAGAGAGAGAGAGAGAGAGAGAGAGAGAGAGAGAGAGAGAGAGAGAGAGAGAGAATAAGCAAAGAGATCAGGATCACGAGGAGGAGACTTACAGAGATGGTTGACTGGAACTATTGGGAACTCGCTGACTCAGAAGCAATGCCCGAGCAATCTTCAGGGAAAGAAACTAAATCCTCCAAAGGGAGATGACTGTCAAATGGCATGTAGGATCTTGCAGTAGGATCAGAGTATGTTCCTGGTACATGAACTGACATCTCAGAGCTTATTCTCTACAGAGAAACACCTACCCCTGCCTTAATATTGGGATGAGGGACTCAGACCTACCTCAACTGACTATGCCGCATTGAACTGACCCACCTTGGGACTCCTGCCCTTCTTGGAGAATGGATGTGAGGAGGGGGTGGGAGAGACTGAGGAGGACTGGGAGGGACTGGGAGGAGGAAAGAAAGGAGGAGAAGTTCTAGATATGTCAGAAAACTGTTTTACACTAAAAAGAAAACCAGGAACCACTTAAAAAAAACATTATAAATGCTAAGCTCTGATTAGATAGCAATCATAAACAAAATTTTAGAAACCATACAAAAATGTGGAAATTAAGTGACTTATTCTTGAAAAAATGTAAACATCTGGAAGAAAATGAAAGTGAATTGTCAATATGTCAAAAACCTGTTGGTGTATAGAAAAAGTATTATTGAGCAATTGAAGCAATAAAATCCCAACCCCCAAAGAAGTAGAAAATTGGCAAGTGAATAAAATAGCACCACATCTCAAGAAATCAGAGTTAAAGACCAAATTATCCAACATTCTATGAAGATAGAACTAATAAAAGTCACAATATCAATAGAGGAAATGGAGACTTAAAAATACACTATTACAAAGAGCAACTCAAAATAGATTAATGACTTAAATTTTAGTTGTACACTATGAAGTTATAGAAGAAAATATGGGGGAGGGGATGTTCAGAGAAGAACTTTCAACAAAACCTCACAATGTGAGAAACAAAAGCAAAAATAAACAAATAAAATCACACCAAACTGAAATCTTTCATACAGAACAGGGTATATACCAGGCAGAGTATGAAACCAACATAAAGAATCCAAAAAAGAAAAAAAAAGTTTTGAAAAGTGTTTGTCTGGCAAGAGTTTGACATTAGAAAACAGAACTCATTAGCCAAAAAGCAAATAACTAAACAATGAGCATTAAATTAAACAAGTATTTCCCCAAAGAAGATCAGTACAGGCAGCAATACTCCCAAAATTTCTGTCATTACTAATTACTAGAGCACTGTAAATCAAAGCCACAGTGTTTACCTCATCAATCCAATAACAATGGCTATTAGCAAGAGATTATAAAGATAACACACGCCACTGAGAATGTGTAGAAAGGGGACTGTTTGCACACTTTGTTTATATTTTATAATGTACGTTAAGTAAAACCATTGTGGAAAATAATACGGAGATTCATAAAGCATTCAAGCTAGAACAGCCCATTCGCCTGAGCAATTCTGCTAGTGTGTATACTATCCATCCAAAAATAAACCAGCATGTCTAAAACAACTGCACTTCTGTGTTTGCTACAGTACTATTCACAACATTCAAGAAATAAAAACAACACAGTGGTCTATCAGGTAGAGACTGAATAAAACAGAGTGGATACCACTCAATCACAGTTTGCTTATAACAGTGTGAATAAACCTAGAAATCACTGTATTATGTTAATAAAAATCAAATAGATCAAAACAGTTGCAAATGACTTCACTCATATGTGGAATCTGTACTTAATGTTATAGAAGTTGAGACTATGACATTTGCTAGAAGCCAGAAACAAAGTAGGGAGACTACTGTGGCCTAAATGTAAACAGTTTAATATGAGATTATGCTTGATATGTTAGCTGATAGTTGATGGTTATGTTTTGGAAAGCTGTAGTACCCATAAGAAGTGTCACCTAGCTATAGGAATTGGAACTGGGAGGTGACCCTTAAGGTTTTCATTTTGGTCTCAACATCTGTCTGTACTCTGCTTAATCCTGTAATGTCCAAGCCACTATTGCAGCCATAGGTATATCTCACTATTCTGATTATTATTGCAGCTCACAAGGTTCACTCCTGGGTAAGACTACTGATGACCCTCCACCCCAGTGACCTCCATAACTCCTTCCAGTATTACAAAAGTTAACCAGTAGGGAGGAAGCTTCAAGATTAGTACTAACTTGATTTTTCTATGTCCTGTGAACAATGCCTGTGGTATCATTATCTTCAGTACCAGAGTCTAAGCAGCGTGTTCTACATGGCAACCAAAAACAATGGCTATAGCCTGCATTGTTTGAGGGAACTGTCAAGTGTACTCCACTGTTAACAGAGATCAAAGATAAAACATCCAAAACTAAAAAAAACAATGTCCCCTTTCCTAAGTGTTTAAGGACTACTGATTTCATTAAACTCATGATTAATATGTCAAAAACTATCTGAAAAATGAGGAATACCTTTAAAATTATTTTCATAACAGAGCAGAGCGTTTATAATGCTTTTTGTGTTTATATCTTTTCATTAATTATTTTCAAGCTTTACAACACCTTTTCTGTTCTGTCTTTAGTATATCCAGCTGTGAATGACTTTTTTTTTTCTTTTTAATAAGACTGGGCTTCAAATCTTGGTTTAGAATGATCTTGCAGAATTGCTTAGTATTTTCTGGCCCTTTTCCCTTGCAAGAAAGCAGTGAGGTTAATAAATAACCACCATTTCAGTCCACTGCCAAGGACATCAAACAAGGTAAAATCACCGACAGTAGCACATAGCCCATGTGATTAGTCCTTGTTACTCACTCACTCACTCAGTCCTGTCCTCTTGGCACTGTATGTAGCATGCCCTGCGGCTGCCAGTCCTGGCATCCTTTGGAGTTATTCCTCCTCTCTTTAAAATCTACTAGTTTGGTGGATATAAAATGAGCTTTGAACCTTTTCAATATTTTTGCCTTCTCAAGAATAAAATATTAGTTTTCATGAAGACAGTATTACGTTTACTATGTTCCAATAAGATGTGAAGTCAACGTTTTCCCTTTCTGTCCTCACAGGATTTGCGATCTCTGCCAGCCCATTTGTTTTTCTTATCCTCACAGTTGCTTCCTCCATCTTCCTCTGTAGTAACTTAATGAGGACCAACGATGTCCCCTGAGGTGGAGGGCTGTCCTTGAAGTCTCTGCTTGTGCAGGTTTCTCAGGTAACTGTCTTTTCAACCAAGTGTTTTTATATTAAAGCAAATAGTCTAACCAGGGAAAAGTACTTATTCTTAACCACATTTTATGTAGCCGAGTTTCTTGTTACTCTTTACTTTTTTGCTTTTATGTTTCTTGTGTGTCTTTAATCCTCCATCTTAAATATGAAACGTGTCTTCCAGGTTCCATGCTTAAGTAGTGGACTATAAATTAAGAAAAAAACTTGCAAAAACCGGGCCTGTTTGTGTCTCACTTGCTATTCTGTGGTGGGTGTTTGGATCCCAGGATATCAGCATTCTGCTTCTCACTTCTTCATCCACTATTGTTGGTTTGTACCTCTGTTCCTTAAGAAGGCGCATGCTGTGACTGGGGAAATGGCTCACTGCACAAAGTGTTTGCTGGGCTGAGGATGTCAGTTTCCTTGACAGAAACTGTGTAAAGCTTTGAGATTCTGAGGTATAGTAGTGATGACACTCCTAGGAATGTGGCCAAGTCACTCAGTCCCTTTCTCCTGTTCCACTTGTGAACAATCAGTAAATATATCCCTTTTCCAATAAGAAGTTTTATGTTGAACTATAAATGCGTCTAGGCGAAGAGAAAACCCTGAGTTTAAATTCCTAGCCATTAAACTAGGCAGAGGATGAGAATGAGGAGATGAAGTCTATACCACTAATCCCATCACCTGGGACGCATATCTAATATTGTGGCTCACTAGCCAGCCAGCCTATTCCTTCTCTTGTTCAAGGAAGGGCTCTCTATAAGAAATAAAGTGGAGAAGGATCCAAGAGAGCATTAAATTATTGACCTGTGTATTTTACACATGTATGCACATGTGAAGTACACACACATACACACACAATTTCATATATAAATAGCACAAACATACACACATGTTTTCCTATATACATAGCACATACATACACATAATGTCTCTCATTAAGTACTTCAGATGTTAAAGGAAGATCTTTCAGTGTTTTTCATCAGATCAACCAAACAGGAAGGAGCACTTTAGGTGCATACATTTCCTGACGTTTAGTCTTCAGACAGTCATTCAACTTCTGCCTTTCTGTTCCAGCTAAATTTCAAACATTGGTTTTACTTTCCTATCTCCACACCTTCCTTTGTTATCTTGAAACACTTCTACTTCCTCTTGCCTTCATTACATCAGTTTTCATACCCGGTATTCTTATCTGTATGTGAAACAGCCACCATCTAACAAGGTTACAGCGTTTGCCCTGTGCGTCTCATTTCTTCCCTAACTTTGTTATTGTTTTCACCTCAAAGTAAAGCAGATAAGTTAAATAAATAAGTTATCACCCAAAGCTCTGAACATTATGGTTTACCTATTCTAAAATAAATGAGCTTGAGAAATTCTGAAGTTCTGATTTGTTTCCTAAATGAAACAAGGTTTTTCCGCATTTGCATTCACCTTACAAAAAGGACTCCTGTGTTGCACATGGGTACACCTTTAAATGTCAGATCCAACTAAATGTGGCTGCTGTTTTTAGGTGACTAATAAAATTTTAACAAAATCAGGGGATCCCTAAATATAAAATCTATTAGTTAGAAAAGAATGAACTAGCTGTTGTATTTTCTCGCAGCATAAAGATAAATGAGCCAGAACAGAGTGAATACCTTATCCCATATGCTGGATGAACGTTTCAGTCCTGTTTCAGTAGAGTCCTGCACCTTGGGGGATGCACCTGAGCCATTTCTAATCTCTTTGATGAATGCTGCTACAGTTCAAGTTTCAGAATCAATTGGGGGAAAAATTTGAAGTGGGGCTTCTCATGAAGAAGTGGCAGTTCTGTTCTAGACAGGCATGTAGTAAATCAGAGTTTTCACATTTCATTGCCTGGAAGTGACTCAAACTGTCAGAATGTGGCCAGGATTAAATCATGAAGTTGAGGAGGGTGGACAGCCTAAGCCTCAGTATCTGATACTGGAAAGTCATGAAAAGATAGGCTCTTTGGGAAATAATCAACCTAAAAAAGTCAGTATTAAGAAGCTTTTGATGCTGAGTATATAGCTTATAATATTAGAATGAGTCAAATAGACAGTAACATATAAATTGTAATAATAAAATGAACTTTTTTATTTATAACTAGGTTATAAGGATTTAATTTAGATTAAACAATGGTAAATAGCTCTTATAAATATTAAATAACCAATACTTAGTGTGCAAACTTTAGGAGAATGTGCATTTATGTTCCTTCTCAGAGAGTAGTATAACATGAAGACTGTCTGAACTTTTGCCTCTCATTTCCACCTTAAAAATATCCTTGCAATTATTTTTCACCCACCAGGATAACCTCTGTCTTAAGACCCCTAGTTATACATGCAATTTTCCTTTTTCGATGGAAGATCATATATTTTCAGGTTTGAAGATTAAGATATAGAGAATATGGGCGGTATTACGAGATGAATATAAAATGTTCCCCACAGACTCATTTTTTAAATGCTTTCTCTCTCCAGCTTGTGGCACTATTTTGAAAGCTGTACATCATGAAGACAAGACTGGCATGGTGCTGGCTCGGTTTCTAGTTCAGTCTCCACCTTTTGGTTTGCCACACTATGAGGAGGCTCTGTTGTCATGCGCCCACCACCATGAAATGTGCATATCTTCTTCATCAAAATGGGTTGTGCCTTCTGAAATCAAGAACCACTATGAAGCCTTTCGTTCTTTAAGTTGCTTGTGTCAGGTATGATATCACAGTTATGCGAAATTAACAAGCAAGGGTGACATAAATTTTTCCGTTTTCAAATTCTTCCCTTCTCAGGAGGACAGGTGTATACTAAGGTGAATACTCATACTATGACATTCTAACAGATTGTTAAATTCTACAATCATTCTGATGAAGGTTTGGATCTCAAAATAGTTGATACATTTTCTCAAGTCACTATCTCAAGAGGCTTTGTATTAGACGATAAATTTTCAAAGAAAAAAAAAGTCTCTACAATTAAATCTTACCAGTGTGTAAAAAAATAAATAAATAAATTTTTTAAAAAAAGGTATGTCAGACCAGAGTTCATGGGAACCTTTCAAAGGATGCATATCCTTAGGAAGGGACATATGTTAAGTAGAAGACAAAAACTCCTATAATCCATAGTACCGAAGAGGTAAAGACAGCAGAATAACAACTATCCCATGGTGTTGACATCTGCTGTTCAACCTATCCTTTGGAATTCTATTTTATTTGCTAGGAAAAACCATGACCCTCAATCAAACCCTGAAGCCATGGTAAAGGATTCCAAAACTATTGAAAGTGAAGATTTATAGGATTTCATGATTCATAAGATAAGATATATTATCATTATAATAATTCATAATGCCAGTTTCCAGAGACTATCTCTCCAGTTGTCTGTACAGAAGACTGTGGAATCACAACCAGGGTCAGTGAAGAAAATATAATCGGGGGCAGGGGCTGTATTGATAGAGGACTGTTGCTCCTACATCTAGTTGTTTTCTAGTCAGGATCTAGCCTGTTTAGGAGCCACATTGTAGGTACATTCAGCAGATAGGCACTTAATTGTCAATGCTAAGCATGGACTTCTTTGCCTGTACAATTGTAATTCCAGAACCATGAGGCACTGTCATTTTAATTAATTACATAGAAGCCTAAGGTAACTTCATTCTCATCAACATCTGAGAGTTTATATCTGTGTTTCCATAATAGAAATTCTAACCCAGAATTGGCAACTATTTAATATACTGAGACATACTTTTCCAAAACACCACTTGAATGAATAACTTGATAATTTAAAAATGGTTTTGATACTTCTGTTAAATATTTTGATTTTTAAAAAATTTATATTTATCTCTGTGGCCTTCAACAACAGATCTCCAGAGTAGTTTAATTTTAATGTTAATTGTGATTTTAACATATATTTTGATGTGCTCTCAAATTTTATCCCTCTAGTTTGTTCCTACTTACCTAGAAAATTAACTCTTGTGCCTCCCTAGATTTTATTTAAGATTGTGTCCTGATACCACTCACAAAAGAATACCACTTAAGGTCATTGAAATAGTTACTGTGGTTAAGTTGCTTATTTAGCAAAATATTTTCTATTCTTTGACTGATGAGGCAAGGCCCACCCTGGGTCTGGTAGTTCTCAGTTCTATAATAAAGCACTCAGAGAAAGCCATGAGGAGGAAGTCACTAAGCAACACTCCTTCAAGGCCTCTGCATCAACTCTGGCCTCCAGGTTCCTGCCCTGCTTGAGTTCCTGTTCTGAATTCCTTCAATGATTAAAAAAAAATGATGTGGAAGTTAAAATAGTTCCTTTCCTCCCCAAGATGCTCTTGGTAATGTTGTCTTATCAGAACAATAGTAACCCTAAAAGTTATGAAGTTATGTATTGGCTATAATGATGGCAAAAGTTATTTTTAAATACAATGGATGATTTCTATAAGTCAGTTGTTAAAAAATTAACTTGGTTTAGGTGGTATAAGAAAATAGAAGGAGAACAAAGCAGAATGAATCACTAGTAATTATAACAGAAAAATGTTTATTAATTTCAATTTTTTTCAAATTTAAGCATCTAATAAATATATTTTCCTTATGAACAACTAACTTTTAAAACTGAGAAGTAAAGAAAAAGATTATATGACCCTTGAAGATAAAGCTTATGTGACAAATTCATGCATTTTATTTCTTAATTCATTGGCATAGAGTGGATAAAGCACTAATTAGTAATACTGTACTTTCCTGACAGGAAGTATGTTGAGGTCAATGATTAATTACATTTGGAAACAAATTACAAAACACTTCATTGCTTTCATTTTTATCAACTAATGGATATTTAAAAGACTGTATATCATTATCCATTTAAAACTACTAAATATAAAGAAAATAAATCTATGTGAAAATATTAGTGTAGACTACTGATTCATTTCAAAACCATAATGAACTAACCAAAAAGAAGAACAAGAATTCAAAAGAATGTACAATGTATATACTTTTAATTTTATTTGTAGGGATAAAATGGCTAATGAGTTTTGGAGCTTATACTCATAAGGAACTGATTTTAGAATTCATTGTATTAATTATAAACTTGTCCCTTATTTTTGGACAAGTCAATTATATTATTAGATACAATTTTGTTGATGATGGCATTGTTTACTGCAGAATTCTGAAGTACCAAGTAACTCTAGAGGAAAATGTAGGTCCTTACTAGCTTCCCAAACTACGTCTTTCTTTTTCCTAACTGTTCTATAGATGAATGTTATAAAAACTAATGGTTTCAACCTCACCCATTCTTCTCTTGTCCTATTAATTGATACTACTTCATCCTAAATAAAAGGCCAAAACATGTTTTGTCACAAAGTTAGAATTTATCATACCTGTGCACATCCAACCCTTAGATTTAAAGGCCCAACCAACCAATCTGAAAAAATTATTCACAGACTCAAAAAAGCTCACCAGTAACCAGTGGTGGAGGAACAAGAAAGGGAAAAGGACATATTATTACAGGAAAGAGAATTTTTCCAAAGCTTCTGGTGTGTAGTTCTCATGAAAGTGCATCCTGACTTTCAGCTTCATTTGGAATGATAGCCATGCTCTTTTCAGACACTGAAGTTTATTATGACATGCCCCAGGAGTGAACTACTGTGCTGCTTCATGTTCAACCCATTTCTGTGGCTAGCCAATATCAGTATCCATGTACCTGCAAGAGACATTCTTATTTTAAATATAAACAGAAAACATGTGGGTCAGAAACGTAGAGATAACAGAGCTAATATAAATAATATTCTTGAGGCAATTTCTTTAATCTATTACTTCCCAGAACTGTCCAATCAAATGGTGGGAGGCATTTATCCACTAGCTTCCACACTATGTTTTGAGGATTGCCCAGAGTCACAGACAAGTTAAATGAATGTTAGCTTTCCCTTTTCCAACTTGATTTTGACTTTAAAACCCAATAATTGTTTCTGTGATAGTAGTTACTCCCGTTGTAAGATAATGCTCTTGTACACTGTAAAGATTTGCCACTTGAATTGGTTTAATAAAACACCAATTTCCCAATGACCAGGCAAGGATTATAGTGTGGGGCAATCAGACTAGAAGAACTCTGGGAAGAGAAAAGCCAGAGCAGCAGTTGTCAGCCAGATGCAGAGGAAGCAAAATGAGAATATGTCCTGAGAAAAGGAACCACGCCGCATGACTAAACCTAGGTAAGAAGTATATGTTAATTTAAGTATAAGGGCTGGTAAGTAATAGTCTGAGCTACCAGCCAAGCATGTATAAGTAATATTATGCCTCAAGGTCAAGTGGAAAGTGGCAGCCGGGTATTTGGGAATTGCTAACAGGGCAGAAACTTCCACCTACATGCGATACCCAAATATTTGGCAAGAATTTCTATATAAAACCCAACAAAAGCTTTAAAAAGTCTAGAAATAAAAGAACAAAGTCAGTATTTGGTAGCAGAATTTTCTCTGTTGTGTTCTGATTGCTAGAGGCAAGTAGAGGTTGGCTTCTTTATGAGATGTGGGTGTGGCATTCTACTCAGTGGTGACATAGACAGAAAAACTTCCCAGAGTTGGAGTGGTAAACATAGTTTTCAGAGCTGGTTGTAAATGTGCTTCCATCATGAGAGTAACTTCAAGGAAACAAGGAATAGGGTGAGGGGAAAGCCAGCTGCCAAAGCTGCCATTTTGGTCCTAGGCACTCAGTTTAGTAAAGACTCATGTGGTCATAAAAAGATAGAAATATATAGTAAAGAAAGATTCAGATGGGGGGAGCCTCTAAATATTTTACAATATTGTTAAAATCTACATAGGCTTGGGAGAGTAAAGAGGAGGTGTAGACAGTCATAAAAATATATAGTTTTAAAATAATCAAGTTTACTAAAAGGAAGTAAAGTAATGTAAAAAGGCATGTGAAGATAGAAAATACACAGAGAATCTAGAGATTGTGTTATTGTGTTGTCTTTGAGTTGTGTGACTACTGAGGAAGGAATAACAGCTACTAAACAACATTTGATTTTAAATGCTGCAGAATTAATTCAACATTTTAAAAATACCTTGACTACAAAATTTAAATAAAAAGATGCTATTTTGGAAAATATGTTATGCTTTTATTTTCATAAGAAATGAAATACTAGATTCATTTTAGGTTAAAAAATAGTTTGATTGAGGAAGATCTCCTGAAAATCTTTGATGGGAGCAGATGGGCCAGATGATCCAATATTTCAGATTGCCTCTGTTGTGTTTCCTCCAAATTCTACATCTAGAACAGCTTCAAGACTGCTGGTTGAGGTTATTCTGCCACACAGAATAGTCCAGTCAGGACTTGAACATAAACCTATATTTTCTTATAGTCCTTCAAAGACTACCAGCACCCCCAGTCAGTAGGAAGTAGTCTAGAGAACTATACCTATATTTCCTAAAATAAATTATAAATGCTTGTCATTGTTTATGAAATTTGCTCATAAGTTATTTTGAATACAGTCAGGACAAAAAGCTTAATCAAGAAGATTAGATTCAGGTTATCTCGTTTAGAAAAGAAAAGGGGAGATATAGAAAGAAAAAAGAGTACATTACTAAATATACTTTAATCCAAAATACTCAACTATCAATCTTACATACTTTACATTAGTATGGATCTAGGTTTATTGATACAAATTTTAAGTTAATTTGGTTACATATTTATACTCTTGTTTAGGGTATTATGTTTATGTAGTCCACTTAAAATGTAACATATAATTAAGAAATACAGTTGAATTGTTACCAAAAAATAATCAAACATTTAGTTATATTTGTTAGGCTTTCTAGCTATACAAATATGTATTTCAAGTAGATAGGTAATCCTCAAACACTTCAAATACCTACAGAATATGACATTTAATATGTTTAATAACTTAATGCTTTTCATGACAGTGAGACAAGTCTGCCTCTGGCTGCACCAATCTACTTCAGAGAAAATGATGAGCATTAAAGAAACTCCATATCGAGTTTACTTTATATGTGGATCTGGCAAAGCTAGTCATTGGGTAAGAAACTATCCTTTTTCTTGACTACAGTGTACTGTCCAGTTCAGACAAGCAAGATACAAGGAAAAGTACCTTCTGAAACTTGCCAAGTCAAGGTAAGCCATTCCTTCAAATTTTCCTGCTAGATAATCTATAGCCACTGTTGCATGTCCTGAGAAACAGAGAAACATTGGGTGACTGTCCAAACAGCTTGATGATCCTGTTATTAGGTAACATGAAGTCTCTGATGGAACTGAAGACTAGATATCCATAATTGTAATTTTTCTTAGTTATGATGAAAGGGTAATTAGATATAAACTTTGAACTCAAGATAAGATAATTGAGTGTTTTATCTGATTTTCTAAAAATAAGAAGCTGGAACTTTTGGAACATATGTGACTAAGCTGGCCCTGAAATGAATCTTTCTTGCCCATTGAAACTTATAGTAATATCAGCTTCATATAAGGGACCTTGTAACATAAACCAGTTTAGGTTTTATCACAAATGGAAATTCTGTGAAATAGGAAATATGTACTATTTGTTTAAGGTTAATTTTTTAGTTAGTTTGTTATGTGATGATTGATAGTGAAAGAAGAAAAGGGTAGCTGTGCACTATGTCTTCTTAGTTTAGAATATTCAACCAGGCTATGTGTTTAGAGCAGGCAAAAAGAATAAGAACAGCAATATTGTCCTTTAAAATTTATATGGAAATGCCAAATGATATATTTTGTGTTAAAATAATTAAGTACACTTTTCTCATAGTACAAAGGTACTCTATAGAAGGTCTTGTCCTTAATATTCTAAAATATCACTGTGTCTACCCAAAAACTTCACAGTCTATACTCCTTTAACATCCTACATCATCCCAACTCAAATAAGTACAGTTCTATCAGAATATGAGTACTCAATGACTGAAGCTGATATTGTTTCAATGTGACTTTCAGCTTATGAAAATGACTAAAGATACATAGTTATATTTTGAAAGGATTGAGTTAAGAAATTATACTTTATACAAGTAATAGAACCATTTTATGTTTAATATTTATTCATTATTAGCGTATATTGTATATGGTGTGTGTTTGTGTGTATGTGTGTATGTGTGTGTATACATGCACATACACGTGAATGCACATGAGCACGTACATAGGACCACATGCTATGGTATAGTTGTGTTTTCCAGCAATGGTTTCTTGGTTCTAGATCATTGTGAACTTTCTGCTTTTGCAGAATTAAAACATGAGGGAAGAAGAAGAAAAAATGTGAGAGAAGAAAGGAATCAGAGGGAGGGGAAGGTGGGGTTTCTTGGTCCCAGGCGGCCAGAGGTCCGAGACCCACAGACCTGCCACCCGAGACCCCTTAGCCACCCAGCCACCTGCCACTCAGGTCCCCAGAAATGACTCAGTCACTTATATTAACTTTATGCTATTTGGCCTATGACTCAGGCACATTGCTAGCTAGCTCTTACATCTTAAATCAACCCATTTCTATTAATCTGTCTGCCACGTGGCCCATGGCTCACCTGTGTTCCTTACATGTTGCTCCTTTGGGCTTCCGCTCGGACTGTCTCTGACTCCGCCTTTCCTTTCCTACCTATTCTGATTCCTCCTCCTACTTTTTCTATGGTGCCTGTCATGGCCCAAAACAGCTCCTTTATTTAAAGATTGAGATCCACAGCGTACAGAAAGGCATTCCCACATCACTTCCCCCTTTCTGTCTAATCAAAAAGGAAGGTTTCAATTTTAACATAGCAAAATTACATATAACAAAATAGCTATCAAGCAAGAATTACAGTTACAATATCTAGTCTATTTGTATTTAGCAAAATTAAAGAAAATACTCTATTATCTACCTTATCTATATGAATCTAAAGTTTTATATCCAATATACCTTTCAAATGACTAAGAAAAACTGTATCTAATCTTCAACTACATCAAAGACCACAGAAGGAAATATTTACCAAAGTAAACCAGAAGTGCAAGCAACTTCTAAAATCTAGAAAGGACAGAGATGACACCTATCTGCCTGGACAGTCACCCAAAGTTCCTTTATAAAGTTGAGGCATCCATCTTCAGCCTACAGGCCCAGAGTCTCTTTTCATTTCAGTGAAGCAGGAAATCTGTTCTGCCCATTTTGGCACAGTACATCAATTGCTTCTCCTCCAGTCCTGAAGAATGTCTGACAGTTTTTTTCTGTAAAGCAGGAACCTGAATGACCATCTCGGCTTGTTCTGCCAAAGTTCAGAGGTCATCTTTCTATGGAAACTGCATGTCCAGTTTAAACAGCATACTGTCAAGCAGTCAATATAAGAACAGGTTCTTCTCCAGTGGCTAGCCATTGCCACAAAGAGAGTAGACTCCACATGGAGTTTCTTCGATGCCCATTTTTCTCTTGAAGAAGATTGGTACTGCCAGGAGCAGACCTGTCTCACTGTTCAGAAAAGTCTAAGTTCTTAAAACATTTTTAAATGCATATTCTGTAGGTCTTAGAAGTATTTGAAGATTACATACCTAATTGAAATTTATTTTTGTATATCTAAAAATCTAACTAACATGCATTTCTTAATTATACATATAATTCTAAATCAGTTACATAAATATCCTATCTTAAACAAGAGTAGAAAAATACATACAGTATAAGAGAATTGACCTTAAGTTTGTATCAGTAAACCAAAATCTATACCAATGTAAAACATTTTGAGATTAAGACCTGATTTCCTGATTTAAGTAAATTCAATAATCCAATTATTTAAAAATCATTTATATACCATATCCCCCTTTTTTCTTAGACTATCAATCATTTATAATGAAAACAAACACCTAGAAACAATATTTGGGGAATTTGGGACTAGTTTTCTATTACTACTTCATGCTGATTAAGGGGTGTTAAAAATCTCATGGATTGTTGTGACTGGATCATAATCTGTAGTCTTGAAGCTGATATGCCATCTCTTCCCATCAGAGATTTTTTTCAGGGCGTCTTGGTTGATGAAACCATATTTGCCTGGAAGCAATCCACAGGTTCTCATCTTTTGTGGAAACAAAAGCAGAACTCTTTCAAAGCAATAAATCTTTAGACACAAATTTCAAAATCAAAATACATTTAAAATATATATTCTTGTTTAACTTAGTAGCCTTTGCATTTGCAATCCATTGTCTTTGTGCAGTTAGCTCATTAACAGTTAAAAAATTAAAAGAAAACACAATAACAACCAAAATCTAAATTTTGTGTCTATTTTCCATCTTTACGTGGCTTTTTATATTTTTATTACTCTATTTCTCTTTTTAAAGACTTTATCCTCTTTCTATTTTCTCTGAAGCCTATGTACCTTTTACACATGTTGTAACCCACTTACAGGTTTTTCTTTTCATCTGAATCTGTTTTATTGTGAATCCTTAATTATCTTCTAACCATAGGAGCTTTTAAAATACACTCTCTTAAAGAACTGCATAGTTTTTGCCGAGGAAGCTTAATCAGTAAGTTCTCTTAAATGGACCGCGTCTCTGTTCATGGCCAGCAAGCAAAGCACACCCAAGAAAATGCTGCGACTAAGAAACTGTCTTTGTTTTTTGTTCAAAATAAACAGAAATCTAAAATCAATCACATTTTATTGAGTCTTCTGTGAGATTTCAGGAACCCGTCTGATTGCAGCTTACACTGCCTGCCACCAGTCCACCGGTGCCATTTTGAATGTGGCCTGGATGCCATGCTTTCTTTGTACAATGACCTGCTTCGTATACACAATTTGGAAGCTGCCTTTGCTCAGTTTCTGCTAAAACCCTTTTTAAACTTTCTCAGGCATTAAGTGGATATTTGCCCCACGTTGGGCGTCATCTGTTGCAGTGGGGTTTCTTGGTCCCAGGTGGCCAGAGGTCCAAGACCCACAGACCTGCCACTCGAGACCTCTTAGCCACCCACCTGCCCACCACTCAGGTCCCCAGAAATGACTCAGATGCTTATATTAACTTTATGCTGTTTGGTCTATGGCTCAGGCACATTGATAACTAGCTCTTACATCTTAAATCAACCCATTTTTATTAATCCTTTCTGCCACGTGGCCTGTGGCTCACCTGTGTTCCTTACATGTTGCTCCTTTGGGCTTCAGCTCAGTCTGTCTCTGACTCTGCCCTTCCTTTTCTGATTCCTCCTCCTACTTTTTCTATGGTGCCTGTAATGGTCCAAAACAGCTCCTTTATTTAAAGATTGAGAGTCATAGCATACAGAAAGGCATTCCCACATCATATGCCTGCTTCAGGAGCTTTGTTTTTTCCTTGGCTAATTCTTTAACATCTTTTCTCTCCATTGACTGACTAGCTCAGTCCTTAACTACTTTCTGGTCTTTGTTTAAATGCCATCTCTATTAGTGAAGAGTCTATATGAGTAATAATGATTGCATTGTTTAGTCCTCTTATACTCTCCTGTTTGAGATTTTTAAGATTTTTAATTTAATTATTGAGAATTTTATATATGAGTACTGCATTTATAACATTCAATTGCTCCCTTCAATTTATCCTATATACATCCTACCTCTCAAATTCATGAACTTTTATTTTTTATCTGTAATTATTACACACACACACACACACACACACACACACACGCATACGCACCTTGTGAGACTTTCCACATCCACATTGGTATGCCAGTTCAGTTGCTATTGTTACTGTTTAGGTATGTTTAAGCATTCATATTGTTGAGCTGCAGCCCCATTTCATTATCTTGTGGCAGATAATTTGACCTAGACCTTCTACTGTTACAATCATTCTATTCCAATCATCTGTGATATTTCTTAGCTTTGAGTATTAGGATAATATTATAGTTGTGTAATGAGAGCCAAGCAGCCCAGAGTCTGATGTTCACTGCAATTGGACCAGTTTTCTTTGGTACATTTCTTATATTTTTAAAATATGTCACATAGTAAACTGTTAGTTTTCAGTGGGCTTTGGATTCACTTCATCATTGAACAAAATTTCACACTCTGTACTTCCCCCATAAGGGTCATTTAAAAAAAATCCTGTCTGTTATCTCTTAGTAGGCTGAAGCTTTACTTTAGCCCTGGCTATATTACTGGCACTAGTAAATCTCTCACTCCCTGAAGGATAATCCCACTTTATGTCTTTCTTGAACCAGGCCTTTTCATAAATTTAATGCTAGTCTTGTGCCTTTGAGTGCTGTAGATGGAAGTTTCTGTCCTGCCGCAACTTCCAAAGACCCAGTAGCTGTTTTCCAAATAACCACCCAGAGGATTAAATTAATTATAAATGCTCAGCTGGTAACTCAGGCTTATCACCAACTAGCTCTTACACTTAATCTATAATTATTATCTATAGTTGGCCTCTTGGCTTGAAGCCTGTTCTCATTATGACATACTCAGCTTGCTTCTTCTGAGTTAAGCTTGCAATTCCTGATTCTATGCTTCCTCTTCTCAGGATTTATAGTTTGGTTTCCCCACCTATACTTCCTGTGTGGATAGTGGCTAATGAGCATTTTATTAAAACAATTTAAGTGAGAGATCTTTACAGTATGTAAGAGCATTATCTCACAGCATTTATTCCTTTTTGTCTAATTAAAGAAGAAAATTTTAATCTTAATATAGTAAGATTATATACAATAAAAATATTTATTATGTAAGAATTAAAGTATCACTAATCCATTTGCACTTGGAAAAATTAGAGAAAATATTTAATTATTTATCTTACCTTGTTGTATCTTATAAAAATGTTGAAAGCATTTAAATAAAATATTAATGATTAATATTTTCCTTTCTATCATTAATAAGAAAAACTAAAATAGTATCTATTTGGTCTTCAATTCTACCAAAGTCCTCAGAATCAGACCTCAAGTTGCCTGGACATACATCCAAAACTCTTCTGCAATATTGAGGCATACCTAGTGGTTTATAGTTTTAAAGGCTTAGAATGTCTGATAGACTTTTTCAGAATCAGGAGAATTTGAGGGACTATCCTATCCTATCTTGGAAGGTTCAATAGTTGCTTTTTTGTGTGTCCAGCTAGTCCAGATTAGACAGTGTAAATTTCAGTAGTCGAAACAGGGGCAGTTTCTTGTACAAATATCCAAGTTTTGTCAAAAAAAGAACAAACTCCATGTGGAGCGTCTTTGGTTCACCTCACCCTCTCAGGAGTAGATCAGTGAGGCCAGGAGCAGACATGCCTGACATCAAAAGAATTCTAAGTTATTACAGTGTTTTAAATGCCATATTCTGAAAGTCTTTGAAGTATTTGAATATCACCTGTCTATTTGAAACATATCTCTGCATGCTAAACAAAACTTAACTAACATTATTTTAAGTTTGACTATGAAGATGATTATTAATGATATTTTTAATTGTACATTAAATTTTTAATTCAGGTGTATAAATACAACACCTTAAACAAGAGTATAAATATACAAACAATATAAAAAATGACTTTAAATTCTATTGATAAACTAAAATCCATACCAATGAAAAATATTTTGTGATTAACAGCTATTTTTGGACTAAAGTAGATTTAATAATTTACCACTTTCATCATACTAATCTACCATTTTTCCCATCATTTCTGTATCATATACCCCTTTCTTCTACAAAGAAATTTACTATGACCAATAACAATTTATAATCAAACCCCTTTAAATAAAAAATGAGCAAAATTTGGGGAATTTGGATGTAGTTCTCTAAACAACTTACTGCTTATTCGGGGCGCTAGTAATCTTATAGGTACCCTGAGAAAACTTAAAATTATAGACAAGCCCTGATTGAAGTATTTTATGGAGCTGGTCCATCTCAGCACCCTTAAAGCAGTTTTTAATGAAGAATTTAAAGGAAATTATAACAGAGGTATATTTAAATGTTGATTCATTTGGATCATTGTTTTATTGGTATCTGGTCCCTTTGTTCTGAAAATATACAAATTTGTATAGGTAACATATATATCTATATTAATATAAATATAAGCTGTGTATTGTCTATTAGCAAGTCATTGATATTTTTTTATTTTATGTTTGAACAAGTAAAATATACATCAAATGTCTTGTAGTTACCTTAGGTTTATATTCCCATAAGTGTACTCAGAATTTTTCATGAGTCTTCCTTGATAAAACCTCATATTTTAACCCAGAATGAATCCATAGTCTCTCATTTTCTGTAGAAATTAAAGCAGAACATCTTCCCCAAAGTAATATATCTAAGTTAGCAGCTTTTTATAATCAAATGTCTCTCAACAGCTCATTAACAATCAAAACATCCAAATAAATCATAATAACATATAAAATCTAGACTCTTTCTATATTCCCATTTTTATGTGGCTTATTATATTTTTTATTATTCTATTTATTTTTAAGAATTTTACTGCTAATCTACCCCTTTTTCTTCTCTGTCATAATCCTATACGTTTTTTAAAAATATTGTAACCCATTTAGAGGCCATTTTGTCTTAATTTATTTTTACTGTGTATCTTTAACTCTTTTTGTCTATATGAACAAAAGTACTAAATCCTCCAAGCAATGTCTGGTAGAAGCCTTTCTTCAATCTGTGTCAAAGAGGACAGGAATCCACCATGCTGAAGCTGAAGCCTATACAGGGTGTTTATAAACCAACCTGAATGAGAGAGATAAACTATGAAGCTTTAATTGGCTATGTTTTTGTAAAGTATAATGTTTTAAAGGCTTTCTTAGGTCTTATGTCAATTCTTGACAGAAGGTTGGCATCATATGCAAATGAATGTTTATGTCCTGTTAGAACTCCCAAGTACTTAGTAGCTGCTTTCCAAATTACCACATAGAGGAGTATATTAATTCTAAAAGCTCAAACAGCAGCTCAGGCTTATTACTACCTAGACTTACACTCAAATTCACCCATAATTCTTATCTGTGCTTAGCCATATATCATGGTGCCTTTTCTTAGTATGGCATTCTCATCTTGCTTCCTCTACATTGGGCTGGCAACTCCTTACTCCATCCTTTCTCTTTCCAGCATTACTAATTTGGTCACCCCACCTTTACTTCCTGCCTGGCTACTGACCAATCATGATTTTATTAAACCAATTCAAGTGACAGATTTTTACACTGTACCAGAGGATTACTCCACAAGTGACTGCATAATAAATGCTTTCACTGTGGTGCTTATAAAGTGCCCATGCTCCACTCCATCAGGACCATTATATACCTTGCTCTCACAACCACATTCACTTTACTCTGTTTTGTATATTCATCGATAATCCATTTTCAACTTAGTCCAAATATTGCTTGGATGCATACATTGTTCTAAGAACTGTTCTTAACATCTATACTTAAATCTCAAACAGAACATTACTTATTTCTACAAAATTGGATAAGAAAATAAATTAGGTATTCATTTGTACATAAAAGTAATGACTGAAGCATTGCACTTCCACATGAACATATGCTTAATTACTCCATAATGCAAGACATATGCAGATGCATTGCTCTTTGCATTTGTACAGAGGAAATAGCCCTATCTACAATCTACCATGCTTATGCCTGAATCAGTACCCCCTCCCCGAAAAATACTACATGATTCATTTTGGGAATTGACTACTGCCAACTCTCTCTCTCTCTCTCTCTCTCTCTCTCTCTCTCTCTCTCTCTCTCTCTCTCTCTCTCTCTCTCCTCTCTCTCTTCCATTCTTTCTTCCTTCTTTTTTCTTTCTCTTTCTTCCTTTTTCCCTCCCTCCCTCATTCCTTTCTTTCTCCCTTCCTTTTATAATTTTAAGTAGTGAATGAATTCAAATGCTACTTACTAAGTTATCAGAAGCTAGAACATATGAGAAATGTATTTTGCTTACATTTGACTTTGTTAAACATCAAGATCACCTGATAATACCTTAAAACTCCTTTCACAGATGCACTCAGTAATTAATTTTGTTTGTGTTATGCTTTTAACTGGTGTTTTGCTATGAAAATATTCTCAATTCAGTATCACAGTGAAAGTTTCCACACATCTATGGCTATTATATATGTGCTCATCTCTGAAGTAAATGCTCTGGGGATAAAAGATAGGAAAGAAAATAACTTTATAATGTTCTTCTGTGCCAGCCCACTTATTCTCATACACTCATAAGCTCCCCTGACATTTGTTATAAGGTGATAAATTTATATATGTGTAAGGAATGGATTAATAAGATTACTAAAAGAACAAATGCAAAGTATACTATAAAATGTAGCTCCTCCATTATACATATGCAATTCCTAGTAGAATAGAGAATTTTAGAGCAATCTGAAAGTTTAATATAATGAAGTCTAATAAAATGCTTTTAAAGGGTAAGAAACTCTGTGAAGACAAGGTCACCAATGTGAAGGCAATGGCACATTTCAGTATCCCTGTGTCCTTGGTAATGCTCTTAACATTTCTAACTCTATTAATCTACAATTTTATATTTATATCCTTTCATTTCTATCATGGATTGATACAAAGAAAACTTAGAAATGGCACTGTAAGAAATAGAAAGACGAAGAAGAGAAGAGCAATGGTAAGACCAATTGCAGATACAGGAATGCCAAGTGAAGGGAGTGATGAGTGAAGAACGACTTGAACATTGTCTTCCCATGTCCTGTTTTCAAATTTATTTTAAACATATTTATATATATATATATACATATATATATATATATATAGAGAGAGACAGACACACAGACACACAGACACACAGACACAGACACACAGACACACAGACACACACACACACACACACATATATATATATATTTAGAGAGAGAGAGAGAGAGAGAGAGAGAGAGAGAGAGAGAGAGAGAGAGAGAGAGAGAGAGAGAGAGAGAGAGGAGAGAGCAAGGTTTACTACATGTGAATATTATATAATTACATATTGGGTTAAGCAAATTTACTTCTCTTAAATTTTTGTTATTTCTTTATAGTCAAAACCTTTACAGTCCTTTCTAGCCTCTTGGAAACTATAGTACATTGCCATTATATGTAATCACTCTATTGTGGAATAACATTCTAAAATGTTTGTTTATATCAAACTGTAACTTAATTTTCTAAAATTTTTGTTTATATCTAACTGTAACTTAATCCTTGTTTTTCTCCCCTTCTCCTTCCAGACAGCCCTCAGCCTTGTCCCTTCCCATCCACCTAGCCTCTCCCCTAAAAGGGCAAGAAGTACCAAGGTGGGAAAGCCCCGCTAGGCACATCCACTCCAGGCATATCTGATTCACTTATCCCAAAGTCAATGCTGGGTTGGGTGTTAGGAAATGGGCTTCAAGGTGCCAGCCCATGAACAGAAAACACAGTCTGATTCCCACCCCTCTTGGCTCCACACACTGTTCATGCCACCACCTACCCCAGCAGGGCCCAGCTCCCCCTCCGGATGGATCTCTACTGGCAATTCCTGATTCAGTGAGCTCCCCAGAGCTCCAGCCAGCCATCACCCTTAATAACTTCCTCATAATCTTATATAGATTCTCCTCCCCTGATCTCATCTGGACCAGGTGCTCTGCCCAGTGCTCAGCCATAGATCTCTGCCCCCACCTTCATTCCTTGTTGGGTGTAGGTTCTGTAAGGACACCTAAGATCTTTACTCATTTGATTATAGGGGAAGTCCCATATAGGCACTCCCTCCACCATTGTTTGGAGACTTGGCCAGGGACATCCTGTGAGTTCCTGGGCATTTTCCTAACACCCAGTCTCTTTCTAACCCCACAATGGCTTCCTCTATGGAAATATAAATCTCCCTCTTTGCTCCTCTCACTCAACCACCTCGTTCTTTCAAGATTTGTTTCCAAGTCTTCTTGGTTGCAACCCATCATGACCCCAATTTGCTAAGGTGATCTCTATTTTATCTTCTTAGGGGAATCCCAAGATGTTAGGGATTGTGGTTTGCATCTTGGGAATCCTTGGCTTTTTGTCTAAAATCCACTTGTGAGTGAGTACATCCCTTGTGTACTTAATTCTAATGAAACAACTTTTCCAGACTGTTACATTCACTTGCCATGGCCTCTGGCTTCCCCAGTTTTTCTGGAAATCAACTTTGTTTTTTTTTTTTTTTTCTTTTTTTTTTTTGTATCTTACATTTGAATGATATAATGTGGGACTTCTTCCTCCTCCTCCTCCTCCTCCTCTTCTTATTCTCTTCTAATTAAACTAGTTGATGACTGATTTTTTATATAGTTTCCTATATATTTTGAGCATCAGTCCCCTTTAGCTATATAAATCACCCTTGGAGACAGAGTGAGCTTATTATAGCTCATAGACTACCAAGTGGTCTCTGGGCTGGGCTTCAAAGGGCCACTGGAATCTCCCCTCCTTCTCTCATATTTATTACTTTATATTATTTTCTGGGTGGTCTTTAGACCACGGAGAAAGATGAGTGAGGTCACATCAAAACTGTTAGAGGAGTTGCTGTCTTTCTTTCAGTCTAGCTGCTATTTGGGAATGTAATTTCTTTTTCCTCTGACCTCTTTCCTGATGGCGTATTCTCTAATAGCTCCTCACAATGTCCTGATAGAATTCTTCCTTTTCTTTTAGTAGTTCTATAGAATTACTCTGACATTTAAGTCTTTTGTTGTGGGAGATTATGTTGTTACATTGTAAATAATTTTCCCTGCCTATGAGTTTAATAAAAAGTACTGATTGGCCAAAGGCAGGCAGGAAGTGTGGGCGGGGCTACCAGACTAAGAAAACTCTGAGAACAGGAAGCACAGAGCAGAACGCCAGAGAGAAGCCAGAAGAAGCAGAGGACAACTATGCTGCACTGAAAAAGGTACCAAGCCCCATGGCTGAACAGGATTAGAGTCATGGGTTAGATTAAGGGTAAAGAGTTAGCAAGTGATATGCCTGGGCCCTAGGTCATTCAGCCTAAAACTATTGAAAGCATCTGTGTGTCTCTGTGGGTCTGTGAGTCTGCCAGCCTAAACCTTGAGGCTAGGCCCCAAAGTATGGGCCAGAAACTTCCTACTACATTTTGTTGTTGTTGTTGAATTTAGGATGTCACTCTGTGGCCAAACCTAGCATGGAAATCACTATATAAACCAGGTTGGCTTCAAGTACTGGGATTACAGGTATAATCTATCACAAAGTTTGAAGTAATTTTTTAAAAGTGGTAAGAACTAGAGATTGGGTTCTTTCTTTTATATGAGGCCAATCAATTTTCTTAGAACTTATTATTGAATCATCAGGCCTTTCTTCATTGCATGTTCTTAATGCTTATATAGTTAGGTTTGTTCTTGGGCTATAAATTTTAGTTTTTTGGCTCTGTGTATTTTGTTGTGATAGCTGCCACAATGTTTTAATGATTGAATCAGGTAGTACAGAGATTCTTGCTTTGTTAACTTTTCATAAGATGTTTTTGGTACTTGGGCGTTTTGATATTTTCATACAGATTTTAGATTTTTTTCCAAGTCTGTAAAGAACACAATATGTAGCTGTAGCAATTGCATTGAATATGTAGCTAGTTTTAGGTCGTGTGCACATTTTTGTGGTAGTGATTCTTCTAAGTTATAAACACAAGGTGTTCTAGCTTTTTGCATTCTGTATAATTTCTTACTTTAATGTTTTTATTGTAAAAGATATCTTACCTCTTTGATTAACTTAATTCTTGGGTATTTCAATGGTTTTAGCTACTCTAAGTAAGATTGTTTTCTTATCTCTATTTTAGATAATTATATACTGGCATATGGCAATGCCACCAATTTGCATGATGATTTTTTATCTTTTAGTCTTGCTACATTCATTTTTACTTTAATACCTTTTGCTAAAGTTCTTGGGAATTATATATATATTTCTGTTATATGCAAATAGTGACAATTTGAATTATTCATTTCTAATTTTGTTGCTCTTTATTTTATTCTCTTGCTTAACTGCTCTATGTAGGAGTTACTGGAACTCTGTTGATTCAAAATGATCATAATTAGTACCTTCATTTTATGCCATACCTCAGAGAGAATTTTTTTCATTGTCTAAGTTTATAAAATGTTATATATTGTCTTATTATGTGATCCTTTTATTGTACTGATACGTGTTCATTCTATGTTTTAAAATTCACCAATTTTTATCACAAAGGTGCTTTGGATTTTTATCAAATGTTTTTCTTTATCTATTAAAAATATTTTAAAAATATTTTCTGTCGTCTCTCATGTTGATGTGTTTGACTATGTTGTATCCTTAATCATAGAAAATATATTTTTCAGTGTCCTTTGGAAGTAGTTGATGGAGATTCTTTGCACCTGTGTTCATTATAAATGCTGGCCAAGAGAAAAATTGTAGAAGCCAGAGGGAACATGATTCACAGAACCAACTGAACAAGACTCTTAGGGGCTCACAAAGACTGAAGCAACAGTCACAAAGCTGGAAGGAGTCTGACTTCAGTCATCTGCATATATAGGAAGTTTATACTGTGTCATGTTCTTCTGGGAGTCCTACATACAGTAAGAGTGGGACTTGTCTCTTGACTCTTTTGTCTCCTCTTGGGACCTTTATCTCCTAGTGGGTTCCATGTTCCAGTCTTGATATGAGTGTGTGTGTCTAGGCTTATTAAAATTTGATATGCCATGTTCGGTTGATAATACTTAGAAGACCTGATCTTTTCTAAATGAAAATTGAGGAGGATTGAATTGGGGGTGCGGTGGGGGAGGAGTTGGGATAAGGGAGAGGGGGATGGGAAAGAGTGAACAGGGGAAAACAGGCCAGGATCTAATATATGAGAGAATAATTAAAGATTAGAATGTTGGCCGATAGTTCCATTTTTTGTTGTCCCACTTCTATTTCAGGTTCACTTTGTAAAGTATTTGAAATTGTTCACTTTTAAAGGTTTCTTAGAATTATAAGTAAATTCTGATTAATCTGAAATTTTGTCTTAATTTGATGTGTCTTAACTCAATCTTGTCACTTATTTCTCTCTTTGGGTTTTTTATTTCTTTAGTCTTGTTAAGTTATATCTGATCAGAAATTTCATTGGCAAAAAATTTAATGATAGACTCTAATTACTGTCTGCATTTATGTGGTCTATATTCCTTAGATGTATGTTTACAATGCTAAAGTTCAACTAAGATGTACTCAGTGTATTACAGGGTTGAAGTGAGGAAGTCTATGTTGAAGAAGCGTAGCTTTGATCTATGCTTCAGAAACTAAACAGAAGAATTGGAAGACTGAGAGTCTAGTCTGGGTTTTGTAGAGACTTCTAATCCAGTCTAAATTGTAAAGCAATATTTGAGAACAAAAATATAAGTAAACAAAGAAGAAAATAAAAATGAAAATCTCAAAAATGTATTTTTTTTTCATTTTTTTAGAACACATCCTACCAAAAGTAACCTTTATCTGAATGTACATTATGCCTATACCCAGGCAGATAATAATCACTGACAGGGTCTTGAACAAAAGACTCAATTCTGGGAAGCTAGGGAATGGAAGAAAATGGAGACCAACATTCTCACAAATGAACTTTATAACAAGTGTTTATAAGACAAATTGATATATTAATTTCAATATTCTATATGTGTTAAAATACATATCATCATTAATTCAGATATCAAGAGTCAGTATAATGGATTTTTTTTTTTTTTGGTGATGTACTCCACACCATAGTGAGTGAGTACCAGGTACTATTTGCAGCCAACACTGAAGGGTCTTCTTCCTCTCCAACAATTGCTGATTGCTTATATAACCTTAGAGATGAGCTTCATGAACCTTGTGAATTTTATGAGCCTTTGAATTTTGTGAGCTTTGTAAGTCTTGTTAGTCTCATATGCTTTATAAGCCTACCCTTCTTCCATGAAGAAATGTTTCAATCAGGTGTACTACATTCTACTCTTTCCTCCAACTCTTATATTTCTTCTGTACATTCTCTCATGATGTTCCCTGCCCCTCAAAGAGAATGATACAGATGCACTATTATTCTCTTCCATTTATGTCTGATTATCAGGCTGTGATTTTACATCAATAATTTCTTATTCTCAGCAGTTTAAATTGCTCTATGTCTTCATGATAGCTGCTGTACTCTGTAAGGAAACCTTTTTTTTTTTTTACTGGAATAGCAGTAACCCATGGAAAGATATACAAAGGTATAAAAGAAAATTTCATAGAAATATCATATCCATTTAACAAATCACAATAGTAGCATCAATTTTAGGGCCTATGACTTCCCCAGTCACAAATCTGAATCACAAGTTCTGAATCACAATACCAAACATGGGTTCCCTCATGGAAAATGCCTTAAATACAATTAGAAACTTGTCATACATATGTACTTATAAGAATCATACCATTGTACCAATGGCACACACTTGCCTGGCACAGAGATGGCATTAGTATAGTTGAGAAGGACCATTGATCTAAATTTACTCCTATCAGTCTAGATGAATTAAGCACAGAGGGGCATATCTCAATGCAATCTTGGTGATACATATGAAACATATACTGATGGACAATAAACCAGAAACTTTGATTTCAATATGTGAAGACAAACCAGCATAGTAACTTTCACTTTGATATATAGTTAGAAGTCGCAGATAAACTAATTTGACAAGATAAAGAAATGACTCAGATCCAAAGAAATAGAATGCTGTTTTTTGTAAACCACATGTTTTATGTGTTGAAAACTCCAGGTTTTATAACAAATAATTCAAATGGTAAAGACATGTTGTAACCAGGTCTGGAGATATAATGCTTGTCTACCATGGATATGCCCTTGATTATCTCCAGTGTTGTGGAAACATAAAGATTCAAAATTCTAACTACTATAAATCATAAACAGTTATATTTGACATATAAAATCATCAAAAAATAATCAATGCTTTTACATGTCAATAGTGACTACTCATAAACCATGAAAGCTATAGCATTATAGTAGCCATTTTACAAGCTTATGAACAAAGGTGATGAGGGAGCTAAGCATTGCTGCAATGGAAACTACAAACTGCTGATGATAAAAGAAACAGGAGATTTCTTAAATGGGAGATAAGTTGCGTTCATTGAATTTATACAAAGGCATAATTAATATTAAAATATTCATAATATTTAGTGAAAGCCACAAATACAATACACTTTCTGTTAGCTATTTCTATGAATCCAAATATTCTCTCCTTGAGGAAAGAGGGGTATTCATAAAACTGAGGAAGGTAAGGAAATTTACAAGCCGAAGAAACTCATGAAACTTAAGAGGCTCTAGAAACTTATACTTACAAAGCCCCTATTCAATCTTATAGAAGCAGTAATAGTTGCTGGAGAGAAATGATTTTTCTACTGGAAATGTTTGTAATTTTTACAGGGAGTTCCAAGGATGTAACTCTCATATGTCATCATCAGGCGAGATGTAGGCTTTTTGGTGATAGATGTCTTATAGTTACCCATGCTCCTGGATTCATCAAGCTAGATTTGAGTACAATAATTTCTTCATTCTGTCATTAGACCCCTATCTAGAATAAACATAAGTTTTCTTATATCTTTCCCTGCCCTGACTACTGAGAAACATGACAAAAATAACAACTATGAAAGTTCCAATGACATTCTTCATAAAATAAAACAGAAGATCTTCACATGAAACCATAACAAACCAAATAATAAAAACAATGTCTGGCCCCCAAATAAATAAATAGCAAAAAGTGTCATACTACTATCCCTAAAACTGTACACAACTGATTTTTAAGGTCAAGAGCATATACAAAGGGATAGATTTTTCTAGGAGAAACAAGTGAAAAAATGAAAACAAACAAATTAATTATTAGAATAGAATTTTAAGGTTACATTCATGAATCGTCTAAAAATTTCCAGGAGAATTGCATTTTGACATTAATCTGGGTAAGTTTTATATTTATTTATTTACTTTACATAAGACCTCAAAAACACAGGCAATAAAATTAAAATAAAATTTTAATTCAGTAAAAAAAAATCAAATACAGCACCCCCCTACAAAATAGAAAAAAAATATTTGCAGATTATACAGAGGTCATCATGTTATATCAAGTGAAACATGACAGACTCAGACAATTACACATATCTCATGAACACATATTATTTTAAAAAAAATAATGTGAATGAAGTAGAAGGCACAATAATGGTTTTTAAAAACTGGGAGAGTAATCAAGATGGGAAGAAGATAGACAAAGTTGTTTAGATAAAAGAAATAAGTTCTTGTGTTTCTTTGTGCATCAAAACTTCTATAATTAATAATGTAATATTTAAGGTAGCTAAAAAGACTACTTGAATGTTCTCGCCATAAGACATGTGAAACAATTGGTATGATGGATATGACAACTACTTCTGCGACATTAAAGAAGATTTTAAATAGCCTGTTAGATAAACATAATGGGGAAAAGCAAACAGAAGTCTTAGCTGCAAAGCAGAAAGCATGAGATGATTTCTGCCTGTGGATTGTTTTTTAGATGCAACAGATAGACTAAAAAGAAAGTGCCTACAGTGAGAGAGAGTAAAGGCTTGATATCCTTCTTTTATTTACCTGGCAGTTTTACCCTGGTTGACTCAGGGGAAACGGGTGCTTCTTTCCCCTGGTGCACCAAATGTGTTTTGCATTAGACATCAGTCAGTGGTGTCTCCATGCAGGACGTAAAGAAGCATTATACACGGCCCCATAACTGGTCTTCAACTTCCTTCGATCTTTTAAGGAGAGTGCTCATCCTCTTTTGTCACGTGCTTTTTCAAATATAAGGGCAGAATCGTTGGCGGTGAACATCAAAGTCACTTTCTGCTTTCCCTCTGTGAGATGACAATGTGACAGGCTGTTCTATTTTACCAGGAACCTCAAAAAAGAATCTGAAATTGACATCACCACTATAAAAAGAAGTCGTATGATTTCTAGAATTCCTTGAAGACTTCACAACAAGAAAAAACAACATCTGAAATAGTTACAAAACTTACTTAAGATGTTTTTAAAAGAACAGTTATTTAGTTGTAAATAGTAGGTAACAGAATCTCATTATCTGCTCCCTAAGCCATAAAATCAACTCATCTCTCAAAGATTATCCTAGAACAGACACACACACACATACACACAAGCATACACATATGAATGCACTCAGTAAAAAAGATTTTTAAAATAAGTGAACATTTTTTGTTCTTTTTTTATGATTTCATTCAGCATACCTCAAATACAATTCACCATTCCTCCAGTCTTTCCAGCCATTTCCGCTAACCCAGATCCATTGGTCCTCCATTTCCCTTTATAAACCAGCAGACCTCCCAGGGATGTGAACTCAAACTGGCACAACAAGATACAATAACAGTGGGAACAGGAGCTGTCTTTGGCTCTTTTATAGGCTTTTCGAACCCTGCTCATGCTGAATTACCTTGCTGAGCCTTCACAGATTGGGAGGCAATTAGGCTTTCTGTAACTTGATGTGCCATGCTTTGTTGATACTCAGTGGGGACCTGACCTTTCCTAAACCAAAATGGAGGAGTGGATTGGAGCATTTAGGACAAAGAGCAAGGGGTGGACTGGAAGGAGAGAAAGAAGGGGAAATTGTGGCCTGGGTGTAAAACAAGACCCGGCTGTGAAATAATGCTCTTGTACACTGTAAAGATTTATCATTTCTATTGGTTTGCTAAAATGCTGATTGGCCAGAAGCTAGGTAGTAGTAGAGGCAGAGCACGCAGACTAGGAGAATTCTGGGAAGAGGAAAAGCAGAACACAGATATCAGCCAGATGCAGAGAAAGAAAGATGATAATGCTGAAAAAGTATCAAGCCACATGACTAAACATAGAATTATGGGTTGATTTAAATGTAAAAACAAAACAAAACAAAACAAAAAAACTAGTTACTATAATATTAAGCTTCTGAGTCAATTCTTTGGAAGCAGCTACTGGGACAGAATATTCTGACTACAAATGGCATTCCAATGTTGGGCACATACATTCACATAAAGCCCAAGAAAGTTTAAAAGGGGTTCTAGAACACAGAAATAGAGCCAAAATCAGCTTCCTAGCTGTGTTTCTCAAGTGGGCCAGGGTACAGAGTATGTATGGGCCGGAGCTACATTGAACAACATTTCCTGTTCCTGAAGTCTCACAAAAGCCTCCATAGAAGCACAAGCTGCATGTGATGAGCTTAAGCTTTCTAGTCATATAAAAAAATAAAAAAAGGGGGGAATAGAGTCAAGCATGGCTTCTAGGCAGCAGCATTTTCTCAAGTGGGCTTTGTTTGTTGATGGCAAACAGAGGCTCAGCTCTTTTAAGAGAGGCTTCCTGACTTAGCATTAGCAGAAAAAACCATGAGACTCTTCTAAGAGGCCCTCCTGCCAAACTCTTAAATGAGGCTTATGAGCAACAGGCAGCAGTGCTCTGCTTGGTGGCAGTGTGGACCCTAAAATTGCCGATTTAGGGTGGTAAATATGGCTCTTACTAGAACCTCTGCCATGAAGGTAAGCTCTCACAGACCAAGGAGCTGCATGGAGCCAGCCACCATAATTGAGGATTTACTCCCAGCACAAGGCTTTAATCCTAGCCATGTCTCTTGGAAAATTAAAGGCTCATGAGGTCAGTAAAAGATATATACAGTAAAGACAAATTCAGACAAAAACCAATCTAAATGGGTTATAGTATGTTTAAAAATATATGTAGGCTTAGGGGGAGAAAGATAGAAATAGTTCTTTAAAAAGAAATGTAGTAAAATAATAAGCCATGTAAAGATTAAACATACACAGAGAGTCCAGATACTGTATATTATTGTTTCCTTTGAGTCTTCTGACTGCAGTGGAAGGAGCAGGAGCTGCTATAAGACTTTTGATTATAAAAGCTGCTGGTTAATTCAACCTAAATATTTTGAAAATATCTTGACTTTAAATTTTAAGTCAACAGATACGTTATTATATTTTTGTATCCACAGTAAATGAGATGATATGAATTCATTCCAAATTAAAGAAAATAAGAAAATAAGGTTTGATCAATCTCCAATGAGAATGGGTGACCCAGGTGATCATTCATTTCAGAGCACCTCTGTTGAAGCTTCCTTTAAGTTCTGTATCCAGAATAGCTTCAAGGCTCTTAGCTTAGACTGTGCAGCCTCACAGACTACTCCACACAGGGCTTGCCCATTCTAAATTTTACTTGGATCTCCATAAGATTACCAGAGCTCCCAATCAGCAAGGAGCAGTTTAGAGAACTACACCCACATTTTCAAAAAATGAAGTATGAATATTTGTCTTTGTTTAGAGTGTTGGTTACAAGTCGCTATGGATAATGTTCAAGAAAAAAAGCTATACAAAGGAGATTAGATCTTGGTTCTTGTTTTAAATTGAAAAAAAGGGAAATATCAGATATGGGATAATGCTCTTGTATACTGTAAATATTTTTTTGCTTCTATTGCTAATAAAACACTGATTAAGCAAAAGCTAGGCAGAAATAGAGGTGGGAAATAAGACTAGAAGAATTTGGGGAAGAGGAAAGGCAGAATGCAAAATCCAGCTGGACACAGAGGAAGCAAAATGAAAACACTAAACTGAGAAAGGGTACCAAGCCACATTGCTAAACATAAATAGAACTATGTGTTAATTTAAACGTAAGAACTGGTTAGTAATAAGCCAGAAATACTGGCCCAGCATTTATGATAATATTCAGCCTCTGAGCCAATTCTTTGGGAAATGACTACTGGATATTTAATAGTTTCTGTTGGGGAAGAAAATTCCAAATTTATTCAGCTATATCACTCTTGGCATTTGCCCAAGGATGCTCAATTATATAGGAACATTTGCTAAACTATGTTCTTAGCAATTTTATTTGTAACATCCACAACCTGGAAATAATTTAGATTATTCTCAACTAAGTAATGAATAAATAAAATATGGTACATTACACAATTTACTCACTTGTGAAAAAGGACATGTAGTGAGAATCAGGCATTATTCACCTTGGTCTAGAGATATGGCTTTTAGGCCCTGAGGATGTAAGTAAGAAGCACGACCAGACCAGTTTACGACCAGTACATGCCATCTCTCCTTCCTGTTTGTTCCCTTGTGTCTTGGAGAGAGGGCCAGATCAATGGCAAGCACTGTGTGGACCAGTCCAACTTTCCAGGAATTGTCCTGCTGGTAATCTCTTATAACAGTAAATGTTTTATATAAATCTCTTAATAAATATTAGTCTCTTAAATATAATCAGTTGCTAGTAATTAATGTATAATACAAGGACACCAGGAAATTTAAAGGCAAATGGATAGAACTAGAAAAAAAAATCACCCTGAGTGAGATAGCCCACCAAGAAAGACAAAACATGGTGGGTACTCACTCACAAGTGGATATTAGCTGTAAAATAAAGGATAACCATGCTAAAATCCACAGACCCAGAGAAGCTAGATCAAAAGGAAGATGCATGAGGAGATATCCATATCTCCCTGAAAGGGGGGAATAGAAGAGATTTTGCGAGTGAACTAAGGATGGGCAGGAATCAGAAAATCAGAGATCAGGTTGTAAAGGGCAGAGATGAGGAAATGCTGAGGTGAATGCTGAGGGGGCATTTCAGGATTCGGGAAAGCCTGGTGCAGAGGAATCTCCTAGGGGTGTACCAGAAGGACTCCTAGCAATAGCAGATATGTATTCTGAACTGGCCATCTCCCATGACCAGATTGGTGCCTGGCCCAATTTTCATCAGAGAGGCCCCACGCATCAACTAATGAAAGCAGATACAGAGACCCACAGCCAAACATTAAGGAAGAGTCCCAGAATCTTTCAGAGGGGGAGGAGAAAGATATGTAGGAGCCACAGAGGTCAAGGAGACCAAAGGAAAGCTCATACAATCAACAAAACTGGGCTTAAAGGATCTCAGAGAGACTGAATAAACAATCCGGGAGACTGCATGAGACTGTCGTATATGTTAAAGTTGGGTAGCTTGGTCCTCTGGAACAGGAGTTGTCTCTGACTATTTTGGCAGTTTTGGAAACCTATTCCTCATACTTGGTCACCTTATCCATAATACATAGGAAGGTTTTTAGTCTTATTGCAACTTGATATACTATGCTTCATTGATACTCACAGGAGACCTACCATTTTATGGATTAAGATGGAAGAGCAGGGGATTGAAGGGTAAAAGGAGGGGGATGGGGGAAGGGGACATAAGGGGAGGATAATGGTGGGGAGGTTATGGCTGGGATATAAAATAAACAAGCAAATAAAAACTTTTTAAAAATAAAGAGGTGTCTTTAAAATATATGTGTATCAAAGCGTCAGAATTTCTGACAGAGAAAAGAAGGACTTAGAGAGGGTACAATTATTCATTAATAATTAATTAAAATAAGAAGACCTAAAAAACCTGGTAGTGCTGCATAAATAATGAGATGCTTAAATTTCTGGACATTTTTTTCTTTAACTATATCTTCAACAAAATAGAGTACGTGATAGCAAAAAGTAATGTCAAATTTGATAGAAACATGCTAACTAAAATTTTTAAGTAGAAACCAAATTGAGTTTTGTTTTAAAAATTTAGTAAAAATAAAAAAAGAAAATGTTAACACCGAATGGCATTTTTAAAACATATTTCTATTGACTTAAGAATTAAAATATTTATGTGAATTGTCTGTAAAAGCATTTAAATATAAAAATATTCACACTTTTTAGTCTTGGTGTGGGTCATGCATGCATGGGAGAGTGGAAGGTACAGTATTTATGAATAAGGCAGAAGCCCTATTCCCTTATATTATTTATACCTACACGACATTACTGGCATCAGCATGAGAATTGATGAAGAGAAAGTATAGTCAGTAAAAATCACAAACTCTAAGAAGTGAACATAAAATTCAGCCATCTGTTAGAATGTGTACCATAGAGCCTGAAACTTAAGGGAGGTTGATGGGGTAAAGCACTCAATGAAGGCCCCATAGAAACATTAATGGAATCCAAGACCTTTACTTTTGGGGGAGGGGATGGGTGGATGGGGAGGAACGAAGCTGAAGGCTGACTGGGAGGGATTAGAAGGGAAAGGAGGGGAAGCAGGGGCATACATGGCTAAAAATGACATTTAAAAGAATAACAATAACAATAGTACCACCTTTGAAATGAAGAGCTTTTGTTGAGCAGATGTAGATTTCAGTCAGAAAAGCAACATTTTTATAGCAAGTAGCAGTAATTAATCCAACGAGGCAAGATACCAAACCATATATAAGCACATTTTTTTTTTTTTTTTTTTTTTTTTTTTTTTTTTGCCGAGAAAAGAATTGAAGAAAGTGATAATCTCTTTACATTATACTGGTCAGTAGTTATAGATAAGAGAGGTGAGACTATACATGGATGGCACAAGTTTTGTCATAATGAGGCAGCATGTGTTGCTTCTAATAAGTTAAGGCTCACACCAGAAAGTTAATAGTAGTCATGATTGTGGGAGGTTGTGTTGTTTCATTTTAAATAATTGTCCCACCCACTGGTTTAATAAAAAGAGCTGATTGGCCAAAGGCAGGCAGGAAGTGTAGGCAGGACTACCAGACTAGGAAAATCTCTGAGAGCAGAATACCAGACAGAGCACCAGAGAGAAGCTGCAGGATGCAGAGGACAGCCATGCAGCTTTAAAGAAAGGTACCGAGCCAGTCCGTGGGCCTAGACCTTGAGGTTAGGCTGGAAAGTCCGAGCCAGAAACCTCATACTACACATGATAAGCGTTTGGTAAGAATTTTTGTTTTTCCTTCTTGTTTTGTTGTGTGATACAGAGTTTAATGTAGGTCAGGGTGAGCTCAAACTCATGTTGCTGATGCTGGCTTTGAACTCCTGATCCTCCTCCCCCACCTCTTATTTTCAGGGATTATAGACTCCTGAAAGTTTCCTCCACCCATATTGAGTTAAAGTTTCAACATACATTCAAAGATAACAAAGGCTTCTACACTGAGCCATGATTTTCATTTCTTCTATCAACATTCTGCAAATCTAATAACGAAATTCATATACTGTGGATGACAATATAAACTGAAAAATATAGCACTTTTTAAAGAAAGGAATCACTAAAAGGAAACAAAAAAAAATCATCATGTTGTTGAAGAAAGTTTTATTTCATAAAGGAATGTTTTTTTAAAAATCAGGAAAGACAATCTTTTAATGTCAAAAGTGTTTCACAAGTAATAAAGAATCATGACAATGTTTATTTATGACAATTTATTTACTTATTTCATATCCCTACCACAATATTATATATTTTTCCTTTTGCATTTTGTTTTTATTATTTTTCTCCAATACTGTATATTTTTTATTTTTCTTCTTTTAAATCTTGTCCTTTGTAGGTAACAAATATATCATTAAATATATCTTGGTTATTAAAACTCAAACTATTTACACACATATATAACAGAGGAATTTATTAAGCACCCTAGAAGAAGGTTAGGCTACTGTTAGTCCCTGGCTAGTGGAAACACCAAGCTTGTGCCACCAGCATCCGAAGAACATTCAGTTCAGCAGGAAAAACCACCCTGTGCCACCAATACTTATTCATGTGTCTAAAAATATGTGAGAAGCATAAAGAAATTTTTTTCATAGCCAAAGAAGACACAGAGTACTTTTGAAAAGAGAATATGTAGATATTCAGAAATTGTTTCTTTGCATGAACTCAGATCTGTGATTATACCTGTTGAGAAAGTAGCTACAAAAACCAGTTCTGTGTAGAGAAGTTGACAGGTCTGGATAGAAGAGGAGCCTGCAGCCACTGGGAATCAGTCTCCTTCTTACATCGTGCTTTATTTACAGATTGAGTGTTTGAGATCTGTTTGGGAAAACTTTCAGTCTTGTATTTTGTTATTCTTTGAAATTATTAAAAATGGAAATCTTCCAGTTGTTAACACTTTTTGAATTTGGAAATTTAAGTGAAAAATGCTGAAAATAGGCATGTCTTATATCAAGATGACAGTCATATCTACTTAATTAGGATTTTTCTTCAGCTTTCTTGAGCTTAATTGTGACACAAAGAACTAAGCACAATGGTATAAAAAAAACCACCTTCTACCTTTTCTGAACTAACTTTATCTGCTACAGTTCAAAATGCAACAATAAATTATATAGTTATTGTGGGGTTTGTTATATTTCAGGAAATCAAGAAAAATGCATCCTTTTTAGAGTATATTATTTTGATTTTTCTGCTGTTTAAAAGCAATATCCTCAACCTTTAAAAATGTCAAACTTCCTTTATAAAAATAATTATAATTTAACAATTTAGAATTATAAAAATATTATGTGCAAAATTTTACCATTAAATTACAAATATTTCTGATAAAAATCAGAGTATTAATTTCGTTCAAAATTGACACCTAGTTCTCTCTATATATGCGAGCTCTAAGTATCTACCACAGCTTCTGAATGTAAATGGACAACTTTGATAAATTTCTGTAAAGCCATTCTGTAAAATTCCTTTTTTCTTTTTAATTAATTTATTTACTTATATCATATCCCTCCCACAGTTTCTCCTTCCTTCTATCCTCCCATTCCATCCCCGACATCTCCCTTCTGCATGCCCTCATCCAGTCCTCTTCCATTCTGTCCATAAATATCCCATAGATACCAACAAAACATGACATATCAAGTAAGACTAAGAGCCTCACCTTGTTTTAGGGCTAGGCAAGGCAACCCAAAATGAGAAATAGGTTCCCCAAAGCAAGCAAAAGTGTCAGAGACAACCACTGCTCCCACTCTTAGGAGTTCTACAAGAAAACTAAGCTACACTGCCCCAGCCAGCAGCCAGCAGGGTCTTCAACAGGAGCACGGACCCTGAAGGCGAGGAATGGGAGACAAGAGATGTGAGAAACAACAGCAAGATAGTGTTCTGATCAAACTGAAATTTTTATTTTTCTCAGGGAGGTTTATAAAGCAAGTGAGGCAGGAAGTTGGCTGGGTTGGGAAGAATGAGGAAGAGGGGTTACTAAGAAACCTTATCTGTAGGATGTACTGTCTCTCAGGAAGGTTGTCTCGCAACCCTGACCATAACTGCCTGCAGATGTTCTTATCTGACAGGAAGATAGGGCTGCACTTAGGGCTGCATTCCTAGAAGGCTAAAAGGTCAAACCTACAGATGTTCTAAATTGGCAGGAAGACTGCACTTAGTCATTCCTGGAGAGCTGTGATAATGTATAAACTAGGTGAAAGGTGAAAACGACTGTAGCCAACACAGAGGTCTTGGCTCTCTGCACTACACAACTATAACATATATGCAGAGTGCCTAGCTCAGTCATATGCAGGCTCCCTGGTTTTTGTTTCAGACTCTGTAAGCTCCTATGAGCCCAGATTAGTAGATTATGTGGGTTTTCCTGTGATGTCCTTGACCCCTCTGGCTCCTACAATCCTTCCTTCCTCTCATTATGATTCCCCTAGCTCATCCTAATGTTTTACTGGGGGAATCTGCATCTGTTTCCACAAGTTACTGGATAAAGCCTCTGATAGCAATTTGTTCAAGCACCAATTTATGAATATTGCGAATATCATTAGGCATCATTACATTGACATATTTTTCTTACTTCATGTTTATTTGGTTCTATCCTAGGTCTTTGGACCATTCAGCCTCTAGTCCTGGCACTCTAGGCAATGTTAAAGGTAGGCTCACTCCCATGGCATGGGTCTCTGGTTAGATCAGTCACTGGTTGGCTACTCCCACAATTTCTGTGCAACTGGAGCACATCCAATAGGCAAGACAGACTGTAAAAGTTATGTCACCGAGCTAACTATATCTCCATTTATCATCCCAATATCTCCATTTAACATCCTGCCTGGTCATAGTAGATGGTCAGTTCAGGTTATATCCCCTTTTTCTTGGAGTCTTAGTTGTGGCAATCCTTGCAGATTCCTGGGAGTTTCCCTTGTACCATGGTTTTACCTGACCCTGAAATTACCCCATTTCCAGTAGACACTTTCAATATTCTTTCCTTTACATTCCCACCTGATCTCTCATGTTCCCATCTTCACCCACCTTGAGCCCACCCACAAAATCTCTTTCACTTACCCTTCCCAGAGGAACAAATTGCTTTCATCCTGTTTTTCTATTTTAAAAGATATGCTTTGTCCAGTTCTTAGGGGGCTGTTCCTTTTGCTAACAGAAAATGCTCATTTTCTTCATTGCTAGGCTTGTGTTTTTCATCACTATTTTTAATCTATTAAAACATAGCTTGGGGCTGGGATATAGCTAGATATTTGAACATAACTTTAGTATCAAACCTCAGTACCCAAAACATGGAAATAAATAGTCTTTTCTCAGTGTCTAAGCAAATATGTTTGTATATGAGAATTGGTGTTTTCACATATTCTCACTCAGAACCAAACACAAAACAGAGAAGATGTTCTCCACATATTCAATTCTATCTTTATTGTAACACACAAATATTTCAGACAGATTTGATGGGATTCTCAAGTTACAGCTGTCTCATGAGGCATAGTTCACAAGTAATAAAATGTTAAAAAAAATCTGAATCACTCATTGTTGATGAGTTGTGATGAAAAGCATAAGTAATGAGCAAATATTGTAACATTTTATCATCAGTTTTCCATGAGTATATTTTATTCAGATTGGAATAGAAACCATGCAAAACTATTGCTTTGGTGATATCAGTAGGACTTCCAGGTATTATTTTTGTTGCTCAATTTGCAATAGAAGTCAAGAATGACCAGCTAATTAGTTGGGAAGGAGACTTGACTGGGGTCTGTGTTTCAGCACAAGGACAATGATCCCCGAGAATGACAGGAGCATGATGCTAAAATGTCCTTAGAAGAGTTTTGTGGGAAAATCTCAGTTTCCAGTTGCTGCAGGGTTTGTTTTTTGTTTTGTTTTGTTTTTGGTAGTAATGGGATTATGAGACCTGTCTTCATCATTGTGTTCATCTTTTGTTGGAGTCATAACTTGATAGGATTATATCAGGGATTTGGGCAGTAGAGCCTTGAATTGACATATCTTGTCCAAGAACCTCCATTTCTGTCTACTTTTCAGTTATCTGGAGGTGAGCAGTTCTCACGGTCACATTTTTCTTGCCATGGTGCTCATCTCATTTGAGGTGCAAGCAATGGGACCAAGTGACCATGGACTAAAACTGAAACTGAGCCAAAACAAACTTTACTTCTTCAAGCAGTTTAGGCATTTGACACTAAAATGAAAAGTCAAACTGTTAATGCTAGACCCTAGACTGATACAAATCAGCTGTCATCTGCAGTCCTAATATTACTGCTTATTTCATGCTACTTCTTGGATTTTGTCAACTAGAGTTTGTGATCTGCTCATACACACTAGGTTCCTTTGGTACAGCTTTCAGAAGGTAGAAGAGGTGGCAGTAGTATGATCATAGGCCATCAGTTCCAGCTGTAATGTTACTTCAATAATGGGGAGATCACATGCTGTCTTGTTCAGTCACACTCTACATGCAGGGAAGACACAAAAAAATTAAAAGAGGGATGGGTCAACAGCTCCAGAGTGTTAACAATGATAGAAACTGCTTTAATAGCAGTGGCTTCAGGTAGGAAAATGAAGGATTGACCTTTCTCTCAGAGGAGCAACTGGCAGAAGGTTTCTATACAAAGTTACCATTTCTCTGATCATCCAGTATTTGAATGATCCTATACAATAAGAGATGTTTTATAGAAGATTTATTAATCAAAGCTCTAGAGAACTTTGAATTATTGACAAGTATAAAAGTTCTAAGGGCAACTCAACCAAATAACTGTCTGACTCAAGGTATATTTTACAGATTTCAGAGGTTGGGTTTATCCCTTTAAAAGAGTAGGATGTGGACATAGGGAACTTCCTCTTTGTCTGCTTATCTGCCAGACCTATCTGGATGGTGTTAGAAATTACATAGTAATTCAGTGACCACATGTACTTATCTCAGCTCATATAATTTCCCTGTCACATTATAAAAAAAAGAGTTGTCTATTTTTAAGAGTTTACAGGTCATACTTAACCCCATCTTCATGATGCAGCCGAAGGGAACATATAATGAAATTGAAGTCTGACTTGCCATCTCAGAAGCCATGTTTCCTTATTTTCCATCTCACAGTCAAGCAAAACAGTGCTACAAGGAAACTGAATATTTCGTCTTCTGGGTTTGAAGATCAAAGGAGTCCTTTGTCTCAGGATGTGTGCGCCTATGTTGTACATGTGTATGTTGGTACCTCTATGTATTTGTATGTGGTCAGGGTTGTGTGCATGTTGACAGTTCAACTTTGGGTGTCATCATTTAGTCCTTTATCGCTCTCCACCTTATTTCCTAAGTCAGTGCTTTTCATTAACCTGAAGCTCACTTGGTGAGGCTGATGAGCCGACTAGATACAAACCCTGAGTATGGACAATCTCCACCTCCTGGTCTGTGTTATCAATACGCATTGTGCACTTGGCTTTAAGGTGTGTGTGTGTGTGTGTGTGTGTGTGAGGTGAGGTTGTAGCATAGTTACCTAATTTCCATTTTTCCTTTCCATTTTTCAAGCCCTCTTATGTACCCCCTTGTTCTTTTTTATTTAATTGTTATATTGTGGTATGCTGGCATCTACTGAGAGTCCAAATTCAAGTCCATATATTTACATAGCAAGTATTTTACCCACTAATTATCTCCGGTGTCACTCTAATTTTCTTTACACATGTGCTGTTTTCTCATCTGTTATTCTCTTTCCCTTCCATCATTATGATCCTCATAAAAATTACAATCAATATAGTATTTCATGTCTTTCTTACTTCATTATACCCAATCACTTCTATACAACGAAATGGGCCCCTTTAAAGACATGTCCTCATGCCCATCGCTCCATTCATCCATCTTTCCTATGCACATCTCTCACTTATTCAACTTTTTTTAATATATATTTCTCCTCTTTCCTAGACCTGAAGATAGTCAACTCTTGAATCTCACATGACTGAGCCCAGGTAGTGTGACCTGAGCTGCAGCTGGAACCAGAGATCTTATAGAATCCTGGAAGCATTATGATAGCAAGACTCTAGCCAAGAGCTGGTCTGCAAAACTGCTGCGGAGAGAAGAAATAGCAGAAAAGCAAGAATGGAGAATTTTGTCTCTGAGATGCAGAGGGCAGCTTCTTAGAGCAGAATGATTGATCCAGTGAGTCTGACATTAATGAGCAGGAACAAATCTTCTATGTAAGAACGAGGATCCCTGGAGCTTGAGAGCTGGACTCTGGCCAAGATTCAGAGCAACTCAATTAAAGGCTGTGCTTAGGGTAGTTTATAGACTCATATGGGTTCTGATTGCTTGAACATATGCAAACAGGGTTAAGATTAACTATCAATAAGCAGAGAGCCTGCAAAACCCGAGAAAATTCTAGACTGGGGTCTTTATTTTATTTATGCCTCCCACCCCATGCAGCATCAAAAGCAGAAGAGAGAAAAATAAGAAAGGTGAGGTAGGTTTTCCTCACAGGCTTCCATTCTTATTCCCAGATGTTACCTCTAAACACAGACAGAGCCCCACCTACTCCTGTCATTCTGTACTATAAAATCTTATAGCAGTTCCTACAATATGAATATTATCAAGAGAGAACACATATAAATTTGGTTCAACCTGTCACTTTCAATATTTTACTTACTTTCCTAGTGTATAACACATGAAATAGATAATGCACAGAACTATATTTCAGTAGCAATTCTCCTTAGCAAAAATTAGATTAGAAATTTCGTCATGTTCAAGATTAAAAATGAAGTAGAAAGTTGCCCTGGATAATAATAAGTATTTCAGTGAGTTTTATCTTTAAAATAATGAAGAATTAACCTCAAACTCCCTTAATATTAAACTTAAATAATCAATAATTGATATGTTCCATAAAGAGTAATCAGAAGTTGGTTTTTCAGGTTTATTTCTTCTTAGGTTACCTCAGAAGCAATTTTAGTGCTACATAGATTAAATGTTCTATTACATGAGTGTATTAAAATAATAGCATGTTTGAAGAAATCAAAATCTTGTGTTAATAGTGAATATGCTTCCTTCATGGAAAAATATTCTGAAATTTACATATACCCAAATTTGATAATTTTTAACCTTTACTTGGACATTTTAAACATAATGAAATTGAACATATAGTGTCATGGGACTAAACTCATCAATTATGAAATATTCTTTTGCTTCTACAGAAATTAGTTTCAGAATTAATTGGTGATCAGTTAAGTACAGTAGTTAATGTAGTAAATTGAGGTTTCCTTATTATTTAAGAAAAGCATGTTGATTTTATTAGGATTGTTTATAATTTTGGATGCGGCAAAAACATCCCTGGTCCCCCAAACAAATAACTTGTATAGATGAAACCTGTTTGATCAGTTTCATATATTTAACTTTCCTACTTGTTTATCCTCTATACTGCTTAATACTGTCCTAGCAATTACCTAGTGATACAGACCACTCACTTGAGTCACAGAATAGGAAGAAATCAAGCTGGTACCTATTGGAAGCTTCCTCTCTATTAGCTAGTTTTCACAGTACCAAGAGAATGCTAGCCAGTATTCTTGAGTAGAATAGTCTTAAGCAGCCACGAAGTCTGAAAGTCACAGTCATGACTGAACTGGTAAATTTGTCCTTTGGTGAAATAGTGGTACAACTGTTATGGAGATAACCAACCCCCCTCTTCTTGGATTTAAGGCCTACTCTCCACAATGACATTCATGCTCACTATTGTTAAGCCAACCAAGAACGCATTGGTAGGATGGGGATAAGCTTTAGGTAAGAACTTATAACTATTATATTTTCTGTAGATATGTGGTAACACTGCATTATAAGTACTTATTTTTGTACGCATATATCAGTGCACACACCACACCTCATGAGAGAAGATTCTTTTTGTTGTAGATGAATGGTCATTACTACAGAGACTCTCAGCGGGTCAAAGGGCTAAAAGAAACACCAAGTGCTGAGCCCTACATGTGGCACCTGTATCATGTAACCTCCCTAGAGAGACTCACAGGTAACATTGAGCAAGAGAAAGAAGAAAGTATATAAGAGCCAATGGTGGAGGAGGATTTCTGTGAAAGAGCGTCTTCTGCACATGCTGGGATGTTTACACTCATGAATTCACAGTACCTCCACCCAAAACCTCCCTACACAAACAAGCCAATTAGAATTTCAGCATGGTCAAGGAGGGGACACAAGGTTTCACCCCTGGTGGAGGAGAAGGTGCTGAGAGTTGACAACTATGGGGAGAGGAAGAATCACTTTTCTTCTGGAAATTGGTCCTTTATGTTCCATGGATGGCCTTATACTTATGCACATAAGACATACTATTAGGCATTTAGTTTAAAGGGCATGAAGATGGTGCCATGATACAATGTGTGTAGGAATCCTAAAGGCTTTGATTGGGAGAACAGAGTAAATGTGAACAAAATCATTGTTTAAATTATGAAATTATCAAAGAATAAACAAAAATACTTCAAAACAGTTATTCACTGGATGACAATACTACACACACACACACACACACACACACACACACACACACACACACACACAAGTGAGCTCCCAGTATATCTGTGTGTTTAAACATCATTTTCTTCCCAAGAATTTTGATCAATAACCTTATCTTTTCGAAAATATTTTTACCGGTGAATCCAAGTTATTTTTATTCCTCAAGAATTCTCACTATGCTGCTTAAGTGATTCCCTGTATTATCTGTTCACATACTTATTTCTTTTCTTCCTTGCTAGTGAATTCCAAAAGCAGAAGTGCTGAGTTTCCCTTAAATATAGTTTCCAAAACTTGGAATTTCTCATTGAGAAGAAAACTTAGAAGGAAACATGAATGTCCTTTATATTAAGTTTGGAAATCGAGTAATAACCAAGTGGTTGAAATTTGTTCGAGAGCAAAAAGCCCTGAGATCAGTAAAACTGTTGTGATATTTAATGGGTCGTTTTAATGCATGCTATATAAAGTTACCAAATTGTAATTTGCAATCAGAACAGTTGGTGGCACCTTTGAAGCAATGTTTTTGTTTGCTTGTTTATGGCACTGCTTAAGCTGCCTATAAACATAGAATGGTTTGAATTTACACTGCTTTAAACAGAACTTCTATATGCTAAGGTTACCAATCCCCTTTAATAAAACTATTATTTATTTCTTGTAACCTTAGAAAGAAAAAAACAAATCATGAGAAACTATGTTGAAAACAATAGTTTATATTACCCAAATATTTTATATAAGGCTTGCTCTGGTAAAAATCAAATCTCTTAATAAAACAAAACAACAATTCCTACAGAAAGAGGAACAGGCTGAGAAAATACAGCAAGACAGTGTGGGACAGGGCAGGGATGCTAATAACTGCTACTTGAATTCCCCACATCTGCTACATGGCCAAGGTTTCTTACAAGAGAAAGCTTTTCTTGGGGTTAAAATATTGCAGACTTGGTGTAATTTCTTACAGGACAAATGTTCTTAAGAAGTTGAAGCCTTGAGGCTCTTTCACTATTAGCACAAATCAGAAACTGACTTAAGCTGAACTAGAATACAACCAATAAATAAAGTGGAAGATTTTACCACTCTTCTTGAGGCTACCAAAGGGATAACTAATCACAATTCTTCCTTGAGTGTGAAACTCAATGAGCAGTCTATGCAAGTATGACACGTGCAATAGATAAGGGAAAAGCCCTTGCCATGTAAACCCAAAAGCCTGAATTTGATCCCCAAATCCAATAGTGAATGAAAAAAAGCTACTGCAGGAAGTTGTCCTCTTATCTGTACCAACCAGTCACACACACACACACTTGAAATAAAAGAACTATATACCTGTAACCTGACGTCAATTATATAACATGTCATTACTATCACTATATATAGCTAGAGTATATAGCTAAAATATAAAGGACAAACACATGATGATTTCCTTTAGGCAGTCAGTCAGCTTCCTAATTATTTAGTACTGAGGAAGTACAGGTTATAAAAGCTAATAAAATTATGTTACATTTGACTGGAGAAAATCTGAAGGACTGACTAATAAAACAGGGAAGGATATAGACAAAGAAAGGAGATATGTGGGAGGAAGAAGGGTAGATACTGTGAAGTAGGAAACCCTGAGAGGAATGTTTTCTGTGTATCTTAATTCAGAAAACAATGTTTATAATCTTTAAAATGGAGAGATTCTATCCAGGTAATAGAGCAAAATAAATCATGGTTCATTGGATGGTGAGACACATCTTTATGTCAATAAAAGGTCATAGTGTTTGGGAATGGGATCTTTCCCTGTGAGAGAATCCTCCCTTGAAAGGTTGCTGGGAGAGGGTGTGACAATTGGTCAGGTCCTTTGCATGCCTTGACATTTAGCATCTAAGTAGACAAAAAGGTAAAAATAGCAATAATTGATAAGTTCTTACTTAGCACATCTAACTGGAAGGAAGACAAGGTGAAGGTACAGATTTTTGGTAGAGATACAAAGAGAAATGGGATTAGAGTTTCTGGAATAGAAAGCACAAATAGTTAAGAGATTCTAATTATGAAAAATGAAAAAGAACTTGAAGAATAAGGGAAAAATAGTGTTTAAACTAGTGAGTTTTTGTATCTGTCAATGAGGAAACATTTATTCACAAACAAATGTATAGTAACATTTCAGTATACAGGCTCAACTAATGGAAGACAAATGGTTGATAATGTTTGTTTGTTTTATGTCTGAATATTACAACTTGTTCAATTTTTAGTTCAGAAGTGTAATTGATATTTTGAAGTTTAACAAGTACTGGCTAATTATAAACCGTATCTAATACAAGACAAGCACACAGCTTTATAGTGAATAATGAATATAAAATAACAAAAAATGCTAAAATTTTCTCAGTACATAGTTCCTTTTCCAGGAAATTCAAGAAGTAGGCACAATGATAAGTATTAAAGGCTTTACTGAGTTGGAAACAGTGAGGTGTGCCTGGAAGGCTGCATATAACTTAAATAAGACAGGAGAGAGGAAATCAGATGAAGGTGTGGTTGAATACAATATCTTCCCCAAACAAAGCAAAGCATTGCATGAATCCTATTTGATCTTATAATAAAAACCCTGAGCCCGATACTGAAGTAAAACTGAAAGATCAGAGAAGCAGAGGAACACGCCACTAGAGAAACTTCTCATCAGTACTGAATCCTCAGGCTAAAAGGGGTAGATCCTGTCTCCACAAATCCTCAGACTGAATGTCTCTGAGTCCTCAGCAGAAAGGGAAGGGAAGCACAGGGTCAAGCTCCTGTCTCTTCCAACTTTATACTCCTTTCTCTGCCAGCCATATTACTTCCTGTTTCAACCTTCCTAGTGCTGGGATTAAATGTGTGTGTCACCACTGACTGATTTTCTGTTAGGGATTAATATCCTGTAGTCCTGTGTTGCCTTGTACTCAGAGATCCAAACTGATCTCTATCTCTGCCTCCTGAGTGCTAGGATTAGCTACCATGGCTAACTTTGTGGCTAGATCAGTCCCCTGATCTTAAATCAAGCTTTATTTGTTAGATTACAAATAATATATCATCATAACAAAGACTAGTCTTGTTTCATGACAGGAAGTTATGCATTGAGAAGCCTTGGAACATTTAATTGACTATGGGAGTTAAGGGCTATGATAGTCAGTTTTGGTTTGCCAACTTGACTGGATTAACATATGTGTAGGACTGACTGCACCTCTAACTCTTCATGTGGATTTTCCAGAGAGGATTGACATGTGGAACAGTCTCCGAAGGACAAATCCTTGCCATGAATGTGGGTGACACCCTCCTTGGGCCTGACAGTGTCATTAACTAATTGAATGCCAGTCTTTGACTGTGCTATACATTTGTAATAAATATTGTATTCTTAAATGATATACTACATATCTGCCTTGTTCTGTCTGTAGAATACAGATGTATAACAAGGTCAAAGCCAGGCACTTAAGCAACTACAAAGCTACAGAAGCCATGGGAAAAAGAGGAGGCATGTTCCTACTGAGACAAGGTTGAAGGAATGGAATAGAAGAGACACATATTCACCTAGGAAGGAAAACAAGGTTTCATAATGTGACCAAGTATGTTGGAACACACACACACACAGTCCTTGTCGGCCTTGACTATTTAGTGGGACACTATATAAAAGAAAAATAAAAGCAAGCAAACAAAAAACTATGTTTAAACGTGTTCAAACGAAAAAACGTATTTGTGTCATTGAGAGAGAGAGAAATGAGAAATAAATTTACCTGGATGATATTCACTATAATGCGATAGCAATTCAATGAACAATCAGGGGGAAAGATTAAAACCATAATTTAAATAAATATTTACCGAAATAAATATAGTGAATTTATTTTTCTACAAGTTAAATAATCTATATTTAATAGATTCTAATTTATGCATAGCACCACTAGACTTTATTGAGACCTCTAAATTATAGAATTACAAGATTTTAATGTCTTTTTGAGACTTAGAAATTTTTCAATCAACAGAATAATCACCCACATTAGACAAAAAACAATCCAGACTCAGCAATCCGTAACAAAATGCAAGAACCATTTTAATACTGAGAGGATTTACTAGATAGATTCTGCAATTAATCCCAAACCACAGAAATTGGGAGACTTTTTTTGTTGCCATGATTTGAAAGTAAGTTTTTCAGGTGGCTGACTCTTTATTGTAGGCAAGGAGAACTTAAAATCCCAAAGAATATTTGCTGTTGACCCATACGTGGGGAATCTGCCCTTAACGGCTGGTGTCCACATCCCATTGCCTTCCCCTTACAACCAGCACAATACAATATTGCATTCCATGCAGTCCTATAAGTAAGCACCTGTCCTCATGCTGAGGCTGCCTGCTGAAACTTGCATTGTGATCTTTTGTGATCAGTCTTTTGTGATCAGCTAGTATGGGCTGTGTATGAAGAAATGCCTTACATGTCACTGAATGCACTAAAGGAAAATCTCATATCGTCTACCATGCCAAAGGGCAATCTAAATGTGTCACTTAGATTTCACTGATACTACATTCATGATCTGCTGTTGCTAATCCTATTTAGGTTTCCTGTACAGCAAAAGTTTGTCACTAATACATATTTCTCATGTAGGATTCAGTTAATCTTTTCGGTAGCCAGCCACATATTTAAAGGGTTATGAGAAAATGGTATTATTGAAATAAAGAGGCACATGCAGGTTACCCTACAGCAGCACTGTAGAGTTATAGCGTATATTTAACTAAAAAAAAATCAGTCTGAAATATCAGAGGACAGAGCCAACACAAAACAAAAAATAACACAGCTGGAGAGATGGCTCTGTCCTCTGATATTCCAGACTGATTTTGTTAAATATACAACATGTCATAACACTATGATCTACCTACCTTCTGGATTCACACGGCTAGCACCAGGGCCCTTGACTCCTCCCAAGCTTGGAGGGAAACACAATATGACACCTCTACCATCTGCACTGAAATAATTGTCTCTTTAAAACCTTTCTGCTTCTTATGTCACAAGTTATCAGTAAAGGAAGCCAAATGTTCTTCACAATTGGTAAATAGAACCAGAAAAACAAGCCGCCTCTTAACCATGCTCACATCTGCCAGAATTTTCTCCTGAACAGTTGCCTAACTATAGGCATCAGCTTCCAGCTAATTAATTTAAGGGGACAATCTGCAGTTAGTCACAATTTGCAGTAGTATAGGGATGTAGGCACGTTTGCCAAATGTCATTGACAGTGTCTCATATTGTTTACAATTCAAACCATTAGCCACATGAAATATACTTTTGAAATTATCAAGAAATGTTAATCTGTGGCTTAAAACAAAAGAATATGAATATATAACCAGAAACAACTGCTTTTTATCTTTTATAAATGTGTTTATAAAAGGCCATTATTAATCATTGGTAGAAAATATGGTATTAAGTGGTTAATAATTATATTATTTTTAAAAATCACCAGTTAGTAATTATATATTAGGAGGTGACACATTCCAAGATAGATTGATGTTGCAAAAGCATTTAGTCCTTTTGCCCAATCAAGAATGACAAAAGATTTCAAATCTCTGGCCAACTCAAATTGATTAGGGGTAGCTTACAGAACACTGTACTTTAAAGGAACCCATGGTTGCTACTTCACTGAGTGCCGTGATTGACTAGTGATGGCTGTTGTGGAGTTGGGGAAAGAATAAGGGCTCTACTGCCACGGATTTGTCACCTCCACATGTGACAGTCTAGCAATTAGAGAAGTTCCTTGCTAACAACAAGGAGCAGTGGCTGCCAAAGAAATCTTCTGCAAGTTTGTCATGCGTGGTGAAATTCCCTTTGCACTTGACATGAGCCTAGTGTCACACGGTGTTGCTCAGTAGCAACTGAATATCATAGCATGACACTGAAGGAAAGTATTTGTTTGAGGTGTTCTTTCTATTAGCCAGATCTCCATTAAATAAATACGAGTTAACTAATTTTTGCTCATATTTTTTCTGTGTTTTAATTTAAGATCAAGTTTTAAAACCCCAGCAGCCAGATGGTAGCAGTAAAGACTCCATGGAAGAGCAAACTACTTATCTCATGGCCAAGAAGCAAATGACAAGGAGAAAGTGAGCAGAGTTCCCAAATACCATCCTGGGCATCTCTCAAGGACTCCTTGCTGTAAGCCCCACCTCCTAACCTTCTGTCTACCTTGCAGTACCATCACATTTGTCACAGTTTTGGGAGACTTAGTCAAACCAGTGCATGGTTCCCATTCCTCTGCAAGCTTTTGGAGCCCTCAATACAAAATGCATCCTGTCCATCCTCAAGGACCTCTGTAGTATAAGGTTTCTGGCCCAGACTTTCAGGCCTAACCTCAAAGTTTAGGTCCACAGACCCGCAGTCCCACAGTCCCACAGAGACACACAGATGCTTCCAATAGTTTTATGCTGATCAGCCTTAGGCCCAGGCATATAGCTTGCTAACTCTCTACCCTTAAGCTATCCCATGTCTCTTGTTCAGCCATACGGCTCGGTACCTTTGCTTAGAGCAGCATAGTTGTCCTCTGCTTCCTCTGGCTTCTCTCTGGCATTCTGCTCTGTGCTTCCTGCTCTCAAGAGTTTTCTTAGTCTGGTAGCCCCGCCTACACTTTCTGCCTGCCTTTGGCCAATCAGCTTTTTTTATTAAACCAGTGGGTAGGACAATTATTTACCATGAAACAACACAATACCCCTACAGACCTCCAAGGTCTTAAAGTGTCCAGAATTGTTAAAAAGTCCAGGTTTAAATGTCTTTCAATACTCAAGGTAAACTCACCTGTCAGCACCTACTAGACTAAAAATGTGAAACTACAATAAAGAAAAATTTTATTGTTTACAATAAACAAAATTTGTTTATTTTTTACTGTAGTATGTAAAAGTACATACTACCAGGATACAGATGGTGAACAGTCATATGTTAAATTCTTTGCCAAGACAGGCAGAATAATGTAGTCCCAACAACATTCACAAAACTGTGACAATGAGGATCATGACATATAGGTCACTCTGAGCCACATACTCAAAACAAAGAAACAGCATCATCCTGACACACATATGAATTCACAGAAACTGTAACAACACACATCAGACCCACACAGGTTTGAACCAGACAAATCCTGCACTGAGAACGGAAAGTGGATACCCAGCAATTGACACCAGCTAGGAAGGGAAAACACATTTTCTTCAAAAGACATCATTTGGTATACTAACCATACTCTAAAGTAGGACCTGTTGCCAGTAACAAGTCACCAACTCAAAATAGACTGCATTTGTGTATATGTGTGTTTTTTGTTCTGTTTTTACATTTTTCTTTTAGTTTTTGTTTTGTTTTGATATTATTTTTGGAGGGGTTGTTATTCATTTTTTTTCATTTTTTTCTTTTCTTATTTTTTGTTGAGAGAGGTAGAACATGGAATTGGGTGTGTAGGGGAGGTGGAAAGTCTCTGTGGGAAGGGAAAGATTATGATCAATAGAGCATATGAAAAACAAAACACCGTAACCAAACAAACCAAATTTGTATCCCCCAAATAGAGTAATTAGAAAATATTAAAATATTGACTAAAAGTGACACTCAAAGCAAAGAGAACACAGACCAAGTCCTAAAGTTCTATGTCTACCATCATGGTTATAGCAGGACAAGAGAACTCCAAGGTACTTGTGAAGCTCTGCCCATGGGTAGCATGAGCAGAGCTAGCACTGGACTCTACCTGTAGCTCTGCTTGATGGTTTTTGTCATTCTTTACTTTGGCTTCTACCTATCAAAGGCTGCTCTGGTATCCTTTGCAGCTGTGTTCCCACAAGTCTACTACCCAGAGATTTCCATCTTGAAGCACATTATTTGCCTCCTAGGCCTGTCTCAGAAATCTCAGTGAAAGTCACAGTCACCCACAACTATTTCATTCTTCATGATTGCAAAACCAGACTCCCATGAAGGAGACCTAGGTCAATTTCATGATCTTCCTAGACCCACAGCAAATTCAGGACACTGTACTTGTTTAACAGTCCCTGGTACATGAAGCAAAGCACCGTGGGTGCACTTTTCTGAAATAATTATTCTATAGAAAGCCTTTAATTTTTATTTTTGCCTGCTTGAGCCTGTATGGTGTGGGGCTGCCTTATTTGTTTCTAAGATCATCCTGAGGCCAGATCTACTTCCCTGCATTTCTCTTCCCTGCATCTACCCTGATCTCTTTAGTGAGGGGCTTGGCCTTATTCTTGCCTGACAAACAGATGGGATCTTTCCTTCCCTGACCAGCCTGCACATTTTCCAATTTTTTTCCTCTCTGTTTCCTCGTCCTTCAGAATTTCACTGTGAATTTGATTAAAAGCATCTAATAATACCCACAGCACATGCTAAGTGATTTGTTGTTTTGAAATTTCTTCTGCCAGATAAATTTGTCCGGGAATGAGCCCTTTGTTATTGTTGTTGTTGTTGGAGACAGGATGCCACTGCCCAGACTGTCCCCCAACTCATCCACTTCAGGGAACAGCATCCTTAGATCTAGGGTAATAGACTCTATTGCCTTGTTTGGCTCTCCATGATTCTTATGTTTGGTCCTCTTTGAGTCCCAAGGAATGTCCACAATGCTTGCAGATTCTCTAACACAGAATAACAAAAATCATCTTTAGTATGATGTTCAACAGAATCACAATTTCCATCAGAAACTCAATAAACATGGTAAGTACCTTTGCTGTTCACATTTCCATCAGTAACTTGAAGCCTTCTCAGCCCACACCATGATCATGTGTTAGAGGCCACTAAAAATTTCAGATATCTCTCTCCTGACCTTACAAAGTCTCCTAAGAGTCCACCAGTCACATATGTTTCATTACAATAACTCAAGTAAGCCTTTGGCTAGTGACTCCACTTTGTAATGCCATGTTTCCTCATTAGTCACCTTTCTGCCTCTATAAGATAATATGAGACATAATTAAATTATAAGGTAAAAGTTTACTTTTGCCTCCCAACTTTGCTTCCAGTCTAAGTTCTGGTGGGCTTGCTGAGTTTGCCAGTTGATATTGGCAGGGAATAGATACAGGGGCACACTGTTCCTCTCCTGTTTAAGAAGAGAAAGAGGAAGTACAAGGGTAAAAACTGGTGCTCCAGCATCCCCTTTGGTACCATGACTCTGATGACCTCAGGAACACTTCAGACTCACTTCATTAGTGCCCCATCACTAGCCAATAGAACCTCCAAATGATGAAATTTTTAACTCAAGAGACTTGTCGAATTCACTTTGGCAAGTTCATGAGAGTTTTTCTGAGTACTCAATATGATATTGAGGCTGTAGGGATACATATGCATGCTCATGCAAGCATGCGCACAAACTCAAACATCTTCGACATTCATTCTAAGTTACAGTTGGATCCATGTGTGCATACACAAACATATGCAACATTCAAAGTTTCTGATGTACTATTTTTTTCATTGGGTTAAGCATACTTCTATAATTCTTGATAATATTGTTTTGTACTCAGGTGAAACTCCTAACCAGAAAAGCAATGTATGTTAGTTGAACACTGAATTTAAAGCATAATCCCATCAAATTTTAAAAATACTTTTATGTGGGAATCTAATATCTAAACAAAAAATTATTTTATTTTGTCTATGTATTTTGGCATTCATATGTCTGTGAAACATGTGTATGCTATACTTATAGAGGCCAGCCAGAAAAGATCACTGTGTTCCATAGAACTACTTTTAAAAATGATTGGGACCTTACATATAGGTACTGGGAATTGAACTCCATTATCTATAGGAGTATCTAGTACTCTTAAATACCAAACCATCCCTCCAGTTCATATATATATATATGATAAGTAAAGAACATAAAAGCAATAAGTAATGCTACATCAGGGGAAAATGTGCCACTTAGCAGCAGCAACTTATCTCCTTCAGACTTTAAGAATTCGTAAACTAAACAGTCTCCTGTGGTGAGACCCAGCTGCTTTGCTACACATCAAATCAATGGGTGTATGTATAAGATTATCAGGAACAATTAAGTAAGCAAAGCTAAAATTATATGTATGCATGTGTGTGCTGAATTTAGAAGAATAAGTGATTCTGATCATCCTTTTTGGCTCAAATTAATTTTAAATACTGTCCTTATTTTGTTCATGAAATCATGCAACTCCAACATCTCTCAATATGTCAAGTTGGCTCTGATTTTTCATAGACTGTGTTCCAAATTAATTCCACACTGGATTTCCAGTTTCTACCACTGAAACCATATTGAGACTATTTTCAAGAAAATGAAAATGTCCACTGAGTTTAAAATTTTTATTTTTTAATGTTTGTTTTAGTTTTAGTGCTATAGTCAAATAATTTAACTCTTATGAAGTTATGTTTTTTATATCATTCTTATTAATAAGAGAAACTCTGTAATTTACTTATGTTTTCTATAGGTAAGCATTCAGAAAATAATTATGCCAACTTAACACTTATGTTGAAATCATCATATGTTCATAAAATTACTTATATAAATCACAGATGACATATGTATTTTTAAATGAGTTGATGACATAATTACTATTTTAATTGAGTTTTATAATTCCTATAGAAGTGTGACACACAATCTAAAACAAAAATAAAACTTTATCTTGATTAATTTGCAGAAAATTTAGATACTATGAGACAGAAACTATAAGGTATTTAGTATGGAATTTATTATTTACCTGCAACTTTGCAACTTCCAGGAAGAAAAGCCAAAAATAAGAAGCCAAAAATAGATACACACATTTTTAATTCCATTATTTGGGAGGCAAAAGAATTTAGAGATTGTCTAAATCTCTGTGATTTAGAGAACAGCCTAATCTACACAGTGAGTTATAAACAGAACCATGAAGAAGAAGAGGAGGAGGAGGGGAGGAGGAGAAAGAAGAAGAAGAAGATGATGATGATGAGAGATGAAGGAAAGGAGAAAAAAAGAGAGACTGGGGGAAGGAAGGAAAGAAGGAAGGAAGGAAGGAAGGAAGGAAGGAAGGAAGGAAGGAAGGAAGGAAGGAAGGAGGGAAAGGAAGGAACAAACACTAAAGAGCCAATAAGAGAATAGTTCTGGTTGTAGGTAGTTTTTAAGTCAAATCAACAGACAAATAAAAAAACCTCTACCTTCTCTTTCCCATATTAATTGGGAATTATTTTATGTACACAGTAAAAGATGAGAGTATTCCTGGGGAGACATAAGCAAATGACTATTTATTCTACATAAATTACTGAAGACAGACTCAAGAAATTACTGTAGTCAGGTCTAAGCTTGGTGAAGCAGTGAGTTTACTGGGGTTATTTAGAAGATTGTAGGTGAAAGAGTCCTTAGAAGGTCATAGGTGACTGGTAAATAACTGTGTCAAAACAAGCCCACCAGAGAACTGATCAATTATGAAAGCTGAATCTCTGAAACTCCAGGTACAATATGGAGGCAAAACCACCAAAGAAACGATTCTTTACTGCTTATTTGACCTAAGAGAGGGCACTGTGGATCTTGCCATTTTTGACCTTTTGAAGTCTTTTTGTTTTGTTTCCTGAGTCCTATAAGCCACACCCTTCTATACATGAGGAATTGTTTCAATTCAGAGAAGATATCTAAAAGATATAGGCAAAATAAAAATCAGAATCTTTTACTATAGAGCATTGAGTCAAGTATGGGGCAATGATGATTAATCATATGGTCTTTTAAAAAACTTTTAAAATATCTATTATATATATATATATGTATATATATATATATTTGTCTGCATGTATGAATGTATATCATATGTGTGCCCATTGCCTATAGAAATCATCAGATCCTCCAGAACATGATTACAGTAGCTGTGAGACACTGTGTGACTACTGAGAGCCCAAACCAGGACTTGTACAAAAGCCACAAGGTGTTCTTTATTTCTGAGCCATCTCTTCAGTTACAAATCATGTAATTTTAAGAGAATGTTTTTGACAGAAATATTTTGATGAATAAACCATTTAAGTTTACTTATTTAGCTCTTGTTTACAAAGCCTAGTTTATTTTTCAGAATTTAGATTTTTCTAAATTAGCAAATTCAGTACATTGTTAACAATTTTAATGTAAACATGAAGATTGTGCCTGAATGGGCTTTTTCCAATAAAGTATACTCTAGATGTTTTAAGATGTTAATTTTTCTTTTCCTACGTCCATGAACCCCAGATATTAATTGAAAAGCCAAAGTACCCTAGGCAACTATTCCATCACTAAGCTGTATCACAATCATTCCTCAACTCATTTTGTTTCTGTTTATTTTGAGGCAGTATCTTACCCAGCCTGACCTCAAATTTGTTCCATAAGTCAAGTAGGCCTTGAACTCAATAAATTCTTCTTCTTCAGTCTCTGAAATGACTAATAATACAGTCCTACGGTACTGGGACTAGCATGTCATGTGATTTTTACCACATTGAATTATTTTCATTCTACTGTACACCACCAACACTCAGAGAATATTCTAAATATAATGAACTGACTAGTCCAACAAAATTTGAAAATGTTTGGCTTTTAAAAGAAAATTTAAGTAGAAAGGAAACTTTAGAAACAAGGACAATGTAAATTAGTTGACATATTACTCAGGAATGTAAACAATGCATATGATAGAAGTATATTAGGGAATATGTTGCCTATTATTGAAACTAATTCACTATCAATTTTATCAATCAAGTCTGATAGGATTCATGGTAACTAGATAATGAGGTTCCTCTGTTTACAGTTCAGATACTATAGTAATAGTCTAATTTCCATGTGGCAATAAATATTATTAAGTATCTTTAATAGATTTTTGGCATTTTTAACTAAAATAATTTTTTCTCTCTTATACTAAATATTTTGAAGCATATCTTTGTGCTTTCTTAGTTCTTTAACTGAGAGTTAAACTCTAGCTCAACCCGTGACTGGAATCTTCATGGCTTCTTATTTTAATCAACAGACTGTGATAGATTTATTTGAGGACTTGTAATCATAACCCTCAGGAGGGATTTCTGGCTGTGCTCCCTGTCTTTGATGCATCTGTTATGATATGAGGCCTCCAGACCATCAGAGTCAACAATGTGCCCATATTGTCAACCAATGCCAACTGGTAATAATTATGTGACAACATCTTTCTATGATCTAGTGTTGTATGATATTTCTGGCTCGGATTTTCTGGGCTAGCCTCTTGGCCTGGACTTTTCGTACTAGCCTCAAGGTTTATCCAAAAACCTGCATGCAGTCCCTCAGTCCCACAGAGACACACAGATGCTTACATTAATTGTATGCTGATTGACCTGGGGCGCAGGCATATAACTTGTGAGCTCTTTACCCTTAAACTAACCCATGATTCTTATCCTGTTTATCCATGTGGTTGCATACATTTTCTCAGACAGCATAGTTGTCCTCTGCATCTGCTAGCTTGTCTGGCCTGGCATCTCTGTGGCTTTTCTGCTCTGTTCTTTCTGTTCCCAGAGTTTTCTTAGTCTGGTAGCCCCACCAACACTTCCTGTCTTCCTTTGGCCAATCAGTGCTTTTTATTAAGCTCATAGGAGGGACAATTATTTACAAGGTAAGGTCATAAATCCACTATAATCCAGCCTATCAAGCAGATTCATGGGAAGTGCAGTCAAAAGAAGTCAAGTCACCCAAAGAAATGCAGATTAATGTTTGCTATTTTAAGTCACTCAAAGTAGAGTATTTTCATAGTTAATGATATAAAAATTTGCTACCAAGAATGCTTTGATTCTACAGCTACAACCTAAAGTATTTGGCTTTAGCAAAAGAAACATTTAAGAGCTCAATGGACACATAATCAAGAAGCCAAAAGCAGCTTAAAGACACAATCATGTTTGCATGCCACAAACCTGAAGCATGACTTTCATTTGAAGAAATTGGGAAGATAAGCTATCATTTGTGGTCCAGAAGAGTTAACGTAGTTAAAAGGCTTTCTACTTATTCAAAAATTCAATAAAATCTCAATCAAAATCTGTGTGACTCCCTTTAAAAAATTGGAAAGCAAACTATGAAATTTTCAAGGACAGGTAAAAGAAACAGAACAACCAAACCATGTTTTGAAAAGAATGATATTCAAGAATTTCAACATACAACATGCAGTGATATTATTTAAAGAGCTACTGAAATTGTGATAAAAATTGACAGTGATAGAACAGTATAGAGAGTTAGAACCTGAGTTACACACATAACTCACTTGAACATAGACAGAAATAATTAGGTAAATCTGTGGAAAATGCACATTTTCAGAAATGCAGACTGGAAAAGCTGCTGATTTTTCATAAATAAGATATTATAGCCATGAGAAATTGATCCTTAACTATCAATTTCTCCTATGCACAAAATTTAAATCAAATGAATCATAAACTTAACATAAAGAGCCAAAATGATTTAAAAGAAAAAAAAGTACTAGAAGTGTGAAGAGAAATCCTTTATAACAGTGTGTTAGGAAAGCTTTCTTCAGTGAGCTGTAAACAATCACTGAGCATAAAGAAAGACAAAGTGAACGTTTCCCAAAATAAAGACATTTACTATTGTGATGCTGGAGAATTGAAGCCAGTGATTGCCATATGCTTTACCACTGAGTTATCTACCTAGCTCAGGGGCTTTGTTCTATCATATACACAATAAACAACATAGAAACACAAAATTAACTGTAAGGAGAAAATATTTATAAAGATATTTATCACAAAATCCCTTATGCAGAATTAAAAAAAAAAAAAGAACCTTTGTGCTAAAATATTATAGAACTACTCCAAGAAATTTTGGTATTGTTTGGTTTTTACTTTTTTGGTTATTATTAGTGTGAGTGTGTGTGTGTGTTTAGTGTGCAAAAGATCTGCATATTGCCAAGGTTGAGAAGTATTCACATGGCTAGAATTCTTAGATATTTCTAGTGGATTTGAAAAACGTAAATAGGGTCCCTGGTTAAGACCACATTAGTAGATTCTATAAAGATAAATATTTTGTGCACACTCTTTTTATTGACACAGCACCCACATTCTTAGCTATACACAGAAATATTCCTGCATATTTAGATGCCAAGGTTTATGTAGAGCTTATTGATTGTAGCTGAGTTGGAAATAGCTAATTATATATCATTCTACCAACAAATAAATGAATGAGGTATATTCATATTTGGACTGTTAAGAAATAGAAAAATATAAAATATTGATGTATGCAACCATAAGTATAAACATTAAAGCACTATTATCTATATAATAAGTTAGAAATAAAAACTATTATGCATGACAATATTTATACTGAATACAGAAAAAGTGAAGTTATGATGCAAAGGGCTCAATGATGTGGGATGCTTTTCTGTATGCTCTAAGTGTGACTTATTGCCATTTGTTAATGAAGAGTCAGTTTTGGCTTATGGCAAGGCAGCTCGGAGACAGGCAGGAAATCCAAGTGGAGATAAGAACAAGGATGGAGTCAAAGAACTGAAATCCAGCCACCTGAAAAGCAAAATTTAAAAGTATAGGTAAGCCATGAGCCACGTGGCAATACACAGCTAAGCAAAAAATGGCTTGAGTTAAGTTATAGAGCTATAATGAGCCTGAGCCATAGGCCTAACAGTTAAAATTAATATAAACCTTTGTGTGATTATTTGGGACTAAGAGGTTTCAGGATGGTGGGTCTGGACCTCAGGGCTAGGCCAGGCCAAAACCTTCTGACTACAGTTCAGTATTTATTGAAGTCTAGGAATCAAGAAAGGGAATTTCCTCCAAAGACTGGTGAGAAAAACCATTGCCCTGATTTGAATGTCCATTTTCCTTATTGGAATAAAAAGTATATAATTGTTTACAATGCCAATATTTCACCAAACTGCACTATTGAAATGAGTAAACTTTGTTATACATAATGAAATCTTGAACAACTGGGTAAAAAAATGAATAAAGGATGAGGGATTAGGAGGGAAGAAGGAAAAGATGTAGAGTAAATAATTGTTATGGAGATGTAGTTAGGAAGACCAAAAAGGCTTTAAGATTTCTGGTTTGTTAGATTTTCATACATGGTTTTACTCCTTATTTATATACCTAAATTCCTGAGTCCTTTGGCTAAATCCAAAGTCTTCTTTATACGGCTCTGAAGAGGCCTTTTCACTTGAAGCATTATGGAAATATTGAAGATACCTTTCTTTCGTCCAGTTTAACACTCGTAGCTTCTGCAATCCCATGCCTCCCCTTTCCCATGTCCTCTGGTTCTATAAAACTTCAGGATCCTTGAAGGTTCCTGTGATCTGATATGACTTCTACATTTGCACTGATTTTCCTGACCCTCAAATAGTATATTATTCTTTCAAGAACAGAATATACGAAATTGGAACTTGCTACAATTTAGAGTGTCACTTTACTGTTGCTTTTAGTTTTAACTAAGAACTCCATCAGTTGGAATATTGAGACATAGAACACAGCAAAAGGTAAAGTTTTAAACTGAAAACAAGTTTACAGCCTTCCTCCTTGAGAAAACTCTGAAGTCAGGCCTCAAGAAGTTAGCAGCTACTGTGTTTGCCTTCAGCTTGATACCTGATTAGAGAAAATGCTTGAGTTCCTCTTTGGAGCAGGAAGAAGTAACAGGAAAATCATCCGTATCCAAGGGAAAGGAACTGCATCTCTTGTTTACCACAGTCAGTGTGTGGATATCCCCCTGAATGTGCATTGAGGATGCTAGGCTAAGGATAACTGCTCAGAGCCTAGGCTTATAAGATGCAAGGTTATATTAGCCAAAATTTATGTCAAAGAAACACAGAGAAAATAAATAGAAGAATCCAGATGGCTGTGCAAGGACTTAAGCAGGAACCTGTGAAATGATAAAATTCAAGCTTAATTTCTATAGCTGGTCTTAAAGGCCACGGTAATCATTAGTGAGTGATTGTTCACTGCATCTCACAGCCACTAAGCTGTAGCTAATAGCCTGAGATGTCACAACACAGTGTAATTGGGGCAACACTGTTCTCTCAGAAACAGAAAAATTACTTTCCCGGGAGACTCATACTGATGACACTTAGGAATGACTTTGTCCTTTATCTAAATTCCTTAAGTCTTAAGTCCCAGTCATAACCTCAGAGATAGCAAACCAAGTGTGGCCAGTCTTTCCCCAGTAGTCTACCTAGGAACCAGTCCTTAAATTATGCAAAGCACTGAAGAGCCAAGACAGTAGTAAAAGAGTAAAAATTTAATAGCCTGGCTAATAAGTGCATCAGCTTAATAACCACATTATCATAATCCTGGACAAAATATTCTGAAATCTGAAAATTCATAGAATTATTCAGTGTTTATTTTATGAGTGTTGTTATTATTCTGTTTATAATATATTAATCCTATATTAAGTATAAATTCTAAAATTTTTGAGAAAAAGGAGTAAATATAATCATATTAAATATCAGAATAATGCATTGGTTTTCCTGTGTTCTTTGGATATTATGGTATAACACAGACCATGAGAGGGCAGCTCCCATGATCCACTCCAGAGTAAATAAAAGAAATAATAATATATTATACAAGTATAATATATTAAATTATATAATATATTTTATAATATTAATGAAAGGAGAAAAGAAATGTCTCAGTGTAGGTGGGATGAGAAATATTTTTATCATAAGGGAATTAAAAATAAATCTATAACTGGTAAAATAAGGAAACATACATGCCTTCTGATGGTAACTTTCTCTTTTACTTCAACTTAAAAATGGTCTCTGACACTTTCTGACTCCAATCAACTACACATCTCCTTACTGCTGCAATCTACGCATACATCTACATATCTTTCTTTATATACATATGATTACACATCTCTATATAAAGTTACATCTGTTTTCACATGTCTATATATCCTTCTTTTACATACACTTCTCTTTTATAACTCCTTTTCATCTTTCTTTCTTCCACATAGCTAAAATCTCCATACATCTGTAGTTATTAATCTAACTTACATAGCTCTCTCAGCATACAAAAATTCACACTGTTCTTACACACTCTCATGTAGCTCTTTGCAGTTTCTATGTGTAGCAGCAACTCTTTCTCATGGCTTTATCTCTCTCTCTCTCTCTCTCTCTCTCTCTCTCTCTCTCTCTCTCACACACACACACACACACACACACACACACACACACACACACACGCTTCTACATCATTCATTTACTCTTTCTTTGCTCACTCCTTCTCTCATTAATTCATTTTCTCACATATTTCTCACCCTCACCTAAGGCTTCTTTTTTATCTCTCAGTGCACATACACTCACATTCTACACATCTTCATCCCTACATTGCTTCTGCTTCTTACATATTTCATTAATACATACCCATTGCTCCTTCTATCTTTCGCTGTACATTGCAGCTGCTCCCTGCTTCCTTAGCCAAACTCTGCACAACTATATGTTACATTTTCAGGGACCAAACAATTCTCATAACACATGAAGTCATACAGTTTTTCTCAAGTTAGTAAGGACACAAAGACTAGCCTATGTAAATGCTTAGATTTGCATGTAACATTTTCCAGACAGAAAATGACATTGAAATTCAGGACTTAACAATAACAGGAAAAAGTAGGAACTTGAGTAATCAGAATATGTGCAGAAAGTCAACTATTGCAAGGGTGATGGGTCTCAAAACAGTCTGGCCTTGATTTAGCAATAAACAAGACCAGTGAATTAGTCTTTGTGTATTTTCTGCAGGAACAGTTTAGTCTGTTGATTTTGTTCTGAAGTCTAAAATTAGTTGTCTTTGAGATTGAAAATACTGTTACTTTCCTATGTTAGTTAAGTATTCTGGTATTATTTCTATATAAAAGAATTATATATTAAACAGAAATCAACTTCACTGACTATCCACAACTGTAAGTGTGCCCAAAAAAGTAAAAACAAACTACCGATGGGCTGTGGAAAAGATTCCACAGCGTTATTTTCCGGGAGGCATAGCAGTGGCACCTGAGAAAGTTTCTCTACTTTTTCCTACCTTTAACTCTCTGAGGCTTACTGTGGAGATGTACATCATATACTGGATAAGATGTTGCTACCCAGTTGCAAAGCTCTGAGACAGCTAAAATGAACCTGATGTTTTGCTGAGCTCTTAGCCAAAGACTAACTCATCTCCTTTATGTTGTTTTGCTATCCATTGGTGTGCATGTGTGAAAATAAAGATATGTTTTGTTTTTGTTTGTTTGTTTTACCAAGCATTAGCAAGAAGGCAAAGAATTCCAAAAATTCATGATTATGAACACAAGCTCTCATCTTGTTACAAGATTCTTTGGTAAAAAAAAAAAAAAAAAAAAAAAAAAAAAAAAAAAAAAAAAAAACAGACAGAGAATTCAGTTCCAGAAATGGATCATTTTGATTGTTTTCAGGCAAGGACACAAACTTGGATATAGGGGTTACATTCCTGTGGTCCACATATGATTGTTGACACCTGAGACCTATACGATTCTAGTAACTGTAGTTCAAATGGCTTTAATTCCAGGAGAATGAATCTAGTGGTAGCCCATAGACAAGGCAGGCCAGAGTCAGTTTTTGTTTGTTTGTTTGTTTGTTTGTTTGTTTTTTTCAGTACATTACTATGGGCAACCTTGGATGAGAGAAAACATGGAGACTTTGGGAAGCTGGGAAGCAGGAATCAGAAAAGTCTTCTTGTATTTAAGATGTGCTTCTGAAGAGAGTAAAAAAAGATGGAAGTGTTCAAAGTTCACAAGTATTTTTCCTTGCAGGTTAAATTTACTAATAAAACTGGGACCAGCAAAACCAAAACCAATACCTGCTTATTTTCAGAGTCCCCAGGTGGCCGCTGGAATGAAACTCGTGTTTTCAAACAGCATTAGAACAGAGCTGTTATATTTTTTTTACAGGAAGTTTGTAATCTTGTTATCATTTTAATCCTGTTTGTTTCTCTCTTACACTGCTGCAAGTCTAATAGCCATTTCAATAATCTTTTGTTCTGTATCTTTATCAAAATGTGGTTTTATCCTTTGTGCTTTAATATAAACTTTTATTTAGGAAATAAATTCATGGACTCAATGGTTTCCTTTCTGGAGTTTCTCTTTTTCTATCTAAAGTAAAAAATGACAAAGAGGAACAGAATCACTGGTATTTATTATGTAGTCCTTTACTCCGCCTCAACTTTAAACTTTCAACTTCGAGTTCCTACTTTCAGTTTTTAGCTATTGCTTTCTACAGGCAACATCAAAGATTTTGAAGATGCTTGCCCGAGGAGCTCATGCTCTGCAGTAATGATGCTTCAGCATCTCTTGGAGCATGGTTAGTAAATCAAGCAGACAGGTTGCCATGAATAACCATGGCTGGCTTCATAGCATGTTTACAAAGATTTCAAGTATGAAAAGGTGTCTAAAGGTTCTCATACACTCGTAAATTCAGCTATGTTGGGTGGAAACAAGGGTAAAAATTGTCAAAATTTACATTCTGCTCTTCTGACCACAAAGTGAGGCAGAGGGCATTTTGTACAGCATCATGGATAAAAGTCAGTCAGACACTTGTTCAAGTTACTCATTTGTGGGTTTCACTAATATATTGGATCAGAACATGGAGTCATTAACCCTCCAAAACATACAGTTGTAATTATAAGTCTGAGAATCTGATCTGTTAACCATAAAAGATACACTTGTTCTAATTAAGAAAGATAAAAAGCAGACAAAGAAAGAAAACCTAGATTCCAAGCTATGATCATATCACTGGAATAAAGTTTGATATCTCCATCAGAGTATTAAAATCCCACTGCCCAAGCCAGTGTAAGTTCCAGTATCTCTCTCTGAAATTCCTGGGTTTAATGGATGAAAAGTATACTTTCTCTAGCACACACTCTGTATGTTCGCCTATGTTGGGAAAGTTTATCCAAAACTAATGTCTTAGGAGACATGGTACAGGAACTATATGATAATTCATTCTAAGTTTCCACTATACCTTAGAGCAATATTTTTTAATGCAGTAAGTGCCTCACAAATATTTAAGTATATTCCCTCCCTCATATGTTGCAACTTTTTCCTTAAATTCCAGGATTTAGGAGAAACATGAATAAAAGACATCTTGATTTATAAAAATATTTTTTTAACTTGACTTTGGGGTGAACCCAGGGTCTTTGCTTTTCATGCTAATGTTTTCATCACATTAATGATTATAGTGAGGGTGGACTCATTGCCATCTTTGCTTTAATAATAGTCAAAAGACAGGTGAATTTTCTATTACTATATCGCAAATGTACAGGAAGCAAACAGTAAAACAGCTGCTCGCATACTTTTTGGTGGGATCCAGTAAGGAAAATTATTCGTAGCTCTTTTGTCTTTCAGACTGTTAGCACAGACAAAGCATTAATTAGTTTGAAGATTTTGACTGTTAACAGCTGTACAAATTTCATAAACCATGAAAAGAGAGAAATGTATTTCTAAATACATTAAAAATGTTCACAAAATAATCCACAGTGAAGATACCATTACATAAGAGCTCAAACATGATAGAGGGTGAGGTGGAAATTCAAGTCATCACTTTAGCATATCAAGGATAAGCCATGTTATAAAGCCACTAGGGAAGAAAATAAGAAGTGAGTGGTATAAGATATCAATAAATAATTTGTTATTAATAAAAGATACTAGCTAGTGTTTTGATATCGATAAAAAATATGATGTTGTAATTATACAGATACTGAAGTCTTGTGTGGGGAACTTCATATAAATCAGAGGCACATTAAGTTTTCACCATTCTAAGTCATACACACCATGGTATGTGTTGTACTCCAGATACATTTTATTGCCCTGACTTTCCTTTCTTTATGACTCTAGAGCAGAACTAGTTAGTACATCCTCACATGTTAATCACAGTCAGTATTGGTTACCGTACCTGAGCCCTTTCAATTGCTACTTTTTGTATAGTCAACAGACTTTCTGTTTTCTGCTCATAACAAAACCTTCCGTTTTCCCCAAACTTCCTGGCAGCCTATTTTTTTCTCCTTTTTCTCTAACCTCCTCGGTGAAAAAGATGCCGTTAGGAAGGCACACTCCATTTTCTCTGGAACATCTTTAAAATTGCTTACAAAAGATGTATATCTCTTGTCCTGTTATGGAAGTTTTCTTCACATGTATCTGTCTTGCCATTGCCTTTGCAGGAACGATGTACTATCGATTATCCATTAAACCTCTTTCTCTCAACTAAGCATTTGTCAGGACATACAAGCATGATCAAATATCTCCTATTTTAGAAAGAACACTCCCTTTACTCTAAATATGATTCCAACCATTATTCTTTTTCACCATCCTCTCATAGCAACATTGCTTTGGAAAGTTTTGTGTTTTTAAACCATTCTACGATATTCATGGAGCCTATTCCAAATACCATCCACACCCATACATTTAAATTTACTATATGCAATTTTAGGTAACTATCAAATAATGACTACTTACGTCATTTTCAAAGATAGTGATTTGGTTTGGGTTTTGTTGTGGTTTTTCATCTTCCCTCTTTATTTTCTTATGTGTGTAATAATTTTGGTTTTATTCATATTTGTACATTCCATGCCCTGTGCTGATAGATACAAGTATGTTGTCTGTGAAAAAGTGAATTGATAAATGAGTGAATGGCTGAATATTTTCTGGAGGGGCCATAGACTGTATTGGGTTGCAATACCTCATTAAAGCTGTAAACAAAGCACATTCTGCCACTTGTACCAATATATAATGAAGTGTTACTGTGTGAAAATTAACAAGGTATTTAGTCCCTAATGGAGAAATCAAAGAACCATGTGTCTAACAGCCCTGTTTCTCTGATTATGAGTATATCACTTAAAATGTACAAAATTTAAAGCCTAGAATAAGCCAGAAGTTATCTTTAGATGTAAAGCAAAAGAGTTACAATTGAAAAAGTGCTATATTCAAAGCAAATTTGATTTAATAAAATGAGAAATGAGATGACTTTTGTAGCATTGCCTGTGTGCAAACATGTACACATGAGAACTATAGAAAATAAAATAGAAGACTATGGGGAAAGCTTGGAAGCTGGACTCTCATACAGGTGGCTGATATCAAGGTCTCACAATAGCAAACACTGTACCAGATTATATTCTATAGTCTCTCAAGTATAGTCAACTATTTATCTCTAAACTGTCAGCAGTATACATATACTAAATCTCTAAACTAAACAGTGGTGATGCCCTGTCATAATGCACACCTTAGAATTATGTCTAGTGTACAAAATATCTCATAATAATTTATAACACTATTTGAATTAAAAATAATCACGAATTAAGAAATAAACATGGATTTTTCAAGTGAATTCTACTTAATAAAGTAAAAGTCAAGCTGAAAAAATTCATGATATAAGACTGTTCTATGGTCAATCATTATAAAATGTTTTCCTACTTCATATTATGAGTATTATCTGGCAGAAACAACAACATACTACTTTAGTTTCAGAGATCTAACTACAGCCTGTCTAGAAGGATCAGAGAGTGGTGATTCACACCTTTAATCCCAGCACAGGGAGCATCCTGGGAGTGGTGACCTACACTCTTAATCCCAACTGAGTTCAAGTCATCTTAGTTTACAGAAGGAATTCCAGGCTTCCAAGCAGGCAGTGGTGGGGTCATGCCTTAACGTACCAAAAGAGTATTTAAGGTGGGGAGGAAGCCAAGAAAAGCCAGGCTGTGAAAGCTAGAAGACAACTGTTAAGATCTGACTGTGGTGTTTATTCTCTCTAATATCTCCAACTTTCTCAGAGATCTATCCCTGAATCTCATTTGCGCAACAACCATATAGTACATTTTAGACAATAAAATGTTTTCCTGAGAAATAGAAAAAATATAAAAATATTACTTTATATATCCTGCTCAATCTATATACAATTCTTGTATGTTTGTTTGCAGGGCTGACAATTTTGCACTAGAAAAACAGGTGATGTGCTCTTCCCTGGGGAGAAGTAACTCTCCTGTTCTCTGTCTTCCTCAGTTGCTAAAATGTTTTCATGTTGGGTTGAGGCTTCCTGGGCATTTCCCCATCCATTTTAACATACTCATCAGAGATGTCCATGTTCAGCTTACATTTTAGCAATCATGAGACTTTATGGATGTAGCTTATGAAATCACTAGGAGGTATAATCTCACAGCAAACATCCCAATTACACCTTTAAGTCCACTGTTCCCTGAGCTTTAAGTGTAGGAGTGCTTTGCATACACTGGGACTCAATATGCATAACTGTGGTTTTCTATATTGGACTATGTCTGTTTCAAAGGGAAATTTCCTTGATGAAGTGTGAAGACTATGTTTATTGATAGATTTAAGGACAAATTTTTATCAATTGGTGTTAAGAACTATGCCGGTTTAGTAAACTAGTGATGGACACCTCTAACACTGGCTTTCTGAAAGCCTAGACTGAGCTAGGCTCCAAGTCATGAGATCTAATTTTTCCCTTAGATACTTATAGAGTAAGAGTTTCTGTCCCAGCCCAGCCCTGAGACCTCAACCAGCAGTCGCAAATAATCACATAAAGTCTCATATCAATTACATACTGTTTGGCCTATGGATCCAGAGTATTATTACTTACTAACTCTTACTCTTAAACTAACCCATGATTAGTCAAATGGCTTAGTACCTTTTCTCAGAGCAGCAATTTTGTCTGCTATCCTCTGCACCTGCTTGCCATCGCTGTCCTGCTCTTCTTCAAAGAGTATTTTTAGTCTGTTAGCCCCACCCATACTTCCTATCTGCTTTCTGGCCAATCAGTGTTTTATTAAACTAATAAGAGGGACAATATTTACAGTTTACAAGAGCATAATCTCATAGCAAGCTTATCATTTTATTAACCTTTTAATAGAGCAGTGATATATTTATCTGTCAGGTATAATGTCAAGGAATTTTTCTGTAGGTATTCAATAGTTCCGCAGATACATAAAGTCAACAATTACAATTATTTTTGTCTTATTTACTTAGTGGTAATCTTTGGACTGGAGGTTATATTTTAGAAGGACTGATAAAAAAGATAAAAAAAAAAGTATCCATCCTGACAGGTGTAAGAGGGTATTTCAGAGTCATCGTTTTGATTTGCATTTCCCTGATGACTAAGAATGTTGGACACTTTCTTAAATGTCTTTCCACTATTTGGGATTCATCTGGTGAAAATTATTTGGTTAAATATGTGCTTCATTTTTTAATTGGGTTATTTGGTTTTTTAAGTCTTGTTTCTTGAGTTCTTTATATATTTTGGAGATCAACCCTCTGTTGGAAGTGGGGTTGGTAAAGATACTTTTCCATTCTGGAGGCATTTGGTTTGCCTTACTGACTGGGTTGTAAGTCTTGCAGAAGCTTCTCAGTTTTGAGTTTCAGGAGATCGCATTTATTAATTGTTGCTCAGTGTCTATGTTACTAGTGTTATATTTAGAAGTGGTCTGCTGTGCCAATGCATTCAACACTCCTTCCTACTTTCTGTTAGATTCATTCAATTGTATCTATATTAAGGTTTCTGATTCATTTGGACTTGAGGTTTGGATCAATTTACAATCTTCTACATGTTGACATCCAGTTTTGCTGGAACCATTTGTTGAAGGTACTTTCCTATTTTCATTGTACAGTTTTTGCTTCTTTGTCAAAAATCAGTGTTCATAGGTGTGCAGATTAATGTCAAAGTCTTCTCTGAGATACCGTCTTATACCTGTCAGAATAGCTAAAATCAAAAACATTAATGACAGCTTATGTTGGAGAAATGTGGAGAAACACTCCTCCACTGCTGACAGAAATGTAAACTTGTATAGCCACTCTGAAAATCAATATGGCAGTTTCTCAGAAAATTGGGAATCAGCCTACCCCCGGACCCAGCAATACCACTTTTGGTGATATTCCCAAAAGATGTTCATCCACATCATAAAGACATCTTCAGCTATGTCAATAGCAGCATTACTTGTGATAGCCAAAATCTGGAAACAATCTAGGTGCCCGTCAACCAAAGAACGGATAAAGAAAATGTGGTACACTTACTGAATGGAGTATTTCTCAATGGTTAAAAAAATTGACATCATGAGATCTGTAAGCAAATGAATAGAACTAGAAAAAAAAATCATTCTGAATGAGGTAACCCAGGCCCAGAGACAAGCACAGTATGTACTCACTCATAAATGGATATTAGACACAAAGCAAAAAATAAACAGGCTACAATCCACAACCCTAGAGAAGCTAGGTGGAGAGGAAAATCTTAAGAGGGAAATATATGGAAGGGGAAATGGCTAATTTCTTCTGGGCAAACTGGGAGGGGGTAGACGAGAGAAGATAGGGAGTAGGATCATGAGGGTTCAAGATGGCCCAGTTGGAGGAGAGATAGAGAGCTGAGCAATTAAAGAGATATCATGACCGAGTGAACCACCATAGGATTAGGGAGACACCCTGTGCCAGCCTAATTCACAGGACCCCACAAGGATATCCCCAGCTAAGACTTCTAGCCATGCTGGAGAGGATGCCTGAGCTAACCTTCCCTGTAATCAGATTGGTGACTCCCCTAATTATCATCATAGAATCTATATCTATCCAATGAAGTATGAAATCAGATGCAGAGACCTACATCCAAGCACTGGGACTAACTCTGGGAGTTCAGTTGAAGTGAGGGAGGATAAACTAAAGGAGCAAGGAGGGGATCAGGAGCACAATAGAGAAAATCACAGGGACAGCTCACCCAAGCCAATGGGAGCTCATGATGTCAGACTGACGGCTAGGGATACTGTATGGGGCCAAACTTGGTCCTCTGAATGAAGACAATTATATAGATTGATCTGTTGAGGACGACATTTGTATAGATTGATCTGTTGTGGGCTCGCTGGTTTTTGGACCAGGAATTATCTGGGGCACATGAACTGGCTTTTGGAGCCTACTCCATGTGGTGGGTTGCCTTTCTCAGCCTTGATACAGGGAGGAGGAGCTTGTCCCTGCCTCAACTTGATATGTTAGCCTGTGATGACTATTTTAAAGAGAACTTACCCATTTGAAGTGATGATGGTGGAATGGGATTGGGAAAAGTGAGTAGAGTGGAAGTAGGGGAGGTGAGGGGTAACAGTGGATAATATAAAGAAGGAAAAATTCTTCTTAAACAATAAAAAAGAAGCACACAAGAGACTATTCATTCAATGTCTCAAGAATACTTTGGCCAGAATTCAATATTTAGTACCACGGCCATTGGACCTGAAAACCAGTCATTAATTTTTACCATTTTTTTTTTAGCAAATTTGTAACATCCATCAAGCTTCAAAGCCCTGGCTAGAAACAGTTTGTACTTAAATTCCGTTATCTATACATTGGTTGTTAGAACTGACAAGAGAGTAGATGAGCCCTTGGGCTCCTGTATTGGGATCACTGACTGAAAAGATGCTTCAATGATAAAGCACTGTAAAAGAATACACGTTCCCTATTGAATGATACAGAGGGAATAAAATGTGAAATTCAAAATTCATATTTGAAAGGTAAAAGGAGGTATAAATATGACAGATGGTTGAAAACAAATATAAGCATGTATTTAAGATAGAAAAAAATCTTGAGAAAAAATGAAAGAGATTTCTACTCAAAAGGGAGTACTATCAGTTAATAAGGAAGCACTAAAATTCTGACTCATTTTATACAAATTTTAGACTCAAGGACTTGATATAAGAAAATAAATCCCACTTTCCATCTTTTTGACAACTACATTGCATTGTTTTTGAATATTGAAAAAAATGTTGCTTTTAACAAGCTCAAAGCAAAGTTAAGCAAAACAAAAACGATCTGAACAATAATCAAACCCTTAAATGGATGATAATAAAATAAAACTGTGATAAGGTCAATTTGTCTTTATGAATCTGTCGTCACTGATTAGTCACAGGTAGTGAAATATTCAAGAATCACACGCTTTCTCATTGGCTTTTGTTTGTTTGTTTGTTCTGTTTTGTTTTTATGAGCTAATTCCCCTGGTGAACTATAGGAAACTTTAAGAAAAGGACAAACAAAGCATTAGCTGCTGATCTATCCACATTTCTTTCTCTAGTGTGTCCTGCTCTAAGGCCTGAATCATAGATGCTACAGAGAAAGCATTGAAGACAAAAGTCTGACAAAATTTACTTATTTCATTGCTACGAGCTCTGTTGCAAGACAGTTTTGCTGTAACTAAACATATTTATTTTGTATCCACACAGGAAAAAATTGAACCTGGTCCCACCAACATAGCACAGTGGAGATGGACTTGCCCATTCTTATCCACTGTGTCCATTCAGATCTGTAGTGGGACTATGTTGTCACATTGTAAATAGTTGTCCCACCTACTAGGTTAATAAAAATGGCTGATTAGCTGAAGGCAGATAGGAAGTGTGGATGGGGCTACCAGACCAAGAAAACTCTGGAAACAGGACAAACAGAGCAGAAATGCCACAGAGAAACCACAGAAATACCACGATGAGATTCCAGCAGATGCAGAGGAAAGAAGTTGAAATGCTGCTCTGAGAAAAGGTATTGAGCTGCATGGCTAAACAAGATAAGAGTCATGGGTTAGTTTTAAGAGCAAGAGCTAGCAAGTTATATGCCTGAGCCTACAATTAATACAAGAGTCTGTGTGTTTCTGTGGGACTGTGGGTCTGAAAGTCCAGGCCAGAAGGCTAGGCCTCTAAGTCCGGGCCAGAAACCTAATACAACACAGATCACTTGAGGAACTGCTTTGAGGGTAAGTGAAATACTCACCTTGCAGTATCAAAAGCCAAGAAATGTGCCTTCTAGCAGTTGTCAGCAAAAATATACACTTTTCAGACAGATGGATGGATGGATAGATAGATAGATAGATAGATAGATAGATAGGTAGATAGATAGATAGATAGATAGATAGATAGATAGATAGATAGATAGATAGATAGATAGCAACTGGATTTGGTTGGGTAGGGAGATGGGAAGGATCTGGGAGGAGATATAAAAGAAAAAATCTGAGGAATTATGAAAAAAAGTAAAAGAAAGAGAAAATATAGAAATTTTCCCTAACTTCAAAATTTTAAAAACTGGGAAATAACAGGCAATACATGGGAAGAAGTAGGAAAAGGAACAGCAAGAATTAAGAAAACAGAGCAAAAGTGCTGGACTGCTCCTGGGGTATGAGAATGTCTACTCAATTTGAACATGAAGAATGCAAAATGTTCCTTTAAAACAATAAACCTCAACAACAAAATTTGAACCAGCTGGGTCTGATGCAAGCATATAACAGGACCAATGTCAATTGTGCGCTATTCACCTTGTCTTCCAAAAATGCTTAAAGCAATATTAGCAACACAGTGTCTTTTGAACAGAGAAGCAATTAGAGGCAGGTAGCAAGCAGTTTCTGGAATCTGTGAGGCTCTTGACAGGGCCTGGGTGTCCAAGTTTGTTTTTAAAGCAAAGCAATGTGGTAATCTTTCATCAGCTGGAATTACAGAAGAATGTTAACCACAGCTCTAATGTGATACAGAATCTGAGACTTCTTGTTGAGTAGTGATGGGGATAGCCAGATGGCCAGGATTTTCCTGTGTTCCATTACATCCTGCTCTCTGGGCAGCCACCTACATCTTCTCTCTGACTCCGTTCTTCTTCATTTTTTAATCTCTGCTTGAATTTCCCATCTGCCTCTAAACTGCCTCTAGGTTAACTTTATTAACCAATGGCAGCAAAGTACATTCACAGCATACAAAAAGACATTCCACATCAACCGTTAGTGATAGGTCTGGCTTCACGACATTTGAGAAGCCACAGTGAAGAGCATTGTCATATTGTACAGAAGCCTAAAACCATGCACATAGAAGACAAAGAAAGGAGTGATCCTATATGAAAGTAAATCCAAAATTATATTATCCTTGCTGCAGAATGAGAAATAAACATATGCCACCAGCCTCAGTTTACCCCTGAGATCATTTATAAAAGCTATACATATTAAAATCTTGCACAAGCAAATCACAGTTATTACTGTTTCCATTTTTATCCATTTTGCTTACTTTCAAAAGTACTTCTTAGAAAATAATTTTGTGACTTACTTACTAACGCACATATCATTTTAATTAGCTTCATGTTTTGTTATTAACTACATGGCCAATATGTTCAACACTATATAAGAACAACACACATACAACTGAATGGCCTTAGAAAACCATATGGTGATTGTATAAGTTAAAAATATTTAAATCTTCACCCAGGAGAGGCTTAGCCTTCTCTATGTGCTTCCAGTGTCTGGTTCTCTTTGTATCTTTCACCTTCTTTGGTTCACAGTTATGAAAATGTTCTGGTGAAACAGCTTCAGAGACCAGGAAACACAGACAAATTTTATGCTTTAATAGATACCTATCTAATACTTTGGGGGACTTCTTCTTTCTCATATGTAGCAGACATATTTATGAGAATTTTTACTATACATCAAGACTAGTATGCTAGTAAACTTTTTAGTAAAACATGAAAATGGTATAGTGGGATCAAATGCACATGCAAATGTGTGATTTCAGGGTAAGTAGGCCTACCACTTCAACCACAGAGTTTAAATTTTTTATCACAGTCCAACAATTATAGAAATTTTGCTACATAACTCTTAATATTTTATTTTAAAAAAAATAATTAAGGAGGACCATGGAAACACAAGCCAAAGAAAGAAGACATAAGCTAAGCTCTTGTTTCATAGAGAATAGAAACCTAGAGCTATTGATATAATATTCTTTGGATATGATTGCAAATAAAGACAACAGTGACACAAACCACTGCTATGTGACCAATGAAAATTATCTCTTTAAAGAATTTTTATTATATGTTGTGTGTGTATGTGTGAGTATTAGTGTGCATGTGTGTATGTGTATGTCTGTGTGTGTGCATGTGCACACACTCACTTGCCATGACACATGCACAAAGGCTGGAGAACAACTTGAAAGAGTATGTTTTCTCTACCACGTGGGTTAAGTTATTTAACTCAGATCTTTTATCTTTAGAATAGGCAACCTCACCTATGGAACCATCTTGCCAACCCAAAAATCAACAGTGCTATGTGAACACTAAATAATTAGTTAAGGTATTGATAGAAAATTTTAGGAAGAAATGTAAAAGTCCTACACAGTCATCTTTCCAGATACCATTCAAGACACATGAATATCAGTATGGCTCTTTTTTCAGAGGCAAATGTAATTGATGGATGATAATATTGGATCGGATTTTACTTTTTAAAAAATCGAGGGGAAGATTTTAGAGTAATGGAAAATCTCTGAAACTGTTTATAGTTGTTTTCATATATGCACTTGTTGTTAGATTTAAAAGAATCCAGTACCGGCCTCTCAGTAAGTGACAAAGACCCACAGACTCCTTGAAGCCAACTGCAAGATAAATGATGAACCATTGCCAGGGATCTTCAAATTTCTCCAGAGCTGGCAAAACCAAACAGGAAACAACCAGAAACACACAGTTATCTGTAGATTCTTCCAGTCTTAAGTGCATCATGAGTTCTAGGGCACAGGGGGCTGACTGCAAGGTTAAAGTAAATGATACAAACATTAAATATTTTTGTTTAACCTAAAATAGTGAAGTGATGCTTTCATAACCAAGACATACATCATAACCCAAGAGGAGAGGAATTTTGTTCCCTTTTCCCATAAGTAATCTAATGCCTGGACACATGTCTCTTTCCTATCCCCTCTTGCCCACTTCATGCACAGAGCTCTTTCCCATGCCTCAGACACTCACCTTTTCCTACAAGATGCATGCATTCACAAGGTCTCTACTGGTGCTGTGACTTTCCTCTTTCTCCTTTGTCCCCTCTGCTAGCAGCTGGTAGGATTTACAGTTGCTGGATGTTTCGTCCTTCTAACCCTAAGAAATGGTCTTCAAGTTCCCTTCTGAGTCTGTTTATTTAAATTATTTTATCAATGGTAGCAAGAACTGCCAAGGGGGCACTGTACCTTCATACCAGTGAATGTGATATTTAAAAGGAATAGTTAAAGAAGTAAAAAAAAACACTTTTTTTCCTTTAAAATCAATATGAAACAACTTCAGGGAAACCATTAAATACACATCTTTTGAAAATAATTATATTTATATTAGGAAAATATAATATATTCATATTAGGAAAGATTCCCAAAGAAGGTAAGTTATAAACAGGGATTTATCTGATGAGTAGGAGATAGAAAATGCAGTGAGTAGAAAAGAAAGGAAGGGAAGCATTTTAAATATGTTTAATGGACTAAAGGAAACTCTTAGGTTTGGAGAGCTAAGATTAAATTCATTCATGTGCACACATGTGTGGGGATGGGAGTAAACAGAGTAGGTCTCAGAAATCTTGTAATTATTTTAGTCATATCTTTCATTTCTCATATTTATTTACATATTTTCTAACATTTCAACTCTACACATAGTCATTAATTTTAAATTCACTTTATAATTATTTTAAAGTTGAACCTTTTGCTGTGCTCCACAGCCTTGTTTTGAACTAAACACAAGGAATCTCCTTGCTTCAGACTCCAAAGGTGCTGGGATCACTAATTTAAGACAATATTTACTTTGAATTTCTTTGCTATTTCATAAGAATAACATTAGCCTAAGTTCACAAATCAATGACAGCATATATTAAATACATAACATAAAGATTTGAAAACACCAAAAAATCATATTCATGTGCCATTTCCTTTTAATAAAGTGTTCCTGTTCATTGATTTGATTACTGATACTATTTTAAATATAGTATATATTTTTGTGAATATAAATCAACTTAGTACTCATTGCTTCCATTTTATAAAAAAAAATTCATGTCATTCACAATATTCTTTTATATAGAAACTCATGACAGTTCCAAGAAAATACAAATTTAGGGATTTGCTTTTATATATTAAGTTGTATCAGGTAGATCCAACTCTCCATTGGGCTTTGGAGCAGGGACTGGGTGCTGTTAGCATTGTTGCATACTATTAGGCACTGTGATGTCCAGTTGGGAATGTTACCTTTGTGTTAAAGTTTCTTAAGCTCTTATTGGAAGACATTTGTGCTATAATGAAGGTTTTCAAGTGAAAGAACAAAATTCTAACAAATGGCAATTCAGAACTTTGTGTGATAGTATACAGTTGCCGTTCCTGGCACTTAACTGCTAGGGACATAGAACTGTCCTCCAAGCATTCATTCATCCATATGTTATAGACAGGTTCTAATCACTCCAAGGAAATTCTAGCTTCAAACACCATTGAAACAAATGCTACACCTGCTGCTCCAAGGGTCCTTCCCTGCCGTATGGCCAGTCCAGAAGACTGCACTGGCTGTGGAAGGCTTTCTGTATCCCAGACAAGACAAATTCTTCAGCTATTCTCAGTCAAAGGAGCCTCCAGAGTAACAAAAGAAGCTGTTAACAGGTGAGCTGGAAGCAGTACTGTAAATGGTAAATAAAATTTTTTGTTTACATAAAGCCCCAATGCCACACACCATTCCTTGCTGCGGAATCATGCTCTTCTATACTGTAAAGATTTGACACTCATATTGGATTAATAAAACACTGATTGGTACATAGACAGGCAGGAATTATAGGCAAGTGACCAGACTAAGAGAATTCTGGAAAGATGAAAGGCAGAGACACAGTCATCAACCAGACACAGAAGAAGCAAGATGAGAGTGCTTTACTGAGAAAATGTACCAAACCATGTAGCTAAACAGATAAAAATAATGGGTAAATTTTTAGTGTAAGAGCTAGTTAGTAATATGCTTGAGTTATTGGCCCAGAATTTATTATAATATTAAGTCTCAAATTCAATTATTTGGGAAGTGGTTCCTGGCTATTTCAGAGTTGTTGGTGGGACAGAAACTTCCAGCTACAACTCCTGAATATATGTATACACACAGATATTTAAGTTGTCAGGTCACTTGGTAGATGTGTTTCCCCTGGATAAAATTTTCTTATTTGGTTTGAAAGAAAAACTTCTATTTATCTTTTTAAAGTGTTTTTTTCATATTATAATATAATTATATAATTTCCCCCTTTCCTTTCCTCCCTCTCAACACTCCCATATAGTCCTTCTTGCCTCTTTTGAATTCACAGCATTTTTGATCATTGTTTTTACATAATATTTGTGTATACACATTTACAACCTGCTCAGTTTGTATTTGTTACTTGTATGTGTGATTTTAGGGATGACCATTTGGTACTGAGTAATGAACTGATGTGCTCTTCCCTGGGGAAGACTATTTCTCATGCACTCAGTGTTCCTTATCTGCTTCTAGTTCTTTGTGTAGAGGTGACGTCCTGTGGGTTTTTCCTTCCACCACTTTAGAGTGTTTCTTGTCCTTGTTCAACACCTAAGTAGAGGCTGGACTGACACCGTAGATGTGACAGTGCAGAGGAAGCCAAGAAAATAGTAGCCAAGGGGTAGCTGAGGAGTTCCAAAGCCCAGACAACTGACACAGTAAAGCACAGTGGAAGTCAAGGAGGCAAGGCTGCAGAATATGTTGGGCAGCAGATTGCATCCCTAGTCACTGGGAGAGTTTTCGGAACTGCTAAACCTCGAAGGGCTGGGTTCCTGATACCGTAGCATGAGGCATGTAATATCTGCTGCTGTAGATCTGAGAACTGACACCTATGGCTCTAGAGCTGTAACCCCCACACTGATGGTGCCAACTTCTGTTGCTAGCTGCTGTTTACAGCCAAATATTTCTCCAGATTCCAAGTACTGGACTGTTAAAATCCTAAGCACCCTCCACTCCCTGCCCTCATAAATCTAGTTCTGACAACTATAATCTTTAATCTTCATTTTTCAGGGCTTGAAGTATGAGCCTCTGGGCATGTCATCAGAGCTCAGAGCCAATTATGCCCTCAACAGGTCAAGTATGGGTCTCACCTTTTTATGATTTCTAATCAAATAGCAAAAGGAAGCAAGACAGTTCATTCAAAATTATATCCACACACTAATACCTCGGTCTTCAGTCAAAATTGTGGACATGTCCATTTGTTAATGCTTTATTTTCTGTAGTTTAATATACCTTTTATTGTTTTGTTATGTTGTGCACACAGAACACTAGCTTTCTTCATGTATGTTTTATGGTTGTCTCAGTGTGGTGAATTAAATACTAACAAAATATCTTTAACTTGGCTACTTTATATTAACAGGAGAATATTAAGTAACTTTTCAAAGCATGTTACAGTGAATGCACTATCACAGGTGTTCAGGTCCATGACTGTTTTCAAGTGAAGCGGTCCATAAAACCATCACTCAGGAGCCACCTGTAACCACCGTCTCAAGTGTTCACCCACCTTCTCAGTTATTGAAACCTCATGGCTCAGAGCTTAGTAACATCCAGGTTTTATCCCTTTGGCACATTCTTTTTTGGCATTGTTGCCCAAGTTAGACCCAAACTTCTAGAGTGAAGTAATTATTCTTTCCGTTTCTTCAGGAGCTGCCTTTGCAAGCATGTGCCACTGTGCCAGTTCATTAGCCCTTTCTATTACACTCGGTTTGGGGGAAGTGAGTGTTTTCAGCTTTTCTCTATTTGAATTTTCAAAGTCGCTGGCATACAAAATTTAATGGTCTTATATTTTAAATATCTACAGTATCAAAGTTATTATTCATATTTTGTTGTTTTGAAGCAAGATCTCACTATGTAGCTTCCACTGGCCTTGAATCCACCCTGTAGAGAAGGCTGGGCTAGAACATGTGATTCTTCACCCTCTGTCTCCTAACTAAGACTGCAAGTATAATCCTACAATTAGTGACACCATGCCTGGCCTCTTTATATTTTGACCTTGAAAATATGTGATATGTATCAATTTAATGAGCAATTTGACAGTTATCCTTTTCAATTATGTTGATTTTTAACATTAAATTTTTACATTTATAAAATGTAATTATCTGTGGAATTTTCTTCTTTGAAGCAACTTATTAATGATTAATTTACAGATGATTCTTCTCTAATGTATGAGTAAAAAGGCATAAATTTCCTTTGGTTAAGTGATGTACCTTTGTACCACAAGTTTTAATTTTATAATCTATTTTCACTTCAGATTGTATAATAATTTTCTCTGGTTTATTTTGTCCCATTGATTATATAGACAGAGGGCATATCCTGATTAGAGAATTGTTATCAAAGGAAACTGACACACTGGACTTATCTATGGTTTCATGTGTGACTAAATTCTTAAAATTACATCAAAAGCAGTTTTAGGAATTGTAAAATCCTTTCTATAGAAAAGATCTCTTATCCATGTAGTTCAAGTTATATGGTTATTGTCTCCAAGTTCATGATTACTGTGACTTCATTGTACACTTGAATATATCTTTTAAAACTTTTCCCTTTCCTGTTAATGGCTTTATATTAAAACATGTTTTGACTTACACATTATATAAGAATTTTTCATCCTTTGAGTTTCTATTTGTTTGTACTTGAGACAGTGTCTCATTAGGCAGCCCTGCTTGGCTTCCAACTCATGATCCTTCTAATTCTGTCTTTCAAGTGCCAGGATCACAGGAATGCACCTCCAAGCTCCGGTTAATATTTATGGCTATTTTAAGTGTTTTTTAAAAAGAAGTTTCTTCAATTTTTTTTCTTTATAAAATATCAGTATTGATAATGCATATGGCATATATTTTCATGTTTCACCATAGTACTTAGAAGTTTGTGACATTTAATTGATTAATGAATTGATTCAGTTTCTCTACCCAATAATTGTTCTGAATTCTTCTGGTTTATTGTATATTATCTACTTCCCATTCATTTTTATCTTCTTTCATGACCTCACAAACACGTCACATTTTTACAGCTGTTTTACTTTTAGTGGTTTATATACTACACAAATGTATTTTCTTTCTCAGTTTTTAATCTTGATTTCAATAGTACTCTGAAATATGAAACACATACAGTGATTACATTGTGCCATTTAATCAGTAATTAATTACACATCAGTTTAGTTTATATAAATGTGGTGATATACTGTTTATCTTATAAAGTTTGCCTGAAAATCAGAGGACAGAGCCACCAACTTAGATAGCCATTGAGGTCGGGGAGTGGTGGCATACAGCTTTACCTCAACCCTTGGGATCCTATGCCTATGCTAGCAGTACTTGGGAAACACACACACACACACACAGACCTTTAATTCTAGTACTAGGAAGGTTGAATCACGAAGTGAGATAGCTGGGCTGAGAGAGAAATATAAGGCAGAAGGAGGCAGGAGTTCAGTCCTTTGCCTGTGGCCCCCATCTCTCTTGGTTGAGAACTCAGAGGTCTTCAGTCTGAAAATTCCTGAGAAGTGGCTGTGGATTGTTCCTCTGTATCTCTGATCTTTCAGCTTTCCCTCTACATCTGACTCTGAAGTTTTACAATATCTGGCATTCAACATTTTTGGGTAAAGTTCTTGATAAGGCTGCTTGCCTATGGCTTTACAGCCACCAGCACATGCTGGAGCTACATGTAGCTAGAGTCTCTACCATTAGGGTTAAGGAGTTACAAGGAGTTGGCCAATTTTACATGTTCCCTCATACAGGTGACTGGCTTGGGCGTTTTCCCTTTCCTGACCAAATGCGGCATTCCCTGGATCCCCTCCTCAAGCTGCTGCCACACTAAGTAACTGCCTCACTTCACCCTCATTTGAATCATCATCATCAACAGAATTTGTGAGTCAATTGATATTTTTTAAAAAGGAGAATTATTTTAAGACAGAGAGAAAGTTTTAATCCCACATTAAAAAGTCAGAAATAATGTTGGTTTTTCTTTGATAATACTCTAGATAGCATAAATTTAGAGCAATTAAATATCAAGATAATTAATGTATTTGGGATTTTCATAATGTCCTTTATAAATGTTTTTTTCTTGACTATTCTTGTTTTGGCCCTAAAAACATTAGTATATATGAGTGCCGAGTCGGTTGGTTGATATGCGTTCCAAGATACAAGATTAGAAAACCTTGTTAAACAGATCATAATTATATTCAAACACAGACAAAGGAATTTAAAGGAGAACCAATCTCAATATTGCCTCATAAGGTTACAATGAAACCATGTGAGGTTTTCAAACAGCCAACCTTAATTTATTCAGTATCCTTACAGAAATTGCCAAGTGATAGATATTCTCAAGGCTGTGTAAGAACTGAATAGACTCCCATGCAAATGTTAGATTTAAGAAGAGTCAAGGAGGCAATAGTCTCATATGGCATCCCCTAATTGTTTGTGAAACGGACATTAAATTTGCAGTCACCTTGTAATAGAATTATCCATAAAGACAGGACAGATAAGGTTATAGTGATTTTGGAGGCTGGTACCCAGTTAAAGTGGAGGACCTGGTAAAAGGATGAAGCTAAGACTATTGAACAACTCAGTAGGGCTAGAGGTATTGAAATCTCTCAAGACCAACTTCTTGTGAAGGGAGAATATGCTAATGTGCAAAAACAATCTTTATATGATAATGGCACCATGGTTTTATGTCCTACAGAAGCACTGAATGCTTAGAATAGAATTGAAGAAGCAGAAAAGAAAACTGAGTCATTCTCAAAAGAAGCCACAGATTTCTTACAAAGATTGACTTCAGCAGTAAATAGAATGGCATAAAATTCAGAGGCCAAGCAAATAATAATTGAACCTCTGGCTTTTGAAAATACTAATTCACAACGCAAAAGGATAATAAGGCCATTAAAAACAATATCAGCACCTGTGGAGGAATACTTCCAGAATACAATTAATACAGAAGTTTGTAACTATAATGATGCTTGGGTAAGAAAAGTTATTTCTAGAGGATTATAGAAAAATCAAAATATCAAATATTACAACTGTGGAAAAGAAGGTCACCTAAAAAGGGACTGTAAACAAGGCATTCCTAGAAGCTATGTTTTTGCTAAGAAAAACCTCTACCTTCTGGGTTATTCAGAAGGTGTGGCTAAAACAGATATTGGACGAAGGAATGCAGGTCAACAAGGGATAGACAAGGTAACTTTTGCTATCGAGAAATGTTCAGAAGGGCCTTAGCCTCCTTCAGACTCCTATATCAAACTCAGTTCAGTCTTATCTTGTCATCATGGAGGAAATACCTTCCCAGAGCAGTTAAAGTACCTAAAATATAGTGTAAAAACTACTGCGCTAGATGACAGAAAAGCTATCAAAGAAAAAAATCATAAGAAACCATAAGTCAAACTTGGTAAAAACTAGATCTGAAAGCTCTAAAAAATTAGGATTGAGGAATAGGTTTTGCCTTTGTTTCCACAGGAGAAGAAAAGCTACGGATACCATCAAATTTAGTAAAGACTTGATTCCAACAGGAGAAACCTCTTGATAAGGAGAAACAATGTTTCATCCACTAATATGCCAATTCCATACATTGTAAGGAAAACTCATCAAACAAGGGGTGAGGGTAGGATTTTGTTTTGCCTTTCCTGAAAAAAAAAACTAAACCTAGAAATATCAGTCTTCAAGAAGCCAAAAACCTTGGATATCTAGATGTCTAAAACAGAAGGAAAGGCTATCCAGAAAGTATCCACTAGCAAACATCAAGCCTACTGGACCAATGTACTCTACAGGGAAAATCTTACTACCTAACATTTCTCTCTTTACTTCTAAGAAAATTTGAGACCCCAACTCAATTATAAACTAAAGTACACACTGAAGTTGGAATGTGGCCATCTATTTCTCAAACCCAAGCATGCTTGTTACAGTCTAAGTCCCACATGACAGTTGTTCATCTTGGTCTACTTGTAGAGCTCCTATCAAAGGGAGAGGGAGCTGCCCCTGATGTTTTATCTGGCTATTGAAGGCCTATTCCTCATACTGGATGGCCTGGACCTACCTAAATACAAGAGGAGGTACTTATTCTTACTGAAACTTGACACAGCATGCTTTGTTAATGCCCATGGGAAGCCTGCCTTTTTATGAATAGAAAGAGAGAGGAAGAGTGGATTGGTGGAGGGAATGTGAGCAAATGTAATGAGAAGAGAGAGGAGGGATGGGGAACTTTGAGCATGAGGCAAAATAAATAAATTAAAAAAATAAAAATGCAAAATCTCTGTATCATATCAGAAGAGCCACCTGATATGGGACAGAAGAGAAAACAAAATTCAGGGACTAGTCTATTGCTACTAATCTTATGATATTTGAAGTTATTGAATATTTAAAACTTTTATTGATGTATGAATTTTATATAAAAATGTGTAAGATTAATTAATAAAAATATATTAATCTTTTTTCATATCAATAGTCATATAAAGTACTAACTAATTTTAGGAAAAAAGGCTTTCTTTAGCTTTCTGTACATTATTATGGGTTTGATTCTCTATTAGTTTTCTTCAGTGAACCATGATGATGCCTAATTGCAAAAATGAATGCTTACATATTGCCTTCCATTGCATTTATCAATGCTTGTAGTATTTTTTATAATTTAAGATGCTCAAATGCCTAGTTGACCATCCTGATACATATCAAGTTAAAAGAGTTAAATCAGAGACTAATCAAGTTCTTGATCACAAACATTATCTAGCTTGCTCATAGTAGCACTTAAAAGATAAGGAAATTTTATAAAATTGGTTATTGGACAATGGTTTAGCCTTCTTGTTATTACTTTATTTATTGACTTTCATAGGAATATGAGGAATATGTTTAGGTACATAAAAAGAATATTTTTAATTGCTCAGGCAAAAGATTCTGTGGAATCAGGTCTATTATCAGCTCCCTCAATGCCTAAAAGATTCCCTGGGGTCAAGAAGGCTTATTGCTAGCTCTGCTTTTAATGTAAATATATAACAAATCAGCAATACTCTTGTTAAAAAAAGACATTATAATTTATATTCCCCCTTATATGCTATATATAAAGATTGCTGAATATGAAATAACCTACCTTTTATTTACTTGATGATTGAGCTATTACTTCCATTAGCTGAGTAGAATGCCTTTGCCATCAAAGCTTGTCTTTCTTCCTCCACACCACATATCTGATTACAAGATGACATAATTTAATACTGGTATCTCTTATTAGAATTACTGATTAGCTCAAAATTAAGGACACCTTAAAATGCAAAGCTCATTGTTTTCATTTTGTCCCTTTTCTTGGCTATTTTTTTTTTGTCCAGTTGCAAAGTTTACCAAGAACTAAATAAAAGCACTTGATTCAAAGTGTTTAGGCAGTAGAATTTGAGACACTTGCTTACTTGAGCTAAGACAACAAAGGCATATGTACCAACCTCTCCTTGATTGAATTCGATGCTACAATCAACACCAAACAAAACTCATTCAAAGAACATGCTGAGCCCTTAGTATTAATATGTACTAGGCTATCATGTTACCTTCGAAAACCATTTCTTCCCACTGAAAATATGAATATGAGACTATTACCTCTGAAATTAATTCTAGGACACCCCCAGAGATGCCATCTGTATTCCAATAATTGTTTATGGAATATTCATTCGTGTCTGATTTTTTGCTATGTTTTTGGATTTCAATGTCTAATAAAAGTAGTCCAAGAGAAAATTTTTCTAGGGAATCACTGAAGCCAAATTTCTCTTAGAACATGAACTGCTAACAAAATAAAATATCAAGAGTAGAATCTCCGTCATCATTGCTATGTCTCTGAACAAATATTCAACTCATTAAATGTATCTGAACAAGCTGCTCGTTTCAATAGAACTAAGATTGGAGAGCAGTCTTCAGCTACCAAGAGGAACAGCTTGAAATCTTTGTCATGATTTAGCTTAAAAATACATTCTCTTATGCTAGAGCGATACGGTTCACCATCAAAACTTTATGAACATCCATCAGATGAATTTAGCTTTGCCATACATGTGGCATCCAGATATGAATTCCTGACAAATGCATGCTACTATTAACCTTTGGTGTGCCCAAGATAGCATGGCAGCCTGAAGACTTGAAGTCATAGCATTCAAATCAAATCATCATGATGGGAATAATAAACTTGGGTACCTTGTGATAGGACCAAAAAAGGGAGAGAAACAAAAAGAATAATGATGATGAAAGGGAGGCAGAGGCAAAGCAGGGCTCACTCGGACTCATAGAGATTCAAGCATCAACCATGGAACCTATATAGATTGGTACCAGACCCTCTGCATATGTGTTATGGTTCTTTAGCTTGGAGTTTGTATTTGAACAGTGGGAATGGGATTGCCTCTGACTCTTTTGCCTGCTCTTGGGACCTATTTCCTCCTACTGAGTGACCTTGTCATGATCTGATATAAGGATATCTGCCTAGTCTTATTTCATCTTGCTATGCCAAGTTTGTTTAATATCACTGGGAGGTCTGCTCTGGAGGAGCAACGGATCTGGGAAGTGGAAGAAAGGTTGGAAGAAGAGTAGAGAGGGCAAACTGTGGTCTAGATATATTGTATGAGAGAATAAAAAATAAAAGAAAAATGAAATAAAGAAAGAAAGGAAAGTGGATCTTGCTACTGCAACCTCGGGAAAATCACAGTCATCTGTTAAATGAAGTGTGGAAAACAGATTAAAAGAAGATAACCAATGTTTTAAAAGCTTGTATTGTTATCAAACTTTTCCACAACTCCCACATTCAATTATAGGACACCATATGGAGTCACTTTCTGCAATTTTAAAGACCGAAGACTAAGCCAAGCCATGTGGCACACACCTTTAAATTCAGCACTCAGGAGGCAGGGGCACTTGGATCTCTGTGACTTCAAGGCCACCCTGATCTACATACCAAATTCCAGGACAGCCAAGACTGTTACTTAGTGAAAAGCTGTCTCAAAAAACAAACAAACGAAAGACTGCATTGTGTCAAGGTGTTTTAAAAGAAGAAACTTAAACAGAAGTAGGACAGCTAACATATGAAAAGAAATAAATGATAACTTAATCAATGATGTAATCAATCAGGGCAAGTAGGAAGAAGTAAAAATAGAATTTTAGTAAGAAAATATCTGAAATGCTTTAAAAAATTTGGAGAGCAAAAAAAAAATGAAAAAAGGCACTGTTATAAATAAAACTTAACTCAAAGTGTATCAACATGCAGAGATGACTCATACAGCAAGCATATAAATGTATCTCATGAATTAGTTGAAAATGACCTTAGTCACACACAGATGAAAATAGTAATAATTTCCAAAATTAAATTGTGAAAATTATATAAATAAAATAAACACAAACAGCTCATGAAGAAGTCAATTTTAAAATTACATACAACTTCAATAGTAGGCAGCAAGCTCCTAAGGCTAGCAAAGGCTCACACACAGCTTGGGTTATAGAAGCGGGACCCGGAGATAACATATAGAAGAGCTGTTGAATTCATGTATAAATCTTGTCAGCTGTATTATCTTTGTTATTTCTCTAGCCCACATTTTCTCCTATGTAAACTCTTGGAGCATAGCTGACAATACTTCATTTCTGTCAAGAGAGATTATACGGAGAGACACTGAGAACGTCTGAGAAGACGCAGAAACCTCTGTGCATGCGCATGTATGAGACCCACATTAGGAGGATTCCATTCTTGTTATCTACATCTCTGGGTTTCAGATTTTACCTTGTATTGTGTCTGAATAAAATTAAAGATGTATGACAAACTCTTCTGTATGCTATTTTCTCTATATTATCCGAAATAAAATATATAATAATTTTTATAAATCCATATTTACTTTATTTTTGTATTATGTGCATGAGTGTTAGACCTGCTTATATGTATATGCACTACATGCAAGCAGTACCTGAAGATGCTAGAAAATGGCACTGAATCATCTGGAACTGGAGCTAAAAATTGTAATCTGCCATGTTAATGCATGAAACAAAACCCAGATCCTTATTAGAGCAACAGTGCTCTTAACTGCTATAATTCTTAATAATTTTTAAATCAGTCCTGCGTTGTTATTGAACAAGTTATTAGAAAACATTTGTTAAGACCTTGTTATGTAATTAACGCTTGAAAATTAACTTTGAGTGTCTTATTTCTTAATACACAATAAGATGTTGTTAAAGTCTTTATAAGAGGAAGCAGAAAGCTTTTAGCTGCCAGTGGAGGTGGAAGGCAGCAAGAAAATCGTGCCTTCCAGACCACAGTTGGTATGATGCACATACAAACTCACTGTGACTATAGAGCATGCAGATGACCTTCACAGGTCTAAGCCATATGGGCTCCCAGAGCTGGGAGATGAAGTAGACACAAGCTCCCACATCTAATTCAGAAGCTACCTCTCATTGATAAAAATTTGCAAAGGAAAAATTAGTTTTCTTCAAGATAACCTTATTAGGTATATAACCACATTTAACGGAGACCCCACCCCAACCCCAACCCACCCCCACCCCACCCCATCCCACTCCCACAGCAGTGAGTGGCCAATAGAAAACATATTCAGTGGTATTCTTGAAGATGTCTTGTTTCATTATGATATGTTTAGTCATTTTTTAAGCTTATACTTTGCTTATCTATTATGATTTCTAATGTTATGCTTTTAGGGGATTTGTGTGTGTGTGTGTGTGTGTGTGTGTGTGTGTGTGTGTGTGTGTGTGTGTGTGTTTCTCATGACTTTACTTTCTTTGTATTTTTTTCTCTGTTTTGTTTTATTCTGGTTTGTTTGTTTATTGGCCTGTTTTCTTCCCAGGGAAAGAGAGAAAGAAGGGCCTGGAGTTGGATGATCGGGAGGTGAGAAGGAACTGGGAGGAGATGAGAGAGAGAAACCACAATCAAAATTTACTGTACAAAAATATTTTTAATAAAACACATTAATAAAATTTCAATTTAAGAAAAAGTAAAAAAAAAATTAATTGTAGGAAACAACCCTGCCAATGACCATATAGCATGAAATGCCTTAATTTCTCCATTTTAATTTAGAACACCATGTTAGATTTGGAAGAGATTTTTATGTCTTCAAATTCTATCTAGCCAGGGAAAATATAGTCTGAAAGGAGAAAGGATACGATTCTGAACTAACAATTGGCAGGCCATTAGAGTTCCTTCTCTGCCTATCAGCTATGACCAACAATCTGTCTTCTCTTCAGAGTGTATCTCATATAATAAAAACTGGAAAAGTAAAAACCATGACTGGATTCTTGCATAAGAACCTAGAATGAAGGCTTGAGAGAGAATTTGACATTGGAACAGAAGTGACGAGAGAGAGAGAGAGAGAGAGAGAGAGAGAGAGAGAGAGAGAGAGAGAGAGAGAGAGCAAGCACTTGCACACTCTCAAGCATGCAAGAAATGCAAGGCTAAGCCTAGAGAGGCCTGTTTTAGGGTGATGTAAACAATAGGTTGGTGAAAAGACAAAAATAAAATCAGAAGCTGAGTCCTCAGAAGCAGAAGGGTTTGAGTTAAGACCAGATAGGAGTGTAAAGTACACAAAGATAGAAACAAAGCTTTCCACAATGTGTTTAAACTGGAGACTGACCAAAGGCCATGTTATTCTTACATCACAGACTCTTTCAGGAGACCATTCTTCCTTCGACGTACTCATGACAAATCGTGTTCTCTCCTTTCTCTCCTTTCTGCTTTAAAAAAAAAATCTTGGGAAATTGGGTCCAAAGAGTGCAAAAATCATTTAATAATAACTTCTAAGCAAAGTGTCAGGAACAGAAGGTGGAAACAGAATACACAGGGAAGGCTCGGGTACCAAAGGACCGTTTCAGAGTCAATAATATTGCTTGGGCCCCGAGAAACCTGAGCATGTAAGACCATCCAAGAAAGCAGTACTGCTTTCCCTGCGCTTCCTCCTTCCCAGCAGACACAACAAAGCATGTTGTCCTCGTTACCTTTTCTGTGCTATGATAAAACAGGGACTAAAACCAACTTGGGGTAGAAAGGGGTTTATTTCATCACTGGGGAAAGACAGGACAAGAGCTCAAGACAGGAATCTAGAGTCAGAAACTCAAGCAAAGAACACTAAGAAATGCTACTTCCTCGATAGAGTCCAAGCATACCTATCTAGGGGTAGCATAGCCTAGTAGGTTAGGCCCTTCTACACCAATAAAGAAAATTAAATAATGCTCCACAGTCATGCTCGCAGGCCAGGCTGACAGAAACAATTTCTCAGTTGAGATTCCCTCTTCCCGGGTGACTTTAGTTTGTGTCAAGTTGAGAGAACCTATCCAGCCCAGATGCCTAATTCTCTCTCTCTTTGTATCTCCTGTAGCCACTCATTTCTTTCTCACATCGAGAATTGCTTTCTCCTTTACAAAGAACAGTCATAGGGTACACTTTTTAACTAATATAGATCATATAATCAATTTAAAGTTTCCTAAAAGTCCTAAGTATTCTACCACACTCAGAAAATAATCACAATCTTGAAAATTTCAAAAATCAAGCAAAGACTTTAACACACTAAAAATTTACATTTAAACTTTAATTACTTTTAAATAACCACAAGTCTCATCACTCAAAGCAGAGAATGCACCAGATGGTTCTTTGCCGGCACAAATTGCTCTCTGTGTTTATAACTGGTTTCTCTAAGTGCCTTTGACTGACAGTACCAGTTTTGTTACAAAACAGTGTGACATCAGGTCAATCATGATGGAACTTGATAATGCCACATCAATAATGCGACATTTTATACTGGAGTTTGAAACTAATTGCTGAAGGGAAAGAAAGTAATACTTACTAATGGATGAATATTCTAAACAAATGTTAGCTTATCTCATTTGTTGAAGATATTCATGTCCAATATAATGAAAAAAAAAATGGCCTTCAAAATGTGAAATTACTCCTGAGTTGAGAAAGAAATAATTCTCCCTGACATAGGACATGGCCAATTGTTTTGATAAAAATCCATAATACTACATAATTTATCTACATTCACATCAAGTCTTTAGACACATTGGAATACATATTTCAGAAGGAAAAATAAGTCCAAAATACAACATGGACCAAAGCCAGAATTGTAGTAGTAGCATAGTAGGAAACAATGGTCTGCATTCACCAAATAAGCAAATCACCAGGCCATATAAAGAGAGATGGCTCATCCTGGCTGCAATAAAAAATCCAATGGCTCCCCCTACTCTCATTGTCTATGATGCTCATTGCCAGCCTGAGCCTGCATGGGATAAAATGGTCAAGCAGGGAAACAGTTACAAAAAGTCTAAAATGAAGTAGGTACTATTTGGCTTATGGAAAGTCTGGCCAAAAGGAATGAGGTAAAGTCATGCAGAGAATGAATAAGGTGCAATGAAAAAACATGCTGTAATGAGAGACCCAGAATTATCTATTGAAAAATTGAGTTAACTATTTTCTTTGTTTTATACGAAGCATACCTAAGACTCTCGAGTAAAATTTTTATTTTATTTTTTTAGTTTAATGTGTTGAATCTGCTCCTTTGTCTCCAGGATGAAACAATGTGATAACAGTTGAATATTACACTAATTTTATTTAGTATTATTAATAAAAATATGGAAGCAGATATTAAGGAAAAGCTGAAGTATCAGAGAGACAGAGAAATAAGCCACAGCCAGTTCTCACCCAGCCGACTCTTCAGGCCAAAAGTCTAGGAATCCTCAGACTGAAACTTTGAGCCCTTGGCCGAAAAGGAAAGCAAATGACAAGAAGAACTTCTGCCACCTCCCACCTTATATTTCTTTCTCTGTCTTGCAATCTCAATTCCTGATTCAATTTACCCAGTGCTGGGATTAAGTATCAATGCCTGGATCTGTTTAGCCTTGAACTCACAAAGATCCAGAGGAACTCTGTCTCCTAAATACTAGAAATAAAGGCTGGGTCACCACAACCTGACCTTCATGGCTTGGTGTAGGGGATTCTGTTGTTTCATGGTAAATGATTGTCCCACCCACTGGTTTAATAAAAAGCGCTGATTGGCCAAAGGCAGGCAGGAAATGTGGGCGGGGCTACCAGAATAAGAAAACTCTTGAGAACAGGAAGCACAGAGCAGAATGCTGGAGAGAAGCCAGAGGAAGCAGAGGACAACCATGCTGCTCTAAAGAAAGGTACGGAGCCACATGGCTGAACAGGAAGAATCATGGGTTAGATGAAGGGTACAGAGTTAGCAAGTTATATGCCTGGGCCTGAGGCTGACCAGCCAAAAACTATTGAAAGCATCTGTGTGTCTCTGTGGGACTGTGGGACTGCGGGTCTGCAGGTCTGTGGGTCCTAGACCTTGAGGGTAGGCCCAAAAGCCAAGGCCAGAAACCTCATACTACAGCTTGGGTCTCTGGGAGGCTCTGTCCTCTGATATTTCAGGCCTCTTAAATAAATATGCAACATATCACCACAGTTGAACACCAACAGTTCTAAGGCGAGTGGCAGTAAGAATTGTAGACTCAGTGGGAGATTTATAAATGCTACTGTGTTTTGTAAGGCTAGTTGACTTACTATTCTCTGAATACACTGAGGCTGGACTAAAGTTCATTCAGATTACTTCTGAACCTTGTAGGTTCATTTGAACATGTACTTTGAATTAGTTTTTTTTTTTTTTTTTTTTTTTTTTGAAGACTACTGAGTCCATAGATATTTCTGCCCTCAGTATGGATTCATTTCCTTATCTAATTGTATTCCTCACACTCACTTTTCTACTTTTTTAAAGAGTTTTCTTAGGTTCACTTTATTGAGAATAACCCTTATTATTAATATTTCCTCTTAATAATTTCACATTCATTGGTACATTCTGACTTACCTATGTGATCTTATGCTCACATCACAGAGGTCTCTTCTTCTCCTTAATTTCCAATCAGAAAATCGTAAATAGCATCTGTTAGTCCCTTGGTTTTGTGATTTAGATGTTTATTTTTCTCCCCTGAAATAAATCTATTTAATCTATTTTCTTTAAAAGGCCTTGATAGCATTTGTGTTAATTTCCTAACAGGATTTATGTTCCTCCCTAAAATATACACAGCATTCAGCAAGAACAATTCTTAATTGTATTTTAAAAAATATGCTGGTATGTATACTGGCTGCTGTTGTATTTATAGAGGTCAAGGTCAAGTTAGTTTTATTTATCTTTATTGCTACACAGATGGCTATGCCAGTACTTCATGAATGGTAGTTAAAGTATGTTAAACTGGTATTGATAAGGAACACTAGCACTGATTTTCTAGTCTTGGCTTTGTTCTAAATTTAAATATTTAAATCAATAAATCTAGTATATTTTTAAATATTTACTTTAATATTTAACTCAGCCTCCTTCTAGGATAAGTTTAGTTGAAAGGCTTTACAGCTGTAGCGAGACAGGAGATATTTCTTCAGAAGAAGTATTGTTGAATTTTTTTTCCTCTGGAGAGAACACAGGATTTTCTACAACTCTGCCTAAGGTGCCATTGAAAAACATGCTACAATTCTACCAGTGTTCACTTTGTAGAACCAGTGTTTTTTTTGACACTTACAAGGCAATGGGTGAGGAGGTACAAAATGGAACATTAGTCATCTTAAAGCAGCCACACTTGAAGCTCAAAATACAGCATGAATGATGTCTCCCCGAAGACCACAGAGATGGAAGCCCCTCCCTACTATTTCTAAGACAGCTTACTTCAAACCCCCTTCATAAGGCCACATGCAATTAAAGCAGACTTACATACAGCTGTATGAGAGGAGTAGCTTGGAGTAGCTTGATACTTGGGTGAGGGTACCATGTCTGTTCCACCCTTCTTCAGTGACAGAAGGCCAATAGTCAAGAAGCCCAGCCACGTTAATTTTTGGCAAGTGGATAGAGATGAGCTCATGGAATGGTGGCAGTTTGGCTCAGAGGATTGTCAGGAACAAAGAGAAAGTAACTTGAGCCATCTATCAAAGAGGACAGTAAGTGATGTCTTCTGAGTATAGTATATGTAAGGCACACTTACTATGTTAGAAAACATTTAAAACTGATTAATGCAAAAAATGAACAAACCATAACCTCAGGCTGCATGAGGTCAGGGTTGGTGATGAAGCTGCCCAATACAAAAACCATAAACTAGCTTAAAACATTATGAGTATATAAATGATTTAACCCAATTACGCAGTTCTTGTCTGTGATCTTTGCACATGACAATATCGTGTTACAGTGTCCTGAAATAAAGGAGGAAAAGGGAGAAATAACATATGATTTAATGACTTATAGTGTATGAGTTGGACACCTGCATATTTAATGAATGCCTCAAAAAAATTCTTAAATAATGTGGCACAGAGAAACCAAATATTGGAGCACAAGGAGTACCATCCAATTCCTCATGAGGATTAATGCAGTAAGAATACAATCCTTAAAGAGATGAAGAACAAATGGTGAAATTGTATCAAACTAGAAGTTTAAATCTAAAAAGTGTTTCAGAAGTTAAGGTAGAACTAAGACTTTTTCAAAGATATAATTCACCAAACAAAAGAAATCATTGCTAGCAGGTTTAAACTATGAGAGCTATTAACAATCTTTTGGTAAACTGTAGCCTTTCAATACAACACACATATTTGGATGCACACTAACCTGTACACACAGACACACACAGACACACACAGACACACACACACACACACACGAAAAGTACTTTCTTGAGGCTGAGAGAAAGTCATAACAGATTCTTGAGCCTACACAAAAAAATAGGAGACCTAGGAATTTTGTAGACATAAAATAATTTTGTTACTTATCTCTTTTTGAAGAAAATATAAGAGCAATGCATTGTGATATGTAGAGTGCATGCAAAGGTAAATCATGCAATAAATATAGAACAAAATCTGTAAGAGAGGAAAAACAAGTACATACTCAAGTTGTTGAAGCAAAATGACCCTGTAGCTTAAAGGTGGTTGATAATAAATTAAAGATATGTAATTTCTATACTGCATAGTGAGACAATAAGAAACCACTCTCTGCACGTTTCTCTAGAACACTGACAACAAATGCCTGCACGGGTAGGAAAAATAAGAATTTTCACTCACTGCTGGTAGGAATGCAAAATGGATATGGCCACTCTGAACAGAATTTGACATTTCTCACTAGCTGAAGAAGGTCTCAATGTGAACATCAGTCCTTATTTACCTAAAGGAATTGGACACCTTTCTTCACACAAAAAGCTTCATATATAGTCATAGCATTGTTATTCATCTCTGCCACATCTTGAAGATAGCAAAGCAGGACCATGAGATAGCATTTTTGTTTTTCAGCAAAGAAAAGACACAGAGGAATCTAACTGAGCAATGCTAATCAAAAATGACCAATCTGAAAATACTAAGCACATTTAAGTTTCATGGAATTCTGGAAAAGATATGTGTAGTCTTCCTCTGTGGCTCAGTTGGTTGGTGAGGTCCATTATTGATTAAAAGAGATATATAGAGAAAATAAATGAGTCCTTGTTGCCTAGGGCTGGGGGAAAGAGGTATTAATACTTGAAACAGTAAATCTATTTGTACAACATTCTGATGGTCAACGGATATCATGATATAGATTTACAGACTATAGAACACCAAATGAACAGTAATATTTTAAGGTGATAATATTTTATCACTTTAATTCAGTAATAATAAAGAATTTATGTAGCATAAAGTTTAGTCTTATTTTTTGTAATCTTGACACAAAATAGACTCACTTGGAAAGATACATTTATCAACTGGAGAAGTTTCTCTATCAGACTGCTCTGTGGTTAAGTCTGTGAAGGCATTTGATATATGACCGATATGGGAGAACCCGATCCAATATGGGTAGTGTCATCTCTGGGAAGCTGGCCTAAGTCTGAAAGCAAGCTGAGCCGGCATGAATAGCAAGCCTGTAAACGTGCCCCTTCATGTTCTCTGGTATTCTTTCCTTCAGTTTCCTTCTTGAATTTCTATCCCGACTTCCCTCAGTGATGATGGACTGTGACATGGGGGTGAACTCAAGTGAATTATTTTTTGTGACAAAATTGCTTCCTGTCACAGTGTTTAGCACAACAATGAAAAGCAAACTAGGAAATGTAGCTCCCTTGACTGTAACAAATACACTGCTTTGATATAAATTGATAATGGTATAGAAGATTGTACATATTCTAGAACTGAAAGTAAAGCATGTATACTAAAGCAAACAGAGCATTCATCTTAATAGTTAAGAATGAAAAGTGAATGCTTGTTTTAGATTTATTGAAAAAATAAAAACTGTAAACATCCAAAATGTGTAACAAAATTCCAATGGATTAACAAGTACAATATATACACAATGAAATATTTCTCAGCAAACAGAAAATAATTATTTTATCAACATCATAGGAAAAAAATCACAGAGGTGTCATGTTGAATGAACAAAGTGGGGAAAAGTATATGTTATCTTGTGGAGAAAAACAATCTTATCAGTCAAAAGCAGATTGTGGTGTCTCAAACCACTAGGCCAAGCAAACAAGAGAGCAGATTTCCTATTTACTTCCTAATACATTTTGGACAATGTATCTTACCTGATGTGAGATACAGTTTCCACTGGTGCCAAACGTTCACAATTCTGTAGTGTGTCATCAAGGTCATCTTGCCTTTATTTCCTTTCCATTCCAAGAAATTTTCTTCCCCATCATGCTGGGGATTGAACCAAAGGCTCTACCTTGCTGCATAAATATTCTAACACTGATATACAATCCTAATCTTTTTCCTTCCAAAAATTGTGTTTCTTTCCTTGACCCCTTTTAACTTTTTAATTTTTGCTTTATATGTACTCTTCAAATCACCCAGTTCTTTTTATATAAGACATCTTACCACCCAACTCTGCACCTGCTCAAATTCTGTTAAATATCTGGTGTAATGCTTCCTGTCATTCATGGTTTTTGCCTTGAAAACTGTTTGGAAATCTGATAGAACCTTGGACACATTCCATCCTTCCTAAAATATGTTCTTTCAATGTTGTAACTTCAATCAGATCAAATAATGTCTTATATTCTTTACCAATTCATGCTCTAATTCACTTAATGATCTACATAGTATAATTTTATCAATACAAAAGTCTGAAAGAAAAGAGAATTCAGGTAGAGAAGTCAAATAAATAGCCACAGTGGATTTAAGAAGGAAAATTGATGGATATGGTGAGCTTAAAACGGACACACCTAGAAACATCAGATATGCTCATTATTTTAATTGTTTCTTCATACTATTGTTTGTTATTGGTAGGTGTGGTTTCATGAATGAGAATATTTTTTATAGCATCTGATATCTGAATACTTGGTCTGTAGTTTGCAACAGTATTTGCATAGTTTTAGAAGGAATATGGCTTGCTGGTAAAATTATTAATTGTAGTGGATTTACCAGATATAAATATATAAACATATATATTTTTCTGACATATATGTGCATAATAGAATTTCACACATTTCCCAATTAAACTTTGTAACTTTTTGCAAAATTCATCATTTCATTATTCTTTTTTCCTTTTATTGAAAAGAGATTCTTTTCTTATACAGTATGTCCTTACTATAGTTTTCCATCCCTCCAGTCTTCTCATTTTCTCCACACCTTCCCTCACATATAAACCCACTCCTTTTCTGTCTATCAGAAATAACAGGCTTCCAAAAGATAGAAACAAAAGCTAAGCAACATGATAAAATATGAGATAAAACAAAAGCCATCCCATCAAAGAATCAAAAACAGTCAGAGAAAACTAACCGAAAAAATAAAGAAAATACACAAGAATCAAAGACTCATTCCTTTAAACACTCAAAATCCCATAAGAGCACCAAACTGGAAAATCATAGTATATACAAAGAAACCTGGTGCAGACCCATGTGGTCTCTATACCTGTTCTTCCATGTCTGGGTTCACGTGAGCCGTGCTCAGATGATTTGGAGGACTGTGTTTTCTTGGTGTGTTCTGAGCTCTCTGGCTCTTGCACTCTTTCTGTCTCCTATTTAGAGGGAAATCTCTCTCTCTTTCTCTCTCTCTCCCTCTCCCCCCTCATTCACTCCCCCCTCTCCCCTCCCTCTCCTCCTCCCCCTCCCCCCTCTTTCTTGCCTGTAGATGTTCCCATATGCTACAGGAGAACGACTCTCTGATGATGACTGAAAATAACAGTGATCTATGAATATAGAGGAAGAGAATTTATTTTATTGATACATTTATTTATTTATTTTGGTTTTCAAATTAATAGTTGTTGGTTTTACCCTAGGTCTCTGGGCTATCTAATCTCTGATATTTTTTGGTCACGCAAGCCATGTCTGGAATGGGTTCCATCTTGTGGAGTGGACCTTAAGTCAAATCATACATTGGCTGTCTACTAACACAAGTTCTGAGCCATTATTACCCTAGCATATCTTACAAGCAGGGAAGATTATGTTAAAGGTTTTGTGGCTCGGTTAGTATTCAGGTTTCTCTTTTGGTAGCCTGCAGAGTACCTTAATATACCAAACACACAAGAAAACAGGAATAAAGGGTCCATGTAGGCACCAGCTTGACTTCTCCATGTTCAATGAATTGTGTAGTGTTATGTGGATGTTGTCTTCAGCAACAGCGCTTTGCTATCAGTTTTCAGAGAGCAAGCCATTGTCTTGGCAATGGCCTGGGTTGTTTGGAGATTTCCATGGGAAGTTTTAGGCCAACAACCCAATTGGCTGTTACCCAGTCTCAATACTGTAAGCTTTGGTGATGAGATTACAGTTGGGATTCAACTCTCTCAGACCTTTGGTATTTTAGGAAGTTTCTATTGCACTAGGATCCCTACCACCTCTCAGACACCCCTCAGTTCTTGATGTTTCTTTCCACTTTCTGTCCCTTAACCCCAAATTCCCTCCTCCCCACTTGATTGTTCTGTTTCCCAAGTCCATTCGACCCACAAAACCTATTTTATTTCCTCATCTCAGGGAGATCCATGTGTCCTCCCAGTCTCTCCTTCTATACCCTAACCCTCTGGTTCTATAGACCTTAGCTTTCTCATCACTAACTTAATGTCTAATGTCCACACATAAGTGAATATATACTACATTTATCTTTCTGAATCTTTGTTAGTTCACCAAGGATTTTTAGCTAACTACAACCATTTGCCTGAAATTTTCACGTCATTTTTTTAAACAGTTTAGTAATACTCTATTGTTAAAATGTGCCACATTTTTTATCTGTTCTTCTATTGAAGGATATCTAGATTGTTTTCAATTTCTGACTATTATGAATATAGCAGTGATGAGCATGATTGAGCAAGTGTCCTTTTATTCTGAGGTGTCCTTTGGGTATGTGGCTGAGAGTGGTATAGTTGGACTGCCAAAGGCATACAGCAGGTGACAGCTGGCATTCAACATTTCTACCTACCACAAGAATAACTTTCTGATGGGAAGCCCCACTTAGCAGAGACTGTGGGGTCACTGACTGCAAATTACTGATTGCTTCTCTCCGTAGTTTTTCTCATGTGCCAATACATTTTTTCCACCAAAACATCTGTGGGTAATTTTTATACTGCTTGTATATTTATCTCATGTATCTATTCCATCTACAAGACACACATATAGCTGAAGATGGTAAGGAAGATGATTTCTGCTTATGCTATATAATTTTGATGAATATAAATAGCACTAGAATATCTGTCATAATTGACATAGGAAAGTAATAGTAATTTTAGTCACAATGACAGATAAGTTTAGACTTTAGAACAAATTCAACACAGACTAGCTACCCCTACAAATAAAATACACAAGGGCAAATTCCCAAGTGTCTGTTTGTTGGACCAAAATCAGGCTGATAACATTTAGACATCACCCCTTGCAGTAGGTGACTTTCTGCATGTCTTCCTAGCCTCAAGGTTGAGACTGATTCTTGTTTAAGTCCTTAATTTCAATGTCACTGTCTGGGAATACTAACCAGTCAAAGCTACATGCTTATTTTACTCACCATGCCCAGTCAGCATGACCTCCCTATCCTGAGATAAACTGTGTGGACTTGTAATGTGTCATGAGAATGGGTCAAACCATTGTCCAGAGTTTGACTTGAGAAAAAGAAGTGTGAGAGATATAAAGAGAAGTATGAGAGGAGTGCGAAGAAATGTAGGGAAGTGGAATATAGAAGATGTCGCTGTATAGAAGAGAGATGTACATAGGAGATAGGTAATCTGAAGAAAGAGATGTGAGCGGGTGGTAAGAGTTGTAACTGTGTAGAAATTTGTAACTGTGTAGAGAGAAGAAACATAAAGCTGTATAAAACAGATGTAACTGTATATAGAGATGTGAGTCTGTGTAGAATAGAGATGTAATTTGTAAGAATGTGGAGATGTGTGACTTTATAGAAGGTAAATATAGCTAGGGAAAGAGGGTTATATATGTGAATGTGTGTAACAATGTGTTGCTGTGCAGAAGTGTTCTTGCATAACTGTGTAGAAAAATATGTAGCTATGTAGAGAGATACTCAGAAAAGGATTTTTCAAGATGAAGTAAAAGACAAAGTTGCCATCAGATGTGTGTCTGTGTGGAGACAAGAGAGATTTTCTTGAAGATGCAGTAGTACAGAAAGTTATCATCAGAATGTGTGAGTACCTTTTATTTTTCCCCTAAGATATAAAAGTCTAGCTATTGCCACATTCATGGAAAATTTTGCATAGCCTAGTGTTCCATGGTGGTGTATTTTAAGGTGGATTAATTTCCTATATTTCTGAGGAACCACCACACTGATTTCCATAATAACTGTACAAATTTATAATCCCACCAGCAATGGAAGAGCATTCTCCTTCACATCCTCACCAACATGAGCTGTCATTTGTGTTGTTAATCTAAGGCATTTTGAGAGGTGTGAGATGAGATCTCAAAGTAGGTTTGATTTGCACGTCTCAGTTGGCTTAAAATGTTGAACATTTCTTTAAGTGTTTCCAGTCTTTTTATTTTTCTCTATTGAGAGTTTTTTGTTTAGATATGTAAACTCTTTTTAAATTAGATTATTTTGTTGTTGTGATGCATAGTTTTTTGAGTTCTTTATATAGTTTGGATACCAGCCTTCTATTGGATGTAGAGTTGTGAAAATCTTTTCCTATTTTGCAGGCTGCTTCTTTATCTGATCAAGATGTCCTTTGCCTTGTAGAAGGTTTTCAGTCTCATGAGGACCCATTTATTTATTGCTGATCTTAGTGCCTGGGATATCGGTGTTCTTAGGAAATTGTCTTTTGTGCAAATGAGTTCAAGAATATGAATTTTTTAAGTATGTGAGAAAAGAACAATTTTCTGAATTAAAGAACAGCTGGTTAAGGTAAAAAACTGTTTGAAAAAATTTGGTGTGTGGCAGTAAATTTCACTTACAATATACCAATATAGGATAAATATTTATTGGTAAACAAATTAACACTCATGGTAAGAGACCACAACTTAGGAAGACACTTGAGCAATCAGATGGACTAGCAATGGACGTTGATCCAATCTCTTCAGCAGGTAAGACCAAACGGCCTCCCCAAGATCCCAACAGCCCCTCTTGAATGGGGCTGGCCACTCCCCCTTCAGGAGCTTGGGACCCTGGATAAGAGTCTTCCGATCTTATCAGCTGACACCTGAATCCAACCACATTGGTGCTTTTAATAAAATTAAATAAAACTGCTCTGTGACTCAAAGACTTTCCAAGTTGCAGAGTTTCAATAAAAAAAAATACATATCCACACAGGTTTAAACAAGAATAAAAATTTTCTGTATGTAAAAATCTAAAAATAATTTCCATGTGCACAAATAAATTACAATGTTTGTCTTTAATGTGATATTTTTATGTAACAAAAGTAAATTAATTCAAAAGCAATATTTTTTTAAATATTTGGTTGATGAAAGGTGCCAAATAAGAAGGAATAAAAATTCTGTGGTCTAATTTATATAAAACTTTATAAAATAAAATACAAAAATAACAGAAATCACAAGTGTTTGTTTTCTATACAGATATATGTATAAAGGCCTACCAGTAGAGAGGCAGAAAAGAACTTTAAAGAACATGCATAATCCATGTTAGGGTAAAAGTAGTAGTTGATTAAACAATTCTAAATTTGGACACTATGAGTCACTATACTGTACATGTAAGATGAATAGATATGGGAGTTGGAGAGATGACATAGTGGGTAAAATGATTGCTGTGTACAGCTGAAGACATGACTTTGGATCTCCAGCAGCCATGTAAAAACCAAACTGAATGTTAGATATCTGTAATCACAACACTGGAGAGACAAAGACACATGGATTCTGGTTCAGTGAGAGAGCTTGCATCAAAAACTTAAGTGATCAGGGGCTAGAGAGATCTTAGCATCTATAACTTATATCTCAATAATAAATAGGTATGATGATACCATGATGGGTATATTATGTATAGGAATAAAAAGAAGGTGCATCATTTTATCCCCAAGAGAACCAGTGTATTTCATAGAAGAAGAAATACTCGAGATAAGGACTGAATAGAAGTTTGTCAAAATGCAATCTGAGGAAGAAAATTACCATAGAAAATACATGGCACTGTGAAAAATAGTATCCTGTTTGTTAAGGAGAGCTTTAAAATAGAATTGAATTCACAGAGGTAGAGGTATTTCTAAGTAGGCACACTGAAGCTTTGGTGGATTGTGTGGATCAGACTACCCACCTTTTACTTTTACATTATCTTGCAAGGTGACTTTAGAATTGATTGAATGATAAAAAACCATCAGAGAACTTGAGAGATTTTAGCCTAAAACCATCCTTTTATGTTCTCTGACTTTAACTTGTACCCTAGAAATCATGACCTAATCTATCAAAAGAGCTAATTTTCCAATTTTACAACTCTTTCAAATTGAGTCATTTGTAGTCATGAGTAGAAATAGGATTAAAGTTTTGCTGACTTGGAATCAGCTTGAAAATTTAAAGAAAAATGCCAGTTTAGAGACCATGACAGAATCAGATTCAACCAGTCTGCATTTCGGATAGTGATTTAAAGACTGTAATTAATTTCTTATTATTTACTTTTTCTTATGAAGGTAATGTTTTAATCAAATTTATGAAAATAAGGTGAATTTAAAATTATATCCTGGAGAAGATTCGGTTGGAGGAGGAAGAAGTAGGAGCTACAGAAACAGTCGTGAGGCAACTGACAGACAAGAGGCCAGGGACACTTGAGTCACGCTTGAGTACCAGAGACCTTGGAGTAGGAGAAACACTCTCACTTGAAATAAACAGCTGCCGCTGATGTGATGGTGCTGTAACCAGATAGGAAAAAAAAATGGGTTTCCCCTCACAAGTGAGGATTAATTATCATGCTTCACTTTTTAAATTTTGATTTATTATGGCTAGTATTTGTATTCTTCCCTTTTTTTCTTATCATTTGAGACAGTTTTGTATCATTTGTCAGGGGCTGCTGTATCAAATCTCATAAACCATGCTACCCTTGGAAGTAATTCAGGGCAGTGATATTCTCACTTTATGATGAGGAAATGTATTTAGACCTGTCTTTTTAGTCCCAATTAAATGATGCTCTCAAAAGTGCTGTGAAAAATGGAGTGAAAGGCTTCCCTAGCATTCTTTAATGATTGCCAAACTCCAGTGCACTTTACATCCACTTGCTCTACTCTAAATCCCACAAGCTGAAACAAAGTGGTATTGCTTCTGATGTTGGTCTTTAACTTTTAACTCCTCTCTATGTCAGATTTGAAAGAAAATTGAGACACAAAAAATTGAAGTATGTTTCTTCTTTCACTCCGAGGCCATTTGGCAAGTTGAAGACCGTGAGCCACCATTCCAGAAAAGGAGGGCTATATGCTCTGACCTAGCTGTCTGTCACCCACTGCACACACCTTGTGTACCTACTAGGACAGCACCACTTGGAATTACTAAGAACTGAAGCTGATAAACTGAAAAAATCATTTTATCCTAAGATGTCTGTAGAACAGAACAACAAAGCAATATTTTTTTTTTTTATTTTCTTGTCATACTTTACAAGGTGACTCAAAAGTGAAATATGAACCAATGGGATCCTATCACAGTCATCTCACAGACAGAAATAGTTAAACCTTATTCTTTTAAAATCACCGTCTAAAGGTAACACACCTAATGCAGACAGGCCAAGTCACTGCATCTGGTCCTTGTATTTTCAAGCTGAAGCAGAAGTAGGAAATTAGGTGAGTTAAGGGAAGAAATGAAAACAATTAAATTCCCCACAGTTAAAAGCCTCTGATGAAAAGTCAATGTGATGAACTAAATACATGACTAAAGCCACATGGCAAGGGTTTCTGCTATTTAAAGAAAAAATTACTTTGGCAAAGAGGTGAAGCCTTCTCTATAAAACTCATCAGAATCTTCACTTAATAATTTCATTCCAATTCCTCTTTCTACTCCTCCTCCCCTCTTTAGTTGAGAAGAATTTTTAACTTAATTGATTTTAAAATCTGTCTGCTCTAATGAAAGATCCGGCATCATGTTTTATCAGTTATCAAAAATTCGAGTAGGTTTGAGATTAAAGTTTCCTTTTTCTTGTCTGATTCAAAATAAAGATATACAGACTGTTAATGTATTTATTTGATTAAATTGATATATTTAGATATATGCATATTCATGAATACTTGGTTCTTTTGATACAGGTTCACAGGGGAACAAAGCTTATTAGTGAGTCTATTGTCTTCTAAGAAACCCAGGGAACGTAGTTCCCAGAAATCTTTCTGGAAGCTTTGGAATAACAGCTCAAAGCTACTTTACACAGATTTGTGTCACTTGCCCATATCTATCCTGCGTATTCCATAGCATGTTCAGAAAGGAAGCAGTTTTTGGGAGGGTCCTCCTCTCTGTTTTACAAAGTTCAAGGGTTCTGCTAAGCTCCTGGTCTCTTAATATAATAACAATCTCTACAAAGGTTTGCAGCTGAGTCGTCCACAGAAAAACCTCTCTAGGTTAAGAGTTTCCAAATTATTATTGTTATTATTATTGTTCATAATTCTTCTAGCTCTTTGCAGCATCCACTTTCAAAATGAAAAGGACCTTAATGAATTCTTTTTAGGAGAAATTACTATGTCTTACTGTTTTTCAATAAATTAACTTTCAAAGAGATTTTAAAAAAAATATTAAATACTTGTTCCATCTTCAGAGGTCTTTATTCCTCTGTAACAAGCTGTGTATTTCCAGGCCTTATGTTTTTCCTTTTGTCTGAGGCCTGAACTTAACACTCTGTAAAGCACTGTTATCTGCCACTGTCAGGTGGTTCCATCACTAGCTGTAGGCCTCCCTCTCATAACCTAAATGACTAGTTTCTGAAAAACACTTAAAGGGAACATCTTTGGGTTCCATTCATGTCTCCTCTCTGGTATTCTCAGAACCCCAGCTACCTTTGTTGTCCCAAGTTCTCCATCCATCCCATGCTTCACAAGTCCCACAGATATATCCTCACATGATTGCTCTTGCATATCTTTTGGCAAGCATTCCCTTCATAGTGCTCAGCAACAAATCCAAAAGCTAAGCCATGAAGTTGATATTTGACACCAAAAATAGCAGCTCTCCCATTTGGCTTTTGCCTCAGACTCCCCAACAATACTTGCTCTTTCCTTTTTGACTGTACTAGATATAATTGTATAACCCTACACATACGTTAAAGTATAAGTCTCCAGCATCCCAGAAGACAACCTTATTAGAAACAGGACTGCTGTAGAGCTAACTGTTCAGATGAATTATGGAACATTATAAAACTTTAGTTCCATTATAATTTGTGGGACCAGCATATTGGTAGATTATAGCAAAATGAAGAAAATTCTGCTTTAGGCTTTAGATACTGACTGATGACAGGTTTAGTTTTGGAACTGACGAAAGCTGATGGTCTATTGAGTTCATGAATTTCAGGAAATGGAAAATTATTATTTCTAGAGGCAAAGACAAGTAGGTAGAGCCATGTGTATGTGACTGAGACAGAAGTGATGATACTAAAAGATAGGAATCATAAAGCTTTCTGTCCACTACCAGAGGCCAGGCAAGAGACATAAGCATGGATATCAACAGATATATGGCTTTATTGACAGCCTATCTTAAAACAAATAAATATCAAAGACAATATGTTTCAGTTGCTCTAAGCCTCACAGTTTGCAGTATGTTCTTAAGGTAGCTTTAAAAAACACTATCTAAAATGTTTAAATATTCTGATCTTCCAGTCCTTTCCTTAGATGTAATGAAAATATTATCACTTATATATCAGAAGAGTCTGCATTTTACGCAAGTCTGAATTCCTGTAAAAACAAAAATGGAAAGTGCCTAACTTTGCCTAATAGATGTCAGGGAAATTCATAGAGGAGTTTATTTTTAATCTACTGATTACATTTGAGTCAGATTTTGCCATCCAGGAGTATATAAGCATGGGCCAAGGCAGAGGAAATAACTAGTATATCCTTTCCAATATTTATTTATCATAGTAATTCTGTTTAAAGAACCAAATCCATCAATTTTCTATTATTACCTATTTCTGTTTGCTTTCATAGAGGAAATTTAACCTCTCTGTCTTTTATTTGGAAGTGCAGACTTTCTTTCACAAAGAAGCAATTGATCATGTTAGACAATCACACTTAATAGAGCATTAAAAATTGTAACACTTCACATAAAAGCACAGATAGATCATGTGTTGTGATATTCCAGACCATTTTTTATTGAATATATATCACCACAATGTGTCTCACAAGCAGAAGACTTTAACAGAAACCAGTTGGAAGAAAATTCTATCTTTGAATTATATATAGTAAGACTAAATACAACTTTAGAATACCATATTTGTAAATATCAAAGGTTATAAATGATATATCTTCTTAATTTGAAGGCAGATGTAATCATTAGTATGCATATAGACAGGCATGCTAACACAATTCTAATATTATAGAGATTAAGGGATAAAAACATTATGAGCCAAATATGAGTGACCATAACATCAAGACACAGACTCAGATTTCTACAAATAATATGAGCTAATGTATAAATAGATTGTGTTTCTAGTCCAAGAACACAAACAAATGACACATATCAAGGCATATTTATAGCAAATTGGAGAAAACTCTACTGTAGATTTCAGATGTGACTTACAAAAAACAGTCTCAGTTTTAGAATAGGTAAAAACCAATAGTTTATTAAGTTTATGCATAGTCAGAAGTTTCTGGCCATGCCTAGATGTAAATGTATGCAGTTACTGAGTGATGTACAAATATGAGATAAAACACAAATATCTTCACTGGATAATGATTACAAAGTAACACTTTAACAATATGCACTGTGATAATTACAACATGACATTTTCTGCTCTTTATACAAATAAACTATGTTTTAAAATTTGAAACTAAATGCCAACATGCATTTATTATACTGAAGCATGACATTGCCTATTACTTTGAAAAAAATTTAAATCTTGTTTTTCCTCTGATAAACTATAACTGATATGTGTGTTTGAACAATGGTTAGTGCTGTTATTGTGCTGTTTCTATTTTAATACAACTAAGCTGTAATTTAGAAGACTGTAATTTAGAGATCTATGTGTTTTTGTACTTACAACTGCACAAAACAGTCAGTAATGAAATTAAAAGTTAAATATGAGACTTGATTTGAAAAACTCAATCAATTTGCCATCTTAGAAAGAATATCACCAGAGCCAGGAAGGGGAAATGAGGCTTTAAATGGCCATATTAACCATCATTGGTGTCAAAGAAAAACTCCATTAACTTCTGTCAAGCCACAGAAATCTACACATGCTGGAATATAAGATTTATCATTTTCAAGATTGACATGGGACACTAATTAAAGAAATAAAAGCTACTTAGATAGATGTTATGTTATGTTCTAGTTTTAAGCAATAATTTTATTATATTCATTTACTTTATGTTACCCTCCAAGCTTTTTCATTTGCAAAATTGGAGATTCTTTTATATATATATATATATATATGTGCACATATAATTGAATATATTAAATATATATTAATAATATATATAATTTTTAAAATGCTACTTTTGTCTTTGTATTCCCCTGCTCCCCCTCTGTTCCCTCGTGCCAATCCCTCCCAGTCAGGCTTCAGCCTCACCTCTCCCAATTCACCCATCCCCTCCTGCAAAAGGGCAAGAAGTCCCAAGGTGGGTCAGCTGAGTTTGGCACATCCACTCAAGACAAGTCTGATTTACTCATCCAAAATTAAAGGCTTGATAAGGTGTCCCTCTGCAGGAAATAGGCTGCAAAGTGCCAGCTCACGCACAGGAACACAGTCTGATTCCACCCCTTAAGGCTCTACATACTGCTCATGCCAATCGACAGTTTTCTATCTTGGAGGGCCTAGTTCCTATTCCCAGTGGATCTCCAGTAGCTCTTCTGCATTCAGTGAGCCCCTCAGAGCTCCACCCAGTCATCACTGTTGGAATTTTCCTCATAATTCTTATCCCCTTGCTCATACAGACTTTCTTCCCCTGCTCTCATCTATAGCAGGAGCTCTGCCCAGTGCTCAGCCATGGATCTCTGCCTCCACCTCCATTCTTTGTTGGATGTAGGTTCTGTGATGACACTTAGGGTGGTATTTCATTTGATTATAGGGGAAGTCCTGTTTAGGGACCCCCTCCACTATTTGTTTGGAGACTTGGCCAGGGACATCCTATGAGTTCTTGAATGTTTCCCTAGTATCCAATCTCTTTCGAACACCACATTTGCTTCCTCTATCGAGATATCCATCTCTTTCTATCTCCATCTTTTCTCCCCTCACTCAACCATCTTCTTTCAAGATTTGTTCCCAACATTTTTTGCTTGCAAACCATTATAACCCCAATTTGCTAAGGTGATCTTCTCTATTTTCTTTTCTTAGGGAAATCTCTGGTTGTCTCTCCTCAGTTCCTTCTGATACCAAGCTGTTCAGGGGTTGTGGTAGGCAGCTTGGGTATTCGTTGCTTTTCTCTAAAATCCATAATTTGCCTGAAAATTTTAGGATGTTATTTTTTTCTGCTAAATAGTTCTCATTGTACAAATGTACCACAGTTTATTAATCCATTCTTCAGTTGAGGGGCAACTAGATTGTTTAAAGGTTCTTGCTATTATGAACAAAGCTTAAGAACATAGTTGGGCTAATGTCTTTGGGGTACGAAGGGGCATCCTTTGGGTATACACCCAATAGTGGTATTACTGGATCCTTGGGGAGATTGATTCACAGTTTTCTGAGGAACTGCCATACAGAATTCCAGAATTGTTGTACAGGTTTACACTCCCACGGATAATGGAGGAGTGTTCCCCTTGCTCCACATCCTTTCCAGCATAGGCTGTCATCTGTGTTTTTGATCTTAGCCATTTTGACAGGTGTAAGGTGGTATCTCAAAGTTGTTTTGATTTACAGTTCTCTGATGGTTAAAGATGTTGAGCAATTTTTTAAGTGACTTTCAGCCATTTGTAATTCTTCTGTTGAGAATTCCCTTTTTAGCCCTGAACTCCATTTTTATAATTGGGTTTTTTAGGTTTAGAGGCTCTAGTTTCTTGAGTTCTCTGTATATTTTTTAATTAAGTCCTCTGTCAGATGTAGGGTTAGTGAAGAACTTTTTCAATTCGTAGGCTATCATTTTGTCTTATTGACTTTGTCCTTTGCCTTACAGAAGTGTCTTAGTTTCAGGAGGTCCCACTTATTATTGTTCTTAGTGTCTGTGTTACTAGTATTACATTGAGGAAGTTGTCACCTGTGTCAATGAATTGGATGGTATTTCCCACTTTCCTTTCTATCAAGTTCAGTGTAGCTGGGTTTATGTTGAGGTCTTTGATCTACTTAGATGTGAGTTTTGTGCAGGGTGATAAGTTTGGATCTATTTTCATTCTTTTACATACTACCATCCTGTGGCAGGATTAAGGTATCAGCCGATAAGGTCTGAAAAGGCTTATGCAGGAGCCCCGGACCCTGGAGGGGGTTTGGCCAACCTGGAGGGTGTGTGGCCAACCCCATTGATAAGTGGCTGCTGGGACACAAGGATGCTCTCTTCCTGGTTCCTGGCTGCTGGCTGCTGGAGAGACAGGATCAGAATCCATTGTCCATCGCTCGTCCATCGCTTGGATACACCAGTCCTTGTCCAAGTGCCACTATAAGCTGTTACTAATAACTTGAGTGTTGATTTATATTCTAATAAATATTAATTTTGGACTGGTGCCTTGTAAGTAAAACTCTGGCTACATCTGGCACCCAACGTCCTCGGCTCTGTGCCGTCAGGTGGGTATAAGGGGTCCCTTTGTGTTTTGAAAACTGTAAGAGGGCAGGGGACATACAGACTCTTCACTTGTGCTTAAAACTCCCTCTCCCTAGCCAGGCACAGTTTCCAGCCCATTGGTCCAGTGTGCAAACATGGGTTTTCGGCTCAGTGCGCAAGCTAGATTTCAGCTCAGAGCGCCAACCCAAGATTTCAGCTCAGTGCGCAAACGCAAATTTTCGGCTCAGTGCGCAGGCATGGTTTTCAACTCACCAGCCTGCCACAGCACCTGGCTCTGCTCCACTGCAGCGCTCGGTTTTCAGCTCACAGACGCAGTGCAAACAGCACACACCCGCCTGGCCTGCCAACACAGGGCTCAGGAGGAGTGGACCATGGTCTACTTGGCCTGCCACTGCCTGCCTGTACAGCAGCTCCGCCCATCTAGCCCTAGTAGTGGAGTTTAAAGTGCACGCACACCCACTCTCCCCCAGCCAGCCCAGGTGGTTGCTGATTGTGACCCAGGCAACTGTAAATTACTCATACAAGCAAACAAAGGAAACGAAAGCTTTTATTTTGTGATTAACATCCTGTCTAAATTAGTGAGAATTTGCTTTTTCCAAGGATTGTATTCTGCCTTCTGGGGCACGTCAAAACCCTGTAGGGTCTGTAGGTAGCTTCCTGCTGCTGAGAGTCTCTGTGTCTGCCATACAGTGGGCAGGGCATTGAACTCTACTGTGACACCTGTGGAATAAATGGCGTAATTACACCTGAATTGACACAATGGCTGACAATTATTCTTTTGAAGAATTTAGGTCATATTTTGCCATGGTGGTTGATAAATTTTTAAATGAATATATTGAAGGATTCAATACCCCAGTCCTACTATTTTTTGGCTTATTTCTCTATTTTATATTTCAAAATAAAAGGATGATGACAGAGGTGTCAAATGGAAACCAACAATTATTGTCCAGATTATGTATTATGGAACTATCGAACTCTACAGTGGCAGATGAGATTAAACAGGTACAAAATGTAAATCGACAGTTGCTGTCCAAGGTATATGATGTGGAACTGTCAAACACTAAAATGTCAATAAGGATGATAATCTGGAAATTGGTTACAACAAGCTTTCATATAAGGCTTTCTCTGTAGATAAGGATAACACTGTACAAGAAAAATATAGGCTCTATGTAAATGATGAAAACAAGAAACTTGTTGACTACATTAATGACGAGAACAAGAAAATCATTAATTATGTTAATGATGGGGATCAAAAAATTGCTGGCTCGGTGAGGTCTTTGGAAGGACTGCTAGATCAGGACACTCAAGCTCTAGAAAAATCAATAGTATCTAAACTTCAAGAATGGAAACCAGTAGTATCCAAAATCCAGGAATGGGAACCTGTAATATCCAAAATCCAAAAATGGAGGACCATATTGCAATACTGGAAAAGGGTAGTGATGCATCTTATGCTCAGAACAGTTCAGGTCAACCCCCAATGGGATATTATGGTACTGGAGATACTCTGCCTAAGGTGGTAAACATAACAGGGCTACCCCCTTCCACAGCACTATTGTTGCCAGCTACTATTCAGACAAAGATAGCACCTGGGGATTCCTCAGAATATGTAGAGTATAGCTATGAGCCAGTACATATGAGAGACATCAAGGATTTTAAAGAGGCAATATCAATGCACAGTACACACGCTACTTATGTAAAGCAGCTTCTAAATTCATGATCAGCAAAAAAAAAAAACAGATTCTACCAACTGATTGGATGCAGGTAATGGCTGCTGTCTTGGACCAAAGTCAGAATTTACAGTGGAGAGGCTGGTTTAGAGAGGAGGCCAAGACCTTAGAACAACAAGGAAAAATTAGGGGTTTCTTTGCTTCTCAGGACCAAATCCTTGGTGAAGGCATGCTTGCTGATGTGAGGACTCAATCTACTTATGATGAGCATACTTTATTGCTATGCCGTACTGCTGCACTGAATGCTTGGGAAAAGATTTTGGACCCAGGTCAAAAAATCGAGCATTATACTAAGGTCAAACAAGGCTTAAAAGATGATGCCCACTTGATTGTGGTGGATGATTTTCTTGTTATGTTGATGGATTTGGTTTGCTAGAATTTTATTGAGTATTTTTGCATCAATGTTCATGAGGTAGATTTGTCTGATATTTTCTTTCATTTTTGCATCTTTGAGTGGTTTGGGAATCAGGATGATTATAGCCTCATAAAAGGAGTTAAGCAATTTTCCTTCAGTTTCTTTATGGAACAGTATGAGGAATATTGGTATTAGTTCTTGTTTGAATGTCTGGTAGAATTCTGCACTGAATCTGTCTGGTCCCGGGCCTTTTTTTACTTGGGAGACTTTTAATAACAACTTCAATTTCCTTTGCAGTTTTAGGTCTGTTTGGATCTTTAATCTGATGATGATTTAGTTTAGGTAAGTGGTTCCTGTCCAGAAAGCTGTCCATTTCTTTTAGGTTTTCCATTCTAGTGGAGTATATATTTTCACAGTATGACCTGATAATTTTCTGGATTTCCTGGATGTCTGTTGTTATGTCCCCTTTTCATTTATGGTTCTGTTAATTTGGATATTCTCTCTTTGCTTCTTAGTTAATTTGGATAAGGGTTTATCTATTTTGTTGACTTTCTCAAAGAACCAACTCTTTGATTCATTGATTCTTTGTATTGTTCTCTTTGTTTCTATTGTATTGATTTCAGCTCTAAGTTTGATTAGTTCCTGCTATCTACTTCTAGGTGAGTTTGCTTCTAATTATTCTAAAGCCTTCAGCTGTGATATTAGGTTTCTAAGTTTTTCATGGAGGCATTTAGGGCTATGAGTTTTCCTCTTAAGACTGCTTTCATTGTGTCCCATAAGTTTGGGTATGGTTGTGGATTTATTTTCATTAAACTCTAAAAAATCTTTGATTTTTTTTTAAATTTCTTCTTTGACCCAGAGGTGGTTCAGTTGAGAGATGTTCAGTTTCCGTGAGTTTTTATGTTTTCTGTGATTTCTGCTGTTGTTGGACTCTAGCTTTAGACCATGGTGGTCTGATATGATATAAGCAATTATTCTCATTTTTTGTATCTATTGATTTATCTTTATGACTATGTGGTCAATTTTAGAGAAAGTTCCATAGGGTGCTGAAAAATATGTATATTCCTCTGTGTTTGAGTGGAAGGATCTGTATGTATCTGATAAGTCAATTTGGATCAAAACATCTGTTAGGTCCGTTATTTCCTTGTTGAATTTCTGTCTGGTTAACCCATCCAAAGTTGAAAGTGTGTGATATTGAAGTCTCCCACTACTAGTATGTGGGGTTTGATGTGAGATTTAAGCTTTAGTAGTGTTTCTTTTATATATGTTGGTGCCCTTTGTTTTGAACATAAATATTCAGGATTGAGACTTCATCTGCTGGATTTTTCCTGAGAAGAATATTTAATGTCCTTCCTGGACTCTTATGATTGATTTTAGTTTGAAGTCTATTTTATTATATATTATGATGACTACACCAGCTTGTTTCTTAGAATATTTGATTGCAAAGTCTTTTCCCAAACCTTTACTCTGAGTCTGTGTCTGTCTTTGAAGTTGAGGTGTGTTTCTTGTATGCAGAAGGATGGAATGTAGTGGATTTATGATGTTACATTGTAAATAATTGTCCTGCCTATGAGTTTAATAAAAAGAGCTGATTGGCCAAAGGCAGACAGGAAGTGTGGATGGGGCTACCAGACTAAGAAAACTCTGGGAACAGGAAGAACAGAACAGAAACACCACAGAGATTCCAGAATGCCAGAGAGAAACCAGAAGAAGCAGAGGACAACTATGCTGCTCTGAGAAAAGGTACCAAGCCACATGGCTGAACAGGATAAGAATCATGGATTGGTTTAAAGGTAAAGGGTTAGCAAGTTATATGCCTAGGCCTTAGTCTGATCAGCCTAAAATAAAAGTAAGCATCTGTGTGTCTCTGCAGATCTGTGGGTCTGTAGGTCTAAATCTTGAGGCTAGACCAGAAATCTCATACTACAGTGGAATCTTTTTCTTTATCCATCATGTTAGGGTGTGTCTTTCTATATGTGATTTTATTCCATTGATATTAGGGGATATCTATGACTATTAATTATTATTTCCTGTTATTTTTGGTGGTAGCTTGTATGTATTTCATTCTTTGGGTTTTTTTATTTGGTGGGATTATCAATTTTTTGTGGTTTCAGCTGTGTCTCTAGTTTGCTTAGGTTGGAGTTTTCCCTCTAGTGCTTTCTGTAGGGCTGGATTTGTGGATAGGTATTGTTTACATCTGGTCTCATTGTGAACTATCTTCTTTACTCCATCTATGGTGATGGGTAGTTTTGCTGGGTATAGAGGTCTGGGTTGGCAGCCATGCTCTTTTAGTGTCTGTATAACATCTGACCAGACTTTTAGTAATTTTTTTTGTTCTGCAGATTTAGTGGCTATTATTATTACTATTATTATTATTATTATTATTATTATTATTATTATTATCCAGTTTGCTGGATACATAAAGTGCTCTAGAGTCAAAACATATTCTCTGTTAAGGCTAATGTTTATATTACTATTATGTATTTCTTCTGGGCTTCATTAGGTGTGATTACCTTCCCAATAACCTACTTCATGCATGTGTGAGTTACATACGACAATATAAATTACTTGTTATCTGTATATTGAGATAATGTGCTGTGTAATTAAAATTAAAATGAGAACTTAATGAAGAAATAACTTTGTTTACTAGTAAATGAAGTGAAATGCTTACATGAAAAATTTTAAGAAACATAAAATGTCTAGGGTGACTTAATTTAATTCATGTCATCTGCACTAACATAAAATAAAAATATCAACTTACAAATTTTCAAATTTAATATATTAGAAAAGACATTAATAATTAAAATTGTGCCTTTCAATCCAAATAGTCAAAGATATTTGAAAACTATTAAACATTAATGAAAAATAATAATGAAAGAAAATATTTAAGCAGAGAAACATTTACAATTAGAAGGAAAACATTTCTGAAAAACAGGCCCCTTGAATCTACAGAAAGCAAATGAGAGTTAACAATCTGACCAAAAGTGAAAGAAGTGGGAAAGAGAGACAAAATTGCTGCATCTCATTTCCATGAGGGAAGTCAGATTGATGAAAAGGTTTTGAAAGGATGTTTTTCTGTGATTTCACATACATAGATAATAGAACTCTTCCTGGTTCTGTATTTGCTTAGCGATATTAAGCTGTTGAGTTTAGGAAAAGTGCTTCAGAGAAAATACTTTGAAGTAACCCAGAAGAAAATTTAAAACATAAATTCCTACAGTTAAAGTGCTATGCCTTTGGATGCAACAGAAAAACACGTCCCTTAAATCCAGACTTGATATGAATGGGTCTACATCATTAATTCCAACACAGCATTCCTTCCCACTTCCTGCTGTTTCCTAGAGAGGACAGTAATGGGACAACCCCCATCCCCTTGCTGTCACTGTGTTGCTAGGTCTTTGTGCTGCTTCCAGACCACATTATGAGAAGAGGCTTAGATTTGTTTAGTTTTCCACTCTAGGCTTGCTCTTTCCTAGAAGGTTATTTGTGATAAAATAGTTTGATTTTCCTTACTAACTTCATAACTATTCACTGTGAAATAAATCTGTTGGCAGAAATTTAAAGAAATTTACATTATTTAGATAGAACTTAGAGAAGCAATGTAATTTCATTTCTAAGTTTATTAAATGAAGATCATTTTTATTTCTGTTAAGGGTCAGGGAGGAATCTATATGACTATAAAAACAGAAATAAGAAACGGCAGACATTACAATTTTTAAAATTTTGATTTCACAATAAAATTTGTTCATCAGTTGTCTGCCCTTCTAAAGACATTGAAGAAAGGGTGGCTAAATGTCATTTTCTTAGGAAGACTGAATATCAGAGGGAGCAAGAATAACAGCAATACTAATCTTATGAATATGAGATTTACCTATGTTTCTACTTTTCTATGTAACTATTTGTGATTCTATTTATCATCTATCTATATCTATCTGGCTATCTATATCTATCTATCTATCTGTCTATCTATCTATCTATCTATCTATCTATCTATCTATCTATCTATCTATCTATCATCTTATATTTATCTAAGCCTCTGCAGTGGCAAGGTTGGGCCCAGTTCCCCAGGAGCACAAAGAGTCAGACCCAACCCCTGCACTACTCTAAGGGCCATTTCTAGCCCCTCAAGGAGGGAGAGTGGCCAGGCACTGCACTAAAAATCAAAATCAAAACCAAAACCAAAAATAAAAATCAAGCCCAAGATCAGATCACAAAACTCTTTCTAATCCCAGGCTACCCTAGAAAGCTCTGCCCCGAAGAGATCCTATATAATGCCTGTCACTTGCCCTGTTCTTTCCTGGAGAGAGGCAGCTGCCCTCCCTCTTGTGTATTTTCAAATAAATCTCTTGTATGATTGTTGTGTGGTATGACTTTGTGGTATTTTTGTTTCCTGACTTCTGGAAGATCTTTATCTTCAGAGCTGTAATAATTGCATTTTATCTATCTATCTATTTACCTATCTATCTCTATCTATCTATCTATCTATTTATCTATCTATCTATCTATCTCAACTGATTTAAAACTACATTCAATACAGCTCATGGATTCTATGTAGATCAAAATGATCTCTTAAACATATTTAAATTTCAAAAGTGGAAGTACTTTTTCAATGCCTAAAATAAATTTACAGTGCAGATGATATGAATTGAAGTAAGTCACTCTAGACATTTTATGTTTCTTAAAAATTTTCATGTAAGCATTTCACTTCATTTACTAGTAAACAAAGTTATTTCTTCATTAAGTTCTCATTTTAATTTTAATTACACAGCACATTATCTCAATACACAGATAACAATTAATTTATATTGTTGTATGTAACTCACACATGCATGAAGTAGGTTATTGGGAAGGTAATCACACCTAATGAAGCCCAGAAAAAATACCTAATAGTAATATAAACTTTACCCTTAACAGAGAACATGTTTTGACTCTAGAGCACTTTATGTATCCAGCAAACTAACTCAGTGTATTGACAATGGGAATAAACATTGAGATTCATTCTATTACTAATTTATTGAAATTATATGTGACTATGTTGTCCAAACCTGATCCCTGTTTGTAAATGAGATGTGATGAGCTAGTGGGCTAAGAATCAGTAATAATCAAGAAGTGTCCTGGAGGAGAGCTTTATATAAATACTTCAATCATATATAAAATTGTAATCTTCTTCAATTAATTTTATAAAGTTAAATTTTGTTAGTCAAATGAGTAAGTATAAATATTTATTTTCAAGATATATTACTGTTCTTCTAATAAAATTATAGTATTATCTAGGTAGGGTGAGGCCTGGGTTAGCCCCAGTGAATGAGGCATGCTTGATGCTATATTTTTTATTTCCTTTTATAAGGAATGTTAATTGTTTAAAATATCCAAGTTCAGGTATGGAGAGCTCAGTGTTGAAATTGCTAAGGCTCCAACATTTTATACTATCCACTTGCAGGGGCTTTGCAACTATTATTTCTAACCAATAGTGTGGATTGACCTTTCTACCCTTTCCTGAAATGATATAGTGCCCAACTTTTTAAACTGTGGTTATAATCCCTTGTGAGATCGCATCATTGGATTTGGAGTTGTGAAAAATGTAACAACAGTAAAAGTTTTCTGAAAACATAATGAATGATCAAAATTTTAAGCAAAATCAAATGCAAGTTTTTCAGTAAACCAAGTATGTTGTGTTTCTTTGCATGAGTTCACAGCATATTAAATTTTGAACATAGGAAGGGAGCATTTTTGCATTGCACTTGCTATTACTATATGCAGAATAAACTAGCAGTGCCTGAAGTACTATAGCTCAGATTGGAGATTGTTGTATCTTAAGAACTGCAGTGTTCTTATTGTATGTATAAAGTTCCTCACTTTTAGAAAATAAGGATTTAACTCCAAAAGTAGAAGACATGACACATTGCTCCACCAAATTAATAAATTTTTATTGAATAATAATAGATGTTTTTTTTTAATTTTTGAGTTGCTAAATTAAGTTTTATTTTTATTTATGTGTTTATTAGTTTACTTATTTATTTATTTGTTTTTTTGAAAGAGAGCTTTTCTATATGGCTTTGGAACCTGTCTTGGAACTTACTCTGTAGAGCAGGCTAGCCTCGAACTCACAGAGATTTACCTGCTTCTGCCTTCCACATGCTGGGATTAAAAGCATGTGCCACCACCCTGGCAAGTTCAATTTTTTTAAAAAAAATCATTAAATTAATTTTGTCTGAAGGCTAGAATGACATGTCTAACAATTTGTGCAATGATCTTAAACATGTTTGTGGTGGTAAAGTTTCTTGGTCCCGGGTGGCCAGAGATCCAGACCCACAGATCTACAGCCCCACATCCCTTAGCCACCCACCACTGCTGCTCAGGTCCCCAGAAATGACTCAGACACTTATATTAACTTCATGCTGTTTGGCTATGGCTTAGACACATTGCTAGCTATCTCTAACATCTTAAATCAACCCATTCCTATTAATCTTTCCTGCCACATGGCCGTGGTTCACCTGTGTTCCTTACATGCTTCTTCTTGGGCAGCTGGCTCAGTCTGTCTCTGACTCCACCCTTCCTTTCGTACCTATTCTGATTCCTCCACCTACTTTTTATACAGTGCCTGTCAAGGCCCAAAACAGCTCCTTTATTTAAAGATGGAGATTCACAGCATACAGAAAGGCATTCCCACATCACCTCCTCCTTTCTGTCTAATCAAAAAGGAAGGTTTCAATTTTAACATAGTAAAATTACATAGAACAAAATAGCTATCAGGCAAGAATTACAGTTACAATATCTAGTCTATTTGTATTTAGCAAAATTAAAGAAAATATTCTATCATCTATCTTATCTTTATTAATCTAAAGTTTCATATCCAATATACTTTTCAAATGACTAAGAAAAACTGTACCTATAACTATCTAATCCTCAACTACATAAAAGACCACAGAAGGATATATTTACTCAAGTATAACAGAAGTGCAAGTAACTTCTAAAATCTAGAAATGACATAGATGACACCTATCTTCCTGGACAGTCATCCAAAGTTCCTTTATAAAGTTGGGGCATCCATCTTCAGCCTACATGCCCAGAGTCTCTCCACATTTCACTGAATCATGAAATCTGCTCTGCCATTCATCATTCGCTTCTCCTCAAGTCCTGAAGAATGTCTGACAGATTTCTCTGTAAAGCAGGAAACTGAATGACCATCTTGGCTTGTTCTATCAAAGTTCAGAGGTCTCCTTCCTATGGAAACTGCATGTCTAGTTTTGACAGCATACTGTCAAGCAGTCAATGCAAGAACAGGTTCTTGTCTACTGGCTAAGCATTGCCACAAAGAAAGTAGACTCCATATGGAATTTCTTCAAAGCCCTTTTTTCTCTTGAAGTATATTGGTGCTGCCAGGAGCAGACCTGTCTCACAGTCCAGAAAAGTCTAAGTTCTTAAAACATTTTAAATGTCATATTCTGTAGGTCTTATAAGTATTTGAAGATTACCTACCTAATTGAAATATATCTTTGTATACCTAAAAATCCTAACTAACCTAACTATAAGTTTGATTATCATAGGTGACTATTAAACTTTATTTCTTAATTATACCTTATAATTTTAAATTAGTTTCATGAACATCATACCTTAAACAAGAATAGAAAAATACATACAGCATAACAAAATTAACCTTAAATTTGTATCAATAAACCAAAATCCATAACAATGTAAAGCATTTTGAGATTAACAGCTGATTTCCTGATCTAAGTAAATTCAATAATCTAACCTTTTAGAAAATCACTCATATGCCATATCACCTTTTTCTTCTTAGAAAGAGATTAACTATGACCATTAACCATGTATAATGAAAACAAACATTTAGAAACAATATTAGGGGAATTTGGGTGTAGTTTTCCATTACTACTTCCTGCTGATTAAGGGGCATTGAAAATCTCACAGGTTGTTGAGACTGGATCATAATCTGCAGCCTTGAAGCTGATATGGCCATCTCTTCTCACCAGAGGTTTTTTCAGGGGGTCTTGGTTGATGAAACCATATTTGCCTGGAAGCAACCCACAGGTTCTCGTCTTCTGTGGAAACAAAAGCAGAACTCTTCCAAAGCAATAAATCCTTAGACACAAATTTTAAAATCAAAATACCTTTAAAATATATATTCTTGTTAAAATTAGTAGCCTTTGCATTTGTAATCCATTGTATTTTTGCAGTTACCTCATTAACAGTTAAAAATTAAAAGAAAACACAATAACAACCAAAATCCAGATTTTGTGTCTATTTTCCATCTTTACATGGCTTATTATATTCTTATTACTATACTACTCTTTTTAAAGACTTTCTCTACCTTCTTTCTTTTCTCTCTGAAGCCTATGTAGCTTTTACACACATTGTAATCCATGTACAGGTTTTGTTTTTTTTTTTTTTTTATCTGAATCTGTTTTATTGTGAATCCTTAATCATATTTCAACCAGAAGAGCTTTTAAAATACACTCCCTTAAAGAGCTGCATATTTTTTTGCATGAAAGCTGAATCAGTAAGTTTTCTTAAAGGGACCACGTCTCTGTTTATGGCCAGCAAACAGAGCAGACCCAAGAAAATGCTGCTGCTAAGAAACCATATTTGTTTCCTTTTTGTTCAAAATAAACAGAAACCTTAAATCAATCACATGCTACCGAGTCTTCTGTGAGCTTTCAGGAACTGGCTTGATTGCAGCTTACACTGCTTGCTGCCAGTCTGCAGGCACCATTTTGAATGTGACCCAGACAGCATGCTTTCTTTGTACAATGACCCGCTTCCTACACATAATTTGGAAGCTGCTTTGCTCAGTTTCTGTGGTCTAGAACCCTTTCTAATCTTTCTCAGGCTTTTAAGTGGATATTCGACTCACATTGGATGCCATCTATTGTAGTGAGATTTCTTGGTCCTGGGCAGCCAGAGATCCAGACCCACAGACCTGCAGCCCCAGACTCCTTAGCCACCCGCTGCTGCTCTGCCCCCCAAAACGAGTCAGACACTTATATTAACTTCATGCTGTCTGGCCTATGGCTCAGGCACATTGCTACCTAGCTCTTACATCTTAACTCAACCCATTTCCATTAACCTGTCTGCCACATGGCCTGTGGCTCACCTGTATTCCTCACATGTTGTTCCTCTGGGCTTCGGGCTTGGTCTGTCCCTGACTCTGCCTTACTTCTCCTACCCATGTTGTGATTTACCCTCCTACTTTTTCTATGGTGCCTGTCATGGGCCAAAACAGCTCCTTTATTTAAAGACTGATAGTCACAGCATATAGAAAGATATTCCCACATCACATGTTCCTCTCATTTTGTACAGTACTCTTGTAACTATTACAAAGTCTATCTATTGCCCATATCTAAAAAGTGCTGAAGATAATATACATCCTATGGTCATGTGGGTGTTATGCCAAGAATGAACACATTTATGTTATTCCTCAATGTCACAATTTATTAAAGAGCAAAAAAATCACAAGTTTCTGTGTTTTCAGTAGCAATAAATTGCAAGATTTTCCTTGAGAGTTCTGGCAACCATTCTTAGCACAGAGTTAGGTGTATATGTCTTAATGGGACACAGTAAAGAAGTTACAGCCTTTTTAATGGAGTATGGTATGCATCATAAGAGAAGTGGGCTTGGTTTTTCTAATATAATTATAATACTCCCAAGTGCCACCACAGTTCCAATTAACTCTAAGAAATTTATAGAGTGATACTGTTTGTAGTCCCAGGAATAAGTCTTTTATCCTTTTGTGTCACATGGATGGTGCTAGACAAATGACAGAGTTTGTACGTTCACTTGTTTTCCCTACTCAAAATGAAGGGAAAGCTTCCTGTAAAATGGAGTCTCTTGTGACAAGGCACAGTCCTTCAGAAGCATTGATTTGTATAATATGAAGTGACTTAGGGGAAGATATAGCCTTGTTTGAATACCTATCATACCGAATTTATTTCCAAAGTTTAACTCTTACAAAAAAAATAAAAGCTCATGCAGCTTATTAGCCTGAAAATTGATTTGCTGCATCTTTAGAAAATAATAGAGTTACATCCAGTGTACTTGGTTTTATGTTGAGGTCATTTATATAGTTGTGCTTGAGTATTGGGCAGCATGATAGATATGAATCAGTTTGCATTCTTCCATATGCTGACTTCTAGATAGACAAGCAGCATTTGTTGAAATGCTTTCTTTTTTCCATGGTGTATTATTTCTGGCTTCTGTACAAAGAAGTTAGATATCTATTGATATGTAGAATTATGTTCGGGTATTTGATTCAATTCCATTGATCAACCTGTGTGTTTTTGTGCTAATACAATACAGTTTGTATTACTATAACTCTGTCATATAGCTTCAAATCAGATGTGATTCCCCAGAAATTATTGTACAAGATTGCTCTAGCTATTCTGAGTTTTTTGATTTCCCATATGAAGCTATTCTGGTTTGTTGGTTTTTTTTTTTTTTTTTTTTTTTTTTTTTTTTTTTTTTTTTTTTTTTTTTTTTTGCTTTGCTTTTCCATATGTTCTTTCAAGGTGTGTAAAGAATTGTGTTGGATTTTTATGGGGATTGCATTGAATCTGTAGATTGCTTTAGGTAGAATGACCAATTTTTATTGTTAACCTGCCAATTCAGGTGCATCTTGAATCTTCTGGTATCTATTTCTTTTTTTTTTTTTTCTCCAAAGACATAAAGTTTTTGCCATATAGTTTTTTCACTTGCCTGATTAGAATTCCTCCAAGTTATTTTATGTTATTTGTGAGTATTGTGAAGGGGTTATTTTCCTGATTTCTTTCTCAGCCCATTTGTTATTTGTACTTAGAAGGACAACTAGTTTTGGGAGTTAGTCCTGTATCCAGCCACTTTACTAAAGGTCATTTTCAGCTGTTGGAATTTCCTGGTAGATTTTTCAAGGTTACTTATGTGTACTATCAGATCATCTTCAAGTAATGATAATTTCTTTGACTTCTTTCTTTCCAGTTTGAGAGAGCCCACACCTGACACTGCCTGGTTGGCCAAGAACCAGAGGTATTACACACTGGAAAGCCAGGACAGAACCAAATGCACCTAGAAAAAAAAGTCAATGAAATGATTCTTAATAATATTCTGCTATTCTTAAAAAAGGGTACCTAGCCTTCTTTCAGTAGTCATCCCAGGAGTATGATCCAGCAACTTATAGATGCAAAGCCCTATAGCCAAATACTTGGTGGAAACCAGGAGAACCCTACGGAACCAGGGAACCCTACAGAACCGGGGAATCTTACAGATTCTAGGAGCAAGAGGAGTCACAGACATCAGGAGAACCAGACCCACAGAGTCAACTAAGCAAGATTCATAAGGGTTCGTAGAGCCTGAGGAGACAAACCAGACCCAATATGGATCTGAGCTAGGTCCTCTGCACATACCTTAGGTTTTATAGCTTGGTTCTCGTGAGACTCCCAACAATAGGAGTGGAGTGTCTCTGACTCGTTTGCCTGTGCTTAGGACTCTCTTTTTTCCTTCTAGTGGGTTGTCTTCTAGGTTTGATATGAGTGTTTGTGACTATTTTTAGTGTATCTTTTTAGGCCATTTCCAGTGGATATCCCTGGGAAGCGCCACCTCCCCACCCCTGTGTCTCTCTCTGGAAGTGAAGGAGGAGTGGATTTAAGGCAGAGGATCAGTGGAAAATAATAACATTACATGTGTACCAAATAAGCCATTTATTTAGCTCAGAGGTTTGGTACTTCAGCAGCATTAGCGCAAAAGTAAGTTCACCTCTTCTGAGAGTCCCCTGGGTTATAACATTTCCTTATGACTTATTAAGTGTTTAACTTTTATATTCATTCTGTTTAGTTATATCTGATGTGGTGTGAAACATACCCAGGATGAAAAGAAGTCACATACAGGAAAGTTTAAGAAGTTCTAATCTACTGGCCTTTGTAGCCTATGGCATGTAGAATCCAAGTTCAGTCTGACGTTACAGATAAATGTGTGCTAGACTATTTGTCAAGTATCCACAGCCCTGGTTAGAGCATAAGATTAGACAAATGCTGGAAAGTCTGAGCAGCTATTAAGCAACCATATAAGAGAATGGATACCCATCAGGAACTGTCCAGATGGGACTGTCCACAAGATTAGTCCAGAAATTCTCCAAATCCTTGTCTCTGGCCAAAGTTGGTGGTGGAGGAGGGGATATTTCAATGAACCATCACTGTAGAGCTTCTGCATTACAATTTAAGCTTCTGCCTAAGATTAGCACTGTTTTGATAACCTTCCTGTACATAGTGGGAATTGAATGATGAAATTACATGCATAGCTGCTCAAGCTAACCTTCTAGAACTAAATTCTGGTAGATCTGGACTGCTTTTGAAAGGAAAAGTATCAGCTCAGGAAACCCAGGAACAAGTTCTCAGTGCATACACACACACACACACACACACACACACACACACACACACACACACGCGCGCGCGCGCGCGCGCGCGCACGGTTTTATTTGCCCCAGAAGAGCAAAGAAAAAGAAATAAGAGACAAAAAGGAGAAGCATGAGGCAAAAAAGAAAGGAAAAAGTGAGAGGAGCCAGAGTTATATGTCCTGTAGGACAAAACACTGTCCCTGGATAGAGAAGAGACAGATGTGGCACACAGGAAAATGACAGCTTATATAGGTACAAGGAGAAACCCATGTTAGGATGAGTTAATTTTTAATTGGGCATGTTAGTTGGGTGAGCCAAATGGAGCTTTTGATTGCTGGACTTTAATACTTTGATAGCTTGTCTTTGATAGTCAGCCTCAGAAGGAGAGATTGACAAAATAATGGAGTAGACCTTGGGGACTAGCGTTAGAAATGTAATCTAATGGTCTTTAAGCAAGGCAGATGGAATGAGAGAGAAGGCAAGGCCTGCCAGAGTCATGCCCATTATGCTCAGGTTGGCCAGAGTCCTTTCAGCCACTCATTTACATGACAAAACGATCCAGGAAAATGCATGCAGAATAACTCACCCTAGCCAAAGGAGGATGCTTCCAAACTGATGACTCCCACAGTTTATTACCATATACTACAAACTAAACTCTTGTTGCTGCCCTGCCCACTATTTTGCAGAGTACAAAAAAACTCTTCTGTATAAAAAAAGTAAAGGAGAGATCATTCACTTTATGCCGAGCATGTATTTTTTTTTCATTAAACTCTAAGAGAGCAATATTATAAGGTGTGTCTAGTATTCTCCTAAAGACGGAAAATAAAATTTCATTGAGTTCAAGAGCTGATTATAGGAGCAGCTTTGTTAGATGACATATGTGGTAGAATATGACCTAAAATTGGCTATTATTGTAATAATCTCCCTTTGTAGAAAAAATATTTTATATTTGAAGATCATATGCATTTACATGTGAGAGAGTGCACATAAGTGCAGTTATTTTGGAGGCCGGAAGAGGTGTTACATCCCCTTGGCTGGAGTTACATATGAATGTCTAGGAGATGTTCTATGTGGATGCTAGGAACTAAATTTGGATCCTTTAGAAAGTAGAACACACTCATAATTACTGAGCCATCTCGTCATCCCTACAAAAAGTCTTTCAAATGTTATACACCTCCAATGCAACTCCTTCTTGATGAAAGCTATATCTTCTGGAGGATAGGGTAAGCATGTCTGGGAAGATTAATGTAGCATAAAGCAAGAGGCAAAATAAAGTCTAAATACCATTGTTATTATAAGAGAGTGACTCTAACTCAGAAATTTGGTTAACAGAAAGGTAGTAGATGAGATAAGCAACACTAAAAGGATTTAGTAGGATGTATTTACATGTTTATTTGTTTATTTATATATGTAGCAATAATTAAAGAAGAAGGGCCATGACTTTTAGAAGGAGTCAAGGAACATGGTAGAAGTTGGAGGAATAAGAAAGAAGTGAAGGATATACAATAGACAGATAAAATTTTAAAATAAACTTATTTCTAAAACTATGAATAAATCTTACAAGACAAAAGAGGCTCAGAAGAAAGTATATTAAGCAATATGTGTGTGTGTGTGTGTGTGTGTGTGTGTGTGTGTGTGTGTGTATCCTAGGAAAACATTAATGCATTTTGAAAGGAAAAGTACATACTCTCTGTATGATGATTTCCCAGTTCTGTACATAAAACATGATCAAATTACACATTTAAATTGCACGAAGTCCATTACAAGACAATGTGCCAATATTGTCTCCTCTGCTTTTTTTACACACCGTGTAACATGTATTCATAAGTGGTGGACCATATAAACATTAGAGATTGACAGATGATAATGGAGCTCTAAAGTTGCTGTTTGTTAGTGACAATGTGACTATTAAAAATGTTGAGCAACTCAATATATTTGTCGTCATACAGGTATAAATTAGCCTATTGTGCAACTAATCAAAAAATTCTAGTCCTTACACATATATACAATATAGAATATTTGCCAGTGATTGTAAACAACTATTACTATTGTATTCACTATATTTTATTATAATTTTAGACTGTATTCCTCTTATTTTTGGATACTTATATTATCTTTTTATGAAAAAGAAAAGTCTATTTTATCCCTGTATCCCCTGCTCCCTCTCGCTTGCCTCTTCCCAATCCTTCCCAGTCAGCCTTTAGCCTCCCCTCTCCCCATCCCTCAACCCTCCCACAAAAGGGTAAGAAGTCCCAAGGTGGGTCAGCTCTTCATGGCACATCCAATCCAGGAAACTCCTATTTCCGCATCCCTATGTCAAGACTGGGGTAGGTGTTTCTCGGAGAGACTGGGCTCCAAGGTGCCAGCCCACACACAGAAACACAGTCTGATCCCACCCCTTGAGGCTCCACCTATTGCCCATGCCTACCCTTGGAGGGCCTATTTTCTTTTCCCAATGGTTTCCCATTGGCTAGTCTTGATTCAGTGAGCTTACCACAGGTCCAGCCAGTCATCATTGTGGGAATTTTCCTCATAATTTCTATACCCTTGCTCATACAGACTCCCCTCCCCTGAGCTCAGATGGACCAGACGCTCAGCCCAGTGCTCAGCCATGGATATCTATTCATTGTTGAATGTAGGTTCTGTGATGACACTTAGGGTGGTTATTCATTTGATCATAGCAGAAGTCCTATTTAGGCAACCACTGCACTATTAATTGGAGAACTAGCCAGGGACATCCTGTGAGGTCTTGGAGGTTTTCCTAGCACCTGATCTCTTTCCAATCTATTCAATATAATTCTTGAAGTTTTAGCTCAAGTAATAAGAGAACAAAAGGAGATTAAGGGGATACAAATTGGAAAGGAAGAAGTCAAACTACCTCTATTTGCAGATGATATGATCATATACCTAAGAGACCCCCACAATTCTACCAGGGAACTCCTACAGTTGATAAACACCTTCAGCAAGGTAGAAGGGTACAAGATAAGCTCAAAAAAGTCAGTAGTCCTCTTATACACTAAGGATAAAAGGGATAAAAAAGAAATAAGTGAAATATCACCCTTTATAATAGCTGCATATACCATAACCAAAAAAGTAGCAGACCTGTTTGACAAAAAACTTTAAATCACTAGAGAAAGTTATTAAAGAGGATATGAGAAAATGGAATGATTTACCATGCTCCTGGATAGGTAGGATCAACATAGTAAAAATATCAATTTAACCAGAAACGTTCTACAGATTCAATGCAATTCCTAACAAAATCCAACATGATTTTTTACAGACCTTGGAATAACAATACTCAACATCATGTGGAATACCAGGAAGCCCAGGATTGCCCAAACAGTCCTGGTCAATAGAAGAACTTCAGGAGGAATCACCATCCATGACTTCATGCTATGATATATAGCTATGGTAATAAAAACAGCCTGATACTGGCATAAAAACAGATTTGTGGATCAATGGAATAAAAGTGAAGACCTTGACCACCACACCTATGAACACCTGACTTTTGACAAACAGACCAAAAATATTCAATGGAAAAAATATAATATTTTCAACAAATGGTGCTGGTATAACTGGATGGTAGTATGTTGAAGAGTGCAAATAGATCCAAACCTATCAACCTGAACAAAACTCAAATCCATGCAGATCAAAGACCTCAACAGAAACCCAGCTACACTGACCTTGATAAAAAGAAAGTGGGAAATACCCACCAATGCATTGGCACAGATGATCACTACCTAAATATAACACCAGTAGCACAGACACTAAGAACAAAAATCAATAAGTGGGACTTCCTGAAACTGAGAAGCTTCTGTAAGGCTAAGAACACAGTCAATAAGACAAAATAACAGTCTACAAAATGGGAAGCCATGCTCTTTTAGTGTCTGTATGATGTCTGACTAGGACTGTTTTGCTTTCATTGTTTTCATTGAATAGTCTGGTGTTATTCAGATGGATCTGCCTCTCTAGATAATTTGGTATTTTTCTTTAGCATCTCTTCATATTTTTTCTTCGTTCTGTAGGTTTAGTGGTTTGATTAATATGTGGCAAGCAAATTTTGGGGGTTTCTAGGCTATTTAATGTTCTGTAAGCTTCATGTATCTTTATAGGTATTTCCTTCTTTAGACTGGGAAAGTTTTCTTCTATGATTTTATTAAATATATTTTCTGTGCCTTTGAGCTGGTATTCTTCTTCTTCGATTCCAATTATTCTCATGTTTGGTCTTTTCATTGTAACCCAGATTTCTTGGACATTTTGTGTTATAGATTTTAGTGATTTTTTTAACTGACATATCTATTTCCATTATTGAATCTTCCACTCCAGAGAGTCTCTCATCCATCTCTTGCATTCTGTTGGTCATGCTTGCATCTGTGGTTCTGATTCATTTCTTCAGATTTTCTATCTTTAGCTTTGCCTCAATTTGTGCCTTCTTAATGCCTCTAAATTTTTAATCCGTGGAATTTTTCTTTCATGTGTTTGTTTTCTTTTTCTTGATTTTCTTTATTTTCTCTCAGGGATTTGATCATCTCTTTCAATTTTTTTGTATTTTCTTATATTTCTTTAAGTGAATATTTTATCTCATCTTTTAAAGCTTCTATTGTCTTCATAAAGTTTTTTTTTTTTTTTTTAAGGTTGTTTCCTTCTATTTTTCTTCCATTGTTATGCTCAGGTCTTGTTGTTGTAGAACCACCATGAAGGCAGAGGTTATTTTTAAAATATACTAATCTAAGATTAATATTTATTAAAATATAAACCAACACTCACAATATAGGTAACAGTTTATATAGGCGCCTGATAGACTGGATTATCTATGCAGTGGACAATGGGAGCTGAACTGGTCTCTCCAGCAGTCAGGAACCAGGAAACAGGGCTTTCTAAGATCTCAGCAGACACTTATGAATAGGGTTGGCCACTCCCCCTTCCGGAGCCCAGGACCCTGGATAAGTGTCTTCAGACCTTATTAGCTGACACCTGAATCCCACCACATCTCTCCTTTTTGTTTAACTAAAAAGGTTTTAAACTAAGACTATACATAATAGGAATTTTTATGAGGTAGTATCTAGGAGAGGGTAAGGCACAAACTATAACCAAAACCTAACACATATAAAGTACATCATATATTTTTAGAATATTGGTAGATGGTAGGGTGTATAAATTATTTTAAAAATGTTGATGTGGGAAAGTGAAAATATAACATCTGAATGTTTTTTGCTAAGGGATAATATGGTAGTAATCTTAAATATTTATTTTTTAACCTTTTTAAGACTTGAGAAGGAAAATGTATCACCTGAAAGTCAGAAGCATATGGAAGTAGTAGCTTTTAAAATTTGGGAGAGAGACAGTGACACAGCTACCTGGAAAATCACTTATGGTTTTATGAGCTGTTGGAGCATCCATCATATTGGCTACAGGCCTATGGTATCTGACAGATCTTTTTACGAGCAGGACAATTTTGGAGGAACAATCTTATCTTGTCTAGGCAGGTTTTGTCAGTCTCTATCTGTCATCTTGTTTATCTAGCTTGGACATCATGTGTGCATTGTCAGTAATCAAGGTAAGGGCAGTTTTTTTTTTTTTTTTTTTTTTTTTTTTTAACTAACTGGTCATTTTTTGTCAAAAGGACAAACTCCAAAGGAGTATCCTTGATGCTCAACATCATCTCTGGAAAGGAACAGTGACACTAGGAGTCATTGCGTCTTTTGCAGTCAAATTCTAAATGTTAAATGTCGTATTTTGGGGGTCTATGACATGGTTGAAGACTCTTGTCTATCTATGATATCTTAACTTGTATCTGAGATAACTGTGACGTGGCAACTTAAGTAATGTTGACTGTAGTTTTTATCGTGTTAAGGATTAAAACCTGTATTATAAATTAGATTATCTATAAGGGGTGTATAATCTCTGAACAAGTTTTAGTATGACTATCAAACATTAGCCAAGGGTATATATATTATGTAAAGTGGCAACAGTATTTTAGACATGTGTATATATATATATATATATGTATATATATAAATATATATATATATACATATATTTATACACATGTAATATAATATACATATATTTAGATCATATAAAAGATCTTGTGCATATATCATAACTAATGCAATCATATGTTATATCTATTAAAGTTAAATGGAGGTAGTAATTGTATAGTGGACATGACAATAATGTGCAAATATTTAAAACAGAGGTAGAAGGGTATATAAAATATAAGTTATAGATTTAATTTTATATAACAGTTATAGATTTAGTTTTATATCAATGTACAAGTTCCTTTGTTTATATAAAGCAATTTTAGATTAAACTTTGTATCAATACATAAATTGTCCCAATCAAACATATAGAATGATTCCACATTTGTATCAATATATAAATATCTATGTCAGTGTAAATTGTCTTTAGCTTAGCCCATATATTTGGCTAAAAATTGTTTATAGGTAGTTAGAACAATCTAGTTTTTTTAAAATACACTAATCTAAATTAATATTTATTAAAATATAAACCAACGCTCACAATATAAATAACAGTTTATATAGACGCCTGATAAACTAAATTATCTACACAATAAACAATAGATGTCAAACCAGTCTTTCTAACAGTCAAAAACCAAAAAACAAGACTTTCTAAGATCTCAACAGCCCCTTGTAAATAAGATTAGCCACTCCCCTTTCTAAAGCCCAAGACCCTAAATAAGCGTCTTCAGACCTTATCAGCTAACACCTAAATCCCACCACACCACCAGCTTCTTCTGGTGCTGTCCTGTTGATGTTTATATTGTTCTATGTATTCTCGCACTGGCATCTGTCCATTGCTTCATCAGCTCACTCTTAGTCAGTTCTTGGTCGCCTCTTAGTTATGAGCCCAGGGGTTTAGTGTCTCCAGTAATTGTAGAGGCTGCTCTTAGTTGGCTCTTAGTTGACTGTAGACCGAGGAGCTGTGTCTCCAATTGTCACTGTAGTCATTCTTAGTTGGGTCTTACTTGGCTCTTAGTCAGCTTCATGGTCTCTAGTTGTTTGGTGTGTGGTGATGCAGACTGTGGTTTGGGCATGGATTGACCCATAGGATGCCCCTTCTGCTGTGTTTTGCTGGGGATTGGTTGGAGGGGGTCTCCCAGCTCTGTTTGGTTTAAGGCAGAGCTGGCTGTGGTTGGGGTACAGGGGGCTGTGGCCCTGTGCTTGGATTCACAGACCATGGTTTCTGCTTGGCCTGAGGGTTGGGGTTCCACTCACCGCTTACTCAGCTGGAGACGGGAAGGTTTCGGGTCTCCCTCCTCCTACATTTTAAAGTAAGCATACAATAAAACCACACGCAACATTACAAAAACAACCGCTTCACAAAGCTCGTGTGTGGTGGGATTTAGGTGTCAGCTGATAAGGTCCGAAGACGCTCGTGTTTACTCATTTTGCATCATTTTTTCTTATACTTAATTTAATCTTGGGTTGTTTGTTCAGCATGTCACTATGTGTAATATTTTATCAGGATAGGAAACAGAATACAGAAGTCTGAACAAACTAGCACATCACTGTTTACTTTGCATTGCTGAAGTTCACATGATGCATTATTATTTTTTTCTAATTGGAGCAGTTACCTTTGTAGAAGATCCTCCTGTTATAGTAAGATATAAGGGTCCTAAAAGCAAAGAAAATTATGGTGTTATGTTGCAAAACAAGACACAGTTTCAGTGTTATTCAATACTGAATGGAGCTCCCACCCCTGGCTTTCATCAATACAGAACATCAACAAACTTTCAAACAGCTTTCCTGAACCAGCCTTGATCTAGTTGCTGGCAGGACCTGGGAGAGATTTAATGAGCTATTAGTTGTGCACGTGGTGTTTTTCTGAGAGCACCGCACTTGGCAGAACATTATTATAACCAAAGGACCATATTAATGCCTAATGAGGCTGTAAATGTATTGAAAATGCACCTGAATTCTCAGAGGTAGGAAAATGAAGATGTAAGTAAGCCTGGGGCAAGTGTTTAGCTTTGCAGTTTATTTTCTGCTTAACAATAATGGGATGGGAAGTAGCAAACTCCTGTCAGTTGTGATTCACACAGCAATACACTTTCACCTAAGGTGGACAATGTTGGGATGATGTAACAGCATCTCAATGCTCAAGAGAGAGATGCTAAAAATCGGACTGTGCAGACTTGACAGTGTGAGGCACCAGACCATTTCAGATATCTATTAGATCCAATCTGTTCCAATTAATATAAGATCTTATCATTTCTCCAAAAGCACCTCCTTCGGTAAGCTGCAAAGGGATTGATAGTTTACAGGATCTGTTTAGTTAACAAGAGCAAAAGGAATTATGAACTTCAGGCAGCCATTACTGTGCTTAACAAAATGAATCATTTTCAAGTAAAAGATGCCTCTTTGTTTGGCTTGACTTTTCAAATCCCAAATCACTTTATTTCTATTCAACTCATTCTGTGGATTACATATTCCAAAGGAACAATTTAGCACTAGTAACATTTAATAGAAAGGCCTTATATAAAGAGAGGTAATCCTAACTTAGAAATAGAGATGGACGATAGAACATAGACTCTCCAAGAATTCCAAAGCCCTGTGACCTGGTTGGACTGGATAGATTTTAAACTGATTCTCATTTTCCTCATATGTCTCTTAAAAGGTATTGTTATTGAGCTGCATTTTTCTTGAAAAATGATGTATTCATCCCTAGTTTTGAATTCTCCAAACACATTTTTAGTTTTTGTTAATATTAAGGATTCTCCTTTCTGTTCCCACATTTAATAACTTGAATTAAATTAAACAGCTAGCAGAAATTTACAACTCTTGGAAAATGTTTTGTACTTATCAAAAATAAATATTGACTGCACCATCTTGTTACTTCCATTTCTTTGTTTGTTTGTGCATGTTTGTGTATGTGTGTATATGTTGCTCAGATAAATAAGCTAGAACTTTTGAATGAGAATTGAAACTAAACAGATCAATAATACAGCATGTACTCCACACTCTGGTATAGGTATCATGCTGAAGTAATGAGATAGTAAAGTCTTAGCAAGGGTATGGTGAAGATTTTGAACTAAGAGAATCAGAAGCTATGGCCAACTTGAGTGGCAAATGGAAAGCGAGCCAGTAATGCTCTTGGAAGACTAAGCATAGGGGAAGGACCAACACAGGGATAATATGCTGGGACTTTTGGGGGGGAAATTCATTAATATTTATGAATACTTTGTGCGTGTCCTACAGAACTGATATATATTCTGCAGGTTAATGTAAACATAGCCAAATGAAATAACATAAATCCACAAAGTAAAAATATTCATGAAGCCACATCTATAAGAACAGAGACACAAGCTTCCATGAATCCTCTCTACAGAGTAAAGTAAGACTTAATGCCTCCAGAAAGTTGTGGCTAAGTTTTTGTGTCTTTGCTTGTAGGAGCTTACATGTATATGTGCAGATAAATTTTTGAGGCCAGAGGTTGATATTAGATGTCTTTGATTTTTCTAAACATTATTTATCCAAGATAGGGTCTCTTGCTGCCCCAGATCTTAATTCTAGTAGTATGGCCTATAGTGGGATTATGTTATTACATTGTAAATAATTGTCCCACCTGCTAGTTTAATACAAGCACTGATTGGCTGAAGGCAGATAGGAACTGTGGGTGGAGCTACCAAAATGGGAAAACTCAGGGAACAGGAAGAGCAGAGCAGAGATGCCACAGAGAAGCCGAGAGACACCACAGAGACACCATGATGAGACACCAGGAGACACAGAGGAAAGAAGTTGAAATGCTGCTCTGAGAAAAGATACTGAGCCACATGGCTGGACAAGACAAGAATTATGGGTTAGGTTAAGAGTAAAGAGTTAGCAAGTTATATGACTGAGCCATAGGCTGATCAGCATAAAATTAATAGAAGCATTTGTGTGTATCTGTGGAACTGTGAGTCTGCAGGTCTTTACCTCAGGCCGGACAGGCCAAAAACTTACTACTACACTGGCCAGCCAGCTTGTTCTGCATCCTCCTTGGACTCTGTCTCCCAAATACAGAGGTTACAGGCAGCTGCCCTTCCTTCCTGATATTTAATAGAGAATGAAGGAAATAAACGTTGGTCCTCATGATTGCTCAGCAAATGCTTTATCACTGAGCTATCTCCACAATCTGTCAGACAAGTATTTAAATAATTTGTACTATATTTTTCATTTATTATTTTATAGAAGCCTACTGCACTAATTTCCCAAATACATTAATATGTTCTTATGCTTTTATATTTTCTATAAGAAATGCTTAATATCTTCAAATTTTACTGAAGTTGAAAACTGTCACCTTACAATTAAGAATTAAGATTTCACATCTGAAACAGTTACACAAGGGACTGAAAAACCATTTATGTTAACAGGATAAGGTAAATGGCAGGCTCAGATTTCTATCTTACTCTAATTAGTTACAAATTCAAGAAAGACTTATTTTTTGTTAAAATAATTAAATAGCAAATTTTTTGGCTTTAAAATTTTTCTGTTATCTCCATGTTAGCCCCCCAGATAACTTACTAGTTCTAAGTTTATGCTTATCAAGGGGCTGATAAACGTAAGATTGAAGGTGAGGGTCATCCCTCTCTGACCTCTATGGCTCATTCTGTGACTGGCTCTGCCCTCTGACCTTCAAGCAAACTTTCTTTCTTTAGAACTTACACAGAATATCACCACACATAGGAGTTTATTTTTAATTATTTTCCGGGGATCCATTCTGTTTTCAATAATGCCTATGCTGATTTATAGGTTCGTCCATTCTATCAGTTACTTTTTATTGCTGTGATGAACTACTATCTAAACTTACTTATAAAGTAAGTTATAGAAAGACAGACTTCAGAGAGATAAAGAGTTAATCACTGTCACAGCAGGGAAATGTGACAGTAGGAAGGTACAGCAGTTGGAACGGAAATCTGAGAGTTCACATATTAAACCACAGCATGAAGCAGAAGCAAAATTGTAATAGTGCTAATCTTTGAACTGCAAATGCATCTTCCAGTGACATAATTCTACCAGCAAGCCATATACCTCCTAAACCTGTACAAATTCTGTTGCAAACTACAGATCAAGTATTCAGATATCATATGCTATAAAGAATATTCTCATTTATGATACCACACCTACCAATAAAACAATAGTATGAAGAAACAATTATCTTAATTTCTTTTCCTGTTGCTGTGATAAAACACCCTGACAAAAGCAACCTGAAGGAGGATGTATTTGCCTCACAGTACCATGTTATACATCATCACTATAGGGAAGACAAGTTGGCAGAATTTATAGCAGCTGACCACATTACATACACAGTGGAGAGCATAGAGAAATTAACATGTATGTGCTAGTGCTCACTTTTCTCCGTTCTTATTCAAATCCAAAGTTCCCGTATAGGGAATGGTACCACTCACAGTGGGTGGGTCTTTTCACCTCAGTTAATGCAATCAAGTTACTCATCCACAAGCCGACTGTCTTAGGTACTTTTATATTGCTGTGATTAAACACCATAAAAAGGCAACTTATTGAAAATAAAAGGCACTTAATGTGGAACTTATGGGTTCAGTATGGTATAGTTCATAATGGTAGAAGAAAGATACGGTGGAGAGAACATTTGAAAGCTTACATCTTGTTTTAAAAGTTGAAGACATAGAGAGTAATTCAAATGATAAATCTTTTGAAACCTCAGTCTGTCTCCAGTGGCACAGTTCTTCCAAGATGACTATACTTCCTGATCCTTTTCAAGGTTCTATCAACTGTGGACTATGTAGTCAAATATAAGAGACTTTGGTGGTCCTCCTTAAACCACTCCAACAACAAAATATACATAATTTCTCATTGAAACTCCTTTCTCAGGTGATTCTATATCTGGTCTAGTTGGCAGTTCAATCTAACTATCCCAATAACTTAATAAATGAAAGAGAATTGTTGCAATGGGGGTTCTTGGTCCTGGGCGGCCAGAGGCCCAGACCCACAGACATGTGTGCCAGACCCCTTAGCTGCCAGCTGCCACTGCTCAGGCCGCCAGAAATGACTCAGACAGTTATATTAACTTCATGCTGTTTGCCCTATGGCTCAGGCACATTGTTAGCTTGCTCTTCCATCTTAAATCAACCCATTTCTATTAATCTGTCTGCCATGTGGCCCGTGACTCACCTGTGTTCCTTACATGTTGCTTCTTGGGTGGCTTGCTGGATCTGCCTGAACCTGTCCTGCTTCTCCTACCTATGCTCTGATTTCTCTTCCTACTTCTTCTATGGTGCCTGTCATGGTCCAAAACAGCTCCTTTATTTAAAGATTGATATTCACAGCATACAGAAAGGCATTCCCACATCAAAGAATAATTGTTAACTATATATTTATTAAGGCCCCGATAGCCAAAGAAACTAAGAGCGAAACATCCACATGCCTGCATGATCTAAGATGAATAGGAGATCTGAGTAAATATTTCTCAAGGAAACCACATACCAATAGCCAGCAACCATCTAAAGAACAGTTAGTGTCACTAATCAACAGGATAGAGCAAATCAAAGCCATTCACTCCATTTACAATAGCTGTGTTGCAAATACAAAGAATGGGGAAGTTTTGTTCATTAACATTAGCAGTGCCTTTGTTCTTTCCTAAAGTTTTAGTTTTGGTCTTTTAAACAGAATTTATTACTATTGTTTCAAATACTTAATACATTGTCCTTAACACTGTGTTTTTATTCTAAGTTATGTTTTGTGTGTTTGTCATTTTTCTGCTATTAGGGTCAAATATTCACAATTTTCTTCGTGTAATTTTCTTGTTTATTAATTATTTATAGTCATTTTGGGACACCGTTTTTTATTGCTGTGATGAGATTTCGAGAACTTGGCAACTTTTATAAAGAAGAGCATTTAACTGGGACCTTTTTAGATCAGAGGTTTAGTCCATATCATCACGTCAGAGATCACTGCAGCATGCAGGCAGACAAAGTGCTGAAGAAGTTACTTAAGTTACCTCTACAGCAACAGCAGGAAAAGAGAAACACTGGGCCTCGCTTAAGCATTTGAAATTCCAAAGCCCACCTCCAGTGACATACTTCCTCCTACAAGACCATACCTATTCCAACAAATTCACACCTCTTAATCCTAGCCAAATCATGCCTCTCCATAATGACTAAGCATTCAAATCTGCAAGACTGCTGCTCTGCTCTGTTCCACTGTAAATTAAAAGCACAAGTGTTGTTTATATACTGTGTTTTTGTTCATTTGAATGTGCTTTTGTTGGCTTTAATTACAATTTGGTTAGGTAATACAATGACAGAATGGGTCATTTCAAATTTGCTAGCAGTCTGTGGTTTTTAAATATCATAGATGAATTTTAAACAAATCTCAATGCTTCGTTTAAAGTCAATGCATAGTTTTCTTCTGAGAAAGACATTTTGTATGTAAAAAAAAAAAAAAAAAAAAAAAAAACCTATGGCTAAAAGAAGAATCATTCTGAGACCACTCAGATAAGAACAAGAATGCCCATAACAGCTGTAGATAGACTGACAGCTATGCTGTTATAGGGGTCTTAAGTAGTTTGTTTCATCTGCCAGTCCAAAAATTAAAAGGCAGTGGAAAAATTACAGTGCAGTAGGTGGCTGCAGGGAAAATATCAGACACGTCAAACAGTCCACTGGTGAAGAAGCACTATTATTGGGGTGAGGAAAGCAAATCACACATAGATCCTCTGCAATTCAGAAGGTGGAATCAAGAAGTTGAACATAGGCTTCTCTTTTCCCCAATGATGGGGACTTTTGAGTGTGTTTAAGGAGTTTCCATCTATTTTTTTTTATTTTTATTTTTTTAGCAATTTGAACAAAATCAAGGATGTTGATCACAACATTGAGAGTAAACATGTCCTGATCCAACCTTAAACTTATCTGACTGGCCAACTGCCAGGGGCTCTATTGTCTTGACAAAAAAAAGCCTTCCAAACTTTGTGCCTTTGTCTTTGGCCAGAAGCATGAGAATGTTTATCATCTTTATTATCTATTTGTGTCTCCCAAATTGCCTGCCTATCATATTTCTGTCTAACTCCTAGTCTTTCAGTATAAATGAGGTTCCCAGAAGAAGCTATTAAACTCATTAAAGACTATAAAACATTTAATTGAAAATGCTAATTTATTAACAGATGGAAAAACTCACAACCTGGTACTCAAAATCAACTTGGTTTAATAAAAATGCTATTTCTTGGTATGCACATAGTAAGTTCTTATCCAACTTGGAATTCTTAGACCTTCCTTGGTGTTTAATTAACTTAGCATTATCTAGTTCTTTCACTCATTTCCCAATTACTTAGGGGTAATTAGGAATGGGATCAGGGGAGGAAAATCACTAACTATCAAATCCCGTTGTAGTTTACTCTGTGAGAACAATATAACCAATTTTTAAGGGCAATGCTCATTCTCTATGGGACCCTGTATTTCTTCTTTTGTTCCACTTTGTTCTCTTTGTAGATATCCTTGAAGTCACAAAATTCAAGGCACTGGTCATAAACTATGCCTACTAACTCTTGTCCACTTGAACTTGGCTCCATCATTGTGTCTTGACAAATAGAATGAAACAGTGGGGATGGAAGTAGTGACGATGGAAGACAGTGGAAAACAAAGTAGTTCATTTACTAAAAGACACTTGTTGGGTGAAATATCAGCTGCTATATAACAAACTTACTTACGCCAAGGCCATCATGGGAAAAGGCAATTGTACAAATAAGCCTTTGGGTGGCAAATCTACCTCTGGCAGTAACTGACCAAGAAGTTCCATATGAGAACTGCCTGAGCTCACATCCTTAAGCAAAATTAGCATATGCCAAGGCATAATTTACTTTGCAGTAGTGTGTATATGTGTGTGTGTGTGTGTGTGTGTGTGTGTGTGTGTGTGTGTGCATAAATATGTGTAAAGTCCTAGCTCTCTTTAGGGGAAAAGATTCATTGTTTTGTTGCTGTGTGTGGACATTATCCTGGGCTGTCCTCATGCACCCTTTCCCTTATGTAATACACTTTGTCCTCCATCTCCTCTTATGGATCACACTTGGAGATGAAAACTGGCATAGAGAAGAACCAAATCATTCCGAATATTCTTTTCCAAGATAATAAGCTAGACTGCAAGACTGCTGTTCTGCTCTATGAAATAACTGAATTGTGGATGCTATTAGCTTCTTGGAGTAATCCTTCCTCTCAAATTCTAATCCCCTCCTACACTAACTGTTTCCCCATCTTCCAAAAAGGATTCCCAAGGTAGAGCGCACTGCACAGAAAGGTAAAAGACTCATTTGGATTTTAATTCAAAGGCTGTATTAAATAGGTTCTATATCAGTATGCCCAGGTAACTACCCTGAAGTGACATTAGGAATATTGCTAAACTATGGCTAAGCTGGTAGAACTACTTGGCTCTGTGGAAGCCTCAGGCAGAGTCTACTCCTCTTGCATCTCTGTTTAGATTTGCTTCAGTCTCACAAGCCAGTCACTCTCTTTAAATGACTGCAGTCAGAAAAGTCAGTTAAAGGTTTTACTCTAACCTCTTGGCAGGAGTAGAAGACTACTACCAGTTTTTGTTAGACAACTAAGACTGGCCTGAGCTTTAAGACTCAGATTTGCCACATATACATGCAGAAGCCAACAGAGGCCAGAGGAGGGCATCAGAATCCCTGGAATTAGATTCACAGGGGTTGTGAGCAGCCACGGGCATGATGGGATCTGATCATAGGTTCTTTGTAAGAGATGAGTGCTCTTAACCACTGAACTATCATGTCAGCCCTCTAACTGGATTTTAAGGAGAGGCTTTCAGATTTAATAAATTGATTAAATATAATTCTTTTAAAAATTTTCTGGTGGTATTTTCCTACATTTATCTGACTAATCACATTTTTTGCACATGTAGTATCATTCATATATGTTCAGGAGTCTCACCTCTTTAGTTGATGTACACAGAGCTGACCCACCTTGGGACTTCTTGCCCTTTATGGGGAGGGGAGGGGAGGATGGGAAGAGGGGAGGCTGAAGTATGACTGGGATGGATTGGGAGGAGGGAAGGGAGAGGGAGCAGGATGACACATGGATTTAAAAAAGGTCTTTTTCTAAAAAATAATAAAAATGAACATACAAAAAATAAAAATAAATTAATAAAAAGATTTTAAAAAATGTGTTAATCAGTCTTTGCTGCTCTCCATAAGGAGGGAAGAATCTATTTTGCTTCAAATTATTTCAGAAAATTCTTGCTCATTCTGCTCAATTCTGCTGATTAAAAGCCTGTGTTGAAATAAAATACCATGGCAGAGGGAGCATGAGGCAGAAGTTTCTCATAAACCCATATGGGCTCATACATATATAAAACAAAATAAATAACAAAACAATATATTTCTAGGTAAAAAGTAGCATCATATCAGCATATAATACTATGGTATTGGCTAGAAAGGCAGTCAGATCTTTATTGAAGAAAAAAAGGACATTTTCCAAACTAAAACCTCCAAAGGTAGATGACTCTTGAATGGCATGGATAGTATATGGAGCCTCGTGGAGCAGGATCAGACTATGTTCCTGTGCATGAACTGGCATCTTGGAGCCCATTCCCTACAAAGAAACACCTAATCCAGCCTTAATATTTGGTTGAGGGAATCAGACCTACCTCAGATGGATCCACCAGACTGAACTGACCCACTCTGGGAACCTTGCCCTCCTTGGGGAATGGATGGGGCATAGGGTGGGAGGAGGCTGAGGGAAGACTGGGAGGGCCTGGGAGAAGGGAAGGGAGGGCAAGTAGGGGTATACAAGGAAAAAATCCTTTTATAGATCATATATAGAAGGAGGGCACTTTCCAGCTAAAGGCTCAACACATTGTGTTGTATTGCATTTAAGTAATTGAATTTTTAAGCATTAAATAAATGTTTTGGATAGTTTATGGAAAAAAGACTTTGATTTGCATGGGAAAATTATTTTCTTTTTAAGTTTAGGTAGAATTCACACAATAAATTGAAGAATCCTAAGGATATATCTTGGTGAATTTCCTTATATCGAGATATTTTGTCACTACCATTCAAATTGAGTTATATCTCATTTCTGCCCCCTAAAGTCTCCTTAAACACCCCGTTCTTACCAGTATTCCATACACAGTACAAATTATTCTAAACTTAGTTACAATCCTAATTTGTTTTCTTTCACCTCTGCCATATAAGTGTAATTTACAACATTGCTTATCTGGCTACTCAGTATTATTTCTACAAAATCTGCTCAGGCAGTTTCACTGTGGCCATCTGATATTCCCTGTGCACATATATCACATTTTATTCTTTGACTCCTGATAGACATTTCAGCTGTTTCCAATTTTGGACTGGAAAAAATATAAATAAAATAAAATATACTAGTTGGTTGTATGAGGCAGGATTTCACTTCATCACCCAGTCTTGTCTGTATCCTGAGTGCTGAGAGTACAGTCACGTGCGATCACACCTAGCCACCTTAGCCATTTCCGAGTGTATAGCTCAGTGGCATTATTACCATCATTTGGCAATAGAATTGGTCAATTTTCTTCTTACTAAAAGCCTTCACTATGAAACAACATTCTTGTTTCTCCTCCTATGCCTTGGCAACAATGATTCATCATTGTCTGCACAAATTCGATTATTCTGATACCTCAAAGAGGTAGGTTCACCTTATTTGACATCTTGTAGCATACTTACCCAGCTTTGCACAACATCTTCAAGGTTAATTCATGTTCTAGTGAGGGTCCAAATTTCTTTTTCTTTTTTTTTTTTTTTTTTGTTCAAAAGGAAACACAGTGTTTGTCCATACATAAACAGATAAATACTTTGGTTGCATTCACATTTTGACTATTATAAATAGTACCGCTCTGAACATAAAATTATGTGCATCTGGGATCTCAATTCTTCTATGTGTATATTCAAAGAAACCATACAATATTTCCGTGTTTACTTTTCTTCTAGGAACCACAATCATGTTTTACAGAAGCTAAACCATTATTTTTGCAGTAGCAACACACGAGTATTCTCATTTCTCTACTTCATTTGACATCATTTGTTAACATTTGTTTGATTGGCTGGTTTTGTTTTGCTTAATTTTTATGGATGTGAAAGGTACTGCATAAGCATTTGATAGAATATTCCTATTTACTAGCACTGTTGAATATTTTTTCATTGTATTATTTTCAATTTCTTTGAAGAAATATTCGTTCAGGTCCCTTGCTCATTTTCATTAAGTTGTTGGATTTTGGTGTTCTTGGCAATAAGTAAAGATGCCTAGCATCCTTCTAAATCTTTGTACTTACAAGGACAATCTTTATATGAAAGCAGGGCTTGTTTTCACCTCTCTACCTATTTATTTTATGGACAGAAATACATTTTAATCATCTTTATTTGCAACGTACTATAGTTATCTGTTTTGGACAGAGAAAGAACTTAAAACAGGAAAAAAAAATTGGGTTGAGTCAGGATTCTCCTTTCCCTTCTGGAGATAGTCTAAATATCAGCTTCTTATTTTACAGGTTGTAGCCCCACAGAGAGTCAGAAACTTGGATGTGGTAGCTGTGAAACATTTGTCAGCTGTAGAAAGCTTTTTGGGCACTAACCATCCAAAGGTTAGTTCATGATCAGCACATAACAGATCTGAGTCATTTCTGGTAGTTCTCATATGAATTTCATCACATGATGATGCCAGTGCAGTCTTGGTTCTAAACATGCATACTTTCTCCTTGCTCAACACCACACTTTGCAACATCAACCAAAACAACCACAAAGAGATTACTTGATTAAGATTTGAGACTATTATAGATAGTTGACAGAAGCTTTTTTGTTGTTTTTCTGCATATGCTAAATGCCAAGTACCAAATTGGTGTGCACCACGAACTATGTTTATGTTGTGCTAAGATTAAGTATTCCTGGTTTAATTGTCTTTGGAAAACAATCAAACAGTTGTTTTACCAATCACTTCTGATTCTTTCATAACAAAAGGTTAAAGAAACAAATATCTAAGACATAAAGGAACTTTTAAGTATGCATCAAGTTTTTGATAAGGGGATATCTTACACTTTTATAACAACCATGTCAAGAGAATGATGGAGGAACCTCACAAGAACTGTCTTACTCATATCAATGACATCGGAACTTCCTGTTAGTCCCAACCTCCTCAAAGTCCACATCTCCTATGCATGATCCTTTGAGTACACACAAACCACATATAAATCATGGAAGCAGATGAAAACCATGGGGCACAGAAAGACAGTTCACCCCAGGATAGGGGAGCGGGCACAATGGTGGTGGTAAACTGTGAGGAGATGCATATCTAGGGTTGATCATGCAATGAAGACATGAGGTAACATCAGAACTGTAGGAAATCTAACTGCTCTTTGTGGGGGAAAAATACTTATTCACACACAGAAGATCGTGATACTATAAAATTAGCTTGAAATATTCTAGAAATCCTTTCTTAAATGCTTTACATTAATTTTTCTATAGTTACTTAATGTATTGCTTATAGTTAAGCTTGAGTGCAATGATCATTTCTTACTATCCTCTCCAGTCTAAAACAAGTTGGCTCAGAAAGATTTAAGCACTCCTAGGACTGGAAGCAGAATAATGGAAATTTACACAGGTGACTCAGAGTCATACTAACATGCCTTTGACTAGCATCAAAACCATCCTGCACTGTACTTCTGATAGGTTAACAAAACTTAAATGACATAGGCAAGAAATATTGGTGCTTCACAGGGGCTCAGTGAGAAAGGAGAATGCTGTTTCATCACAACTGCTGCTATTGTAGCATAATGTAAATGCTTTAAAAATGAGGGTACTATTAGAAACTGGGTTCAGATCTTATCTGTGACATGGCTGGAGATGATGTCCTTGCAGAAGATCAGAAATAAGGCTTTTTAGTGACCTTTATGTGAGTATAGTCAATAGATTAGTCCTGCTTTACAGTCTTTTATTGTGTATCCAGGAGAAAAATCATTGATGCTTAAGAAAATCTGGATAGATGTAAGGAATTGGAAAAAGATTAAGCTTACAAGAAATAGAAAAACCTTTCAGATCTTTGCAAAAAATATCTTTAAAAATACATATAGTCTGCTAAATTCGGTGCTTTATTTTTAAAGAATAATAAGTTTCTAAGGAATAAAACTTGCTAAAAATAAATTTCTGATAATATTTTGGAAAGAAGTCCAAAAAATTTAGAAAAGGAAGATCAGTTTTCTCATTACTCAGCATTTAAGTCCTACTGTTGGGGGAACTCAAGCAGTATAAGGTTTTATAAGCAGTTTCACTTCATCTTAAAATTATTACTACCTTTTAAATTTGTTACTTTGTGTAAAACAGGGTAATTAGGAAGACAGGATTTGTACCACAGTTAAAAGTACTATGTGTTTACTTTGCACAAAACGTGCTAATTAACAATAAGTCACTTGTACCTATTCCCATAGAATTTGCTTACAAATGTAAAGGAAGACCATTAGACCTTATATTCATATGTCCATAGCTTTGAGAATGAGCCTTACTACCTTTCTTCTCACTAATTGGTTGCAAACTAAAATTAACAAATTGTTATAAAACCATGAAAAACTAAGAATTTATGACATTTCTAAATTTAATTATGGTAATGAACTATCTCCATGCTAAACTAATTTTATTATAGCAGAGATAAGACTGCAGTGGTTTGGCAGTCTATATTCCAAGAACAGAGAAAAGAGGAAAATTAAGATTGCCATATGGGAATTAATTATGAATCTTCTCATAATGGAATAAAGCTGAGATATTCAAAGAGATTATGTAACATGGTATTACATAATGGATCTCAGGTCAAAATAAGTCTGAAGGAAAATGAAGCATGTCATTTATAAAGCGAGTGAATGACTTAGGAAAACTGAGAAGATATGAAATGGGGAGGTTATGGTGGCTGAACAAAGTTACCAACTCGACAGAAGAGTGTCTGGTCATGTATTAGCTGACATCATATTGAAGTCATTCCTTTGCTCCAAGTTCATGTTCATTAGGCCAGTATAATATAACCTATATAATCTATATAATGCATTAAAATAAAAGCACAGCTCCTAACAGTGTGAGCAGACTGGTTATAAGGAAAATTTAAAATTAACAAGTTGTTGTATCCTGTGCATAATTTCTGAGTAGAAAGGTTTGCTCCTAAGATAGTATGACTCTGAGGTGCTGGTACCTTTGATCTAGCAACTAGTTTACCACAGATTCATCAAGGTCAAAGTCACTTTATAATATCCTTTGCAGCTTCTGGGCAGTTTCCATAGGTAGTGAACATATCTCAAAGTTCCTTAGCAGGATATTATTAGTCTTCAGTGGGACAAAGTATTAGGCAAACAGATACATTGGTATTGTCCTGAAAGTATGATAAGTCTTGTTATAATTTTAATCTTACACATCCTCTCAAAGTTCTTGTTTACAGACTTGGTTCCAGCTGATAGTAGTATTCGAGGTGGTAGATATTTTGTATGTGACACTTGGAAGAAGCTTATCTTTAAAGGCATTCCTCTGTAGAACATCTTATTAACTACTTTTCTGTTGTCCTGATAGAACATGATGACCAAGGCAACTTTTGGAAGAAGCAGTTTATTTCAATTTACAGTTCCAGAGGAAGAGTCTATGATGACAGTAAGCAAACAGCAATGGGAGCTGAAGCAGGGAAGGAAGAGATTTCATCACCAACGGTAAACATGAGACAGAGCAAATTGGAAGTATGGCCAGATGATCAACTCTCAGTACTCACCAATAATGACATATTTCCTGTGCCAATCCTGTACCCTCGGGATCTAGATTCAGACTAGAAATATATGAATTTTCTATTTGTAAATATGTTTTAAAAATATAAATAATTTTAAATCATACAAAGTGTGAGTAAATGATAAAGAGGAGCATAGTAAGTGAATAAAAGAGCATGGTACCATGAAATGTGGCATTCCAAAATGTAGTTTTTTGGAGGAGGGTATGCGGCTAAATAAAGTAACACGAAGAAATTAAATACAGAGGCTATAAAGTTTAAAGATATGGACCCATGAAACTACATGTGTTTAACAGAAATAAAATAGAGATATAAACACATTAAGATGGTGATAGTGTTAAAATAGGTTATGAAGATAGAAACCCATCAAGAGTTGATAGATAGTATTATGGGCAAAAGGGAGAGAATGTGGGTATTGAAGTGGGGATGTTAGTAGAGAAGAAAAGGGGGGAAAAGGTGTACTATGGACTGATTTATGTTTCTCAAAAATATACATTCATATAACAATGTATTAATAAATTACATCCTTATATTCAAATTATATAATATCTTTAATGGGTAGTTATTAGAAAAAAGACATTTGACAGATAAAGCATGTAGCAGCCACACTTGTAAAAAATTTAGAAAAATTATAGTTATGAAGCTGTAATCCTAGGATTGTTAGAAACCTCTAGGAAATAAACATAGAGGACAGTGTTCTTCCCTGGAGCCAAAGAACACAGCTCTGGGGATGGATTCGAACGTGAGTGTCCAGGACTGTGCAGCAATAAATTGCTTCACTTTAGTCATTGGGAGTGTGAAGCTTTGTCATACCAGTATTAATAACCATTACAGGAGCAGAGAGATCTTGATACACAATTACAACGTTTGCAATGGATTCAAATTCATGAAAAAAAGCCTCCATTATATATATATATATATATATATATATATATATATATATATATATATATATATATATATATATATATATATATATGTATGATCCAGATTTCTTGCTTTCAGATCCTTGATCATTTACCAAAGACACTGAAATCTCCTCTATTTTGTGAATTTTAAGGTAGAAATTACTGAATTGCGTCCTTGAAGGAAGACTGGTATTTTAAATGAAACTATGTAAGTATTTCAGAGAAATGAGACAATGAGTTTTCTAGATGTACATCATTCGTGCCATGTTTCAAAGACTTTATGTGGACTTCTTTTCTCAGAATATATGAAGTTCATGCAGCAGGAAGCATGATGTTTTATAACTATAATAAAAAGATAATAATTATGATTTCTTTTTAAATGTCCCTCAATTTCTACATTTAGAGGAAAGCAAAACTATATATACTTATAGAGATTACATACTCCAAATATAAATTACAGTAAAAATCTGTTAATTCTTTGTTAAGTGCAAAGGTAATTTTCAAAAAGTAGTGTGTTTTTGAAAAATGCATGTCAAGTAGACTTACTTTGTAAATCAGACACATAGAGATAAGGAAATCATGATCATTTACAATGTCTGCTCCTCACAGTAAGACATCACTAGTAGAATGTGGTTCTAGTACAACTTTACCTGTAAATTTTAGCATGGTTTAAGCCGTGTTTTATAATCATTCATCAGCTCTGATGTAATATGCGATTACATCTTAAGAATGCCTTCCACAGAACCTAATGTGCTGAAATTTGTTTTTATTGTTTGAGAATTTCATGATGGAGATCATGTATTTTGATTTAAAAAAAAAAAGCCATCTACAAATATTTCTCTTCAACTTCTTTTCATGTCCTACAGAAATTTTCTTGTCCAATCCAAGTGCTCTTTTGAATTATTTATCTTATGATGTTATTTAAGGTTTGATTATAGCTCCTGGCATTACTAGGAGACACAGTCTCCCTGAATCTCTGGCTCTTACAATCTGTCACTTTTTTATTTCTTTTTTCATTTTTCTTTCTTTTTGTTTCATCCAATAACACAAACAAAAATTTCTCCTCCCTCCCCTCTTCCCAGAACCCCTTCATCTCCCCTGCTTCCTCTTTCAGATGATATCTGAGAGTTAGGTGTAGTCCAGGAGTTATACTGTAGATATGTCCTTTAGGCCCCACAAGTCTACATTGTGGTTGGTTGTGGATTTGGGTACTAGACTCCATTTATTGGCAAATGAGGCACTCTGTCTAAACACATGGTATTCACTTTGTGCTGTCAACATGTTTACAGATGTAGGACCATCTACTGGGGGAATGGAAGCCTCATACAGGCTGTATACTCCTTCCAAAGATTTACGATTTCTTCCTTATCACCTATTAATTACTGATAGCTCCCCAGCTAGGGATGGGTCTTTCTTAGCTCTCCCATTCTTGGTCACTATGTACTTGTATATTGACATTATTACATTGCGATTCAGCTTCTGTTATTTCTCCAGGACTTTTATCATGAAAATGTATTGGATTTTGTAATGCATCTTTCTACACCTTAGTGAAATGATCACGGTGATTCTGTCCTTTAGCATATTTATGTAGCAGATTATATAAATTAATTTATTCTGTATCTCTGGAATGATGCTGACTTGACCATGTTTGATGATCTCTTAAAAATATATTTTTTAATTTTTCATAGGTATTGATGTTTTGCTTATATGTATGCATGGTCAAGATGTGTATATCTGGTGCTTGCACAGGTATGAAGAGGACATTGGCTCACCTAGAACTGTAGTTTCAGGTTGTTGTAATCACCATGTTGCTGCTTAGAACTGTAGTTAAAGATGGTTGTAATACACTATGTTGATGCTGGGAACAATATGGTTCACCTGGATCTGTAGTTACAGATAGTTGTAATGTACCATATTGATGCTGGAAACAATCTGGATCCTCTTCAAAAACTGCCAGACCTAATAACATTGGAGTGATCCTGTGGTGACAGACCCTTTTATGTGTTTTAAATATAGTCTTTAAGTATTTTATTGAGAATATTTGAATCTAGGCCTATCAGAGACACCAGACTACCATTTTTTTGTTGATGGTGTGTCTTACCTGGTTTAGGTATCAAATGTCATATTGGCTTCACGTAAAGAACTTGGAATCATTCCCACCTCTTTTATGTTATAGAATAGTTTGAGAAACATTTATTTTAGTTCTTCCATGAAGGTCTGGTAGAATTTGGTGATAAATCTATCTAACTGGACCAGAATCTGTTGTTGTGAGTTTTTATTATTATTGTTTAGGGGATTTCTTTTATTGATCTCTCAGTTTTATTGCTGGTGCAGGATCTGTTTATCACTTCTTATTTTAATATTGTTATGCCATAACCATTTTAAAAATTTCCCATTTCTTTTAGACATCCTAATTTCATGGAATAAAGGATTTGGGACTGTGTCATGGATTTTATTAGTTGTCTGTTGTAACATTTCCCTTTTCATCTCTGATTTTACTAATTTTGGTTTTAATTTTTCATTCTTTTGGTTGATTATATTTCTATCATGATTATTTCTATTTTATATCTTATTTTTCCATGCCTCTTGTGACAGAGGCTGGGGTCATAATGAGTTTGGGGCCATGCTTCCTGTAGGTCTTGAACACAGATATGGACAGTCATCTAGTGGCCTGAAGTAATTCTTAATTGCACAATAATAATTTATGGTTAGACATTCTCAGTTCACTTTACCGTTCTGTCAATGGATTCTCTCTCTTTTTTAAAAAAAAATATTTTTGACATGATTTAAAATGTTATAGTGGGTACTCGAAGACATTTCAGTGTTTGCATTTTGATTACTCATGTGGAATTACTGTATTAGTAATAATGCTAACCATGAGGTTAAAATAAATATTTTTTAATACCATAAAGAAAATTCTAACATTCTGAGAGGCACAGCAAATACATACATCTTAGTGTTTTCAAAATCTATTCTGAAAATTAGCTGTTAATAAGAATTTGTGGACTTAATGTTACCTGTGCTCTTCTTACATTCAGCCAGAATGTCATGGAAAACAAGCAGACAGACAAAACCTTTAAAACAAAAACAAAACCTCTGGAGTCCACAGGAAGTAACTGTGATACTATGTTCTCTCATAATAGTTTTATGAGCTGCTGTGACAAACAAATTCCTAAGGGGCACAGTATTAAAATTATCTCTCACTTCTCTTGTTACCAGAGGAAAAACACTCTGGTGAGATGCAAAATTGTTAGTGTAGAAGTGACTATGAGAATGTTGTATTCAGACTTACCTCATGTTCACTGAGTGAGTATACTAGGAGCAGATCTATTTGAATGCCAAAAATGACTTTGGCAAATCACCTCACAATTTAGATTCCTAATAAAAATAAAAGGCTGGTAGACAAATAATGTGCAAAATAGTCTTTATTTTGAAGTTACTATTATTTACATAAATAAATGATTACAACAATTAATATTTGGGATTGCCACCTCGTAGAAATTTGTCAAACATAATATATTCTAAATTATCAATAATCTACCCCATAAATTCATGTGGAAATGTGGAGGAAGTGCCAAAAGTATATCAGTCTTACTTTGAGTTCATAAAATCTTTATGTGAAAAAAGTCACTAAATCAGTGCTTCAGGGATATTACATTCTGAGCTAATATTAATAACTTGTGTGAAATATTGGAATATTTGACAAATACAGCATCTCAAATCTATAATCACGGCCAGAGGGCCCATGAGAGTGTTTTCCCCTATCAAACTAATAAAGTTGACCATAAAAGACAAAATTCGTAAAACGTCATAAAACTGACTTTGTGGTCCTCTATAAAAAGGCTTTATTTAATTTTTGAGTAGGTCTTTCTAATATGAAATGATAGAAATAGCTAATACTTGGAACTTCATTTAAAATAAAAAGTTTTAACACTGACTATACAATTCATATGGAAAAATGAGAGTTTGTTATTACTTTTAGAAAAGGTCTCCATGTAACTCCGTCTGGTCTAAAATTTACTATATAACACAGGATGCTCTTGACTTCCTGATTATTATTTATCTCCACCGGAGTAAATGAACAGGTATGTGTAACCACACCAGTGTGAAGGTTTCAATAGGGAGAGGGTGAAGGGGGCAGTACTGAGGTTAAAGGACAGCTTTCTGGACTTGGTTCTTCTACAATGTAAGTCTCAGTGATCAAATTCAGAGTTTTGGTTTGGAGGCAAGTGCCTTCATTGACAAAGCCATCTCATTAACCTAAAACATTACTTTTAATGGTAATCGTTACTTTTTAAATGTATTACTTGGGGCTGGAGAGGTAGGTGGCTTGTTGATTAAGAATGTTTACTTTTCTTGTAATATTGGACCTTGTAGTATTGGACCTGTCTTTGGTTCTTAGCACACACATGATGGCTCACAACCATTTGTAACTCTAGTTCCAGGGGATCATTTTCCCTCTTCCAATTTCTGCAGACATCAAGACATCAGGCACGTACATAGTATATAAGCAAACTTGCAGACAAAGCACTTATACATAAAGTAAAATAAATCTAATTTTTTAAATCTTAACCTATTTATATTTTCTACTATTAGTAGTTCTTTAAAAATCCATTTTAATAATTATTTTCTTAATTAACAATTTTAAATATCTGTCTTAATATCTTGATATCTTATAGGTTTTTTGTATGTTCATTTTATTATTTTTTCATTTAAAAATGGATTTTTTTTATCCATATATCGCCCTGCTCCCCCTCACTTCCCTCCTCCTAATCCCTCCCAGTCAACCTTCAGCCTAGCCTCTTCCCATCCCCCCTTCCCTTCTCCCAAAAGGGCAAGAAGTCCTAAGGTGAGTCAGCTCCCTGGCACATCCACTCCAGGCAAGTCCGATTTCCTCATCCCTAAATCAAGACTGGATTAGAGGTGAGTGGCACCCAGACCCTCAGACCAAGTTGAGACCCTGGTCTTCTAACCCCCGGCCGAGGGACACAGCCCCTGGCACCCCAACCACACCCAGCTCCGTCCTAAACCAAAGAAATCTGGGAGAGTGCCTCACCCCCCACCCTCAGCCCAGTCCCCAACAAAACACAACTGGAGGGACAACCCACAAGCCAAACCGGCCCACACTGCAATCTATGTTATCACACACCCATAACTAGTAACTGGAGGCTCCAAAGCCTCCCTCCAGGTCCACAGCTGACTAAGAGGTGAGTGGCACCCGGATCCTCAAGCAGAGGCTGTGGTCTAGAGACACAGCCCTTACAGTTTTTTAAAAACTCCTCTCCTGACTCTGCCATGGTTGAGAGAACCCAGGGTTTCAGTGAATGCAAGAACAACTCTGCACCTTCAGCTACATCCACAGCCTTTATTCATTTTTTTTCCTCTTTAGTAAAAACATTTTATTGTTTTTGCCATCTCTTCTGTTCTCTTCTTTGGACAGTTCATTTTAAATAAAAGTTTGTAGTCATCCATCATTAGATTTTAATCATAACTGTACACATTTCACATTATTTCTTCTATCTATATATACATATTGACTTGTTCTTCTGTGAACTGCCATTAATCAAGTTGCATTTCTGGCTGTCTGCAAATGAAAATAAAGGAGGAGAAAATAAATGCCCTGGTTCGTCTTTCCCACTTACTATTGTTCCTGCCTTCAAGCAAGCAAATCAGCGGCAACCTGTGATCAGTTTCCTTTCATCTCACTTGGCTAAATTTCCTTTTCTTTCAGCAACTTCTGAAATATATCTGTTTGTCCAGAAAGCTGTTGTAATGAACATTTTACACAAAATGTGGTGTTAGTATTTGGCTCTTATTTTTTCTTTCATCCATGCTATACATCCTTGAATGTAAGTAAGACACCTGTACCATTTTTCTCATTACATCAATCGTTGGATTAATTTCCACACTCTTGCAGATTAACAATATGATCCCATTCTTTATTCTTCCACTATTTTTATAAGGATTTATTTCTAAATCCTTTTTATTTTATTGAAAACAGATTTTTTTGGTCACATAGTATATCCTAATTATGGTTTCCCTTCCCTCTACTCCTGCTTCCCACATGTTTTCCCATCTGTATCTCATTAGAAAACAAATAAGCTTCTAACTATAATAATGAATAATATAACATAAATAATAGGACTAAACAAACTAACAGAGTAAAGAAGCCCAAGAAAAGCCATAGAAAATGAGACCTATCCTTCTGTACACTCAGGAATTCCATCAAACGCTAAACTGGAAGCTATAACATATATGCAAAGGATACATAGAATAAAATAAAAAATAAATAAAGCAAAATATAATAAGATAAAATAATCACTAACAACATAGAATTGAACAAAAGAAAAGAATGCCCAACAGAATGCACTAGAAACAGAGACTCAGCTCACCCTCAGGAATCCCACTGAACAGGAATCCATAATCTGTACAGAAACAAAGTATAGGATAAAGAGAAAATAATATGTAGATTAAAATAAAGAATTATATATGTATTTTAAAGAAATATGTAATATATATACATATATATATACATATATACATACATTTTTAAAAAGAAGGACAAGGTCTGACACATTATAAGAGAAGGGACATCTAACAGAGCCATTGAGTGTAAGGAGTCTTTCTCTGATCAGCCATTTCCCAAATAACAACATGAAGACTTATTTTTAGGAAAGCTTGACCTCAGTTTAGGCTTGTCCCTAAGCTCTTATACCTTAAATTAATCCATTTCTTTTAATTTACATGCAGCCATATGGCTCATGGCTTATATCTCCACCTATACGATCTGCTTCCTCTGTGTCTAGCTGCTGACTTCCCCTTCTTTCTTCCCTAAGACCTCTTTGTCTGCAGAAGTCCCACCTAACCTCTTCCTGCCTAACTGCTGACCATTCAGCTCTTTATTAAACCAATCACATCCCACATGTGAAGTGACACATCTTCACATAGTATAATCAAATATCACACAACATTTGACTTTGGTTTTTGTTTCCCATCTACTGCTAGGCATGTAGCCTAAGCTTAAGAGTAGTTTGTTTCTCCAGTGAGACGCCCTTGGAAAAACTTAATTTTCATTTGCAAATGATTATCAATTTGAAGTAGTTTCTGGATTAGGATTGGATTGCATATTGTTTGACTGTGGTTCCCTGTATTTGTTCCCATCTGTTGACTTAGTTAATATTATTTCCTTCAAGAGTCTCTGAAGGAGTTGAAGATGAGATAGTTATGGTTTTCTATTGATAGTTTTAGAAAATAAAATTACTAAGAGGTTAAAGTATTTAAGTTTGGGAGACATCAAATGAAAGTTTTCAGTAGGTAATGCAAGTTAGATAGAAAGTGAATTAGGTACAATCCTTAGGACTCGTCAAAAATAGGATAAATAATAGAATTTGTCCTTGAATCTGTCAGTTGTTCCTGGACTGGACATTACTGATGTAATTATTGCTTATATAAATTATATACAATTATTGTACCTATTGTATGTAGTTTTTATTATATTGGTTATAACTTTCTGTTTTATTTTTGACACAAAAGGGGCTATGTGGTGATATATACTTAATAAAAACATTATTTTTAATAATGTATATATACTTATAGAAAAATATATATTTAGTAAAATAAAAGGAAGGCTTTTTAATGATGGCTGAGGAAGACACTTATCTGTGAAAATAGTAGAATGTCATTAGGAGTCATTATACTAGAACAGAAATATTTGGTTTTGCTCTATGTCACAGGGCTTTCTAATGTGAGATTCTTAGTCACACAAGCAGTGTCAGGTATTGGTTCCATCTCATGGAGTGGACCTTAACTCAGATCAGATGTTGGTTCTTTACTCTCACAAACTTTGTGACATCACTGCACTTGCATATCCTGGACACCCATCACCATTGTAGATTAAAGACTTTATAGTTTGCCTAGGCTGGTGTTTACATTCTCTTTTGGTAGCATGCAGAAACCTTCCTGTATCCAGGTCCTACCACATAGTGGCCTCTGCTCAAATTCTCCACATTGAATTAATTGTGGAGGCATTGTCTTCAGCAATAAGGATTTGCCATCAGTTTGTGAAGAGCAACATATAGACTTAGTAATAGCCTGGTTTGTTTGGAGGCTCCAGTGAGACTACTTTGGCCAACAACTCAATTAGATGTGACCCAGTCCCAGTACTGAAAGCTTCATTTTGTGACAAGAGATGGTTAATGGAGGTTCTATCTCCTTTATTATTCAGTGGTTGCTTCTAAAGTGTCTCTGTGTGTAGTAAAAGGTTTCTGGCCTAGACTTTCAGGCCTAGCCTCAAGGTTTAGACCCACAGACCCACTGACCCACAGAGACACACAGGCACTTACATTAATTTTAGGCTGATCTGCCTAAGGCTGAGGCATATAACTTGCTAACTCTCTACCCCTTAAACTAACCCATGACTCTTATCCTGTTCAGCCATGGGGCTCTGTACCTTTTCTCAGAGCAGCATAGTTGTCCTCTACTTCTTCTGCCTTCTCTCTGGCATTCTGCTCTGTTCTTCCTGTTCCCAGAGTTTTCTTAGTCTGGTAGCCCCACCCACACTTCCTGACTGCCTTTGGCCAATCAGCAATTTTTATTAAACCAGTGGGTGGGACAATTATTTACAATGAAACAACATAATCCCCCTACATCTGTGTATGCATATATTTTAGGAAGCATTTACTGTTTAAGTTTCCTTCCATACTACCTCTCAAATGACTTCTGCCTGTCTTGTCCTGTATTCCCTCCCTTGTCCCACCCTTTCCTTCCCTTCTCCACTTGATGCTCTTGTTTTAGTCTCAGCCCACATCCATCCCTAACTATTCTATTTCCTTTTCTGAAAGATGTCTATCTGCCCCTGCTCCCGTGTCTCTTACTCTATACCTAATATCTGTGGGTCTATGAATCCTCATAGATTGTTTTATTAATTACTTAACAGTTAATATCTAAATACATATCATATTTGTCTTTCTGGGTCTAGGTTACCTTACTTGGGATCATTTTTCCAGTTTCATTTATTTACCTATAAAATTTGATGTTTCCATTTTTAATAGCTGAGTAATACTCCATTGTATAAATGTACTATATTTCCTTTATTCATCCTATGTTGTAAAACATATAATTTTTCTAACATCTGCATATTATGAGTATAGAAGGATGAACATGGTTGAGTAAGTGACTCTGTGGCATTTAAAATATCCTTTGGGTATATGCCCAAGACTAATATAGCTGAATCTTAAGGCATAATTGTAGCAGTAAGGTTTTCTGGCCCTGGGTGGGCAGGATCCAGACCCACAGACCTGCCATCCCAGACCCCTTAGCTGCCCGGAGCTGATCAGGCCTCTAGAAATGATTCAGATGTTTATATTAACTTCATGCTGTTTGGCCTATGGCTCAGGCACATTGCTAGCTAGCTCTTACATCTTAACTCAACCCATTCTCATTAATCTGTCTGCCATGTGACCTGTGGCTCACCTGTGTTCCTTACATGTTTCTTCTTTGGGTGGCTGGCTTGATCTGCCTGTGACTCCGCCCTTCCTTTCCTACCTGTTCTGATTCCTCACCTACTTTTTCTATGGTGCCTGTCATAGGACAAAACAGCTGCTTTATTTAAAGATTGATATTCACAGCTTACAGAAAGACATTCCCACATCACATAACAATTTCCATATCACTAAAATCCTCTACATTGATTTCCATAGTGGCTATACTAATTTGCACTCCTACAAGCAATGGAAGAATATTTCCGTATTGAGTTTTTAATAATTATGTAGAAATTGATATTCATTTTTAACTATATTGCTTTTATCTTTAGTCAGTATAGACCCCATTTAATTTTTGTGCTTATTATTTCTATTAAAATGCATTAAAATCATTGAAATTGAATGTATTTTCCATGATTTCTTTCACCAAGCACATTTTAAGATATGTCATCTAAATGAGACAATTGACCAAATAATTCTTTCAAATTCTAAGTATTTTGTTGGTTTTATTAAGTGAATTGGATTTTTATTAGTTTTGTTTTATTTTAGTATTCTGGCATAACAATATTATTTACCTCTTTCCTTCTTTCCCTCCAAACTCTCCACAAACTCTCCTATCTTTCTCTTATTCAAACACATGGACTCTCTTTTTATTACTGTTGTTACATGCATACAAATATACACATATATTCCTATATATAACCTGCTCAGTCTGTATGTGTATGTATGTGTATGCTTTCAGATCTGGCCATTTGGTTTTGGATACCCAACTGGTATGCTCTTCTTCAGGAAGACTATTGCTCCCCCTCTCAGAATTCCTTAGTTGCAAAAGAAATGATAAAGCTGTTTATCAAGAGATAAATTTGAGTGACAATATTCTGGAAAGACTGATTCAAGTTAGTTTTGCCATAGAAGAGGTTGTGGGAACCCACAGGCTCCATAATGTACTTGATTCCAACTTGACTCAAGGTCAGATATTTCGAACTTGCTTGTGCTTCTTAAGGATGAATAACAGGATATTTGGCCAAAGGTGTGGTTATTAGCTTTGAGAATTAAGGAGTTTTTACGCTTGTTAATCATTGAACTAGTGGTAAAGAAGTTTCCCCCACCCCTTTGCAGTATGTATTAAAAGTTCATGAGAAATAAACTTCTTACTGTTACAGTATTCTGTGAAAACCCTCCCAATTCTATTTTTTTCTTCAATCCTCACTCCTCTCTTCAGGACTGTTTCACAAGTTGTGTGGGACTGATAAAAGGCTACATTAACACTTACAACCTTGGATCAAAGAATATAAATCAATATTTTACACATACATTGGAAGGGTCATTTGTTGTATGAAATTTTGGCTCAGCCTAGCCCCATAGTCCAAAAGAGTCTTTCTTGCCCATAGCCTGGCTTAGTCTGATGTGCGATGTCTTTCTGTATGCTATAAATTATCATTACATAATAAAAAAGACTGGTTTGGCCTATGGCAACCTAGCATATAGTCAGATGGGAAACCCAAAGTTAAATCATAAAACAGAGATAGAGAGAGAGCAAAGTCAAAAAGGAACAAGCTGCCACCCAAGAGAACAAGGCATAAGAAAACACAAATAAAGCCACTAGCCATATAATAAAAATAAGTTAAGTTGTAAGAGCTAACTAATAATAAGCCCAAGCTGTAAGCCAAACAGTTTAAAATTAATATAAAACCAAATATTTTTATTATATTTAAATATAAAGTAATATTAAAAGTGTATAATCTCTTAAACTTCTAGTTCATATCTCACGCTAGTCCATGCCAAAACTCTTGTAATAACCATTAGGTAAGCAAACGACAACAAAAAGGGAAAAGAATATTAACAGATGTTTCAGCTGTTACCTTATCCCATTCTTGATTCTAAGGATGATGGATAATTGACATCGAGTGAGCTACACAATATATTTTGAGAGTTTTTCTTAATAGACATGTGTGGTAGGATTTAGGTGTCAGTTGATAAAGTTTGAAGACAAAATAGATAAAAATAAATTATTCTACTTACCTGTAAACAATTTTTAGCCAAATATGGGCTAAGCTAAAGACAATTTACACTGACATAGATATTTGTATATTGATACAAATATAAAATAATTTTATATGTTTAATTAAGACAATTAATTAATTTTATATGTTTAATTCACGATACAAAGATAAATCTAAAATTGTTTTATATAACCAAAACAACTTATACATATATATAAAACTAAATCTATAACTTATATAAAATTAAATCAGTAACTGTTATATTTTATATACACTTCTGCCTCTGTTTAAAATATTTGCACATTATTGTCATGTCCACTAAACAATTACTACCTCCATTTAACTATGCTAGATATATGATTACACTAATTATAATATATGCACAAGATGTTTTATATACCTCTGTTTAAATAATATATAAATAAGTAATGTAATATAAATAATATATATATACATGTCTTAAATACTATTGCCACTTTACATGATATATATATATATATATATATATATATATATATATATATATATATATATATATATATATATATATATATACCCCTGGCTAATGTTTAATAGTCATACTAAAAATATTGTTCAAAAATTATACACCCCTTTATAGATAATTTAATTTTATAATACAAGTTTTAATCCTTAAGACAATAAAAACTACAGTCAACATTACTTAAGTTGCCATGTCACAGTCATCTTAAATACAAGTTAAAATATCATAAATAAACAAAAGTCTTCAACCATTTCATAGACCCAAAGATATGACATTTAACATTTAAAATTCGGCCTTGAGAGACATGACAACTCCTGGTGTCACTGCTCTTTTCCCAAGATGGTGTTGAGCATCAAGGACACTCCTTTGGAGTTTGTCCTTTTGGCAGAGAATGGCCGGTTGGGTAAAGAACTGCCCTTACCTTGATTGATAGATAAACAAGATGACAGATGGAGACTGACGAAACCGGCCTGGACAGGATAAGACAGTCCCTCCAAAATTGCCCTGCTTGTAAAAAGATCTGTCAGATACCATAGGCCTGTAGCCAGTATGATGGATGCTCCAACGGCACATAAAACCATAAGTGATTGTCCAAATAGCTGTGTTGCTGATCTATCCCAAATTTTAGAAGCCGCTATTTCCATGTGCTTGTGACTTTCAGGTGAAATATTTTCCTTCTCAAATCTTAAAAGGGTTAAAAAATAAATATTTAAAGTTACTACCCTATTATCCCTTAATGAAAAACATTCAGATGTTAAATTTTCACTTTCCCAGATAAACACCCTACCATCTACCAATATTCTAAAAATATATGATATACTTTATATATGTCAGATTTTAGTCATAATTTGCACCTTATCCTCTCCTAGATACTACCTCATAATAATTCTTATTATATATAGTTTTAGTTTAAAACCTTCTTAGTTACACAAAGGGGGAGATGTGGTGGTATTCAGGAGTCAGTTGATAAGGTCTGAAGATGCATATCCAGGGTCCCGGGCTTCTGAAGGAGGAGTGGCCAACCCCATTCATAAAAGACTACTAAACTACTAAAAGGCCCCGTTTCTTGATTCCTGACTGCTAAAAAGACCAGTTCAGCATCCATCATCTACCGCTTAGATAAGCCAGTCTATCAGGCACCTATATAAGCTGTTACCTATATCTTAAATGTTAGCTTATATTTTAATAAATATTAATCTTAGATTAACATATTTTTAAAAAACCTCCGCCATCAGACATGAAGATGTTACATCAATTTAGAGGTTAATAGCTACAATAAATGGTGAAGATAGCCCAATACAATTTTGACTGTTGACCTGCAACATTTTATATTTTCACAGTTAATTTAGCCAAAGTCAGACAGTCTTCAGGTCCTTTACTTTAGATGTGGCTTTTCAGAAAATTTTATCTTCACAAGGTTATTCTTACATACTCTGTAGCTCTGAGTTATTGGTGGAACTGGGAAAGAAGTATCTTCAGATCTCCCTTTATTCTAGTTCTTAACAAAGAGAAAGTTTCATTTCTAGAGTTATGAACAGAAACAAAGGAAATAAAAGTCTATACATAGAATGAGAGAATACTGAAATAATTACAGAACCCAAAGCCATGTATTTAAGCTTCTAAAAATAAGTCAACGTGACAGGCACCATCTTCAAAGAAACATAGTTATATTTTAAAATAATTGGTCAACTCTTGTTAAATAATGGACTGGAAGTAATTATTTAATGCAATTTGTACTTCCTACATGAATGGACACACAACACTTTGAATTCAATATATAACCTAAACTAAGAAAAGATTTCTTCTCTGACTATCCACTCAAGTTTAACAGGTTTCCTGGTGTAATTCTAACCAACCATACTTTATGAAGTTGTTTAAATTTTAAACTAGTTTATACTTTTTATACATATATCTGTTTGTATCTTTAAAGATACCAAGTAATAAGTGATTAGGAAAAATTCCCAATTTCTTTCAAAGCAGATTTCTTGTTTTCAGAATTATGACACCTATAAAAAATGTTTATGTGAAAGCTTTTAAAAAATTAGTCAATATCTTATTGTAGAATAAGAGTTGTTGATGATTGCATTATAGATTTATAAAAAGGAGGAAATTAAAAAGTGACTACTCCCAATCTTCTCTGCTGTCTCTATCTTCAAAGAATCACTAAAATAGAATGAAGTTAATAATTTCTCAAAATTCTTCTCTAATTGGACTCAAAAAAAACTTCTCAACAAGAAAATTATCATTGATACTAGAAATTTAGCCAAATTCCCAGGGCTAATATATTTGTGACCTTGGAAGAAAGCCTGAAACTACTCCTTTTTGAAATCAGCATATTATCTGACTACATTCTAAGTATTTGTCCCTATACCGACAGGTAAGTGGAGTCCTCACTTATCATGAAAACTTCTCTTTACAATAAATGAGGACCATTACAGAAAACCATAACCTCAAAATGCAGAATTATAGACCCAGTTCCAAAGAATCAATCTAAAATACACCTTAAGGCTCAGGGCTTATTACAAATGAGAAAGCAGAAAGTTTCCAAAAGCCAATGTATCAGGGAGTTTGCTATTATACTATGTTTCTAATAATATCATAAGCTAGACCCATGAATTCTCATTAACACGACTGCTTAATCATGAACAGAATAAAGACAACAAAAATAGACAAGCAAAAGAATATTGGGGGAAGGAATTTTACACAAAGAACTATATGCAATTAAGGAATACCGAGAGCAAGAGAAATAGCCAAGAAAACACACATGCAAATAACATCATATGGTTTAAGAATGTTGTGTTATATATTTAAGAATATATGTGTATCCATATAGACAATATGTATATAAGTAGAATTAATGCAAAAGGAGCCATTAGTTTGGAAAAGAGCGGGACAAGATACATGAAAGTGTTTTGAGAAGAAAGTAAAGGGGTAATGTTGTAACTGTAGTATAATCTCAAAAATTAAAGAAATAAAAAAGAATCTCTCATAATTGATTATTCATCTAGATCCTAAGTCACAAAACAGTTTGTTGTGTTGCTTAACAGGTGTACACTGTAGGGGGATTAGGAGGTTCCATTGTAAATAATTGTCCCTGCCAATGAGTTTAATAAAAAGCACTGATTGGCCAAAGGCAGACAGGAAGTGTGGGTGGAGCTACCAGACTAAGAAGACTCTAGGAACAGGCAGAACAGAGCAGAAAGCCAGAGAGAAGCCAGAAGAAAGAGAGGACAACTTTGCTTCTCTGAGAAAAGGTATTGAGCCATATGGCTGAACAGGATAAGAGTCATGGGTTAGATTAAGGGTAAAGAGTTAGCAAGCTATATGCCTGGGTCTTAGGCCGATCAGCCTAAAACTATTGAAAGCATCTGTGTGTCTGTGTGAGTCTGCAGCAGAAGCATGCTGGGCCCATAACCCAGAGGTCGATAGATTGAAACCATCCTCTGCTACCATCTGTGTGTCTCTGAGTATCTGTGGGTCAGTGGGCCTAAACCTTGAGGCTAGGCCCGAAAATCCAGGACAGAAACCTCTTACTACAGTACACACATGTTTTTGTATGCTTATTACTCATTAGATTAAATTTCATACTTGATTTAACAAGGAAATAGCCTAGGCTTGCCCATTTATTAAATTCTATTGGAAAACACAGTTTTAGAAGATATAAACTGAATAATTCTATCAGTGCCCTTTGTCTCAAAGATTTGACATTTTTGGAGGTTGATAACTTCTTACAAACTTTCAATCCACATAATTACTTACTTAAAACTGTTTATATAGGTGAATGTGAATGATCCCAAATATTTCCTAAAAAGGAAGGCTGAAAGAAATAAGTGCCAGGGGTGGGGAGTAACTACAAGGACAGTGATTTCTGAACACAGCCAGGCAGTTGCATGTGTAAATTCAGAGCAGTTGTGACAGCATGCACGTGACCTGTGAAAGCTCAAGATAGACAACATTCTACACCGGGAAGGGAAATGAACTGGAAGCCCAGTCACGAGCAGGGGAGCCACTGACAATTTATTATTGCTTGGAGAAGAGTTTGTTTTCTTTAAGAGTCCGTTCAAAGTTAACAAGCCCCAGCGGAAGGCCCATGTACAAGCATATATTGACAGAATAAATAGGACTAGAGGGATTTTTTTAAAAAGGCAAGAGGACACACGGTTACATGTGTAGTGAAGGGAGGGTAGCTATGGGGAAAATTGAAAGATGAAGTATATATCACCAAAATACATTGCATGAAATTCCTAGATAATTGATAGCAAGCGCAAAAAGAAATTCAAACAACAAAAGCAAACCCAACTTTGAGAGATAATACTTCAGGTAAACATTTGCCAATGGGTATTGAACAAATTCTATTTAGTATAATAATAAAAATCCATAGTGAGATATTGGGGAAAATCTGAAATATTAGAAAGATAGAAAAACAAGCCACAGCTAATTCTCATCCAGCTAATTCCTTGGACTGTCCCCATGAATCCTCTGACCTCAAGCTTCTCCATCCTCAGCTGACCAGGAAAGTGGCAGGGGAAGCTGAAGCTCTCCCTCCTCTGCCCAGCTATATTACCTTCTGGTTCTACTTTCCTAGAACTGGGACTAAAGGATGGTGTCACCACTGCCTGGCTCTGCTAGGCCTTGAACTCACAGAGATCCAGAGGAATCTCTGCCTTCCCAGTAATGGAATTAAAGGCATAGGTTACCACTCCCTGACCTTCATGTGGATGGCACTGTCCTCTGATATTCTAGACTATTTTTATAATTATATAATATATTACCACAAACTTATGAGTACTTCAGAGACTCCCCCCAAAAAAGGAACACATACTGCTCTTGAGAAACATTCTTCCTCAGCCCAAACAATGGTGATATTTGCATAAAGTAACAAATTACAATGCAGAGCCATTGGTATGAAAATAAGTGAGTAGTTATATTTGAGACTGGTGGTAGGAAGGAAAGTCTATACTAGAGAATTAGGTATCCTCTAGTTTAATTTTGGCTTCTAATTAGAACTTTGTTTTAGATGAAACTAGGCCTAAAATGTTTGGTATTTTGGGAATTCAATTGTTTTTTTTTTACTTTTTCTTTGTTTCACTTATTTTCATAGGAGCACATAAGTACATTCACAACTAGCTGATGGACTGATGGACAAAGATGACTGCAATCTGAAAATCAAAAAATAAATAAATAAATAAATAAAAAATTGAATAGGCTTCCAGAGAACTAGAATGGCCACTGAACCAAAACAAAGCAAACTCTGAAAAGGCTTCTCCTTAGATTCCAACTTGGTGTTGCGTCTAACTCAACATCCCAGGAGCTTACCCCCAAGTGCTTTCTTAGTAATCAGATGCATACATTAAAGTTCTAAATATTAAACCCATTTCTGTTATGATAGGCAGGATAGAGTTGCCATCAGAAATGATCATTTAGATTAATTCAAACTTTGACATCAGTTCAGAATCAGTGAACTCTCAATAGCTCAGTCAGCTGTCTCTGTGGGTCTCCTCATCATGATCTTGACCCCTTTGCTCATATAAACCCTCTTCCCTCTATCTGATTGGACAGGGAGCTTGATTTAGTGCTTAGCTGTGTATCTCTGCATCTGTTTCTATTAGTTACTGGATGAAGGTTCTATAATGACAATTAGGGTGGTCATCAATTTGATTACAGGGGAAGGTCAGTTTGGGCACCTTCTCCACTATTACTTGGTGTCATCACTATTAGCTGGTGTCATCTTTGTGAGTTTTTTGGTATTTCTCTAACCCCACAATGGCTCCTTCTATCAGGGCATCTCTTTCACTCTTCTCTCTATCTGCCCCTCCCCCATTTCAACCAATGTTCTCTTTCCACCTCCCTATCCCTTCCCTGCATTGGTCCCACTCACTATGGAGATCTTTTCTATTTCCCCTTCCCAGGGAGGGTGCATAGATGATTCTCTAGGTTTCTCCTTGTTATCCAGCTGCTCAGAAGTTGAGGATTGTGGGTGAGGGGACATGATACCGAACCAGTCCCTCTGAATGTGGATGATGTGTGTTACAATATAGTTTCTTGGTCCTGGGTAGCCAGAGGTCCAGACCCCAGACCTGCCACACCAGACCCCTTAGCCACCCATAGCTGCTTTGCCCCCCAAAAATGATTCAGACACTTATATTAACTTGATGCTGTTTGGCCTACGGCTTAGGCCCATTGCTAACTAATTCCTTCCTTCATCTTAACTCAACCTATTTACATTAATCTGTCTGCCACATGGCCCATTGCTCACCTGTACTCTTTATCTGTTTCTTCTTTCGGCCTCTGGCTCGATCTGATCTGACTCCACCCTTCTCCTAACTATGCTCTAATTTCCCCCTCCTACTTTTTCTATGGTGCCTGTCATGGACCAAAACAGCTCCTTTATTTAAAAATTGATATTCACAGCATACAGAAAGGCATTGCCACATCAGATGTGGATGACAGGTGAATGGCTTGGGAAATTTATTGGACCTCTGGCAGTTGGACCAGAATTTATTCCTACTTTATGAAGTTGCTTTTTGAAGACCATTCCCTACAGAGGAGCACCTTGTTCATCCTTGATACTGGGGGAGAGGGGGCTTAGTCCTACGTCAACTGGATATGCCAGACTGCATTAACTTACCTTGGGGGTCCTTACTCTTTATTAAGAATGGATTGACGATGGAATGGGAGGAAGCTGGGGGATGACTGAAAAGAGGGGAGGGAGGGGGAACAGTGGTAGGTATGTTAAAAAGCCAAAAAAAATTATTATATTTTTCTATGATTTATTATTTGTTCATTTTACATTTTGTTTACATGCATGTACATGTCTGTGTGAGTGTCTTAGGTTAGAACAGAGCATTAGACCCCATGTAGCTGAAGTTATAGAAAGTTCTGTAGCAATGTGAGCTGCCCAACATGGGGGCAAGGGACTGAACTTAGGTCCTCTGAAAGAGCAATAAGTGCTCCTAACTGAGTATATATTTCAATAAACTAATGATGTGTTATCTTTTCTATTTTTAAGGGCCTCCCCTACATGCTTTGCTCAATAATAGTCAGAGACCACAAAAAGGTGCAGCATTATTTGTGATTGTTTGAGGCCTAAGCTTAATGGATTCTTTCTTACCTTGTCAGGAACTAAACCAGTAGCAATAACGTGTTCTAGTCCGCAAAGAAATAAAATTAAGAAACAGTTGGGTTCTTATTATTCATATCATTTACTATTTAAAATGCCAGAACATTAAAATGGTTTGGCATTTAAAAAATGGCTAGAAATGAATACTTTCTGAATTACTTTTCCCTTGTATGCTTGGCTTCTTTTTCTATCTAATAGATAAATTTTGCGTGAAACTTTTCAATTTTATTTTAAAATGTAGACAAATAGCCAAGTAGAATTGATTCAAACAGAATTGCACACATTGCTCACATTTCAATTTTGAAGAGGAGATGCTAGGTAAAGAAGTTAGAGTTTTTATTAATTCTTTTGATGAGCCAGTCTGGATATGTGCTAGGAATAAAAACTCATATGATACAAAGGAAGTAGCATATCGCATGATTATTAACTTTATTAAAATAGACAAAGTTTCTACAAGTGTCTGGCTATGAAATTTGTGCTCTGAAAACTAAGAATAAAATCCTACTGACAAAGTTATGGATATTTATTACTGACAAACCTAAAGAATAAGTGTAGATTTCTATGTCTTTGATATTTTAAAAATTGAAGATAATATTATTTATTTGTTTTTACTCGATTTTGATAGAGCTAAATAATAATACAGTATATTATCTAACTTGTTTTTAATCCCATCTAAATTGTTTTAAATTATTATATCTTTTAATTTTTATAAAGCAATACATCTCTAAATTCTAATCCCAACACATATCGACTTTATTAATATTGATTTATGCCACCAAGCAGCTCCCTTTTTTTTTAATCTGTCAGTAATAAAACTCTAGAATCCATTGCTTCTTATGGTTCAGTAGCATAAGAATTACATGTGTATGGAGTCTATTTAAATGTAGCATCCCATGACCATCCTCTGAGTGTTTTATTGAATGAGAGATGTTAAAGGGTGTCTCTGATAAATCTTCCTATGGGTTTAAAGTGTTTGCAGCATCACAGGACATTATTGCTATTGTCATTGTACACATGAAGCACTGTGAAAACTGAGAGGTTAAACTGTACGACCCAAAGTAGCAAGGCTATATTTTAAAAGGTAAAACAAGTATCCTGAAGGCAACTGAATATATTTTAAATTGAACTAACATTAATTAAAGCTTAATCAAAGTTCTTGACAAGAATGAAACTGATGTGAGTATAGTTTTGAAGTTTTCCAAAGAGCTTTTTCAAAGCTTATTATCACCGTGTGTGGACATACCCTTGCCATGATCTATGTATGGAGGTCAGAGAATAATGGCTATGGTCTGTGCTGTCCTTACATTGTAGTTCCTAGGACATTAATTCAGGTCATTAGGCTTTTGTAGCAAAGATTTTTACTTACAGAGCTGTTTTGCTGGCCTTAGCCTCTCACAATTAGATGGGATCCTATTATGTCATTATTATCCTTTTCAATCTATTCTAGTGATGCGGCACTTAATTTCTATATCTCAATTCAATTTCACAAATATTTGCTGTCTACAAAGAGCAATGTATGTATGTCCCTAAAAATACACTTATTTTTGTGTTCTTTTTATATTTTAACAGAAACATTTTTCTTGGACTCTATTTTGTCTTAATTTCTAGCTTAAAACAAATGAGAGAATTATAACTCATCAAACACGATATTAAAAATAAATGACTAATCATATTTCATATTCAATAATTTTATATTTTGGATTGACTCAATAAATTAATTAGCTATTTAGGCTATATAAAGCCTTAATGTGTTGAGTTATGAATTTTTAATATAGCAATTTTTCGGTTCAATTATAGCATGCTTCTAGCAATAATTTTTGGAGGTGTAGGTGGCATTTATATCTACTTTTCTTTCCTGTTGTCCTGTTCTAATTTTAGAGCTAGTACCAGAGATCATAACTTCTAATATAAGTTTTTCTCATGAAAATAACACACAAGTCTACTGGATGTCTTCCTTGGGAAAGTATGGATAAATAATTACACAGAATCTACAAATAAAAATGGTTCTGCTTCCTCTCTCGTGATTGTATACAATCCTTGATGCAGCGTCACACACTGCTGCTGCTTTACTGAACAAGGACCATAGCTACTGTGCCAAGAGTTCTAAGAGGCCTGATATCTGACTGATATTTCTGTGACAGTGGTTATCTTTGTGATGTGCCAGACTTTATTCTGAGCTCTATGGGAAAATCCTCATTTAATGTTCAAGTCAATCCTATTTTATTTATTATCTTTTATATATGAACCCTAAGACTTTAGAGACACTAATTTACTTTCCCTAGGTGACTTAGTCAGGAAGGAGCAAAGCTAGTATTTGAAGGGAATTTACTGGATTCTAAAATATGCAGTTTTAAACACAGTGCTGAATTGGCTATTCAGTATAGGCTGCAGGACCTTCATAAATCTTAAATAATGCATGTACAGAAATGAATAGTTAATCAGGTAGAAGACATGTATGCCTGCAGCTAAAGGGAACATTGGATTTCAGAAGCATTTTGCCCTTCCCATAAAGCATTTGTGTCTTATCACACACGTTCTAAAGACATCTGGACCAAAATTAATATAATCAACAAAGGTATAAAAGTGTTCTTAACATTGCTAGTGTTCTATTAGCTTTTTCAATCTTCACCTCCATTTCTTATAACTCATCATTAAAAAAAAAAAGTTTGGTGGTTTTCTTAACTTTATTTGAGGAATAAATTTGCATAATCTAAATATTTGAAATAGGTATTATATGTCTCTTAAGAACATCAACTTAGACAAATATATTCAAATATTAATCTTTCCAAAGATTTGCTTTCCCAGGCATTCTTAGATATTTTTTCAAAGATACCTGTATAACTATTTCAATTTGTAGTTTCCTGTTATTTCTGTCCTTTGTAGAGATTCTGAAATACAGGTGGGTGATGAGGAACACAGCCCTGGCTGGTACTCATGTCACCTAGAACTGATAAAGATCATTATGGATCTCAGAGGCTTCACATACTAATAAGCACAAGGAGACCCTGCAGTTCTATAAAGTTGTGGAAATAACAGTTTATAAATGAAGCTTTAGTGCCTCAGATATGTTTCCCATTTCCACTGCATCTTTTCCATTTGTATATCCTATCAAACTCCCAAACAAAAGAAAAGTATTCAACAGAGGACAGATCTGAAAGCAAAAGCAAGAAATAGATAAAGACAATATGCATCTGATGACTTTACCACAAGGCAAATACTCACCTTCAGCTGTGATTTCAAAATTTGTTTATCTAGAACAAACATCAGTGTAAAATGCAGTCCTGGAGAGTAGCATTTCTAAAAGCTGATCAAATGGTGAAATCATGAAAGACAAAAGCTTTAGTTATCTGAAGATACAGTACCAGACATCCCATTTTAACTTTTGAAATACATTACTATTCATGAAAAAGCTACTTTTTTGTCCTAGAGAAAATAACTTTAAGGGATAGATTATAAGAACTGTAATTAAAACACACCAGAATTTCTAACAAGCATACAAGGGTGCAAAGAGCATTCCACACTAAATAATTAGGGATAATATTACATCAGGGAGTTGAAGTGTACATAAGGAGGTTAGGAATCAGACATGATCTTACAGGTTAAGAAGATGAGGACTCAGACATGATCCACACACAACATGGCCCAAACTATATTGTAAACAGAGTTTTACTTTCAAGGCGCCAGTCCAAAATTAATATTTATTAGAATATAAATTAACACTCACAATATTAGTAACAGCTTATAGTGGCACCTGAACAAGGACTGGCATATCCAAGCGATGGACGAGTGATGGACATGCGATGGAAGGACAATGGATTCAGATTCTGTCTCTCCAGCAATCAGCAGCCAGGAACCAGGAAGAGAGAGTCCTTGTGTCCCAGCAGCCACTTATCAAAGTGGTTGGCCACACCCCCTCCAGGTTGGCCACACCCCCTCCAGGGTCCTGAGCTCCTGGATAAGCATCTTTTGACCTTATCAGCTGACACCTTAATCCCCCGCCACACTATATCTCTCTCAAAGAAGAGAGATTTGAGATCACTTGACCTGCCTTTTTAGCATACACTCATGAGCACAAGGTCAAATCAGAGTTGGAGGCAGAACTGGTGGTGTTGTCTTCAAAGCCCTGCTCATCTTTATTCCTAACATGCCCTCTTTCCCAGAGTCAGTAACTTCCTCTCCACATGTGAATCAAGTATGGACCCCTTTATTACCCATGGAACCCAGGGCTGACCTTCATTAAAGCACAGGTGGCATTGTCAGGCTTGTTAACTCATTTTTGATCTTTACACAATCCTAAACTCCTCAGTGAGTTATTTTTGTTTTTGTTTTGCTTTTCCTTTGAGTTCTGAATGATAGCTTAGATGTCCCATCAATATTCCAGGATTGGTCACTGTATTGGTTTACTTGATTGCTGTGACACAAGAACCTCAGAAAGCAGTGTTAGCGCGAAAAGGCTTATGTCGGCTAACGCTGAGAGTGCAGTGTCATGGAAGAGAAGTAATGGAAGCCTAAGCAGAAGGCAGCAGATCACACTGGAATCATGATGAGAAAAGAGAGAATGTGGAATGCTGGTGCTGAAATTTTAACCTTTTTACTTAGTCCAGACTTCAGTCTGTGGAATAGTGCTGTCTCCAGTTAACCTAATCTAGATAACCCCTCGTGGCTGTAGGCAGAGGCTTGCCTCCTAGATGGCTGACAGTCATTAAGGACATATTATAGCCCTAAAGAAACTCATACAGTCATCTCCAAAGGCCTATCAGTAGATCTGTTTTAGATCACAGGCCAGAAATATCAATGTGAGTGGCACTGGGAATGGGGGCTCTGTTTCAGTTGGAGAAATTCAACTCGAATCCAAAAAGAGATTCCTCAGGCAATTTCTGAAACAGTCTGAAACATTTACTTTGATACTTTTTATATATTTTTATATTGTAATGTCAAGAACAGCTAAGGTATCCTGAGTTTTGCAGATGATTTATCAATATAGAGAAAAATTAATAGCAACTTAAATGTTTAACCCCCAACACACATAATCAATATTACACAATTATTAACTTACCTCTTATATTTACATATATGTCATTTATAAACAAAATAGTGGTGAATGGGGAAGATCACTTTACATCAAAAATTTGACTCTTTCCCCATCCAGGCACAGCCAGGATTATACTGCAAGACCATCTTGTTTTTCTCCTTACGCCTTTGCCCAGTGAGGCCTCTCATATTAAAAATAAGTAAAGAAATAAACACACAAACAGATGCTTTTTGGTGAAGGATATTTTAGAAGCAATAAAACAACAATTATAATATAAAAGTTTGAAAGAAATTGAAAATTAGTCATGTGCAGAGAGAAATTCCATGGCCATCTTTGTCAATTTTTTTCATTTTACAGAAAATTGATATTTCACAGATACATTGCAATAGAGAACAGAATGTAAATTAAATTCCAGGCACTCAGAAACCAAATCAAGTCTTTCCCAGGATACCATAACGTCTTTTGGTGGAAGCAGAAATGACAGGTTTCCAGCTCTCTGTTACCATTGAGACCAACAGATGTTTATTGCTTTTATATAATGTAAGTGCAAAAGAAAATGTGTGTTAGCATTTGTGATGCAAAGTTTTCCCACCATTATAGGACAGTACCACTGTGATCAGATGAATAACTCTACATGATGTCATTTGGAAGAATGCACACAAAGGAATCCTGGAGAGTGAGAACGCAGAAGAAACTGGGTTAGAGTGCAGTCCGCTTGCGGTTTGTCAGCTTCCAACATCGCATGTCATTTACGCCTGAAGGTGGCTCAGCAGAAACTTGAGTGTGAGGATACACTGTCTATCTCAACATTTGGGAGGAACAGACAGGAGAAAATGCAACTGTACAAATAAAATCAAGGTAAAGACATGTTCGAATTAAAATTAGATCTGTGTTAGATCACAGGCATGAAATATCAGTGTGAGTGGCACTAAAAATGGAGGTTTTGTTACAGTTGGATAAATCCAACCTGAATCAAAAGAGATTTCTCAGGCAATATTGAAGCAGTTTGAAACATTTACCTTGCTACTTTAAATATCTAGATAACCTGTGATATAGCAGTAGAGAGAAAATTAAAAAAAAAAATCGTTTTTTTTTTTTTTTTTTTTTTTTTTTGTAGTGTTGGGACTTGAACTCCAGCCTTCATGAAAAATAATATAAGGAAGACATGTTTAATCTGTAAAGTCGGCATGTTTACCTGAGAGATGGTTTGCAGAGATTTTTTCACAGAGTGCAGCATTTCTGACTACTAGATGGTTGTCGCTGGCTGTTCTTTTCCCATACCAGGTTTGCCATTTAACACTTTATCTTGGGTATTTCTTATATTAGTTTTTAAAATTAGCATATAAAATATTGTATTACATTATGGCATTTTCATTATGCTGAAACCTTTCCAATGTTCCTCTTCTACTCCCCTGTTCCTTTGCTTTCTCTTGCTAATGCTTTCCTCCTCACCCCTCAGACTTTGCCTTTTGTCTTTATGCCACTTGAATTTTATTACTTCTGTTCTCCGCTTAAGATTACTTCTTCCCAGGGATCATCACCCCGTTATTGCCTGTCTAATAGAGTAGTCAGTCCAGAAACTATATGCACAGAAACAACAAAATGAGATTCAGCATCTTGTATTTATATATTGGCACACATACACACACATATATGTTTACTTATATACATAAATGTATATATTATATTTTGTGATATATATATTAAATGTACATGTAATAATCAAGAAAAAGAGGCAACTAGCTTATTATTGGGAGAAGCATGGGAGTGTTTGTAAGCAGAGCACCTGGGAGGGACTGGAGGTTGGAAAGAGGGGGAAATTGATATACTTTCATTTCAATTAAAAGAAAACTTCTTCCTGTTCATGGCTCCTTCCATATTCATAATCTACTCTTACCACACACATACACACACACATATACACGCACAATCCCCAGTCTCTTCCCTCCCCCCCAAAAAAAACCCACAAAACAAAAAAAAAATTAAGTTGAAGCATTTTAACATCTTGGTTGAAGTTCATATGCAAAGAAATATTTAATGAACGTAAGATATAAAAGGACCAGAACTGGCACAAGAGTCCCCCAAACCAAGTTCTCAGCACAAAGATTTATTTGTTCTAGATGAACAAAGGGTCAGGAATAAGAGACTACAGAGACAGCAGATAGATGATGAGGAAGAAGAGGTACTTGCCCTGGAGGGACAAAGGACTGCCTCTGGTTAGACAGGAGACAGACGTAATCCATAGGCAAATGGCGGTTTCTAAAAGGAAAGGGGAGCTCTCCCCATCCTCTTGTTAGGATAAAGTGTTTAATTTTAATTGGGAATTCCAATTAGGTGATCCAAGAAATATTTTTGATTGCTGGACTTCAATATCTTGATAGCTGAATCTTTGTAGTCAGCCTCAGGAGGAAAAGGTTGCCAAATACGGAAGCAGACCTTAGTGGCTAGATTTAGCAATGTAATGTTATGATTGCACACAGTAGAGGAAATGGCAGAAAAGAGGAAAGTGCAAAACCTGTTGAAGACAAAGACATGTTTGCCGTATTCAGGCCTTCTAGAGCCCTTCCAGATGAATCAAAATATGTACAAAACTTGTTTTTAGTATCAAGTGTACTCACTCTGTTTTTAGTCTTTCTAGCTACATTTGTATATGTGTATCACATTTTATAAAATGCATTACATTGTTTTGCCATATCTATTTTTCTATCTATATATGTATAAAATATCTGTCAATTACCCAAGCTTCTTTCTGAGTAAAAATATTGTTGTAAATGATCTTGCAACAGCTTTGTAAATTTTGTACTTTGAGTACACAATGAAGTATATTTTGGGGATGTGCTCTTTCTTTTACATGTTGTGCTTTTTATAGTAAATTTTATTTGAAGAATATTGTGTACAAAGATTATGTTTTCCTATGTGACTTTTAAGATGCAATGCATGGGAAATGATTGGGAAAGCCTTACTGTGAAAATGTGTTCCTGTGGTAAACTACATTCACTCATGAATTCCTGAGGATTTTCTAATGGATAATAGTTGTCTATGCATATTTACTATATAAAAAGAAATATGTACTAAAATAATTTATTCAACTTTGTTTTTAGAATTGCTAAAAAGTCACCATTCATGGGAGATAAATACCTCAAAAAACACAATTGCTAATATTTAAAACAGTATTATTAACTCTTTGAGGTGCTATGTTAAAATGGTACCATTTAATATGAGTGTGATTATCATTATCTTCTTCTCATATATTAGAAAATTAAATCTATAAAAAAACAATCTATTTACCCTGGGTCATTTTCATTTGCTCACAATGGTCAAAACTGGGAGTCGGAGCCCATGCTCATATTATTATTCTATATACACCTATTCATGTGGAAAAAGTAAGACAGGTTCATCTCAACTCAGGGTAAAATAAAATTTGGGCTCTTCCCCACATCTCCGTAGTCTTATCAGCAACCATTTGACTATTCAAGCAATTTGTATAACCTAATGTTGTGTAGCAGGTTCCTCTAATATTAAAATCTCCCAGTTTGAAGGCAGCACCTAAGACACAAGAAGCAAAGGGAAAAGGTGGGACTGGAATGATTTAAACAGGTTGTTTGTGTGTGTGTGTGTGTGTGTGTGTGTGTGTGTGTGTGTGTGTGTGTGTGTGTGTGTGTAACAACAAGATGCTCTAGAGTGAGATGACACATTCCATCTTTCAGAGAAGCTTCTTAAGCTTAGGAACTAAACAACTCAATCCAGCTTTAAGAAGTCCTTGAAACTGACCAGATTCACAAGAGTCCTTTCCAATAATTTATAGACCAATACGGACTACTGGAAACATTCTTTGGCAAAGCCTGTACAGCTAGAAGACTATCTGATAAGACAGGCTTCCTAGATGTCTGTCCCTCAGGCAATCTGAACTTACTTGAAGCTTGGATGAGCCACACCATGTGGAAGAAGCAGAGACTAGGTGATCCACTTCTTAGAAGCAGAAACAAGCTATATTGCCTCAGGAAGGAGCTAATTTGCCCAAAGGAAAGAGAATTTTAAAAAAGCTGACTAAAAGAGAATCAAACACTCTCTAACCTGTTGATCTGCTTGCAGTTGTTCAGAGGGCAGGTTTCCAGGTTCCATGAGCTGGCATTTATGCATGGTGAATTTTTGTGTTTCATCTGTCTTTTTGAGTCTAGTAAGTAACTCCAATAAAACTTATTGATTACACTACGTTGGACTTTGGTAGTATCTGTACTTTGGTCTTATATGTTCCCTGCTGGGGGTGAGTAGATGTTTGTTATATCTCCCATGATAGAATAATGAAAAATATACTGATGTCTGAACTGGGACAGCCAGACCTAAAGACAAGTTAGGAAGGAGGGGGCTTATAGGTACCAAGGCATGAACTTATAGGTAAAATCCTGAATGGGAGTCTTTTCCCATGGGATATGTGTACCTTCATGCTATATCAGTAGTTCTATTCCTTCTACCATGAATG